>JAAALK010000288.1:78170965-78683367 GCA_019279435.1 Zizania palustris | reverse complement strand
TGACCACAAAAAGATCATAATTAACTACACCAAGAGCATGTAACTTTAACACTAGTTATCCAATCCAAAGCCTTCAAAGGGGGTGAAAAAATAGCCAATTAATCCAAAGAAGAGATTCTAGATGATTATAATACATGTACAATGCAAAACAGTGATGAGATCCATAAAAAGATAGGGGGCCTCTAAGAATAGTGACGGGAATACTGCTTTCTCCTATCTTTACAGTTTACTAACATGGGAGCGAAGAATGTCTGCAATCAAATGATGTGATGCTCTCAATAAACAAATGTTTTAATCTTCTCCCAAGACTACTAAGCATCTTAAGACAATGCATATCTGGAGCATTTATGCAAACATAGGCCATTGGTGCCTACGACATATGATATAAGACACATCATGTAGCCTTTAATTATCCCCCACACGTTAGCTTAGCTAGCTTGGTAAGCATGCATGCATGCATGCCGTGCCAGCCGCAGATCATTTCACATATCGATCGGTGTGTGTTCGGTGCATTGTTTTATTTGGCCTAAAGGTGGTTATTTCCTGATCACAAAGCAGCATGCTACGTACTAATGACTGATGGATCCTGCGGAAAACCGATCGAATTAATCATGAAAAAGAGAGATCAAGATCTCGATTCGATTACATATAGAACTCCAAAGTATAGGTTGCACAACATGCAAAAAGGGGCAGGGATATATATATAATTCGTGCTGGTTATAAATAGATAGATAGACAGAGACAGATATGTTGCTTTGAAGTCTTAATTAACCTGAGATGAATGGCAGCCATGCATCTTCGATTCCTGAAGCACCTCTCCGCCTCATCAAGGTCAAAGAGCTCGCTAGCATGCACATCTCCGCTCTTAAAGTAGCTAGGAGTAATCCACTGCACAAGACAGTATAAACCAGAGAACAGACTCATACATCATGCATGATTGCAATGCAACAATTTACTAGTGTCACTTACTATTTGCCGCGCTTCAATTCACATGCTGCTGTCTGCTCCTTCCTTGTGATCCATCCCAATGGTCTCTGATCCTGAGTTGGTGGTGGTGGTGCTAATGGCGTTCATGGCCCAATTAGCCACGGAAGCGTAAGGTAATACGGGCGCCACGTCAGCGCCGATGCTTCCAGCGTTATTGCGAGTGTAGTAGCACCCGGAGTGAGGGAGATGGTGCGGCTATCCCGTCGACGACCCCGAGCCTCCGGCCGCCGTACATGCCGGAGCTCACCACGGCGAGCTGGGCGGGGGGAGGCATTGCGGCGGCGAGCCTGGGGGCGGCGGTGACGGGCAGCGCGGTAGGGATGCCGACTTCGCCGCAGGCGTAGCGGAGGAGCTCGGCGTGCGCGGCGTCGAGCTCCTTCTGGAGGCGGTGGACTTGGCGCTGGAGCACGGAGATGGCGCCGACGCAGCCGTAGACAGGATCTTTGACGCGCGCCTCGGCCTCGTAGGCGAGCGAGCTCACGGCGTCCTCCCGCTGGTGCGGCAGCAGCTCGTTGAGAAGCTTGGTGACGTTGCTGGCGCCAAACACCTTGTGCACGTTCGCGAACTTCTGCGGCTCTTCCGGCGGGAAGTACGGCGCCACGCACCCCGGCAGGCACTTGCGCCGCAGGAACTTGCAGGCCGCACACGGCCCGGCCCCGGCGTTGTCGCCACCGAGGCGACCACAGGGGACATGGTGGAGTTGCTGGTGCTCGACGGAGATGCCATTTCCAGCCTGCTTGCTATAGCTGCAAATGGTACTGAAATTGTCAGATATTCTCAAATAATCCATGCTTGTTTCTGCAACCTCTTATAGGGTTAGGGTTTTCTTGGCAGCAAGAATTGTTCTGGGAAGGTTAGAGAAGATTAGGGTTTCCGAGCATAAGGTGTTATGATCTGATCTTGTGCAAACTTTGGATGCAAGAAATGGGAAACTACTTGTTTTTTCAGAGAAAAAAACTTCAGAACAAGAAGGGGGACACAGAAACTGCAGATTCATGCAGTAGAATTATTTGATATTGTGGACGTACTGATGAGAATTAATGGCCCGATTGAAACAAATGTATGCAGAGTGATCCACTGTATGAGCCCATGTGTGAATGTCAAATGATATAACAACAAGAAGCACAAATTTCAAAGTAAAAAAACCTGATGTTCGCTCAAATCTCAAGGATAGTTCCAATAGATATATCAGTACCAAGGTAAGAGGACTAGCTAGACTGCAAACATGCCTTTTCCCCTCAAATTCTCTCAGGTGCAGCTAGCAACTAGTCAAAACCGGCCCATCCTTACCTCTTTGAGGTCGAATATGGTAGATCTGATGATCTGACGACCGAAGAAAAAATCATATGTGTGAGATTTTCTCTCCCTTAGCTGCTTCTTCTCAAGATCCACTGATATCCGACAAGCTGCAGAATGGGGAAAAGAGGACAAACAACAGAAATAGAAAAAGAAACAAGATGAGTAATTCTTCTCCGTTTGGACACGGATGAAAGATTGCTTATAAGAGTTGCTAGCATACGATCAGGCACATCATGAGTATGACTAGTCTTGTATCTCTATAGTTCTGATCTTTGGGGGAGAGAGAGAGAAGAAAGAGAGATATAGAAATCAGCTTCTCTCCTAGCTTCAACTGCAGCGCAAGGGAAAGGTGAGATGTAGAGACAACCAAATATGAAAAAGCAAGCCCAGTATTGAATGTGAGGGAGTACTGAGGGTTGAAGAATATTATGGAGGCAGTGTTGCAAAAAGACGAGAGATAGAGAGAGGAGAGAGAGAGAGAGCGAAAGTAAACAGATAAATAAGGACAAATCGGGATTAATGACAGTACAAAAAAGTGTGAGGGTGAATTGCCACTACGTAAGAAATCTACCACAGTGCCTTCCTCATCTCATCACCATTCGCGAATAGTTCCTACCAGCGTATGTACGCACGTACGTAAGTAAATGTATGATGTATAATAGGTATATACATAAAAACAACCCTCTTTGAAAAATATATATGGCAAATCATTAGAACATAGAGGAAAAAAAGGAAGAACTTCATACGTACGTACATACATATATATGTGTAACGAGAACTGTAATGCAGCAGTTATTATTTCAAAACAACGAACTGTTTTCAACAGTATTATAAACATTCATATATAAGCTTAAAACATGTATTATTTACTCAATGCGTCCGATTCTAAGTAATCATAGCCTCTCATGCATGAATGAGCAAGCATGCTTAATATTAATCCAGACTAAGCAAACAGCACAATCATAAAGTGCAGACGATGTAGACACACTGACTACGTGTGGTGATCAATAATAGCACAGACCGGCCGGGTGTGCGAGGCTGATGTAATTTAACTAATTAACTAATCCATGTTTATGGCTTCGGCCTCGTAATTAAAAGTGTGTGTGTCGGTATAATTAGCAATCATTAGTGAGGAACCCATCAGGCATCAGATACAAGTTTCGGCATGCATATCATTGTCATATTCCGCATTTATATCTAGGAATTAAGTGAGATTTTTAATCAGCTCTAGCTAGAAAGCCTATATGTTCTCTCTCGCTAATTATGATTAATTCTGGACCCAAGCTGCTTGATCAGCACTGTACATTGTGTAATATTATTAATTACTATTTACTAGCTAGTAAACAATAGTGTTGTGCTTTTGCACAAAGAAGTCACTGTTTTAATATTTGATATTTGTCGCTCTTAAAAATGGGCTTCGATTATTTGTCACTTTAGCCCACTGTCATACACTCAAATGGTCTCACTTGTCATCCACACAAGTGGCAAATAATCAAATTATATAAACTTTTTAGTGGCAAATCCTCAATTTCCCGTTTTAAATAGTGTGGAGGGAGTATTATATTGCAGTTTAATTAGTGTAATGATACTAAGCTCAACGACCATCATAATCCAACATCGACCGAATATACCCAATACATATATACCATATATGCATGGTTCAGCAGTATATTTGAGGTCACAGATGTTCAAAACCGTAATCTGGAGCACATGAGTGTCTTGTGGGAAAATAATAAAGCAATTACAATACCTTAATCCAGAACTCATCAGCATACGTTGTTGTCTCTCTGTAGTTGTGTACGTCTTCAGGTGTAAATAAAGATAGATTTTGTTGCTTCCACTATTTAAAAAAAACGAAATATTGTTTTAAAACTCATGTCAGATTAAAATACCTTGTATTAGATTTAATAATGCTCAACTGCTTCCAACAACATATCGGTGTTCTTTGTTTACTTTACAGGTCGATCAACGACGAACAGGTTATAGATTAAAAAATCAAACACATGTGGCCCTCAATGATGGATACTGTTGCAGCATGCTAATTTTGACTTAGAATTTGTCATTTATAGGTTCGTATAGGAACAGCTTATGCACAATTAGCATCATCATGATCTACATACCATCTCAACAGTGTGTAATTAGTAGTACGTACTACTTGCCGCAAAGTTCCCAAACCAAAAAGACGTTAAAAGTACTCATAATCCAGTCTGGCTAATCATCATACACTGGGAATTAAGACGTTAAAAGTACACATAATCCAGTCTGGCGGACAATCCTACCCTGGGAATTAAGTGGCAGTGCTTATACATAGTTCATTCATCTTCGGAAAAAGGAGAAAAATTATGGTGATATATATATATATATAACTTAATCCATCCGGCCCTTGTTTTTAATTAAAGACTATACACACATACTACTAAAATAGTAATGAAGCACACTGGGTAGCATAGTGTTTGGCAGCTAGCATTACAACACTACAGCTATAATAGTTAGGTTCAATTCAACATACGCAAAAAAAAAGGTCAGGGTCAATTTTAGTAGTCAACAGCAAACTGTAAAAAGTTTATCAGAAAGAGATATCACAGTCTGCCGAGAAGGCAACAACAGACAAGCTATTATAGATTCACATCACTAACCTGTCTATAGAGTAACAGCAAGCACCAAGATCAGAGTGGGCGCAAATCGACCATTAGGATATATAGCTCTACTATGCATGCATGTAGCTAGGCCGGCACCTTCAAGGCTTCAACTCCACATGTAGATGATGCCTACATTGGAATGAAAAAGGGCTGAATTATACAACATTTTATACATCTCTCCTCGCATGTATGCATATTGCATAGGCTGTCATGTTATTATATGCATGGTTTGATGAGAAGATATATGCATCATCGTAAGAAACCATAATAAGATCTTCCTAAGATCCGCCCATAGATGATAAGAACACAAGATCTCGAATGCAAGCCACTTTCCTAGTACACCAACATTAATTCGATCCTGAAATCCACAGCCCATCAAATCGTTGGACCTAAGAGAGGGGGCCGAAGAGCAATACTGAGCTAAGCTAGGGCTAGCTAGTCCCTACATTTGTGTCTGGATGCATGCATGGGAGCAGCCTTTCCCAAGTTCACGACCTAGCATGACTGTCCTTTTGAGCTGTGCACCTCCTTGCAACTTGCATCCAAGTGCTAAATGAAACTCACCGAAAAAACACAAATATTTCAGTGGAACTAGCAGTTAGTACTAGTTAGTAGCCACCCTAGCTCAAGCATAGGCAAGAATGTTAGAGCTTAGCTCTCTTAGGAGAAAAGAGGACTAGTCCTAGTTTAGGTTGCGTTTGAGAACAAGAAACATAACGATGATATAACATTACTTTGGTTGGAAATTTCACGCGAATTCAAACAGACTGAACTTAATAAACATTTCTTGTACAACGTAGATCGATTTGGGTTTGAAAAGTCCTCTCCGGCCCCGTTAAGTTGATGGTGTGGCTCAGGGTGTGAGTTGTTTAGGCACGTGGGCCATGTCCAATGCTTTTGAGAGGTTGAGGTGAGGAAACTAACAATGAGAGTGAACAGTCCAAGTGAGTGCATATGTGAAAGAAGATATCTATCTATGGTTGTGGAGAATATATTGATCAGATGGGTCCTGGTGGTACAGAACTACAGATGCAAGGGTTACCCTGCACTGTTGGAGGGGCACAGTCCCTTTGAATTCTGTCACAAGAGGCACGCAGTCGGGTGGAGGGGTTTGCACGGGCGTGACATGGAACCGTACTTGTCGATAAAGAATCCTGTCTGTCTGGACAGGCCATGGGGCTACCTCATACTGATTCTAGGGCCTTGTTCACCGGGCTTTCTGATTTCAAACTACTATTCATCACAAGACATACTGCAGAGAGGGTTTGCTAGTGTGGTGAATCATGCACATAATAGTTGGCCAAATATAGCATCACTGACCGGCGTCTGCAAGTCCCACGTTGATTGTCGAAACACAGTGCAGTGGCGATGCTTTTGTTGATTGGATAGGCTGATCAGCTCTGACTCCCATCTTGATGACCAAGCAAGTTGCATTGGCTGCATCAGGATTCTGGCCTGTGTGGAGCCGAAGCTATTTATTTGTCCCAACAAATTACTTCTTGATGACCTATCAAATATTTTAAGTGGCCTACTACATATCAGGCAAAATAAAACCAAACAGATCTTGTGCAAACTGCTTACTTGCGAAAAAACAAAAGTAAGCAGCTTTCAGCTTACAATGATCCCCACCGCATCTTTAGTTGTCTAAGGCTCTTGTCAAGCTGTGATCTTCTGTTTGTACAATTTCCATATTGCATGAAGCCCTCACATGTTCCATATTTCTGCCCTGCCATAACCAGTCATAGCATGGCAAGACGAAACCCAACTTGTGCCCCTGTTCCCTTTTAGCATAACTGGCCAAGTCAGATCCGAGACGATTAATTACATACAAAATCAATCAATTAACCAGGATACTGTTATTTTAAACCAGATCCCATTACAAGTTTGCTCTAAATCTCACCATTACACAGTGCATAAATAAATAATTTCCCAAACCCTTGATAGCCACTCGATGATATAAATTATTGCACCTTTCTGTAATCTAGCTATTGGCCTTGCAACCATGTGATTGGTTGCACTTTGGGGCCAGGTGCTATGATAGGCTCATGTTATACTTATGGGATAACACAAAGCGATAGCGAAAGGGCATGGCTTTGATAATTATTGCTTGGTAGAATCTGTTAACCAGTACAGCCACATAGGTATCATACTCAAAAAGGTTAGCAAACCAATGTTTCTTGAGAAATATTAATTGGTTCTTTCATGGAAACATCTCCGTAAGATGTTTGTAGGTAGCCGCGCGGCTACACTTGCCAGCATATCTAATCACAATATAAAGGGAGAGATCCATTAAGATAAGAGAATCTAGACGAAAGCATATAAAGTTTAACAGTTGACACTATACGCTAATTCTTCAAAGGCTCTTGGTGAGTGGAAGGGGCACGCTAATATATATATGAACAGCTTAGAGCAAGGCACAGGCACTGCAAGACATTGATTCAGTTGGGTTTCTTTATTTCATTCGTCCGTACAAGAGTTGTGGGCTAGATGGTAGCTACTAGGCTGTGTGCAAAAGTGACATCCAGCCCGCTAGCTAGCTCTACATCTTGGATTTGACATGTCTAATCGAAATTAATTCATTTTTGAAGAAGAGTTCCAGTATTTCTAATTACCAATTTTAATTCTATCCTGGAAACTAATGCATAGCAGAGTAACATTTGGGGGACCTATCCCTTCTTCTGTGTATTATTGTACTTGGACTTCCTTTTATTTATATAGCAAACCTCGGTAGGAGCCTCTCTTACTGGTTTACATTAAAAAAAAAACATTTGGGGGACCTTTTGTAGTTGTAACTTGTAAGACGAACAGTGCAAAGCCCTCGTTATGCAGACAGTGAATGAGACCTATATCATGGGGAAAGGCTAACAAATGGATGTATGAAACAAATGGGCCATACTAGTATTTCTGCGTTTAGTCTCTTTTCTTTTTTTTAGCACTTAAGTCAGCGAAAGAAACAAAAAGGAAATGGTTATGGGAATTTAAGCATCAAATCTGATGCGTGTGGGAATTCTTTCCGCGAGAATGAGAATCATTACTAGTGATTGCTTTTAAATCGAGCATTGCTATATTGATTTGGGTTTTTTAATAGACCGGTTCATAAAATGTATGGATCCACAACATAGCTTTATTTTATTTTATTTTTCGAGAGAAGAGTTGGTTAAGATTTGTACCTCAAAGAAGTAGGCACTAACCACCAAAGAAGATCTTGGCAAATAACAGAAGCCTCAATCATAACCCACGACATCACTTAAAGTGCAGGTGGGTGGGTCTTGATTTCTGAATATCGCCAAAAAATCAGCTGGACTACAATCTGATCGAAGCTGCATTGGGAAATGACGGAAATGTCCTAAAAAAAAGTACAGACTAGCCCGCATGCATGATGCATCTGCCGATCCAAGTCTACTTGCAAAGCTCTCCGGTCTGTACCATATTAAAATATAAACACAATTAGAGGAGCATGCATGATGCATATGTCAGGAACATATAAAATGTAGTCTCTAAGGAACAAGATAAACCTGTACGCCGGCCAGGCATTCTCCATTAGCAGAGGGCAGTCCTGACTCTTTTTTGTCAACAATCTTCTAGTCTGCTCTCTCATATGTTGGGCACCAAGAAATTGTTATTCACTGATATGGTGCAAGACATAAGAATATTTTCAAATTCAAGGAAAGAAACTTTTATCTCAACTTACTTTCCATCGGATTAAGACACCATTCTAGGAACATCAGATTTTCAGTTTAACTGAATTATGTACAGAAAAAAGGCATTGCTACATCTTCAGTGGGAACAACAGCAAGAGTTTTAGGACATATATCAATATGCGAGAACATCAATAAAATAAAGGCAAAAACATGTCTCACTATGCCCTCCATGTATGCAAGCTTTAGCTTCTTTTCAACAGCCAGGTGATCATCAACTGCAATGCAAGTAGAGCGCAGCATAATAGCATATGGCAAGAAAATTGCCTTCTCAGCTTCACTTCCATGAATATGGTCATGGGAAGTGAGCCCACACCACGAGTCTGCGTTCTATCCAAGCATAGAAGCAAGTGGTCAATAATCATAGCTTATCAGCAACAGAATTCCTGAGGTCATCCCAAATGCTGCTGGAGAGAAAGGAAGGCAGGGTGACCGGAAAAGTCACATCGGTACATTTGTGGATTAACACATGAGAAAGTGGCATATAGATGCAGCCAGCTACCACATAGTAGGCCAACAAAACACAACCTGAAAAATTAGAACGAGAAAGTATTTGTGTTTCAGAAAAGCATTCTGTGAGGATAAGGATGTTCATGTCTGGATCGAGCACTGTTGCTAAAATTTACCATAGAGGGATGAGCTGTAACACAGCCAATATCTAATGCATCCACAAGACACGTTTTTCAATACCACTGTCAGCAGAATATACAGCACTAGCAATCTCAACAAGGGACAATTCCACCAGACAACTGAAACAGAATTCATTAGTTCTCTGAAAACAAGAAAAACAGAAAATGCAATAAAAATATCGGACAAAAGAACAAGAAAATCAAAACTTTTAAAGTTACTCACGTTACTAACACCCTTTCCCCATATTTGGTTGAACTAACTTTTAAAGCTACTGTTATGTGCCCGAGTTGATGAATGATGAACACAGAAAGTACCTGTGCGTAGGGATTGGATGCCCAGGACAATCTGATCAGCCGTGGTGATTTACCGGATAGAAAACAGGAGATGAGAAAAGGAGAACGAGATGAGATAATAGACTTACTTCTTCTGCTTTATTGCATAGAACTGCTGGTTACATATATAGGGGAAGAAACCTCAAATCTACTAGGACAAGGAAATAGACTCCTATAGAAACCAGAGATATCTGGCTAAAAGATCTCAGCTAAAGATCTGCTATATCCGAATACAAAATCTGCTAGAAGATCTGCTAATTATAGAAATACTAGTAGCAAGCTACAAATCTTATCTTGATCATATCGCAGGATCTTCCAATTGTAGCTTCTTTGGCCTCCTATTGTAGGTTAATCTGACTATAACAGCTATGAGTATAAGAGAAATCGTCTCCCCATGTTCCGGTAAATTGACTTTTAAGTTCTATTCTAACTAAAGTGTTGCTCAAACAATATTGGAGATAACAGTTTTACAAGGAAACGTATCATAGTTAAATCATGATAACTTATTGTTGGAAGGGGATTAGTTGCCTGAATTGAATTATATTCATATGGGGATTAAAGGAGTACATATTAGTCAAGCTAGAAGGTAAACCTCCCCGGGGAAAACACAACACAGGGTAAACCTCCCTAGAAGGCACAACACAAGGTAAACCTCCCTAAGAGTGGTATAGCCCAGTATACCTCCCGAGGGTTATAGTAGAAGGCCCAAGAACATTTACTGCTAACACCTCCCCACAGTCCGAAACTCTAGCCATGACAGACGTTAAGACTAGACCGAAAATCCTTGAACACCGAGGAGGTCAGGCCCTTTGTGAAGACATCAGCAAATTGAGATGTAGTTGGAACATGAAGAACTTGAACATTGCCGATGGCAACTCATTCCCGCACGAAGTGAAAATCGATCTCAATGTGCTTCGTGCGTTGATGCTGGATAGGGTTGGTGGAGAGGTAAACGGCATTGGCGTTGCCACAATAGACGAGCGTGCTCCGTGTGAGGGGACTGTGAAGCTCATGAAGAAACTGACACAACCAACAAGCCTTGACCACAGCCGTTAGCGACGACACGGTATTCGGCCTCTGTGCTAGACCGAGAGACCACATTTCTAGCGTTTGGAGGACTAGGAAATCATATTAGCGCCGAGGAACACAACGTAGCCCGGGTGGACCGTCGAGTATCTGGACAACCGGCCCAATCAGCATCCATGTAGACTATCAGCTCAAAAGGTGGAGACTGGCGAAGGAGCAAGCCATGGTCAAAGGTGCCCTAAGGTAGCGTAGGATTGCGCTTGACTATCGTCAAGTGGGGCTCTCTCAGATCATGCATATGAAGGCACACCTACTATACTACATAGGCGATGTCCGGTCGTGTGAATGTTAGATACTGGAGGGCACCAGCTAGGCTCCGAACTGAGTGGGGTCAGCAACTAGAGGACCGGAGTCAGCAGCGAGCTTGGCCTGGATATCAATAGGAGTGGAGCATGGCTTGTAGTTGGTCATGCCCGCACGCTCGAGAATGTCATGTGTGTAGTTGCAATTGATGAAGAAATAGGTCTGCTATCATGACGTTCAACAGTGATCCTAGGAAGTGAGGAAGTGGTCCCAAGTCCATAGCAACTCCCTCTGAAGTGCGAAGATTGTGCGCTGCAGAAGCTCATTGTTGGATGTTGTCAAGACAATATCATCACATAGAGCAAAAGGTGCACTGTCTCTTGGCCATGACAAAAGATGAACAGTGAAGTGTCTGACTTGGCTTCAACAAAACCCAAGAAGATCAGATATGAGGCAAAATCGGTTGTACCCGCATGAGGAGCTTGCTTGAGGCCGTAGAGGAACTTGTTGAGGTGACATACCAAGTCCGAGTTAGAGCAGAATCAACAAACCCAGTAGGCTAACTGCAGTAGACGGTCTCAGTGAGCGTACCATGCAAAAGGCGTTGTGAAGGTGTCAGATTTCAAATCGCAGAGGAAAGGTCCACAAAAAGTGTGTGAAATCATCCAGAATGGCAAGATAGTATTTGAAACTAGAAATACTAAGAACGGGTGATGTCCATAAATCACAATGAAGTAGCTCAAAGGGTTTTGTAGTACGTGACAGATGAATGAAAAGGCAGTCTAGTATGATGTCCAAACCGACAATTATGACATAAATGATCTACTTGAGGTTTTGGACAACTAATGGCAGTAGAGCTAGCTAATCTTGATAGAGTTGTCTTGGTCGAGGTCGAGTTGGTCGAGACGGCGATGCCAAGTGGAAGTAGTTATGGGGGAGTAAGCACGTAGAAGAGCAGTATGCGATGGTAGACGTAGGGTGTAGATTGGACCCGAGCTATTGGACCTGATGATCACGTTCTGAGCAGTAAGATCCTTCATAGAAAGGCCAAAAGGATCAAACTCCATGAACAAGAATCGTCAGTGGTAAATTGACGAAAGATAAAAGATTCTGAATGATATCAGGGGCGTTGACGCCAAGAATTGGGTAAATCCCAAGGCCCACCAAGGAAGGCGCGCGGTCAACCAGAAGGTCGAGAAAGATCCGGTCAAAGAAAGTCAAAGAAGTCCGTCCGCAATAACTGCATGATCGAAAGGGGAGCTAATGGAGATAAGAGCAGGAGTTGGTTCAGATTCATTCGAAATCGACTGTGTAGGTTACTTGGAAAGCAAGTATACAGGCTATAAATATGTATCCCTTAGGTTAGGATTAGTTTAACTCTCGTTCAATCTACAATCAGTGCATCGCCACCCTTGTGCCCCAAGGAATCCGGTGGACTCGGGCTCTCGGAACTGGGCTGCATCAGTTTGATCTCTGGCAAAGATGTGAGTCCCACCACCCCCGACTTCCATGCCAACTAGGTTAGTATCCTCACGCTGCAGTCGGTTCAGTCCGATCTCTTGAGGAGAACGGTGAAAACAACACGGTCGCCGGTTGTTTCTTAGTGTATTGGTTAGTCTAAGGTTGCATCAGTTGGGTTTGATCTCTTAGATTAAAGTGATCTGGGTTTGATAGCTTGAGGCTTCATCGTTAAGTCTGCATCTCTTACCATTGTATCTTTTTCATGTCGTACACTGTTCAGTCTAAGTAAAGTTTGTCCGATTCGTTGATATATTGTTCGATCATCGTGACTAGCTACTGTCTCGTTAGGTCCGTACTAGTTATTATGATGAGTTCCATGATATAGATCTGTTATCTGACATGCTTTATTTATTTCATATCAGAGTACAAGCTGATAGGTTATCTTCAATTCATCTCTGTATATGTTCACACCGTCGAAGAGTGCTCATCGGCCTATATGCACATTCCGTTTTCTCCATCAGCCGATGACGCGCTCGCGCGATTGGGCTAATCTAGGCTATCGTCGCTAGCCGATCACAACGATGCTTCAACGGTTTTATCTTTTACGTACAGCAGTCATCGGCTTGCCAAACCGATCGGCTATGCTACTAATGTCCATATTTTTCGATCCCTAATCAGTTGCAGGGTCAAACTGATTGGCACGCCGTGAACCCTTTTCTAAGACGTAGAACCTGCACTGGAGTCAAGCAAATCTCCTAGGCCGCGCGTGTTTCATTGTGTGACCAAAAAGCATGCCAACAAGGGGCAACAAGAATATTGTTAAGGAAAAGGAGGCTTGGGAGAACCGAGACACCTAGTGAGGTGACTGGTAGGACAGAACAGTTACCTACAACAATAGAAGAAGGAATAGCAGAGTTGGGTGGTTGAAATATAGAGATGTTACCCGGAGTCTGGAGTTGTATGTTGGAGGCACCGGAGTTAACAACTCAGTCGGTAATCGCGGGGGGACCAACTCCCATGGTGTGGAACAAGTTGGCCAACGATTGCTGGTCCCACGAACCGGTCTATGGGTTCCATGGCGTCGTCGTGGCAGAAGATGCAGGGAGCCTGCTATTGACCGTGGTAGATGGGTAATGGCGCCATGGGTGGTGCGAAGACCAGCCCGGCCTGTCGTGGAGGAAGGCATAGGGGAGAACGTCGCCCATCATGGCCTGCAGGCGTAGCTAGGGCTGTTGGACGCTGACCTCCCCGGACCTGGCCTTATTTGGATAGTACCAGTCTAGGGGTCATAGTAGGAGGGCCATGGGGAAGTCGCCACCCTGGCCTTTGGTGTGGGCAATGTTGTTGTTGTTATTGTTGCCACCACCATCGCGGTTATCGCAGTTGTTCTTCTTGTCGCCCTGATGTTGGTGCGACGGGCACTGCTTCTAGCTGATTAGGCACGCCTTGTCCACCAAAAGGAGACGACACATAGAACATCGTAGAAGGCACAGTTGCGGCCTGTGACCCCTGGGTTCCCTGGTAGATCTCCTTCAGGAAGAGATCGCCGCGTATTGTGTTGAACGAAGGTAACGGCGACTGATGCGTGATGATGGCGTGAAGATAATCGTATCTCTTGTTCAGCCCCCACAGAACGTTGAGAACGAGGAAGCAGTTGGTGACATCGGCATCGAGGTCGTTGAGGGAGTCGGTGAACCCTTCATCTTCCGGAAGTAGTCGTTCATGGTCAGATCGCCTTGAACGAAATTGCAGAAGATGGTGTCGATGTGGAGGGCAACGAGTCTTGTGGTTGCCGATGAACTGGTTCTCTAGGGCCAGCCAGGCATGGCGAGCCATGTGGACGTGCTGGCGTGTGATGTCTTGCAACTTGCTTGTGTTGTATGTGTATATGTGTAATCTCATAGGTAAGTCAAGTCACCAACTAACCATTAATGTAGTCTTGAACTCTTGATTATTGCTTTATTGCAATTTGGCATATACTAATATACTATATAGTGTGTGTGTGTGTATAGAGTTATAGACTATATAGTACATAAATATATTATGGTATGTATATGTCCTGAAATATATAGGACGGTTATATTCTCGATTGGGACCGACTAGTTCGACTAATCGGTCTAGTCGATGACTAATCGCGATTAGTCGCCTGACTGGTCCCATGACGACTAGGGTCGACTAGGCGACTTGTAAACATTGAAACTGAGTAACCTTTTCATTAAACATAGAACAAGGCCAAGGCAAAGTATCTTCAGAAACATATACAAAGAGATCATATCAAGTTACATATTTGATTTCTATAGCAGTAATTCATTTGACTCTGATAGTCTGACAAGCATACCTTTAAACACAGCCTGAGGGAAAGCTCCAGTAGCTTCTCAAATTTATATTCTGTGGTTCTTTATCTGTAGTCAATCGGCAACAGTTTCTGAATGCATAGTGAAAGCCTCAGTTAGGAACTTAGGATGTCTATAAGCATCTAAATTCAGAAGAGCCTTAAAATAATACAACATGTGCTCAATTTGATGATCCCAGCTTGAAATATCTCCATTGCTTTAGAACTTCCAGGTTTTGTTCGTTAGTAAAACATAGTTTATTCTCCAGAAATCGGGAATAACATCTTGAATAATGATATGTGCAAATACCAGACGTTAAATGCGAGCACATGACACATATTTCCATCAATAGGCAGCTCATGTCACAACAAAGGTGCAGGCACAAACCTTGTAATGTGACAAGGCATGAAAAGCATTCTCTTGCTTTAACCAAGAGAGGGTCAGCATTTTTCCTCCGTGTAAGTTTCAATGCTCCACAATGTTTGTATCAGGTTTTTGATGTTCCAGAATATGCTTCAGCATTCAGTGCTCTCCCCGTCTCAACAGAATACATAGCTGAAAAGTCAAGAAAAGGTGGAATAAGAAAAAAAAATTTACAAACACTTATTGGCAGGCACAGTCCACAGAACAAACAAGCTGCTTTGACATAGCTTTCCAGGCAGTGTAGAAATCTGGCTTTAGCAGGTTGACTCAGAAGTGGAAGTTTGGAAAACTAACTCCTTATGTTCTTATAAAACATGTCACTCTTAAACATCGTGACTTCTTATAGGTTATAACAATATTGTATCTATAACAGGCAGTAACAAGCAGATGATCAGGGAGCATTCATCAAAAACCAATATCTAATGAACTGATGGAAAGTCTGAGGTGAAACTTACCAACTACATCTACTTCACAGAGATAGGAGAGACTCTCCAGGCCAAGAGCTTGAACAACAGAATTGCGCCTCTCAATACAAGCCTAAAAGTGAAGTGTTAGAAAGCAAACTGAATATAGAGTACATGATAAAAAAAAATAGAAAAATACACACCGAGACAGACAGATAATATGAGATCAACACCTCTATCTGGGTTTCTGCTTGTACTGATGCAGCAATCCATATGATAACTTCTCTGTCATCAACGAAAATTGGAAAAAAAAATCAGGATACAGAATTCCCAATTTTACAAATGATAAGTTAGGATAAAATTGCAATAGTGAAAGAAAATCATAAACTGTCAAAACCCAGCTAATCTTGTACATATGTCATGGACACTGATGATTTAAAAAAAAATCGATAATAAAACTCCATTACAAGCTAGGCTGGTAATGAGAAAAACAAGTGCAAGCTATAACCAAAGAGACTTACAACAAACATTGGACCCTTTTGTACTAAGAAAAGATGTGCAAAGGGATCTACTATTTTACATAACATTACTTCTATGCCCCTCAAGTAAGAAATTCTACAGGTAATAAGCAGTAAGTATATAATAATGAAATAATACACCACCACACACATTTCAATTAAGCACTATGAGATACATGAACTTACACGTTTTTCTCCCTACGATGTGGCCTATGTACTAATGTCAGCCTAAACAATAAGCAGGACCGGATCACTACGATGACATGCATCCATCCATCCACGTCACCAAACTGCCCTCGGCCGGACTGTTCTAACATCACACGGTGTGCATCGACAAGCATCCGTAAATAATCCCTCACAGAACTGGTAACTACTGAATGCTCAGAGAATCGAATCTATACTTACCAGGGAGAGAATGAAACATCAGACCACGACACATACCTAGCCATTCCCGCAGCCAAAATGTAGCAAGCACTCCGTAAGCAATTTCAGAAGTGGGACTGCGGAATTCGGTTTTGCCGCTGCTGCGGCCAGTGCGCCAATCAAATCCTTCACAAACGCAGTGTCCCCCTTCCTCACCGCAGCAAACACACGAATGGCCTCAAAAACCCGAACTACCCGCTCGGCGACCATCCTGGCCGCCTGCCGCGGCAGCTCCGCACGCGCGCCGTCGGCCCCCAAGGCGAGCGCCTAGACGAAGGGGTGATCGTGGGTCGGGAAGCGCGACAAAGCGGGGCCGGAGCGAAGAACACAACAAACGAGCGCGGCGATAGCCTTCACGAAGCAGGAAGCGAGGCGCGGGGAGGGCAATGCAGAGAGAGGCGCGATGAGGAACGGGAAGGCGAGGTCGGGCGCGGGAGGCGGCGAGGCGGACGGAGGAGGCTGCGGCGTGTGCGTAGACGGCGGGGTGGGGCGATCCGAGGAGCGACGAGAGCGTCGTGAGCGGTGGAGGGGAAGGCGGTGCCACAGAGAGGAGGTGGCGGAAGAAGGCCGCGACGGCGTCACGCTGCAGGCTGTGGTCGGGGACGCGGGTGCGGTCGACGAGTCGCGCCAACGCCGCTGTCGCCCCGCAGAAGACGAGGAGGCCATGGCGATGCGGTGGCCGGAGACGCAGATGCCTACGCGGTGAACTGGGGACACCAAGCGGCCGGAGTTTGTTTTTTTTAATAATTCTCGTTACAAATTTGCGACTTCCAAAAATATCATTACAAATCGTATATTTAAATTTATATCATTTTGAAATTGTAGCTATATGAAAATGTAATGCTATATTTCGGAATTCTCTAAAATTATAATTACATATTTCAAAATTCTTTAAATGTGTATATAGTTTGACTTCTCTGAAATTATAATGGCATGAATCTAAATATATAAATTGTAATAACATTTTTCTAAAATCATAAAATTATAATGGCACTGATTTATTGATGTATTTTCTCTTATTTTTTAGTGTTGGGAATCTACTAATCCATGCGTCACAAAATACTTTCATTAGAGCATCTCCATTGTAATTGTTATCCAACTTGCTATTCTTAAAAATAGCAAGAATTATTCAAAAAGTGTATCCGTTGTACTTGCTATTAGACTTGCTATTTTAAAAGACTTGCTATTTTTTCCTCATCAAACTTGCTACATAATGGAGATGTTCTTACGCCCACTTCCGTTTCTCGCAAGCTAACAGCTTATCAGACCCACTTTCGTGTCTCACACGCTAATAGCCTACTAGGCCCACTTATGTGCCCCACAAGCTACAAGCCCACTGGGCCCATCAAGCCATTTAGATAAATAGAATCCTTAGAAGTAGATGGCTCATGGGTAGGTGATGGCATGGTTGGTAAATAATTTTATCAACTTTTCAATTACCAGGTTTGAAGAGACTAGTTATTTCTACAGATTTTGAAAATCTAATCTATGAGTAATGTTTATGGAAGCTTCCAGATAGATAAGTATCTAGTAAGCCAAAAACTCTCCTAACAAGGTCTAAGAGTACGTTGTTTTAAATTGAGATTATAAACAATTCAACTTATAAAAAAAATATGTTAGACCAACTTATTGTATTGTTATAATTACAATTTCATATTATAATAAACTGATATGTTTGTTTCACATATAAAACAAGATTATGATAATTACTTAGTTCATTTCAGTTTATGAAAATAAGTTAGATAGTTATAATCAGCTAAAAATAGAGCCCGTCCACTCGTGAAGCATCATCATTATCATTCTAATATAATAGTATTACATCAGTTATTATATATATTAACTATTAGAGAACGGTTAGATGAAAAATCACAGTTAATGGATCCGTAACTGTGGTTTTGTTAACCGTGCTTAACTTAACTGAAGCTGACGTGACATCCGTAATTTGTAAAAGTAGCATGCGGTCGGTACTTGAAGTGCCAACCGGATGTCACGTCATCTTCAGTTGTCACTTCAAGTACCGACCGGATGTTGCCCCTATTAGATTCTATCATATCAGTTCTAGTCGGTATTTGGAACTGACGTGACATCAGTCAATACTTCAAGTGTCCATCGTATGCTATTTTTACAAATTTTTCAAACAGCCGTACATATTTGATTTTTTTTAAATATTATTTAAAAAAATCCTTGCACTCTACACTACACATGCTCCGGTGGGCATGGCGGGGAAATGCATACACTGTCGTCTACTTGGCGTTCTCTTCAGTGGAGCGACGAGAGGCGGCGGACGAAGATGTCGAAGGCGTCGTCCCTGTCGAGCATGCTGACGCGGACGTACCTCGGGTCGGCCCCGAAATGCGCGCCGCTCCTCGTCAGGATCTTGTGGCTGCGGAGGAAGCTCGCGCAGTCGTCGACGTCCTCCCCGTCGCAGCGCAGCCACGCGAAAGCTGCAGCCAGCCAGTCAGCCACCATGGACGGCGAAGAGCAAGAGCATGAGCTTAATAGCTCGAGACATGGGCAGGAGTGGTAGTACGTAGTAGTTGATATATAGCTGCTCGTTAGCTCGTATCGTACCAGGGTTGGTCGCCGCCGTCTCCTTTGTGAAGTTGCAGAAGCCTGAGGTCTCCTCGGGGAGGCTGAAGACGCCGGAGGCGGCGGCGGCGGCGCGCAGCATGCTCCACCGCTCCACCATCTTCCGTCGCCCGAAGTCGAACAGACGAGGTGCTCCTACTACTTCGCCTCGTAGCCATCGGAGACGGCGCCGAGCACCTTCGCCGCACGCAGCTGCGAGTCCTTCGACACCCCGATGGTGTTCAGCTCCACAAACTTGGTCATCTTCTTCGCGACCTCCCGGTCCTTCACCAACGCCCACCTGCCAACAAAACAGAGTAGCCCTCGCCTCATGTCACTCACCAGTCACCATCCATCAAGTTGCACCTGAAGAAACTCTGAAAGCTTCGTCAATGGCCTTACCCGATCCGCGTCCCGGCATGGCCGGTGCTCTTGGAGACGGTGAAGAGCATGATATCATGGTCAGCCTTCTCGGTGATCGGAGTGTACTGAGGCCAGTAGTAGGCGAAGTCATGGACAGTCTTGCCGCCGGCGCCGGGCTCGGAAGCAAGAACGGCTTCACGGATGGCGCCGTCAGGGTTGTTAGGGGAGCACACCAGCTCAATGTAGTTGTCTCCCTCGAACGAGCTGGCGTCGCCGGCCCACCGGAACAGCCCTGACCGGAGGAAGTCCGTCACGGCGGGGTATGACTGCATCCATCCAAGATTCCAAGATCAGAGAATTGAATCACTGCCAAAGAGTTACAAATCAATCAACCAAACCACACCACATCAACAGAAATCGCATGTGGCGGCGCAGGGCGCACCAGCCGGCCATGTGTTTAAGCCACATTGAGATCATATTCTCCCCCACTCATCAGCACATGCAGCAGCTCCATTAACAGAACTAGCAAGATTCAGATTTGTTTCTGGAAACATCCCGGCTGGTCGGCTACCTGCAAATCACAGCAGAAGCATTGCCGACCCAACAAACAGGATTGATTCCCGGAGCTGATTACCAACCATCACATGACAAAGAGAAAGAGGGTGAAGAACATCAGTCTGTCCCTGTCCCCCACTGTCTTGATTTCAGCTCCATCTGCTCATCATTTAGTGGGGAATGATAGGATAATGGCTGATTTCGAAATTAATTTGTGACATCGAAAAGATTCGCAGGTGACAGAGTTGACAGTGATGCAAATCTCACTGTCTCTCTCTCTCTCTCTCTCTGTTGTTTGATGTCTGAATTCTGATTTTTTTTTCTTCTTACCGAGTAGTAGGGCGCTGTCGAGACGACGCTGATGGGGTCGCCGGCGGCGTCGGGGGAGAGAGCGTAGAGAGCGGCCATGAAGAGCTGGGTGGAGCCGGTGCCGACGATCACGTGGTACCCGTCGACGGCGGGCGTTGCCGACCGTGCGGTGCAGGCGGCGGACCTGCTGGTCGAGCTCCGGCTCGAGGAACCAGCAGACGTTGGTCACGTCGGAGAAGTAGCTCATCGTCTGCCACCCCGGGATGACCAGCTCCGCCGCGTCGCCGCTCTCCCGCCAGACTCCTCGTACATGGTTGGGTCCCCGCTGCAGCCGAGCCGACAGCCACAACGTCAAAACGCATTGTATAATCGATCCATCCATCCCTCCATGGACATGGAGAGATTAATTTGGGCATGCTTTGCGGGGAAGAACACCTCGCAAGTTGTAGATTTTTCCCTTCCATTTTGTAGCGGATAATTTGGTTATGTACCCACCATCTTTATATGTAAATTGAGGATTTACACACATGAGAAGTATCATGTGCACATTGATTGGCCGTGCACATGGTGCACATGTGAGATCTCAACCTTCAATCTGTAATCCAACGGACAACAGCTCCACTAGATCATTTAGCAGAAAACACCTCCCACCTCCCTCATTTTGTTCCTCGCTATATTTGCGATAACCCCAGTGAAGCGGTTGTCTGTTGGATTACAGATTGAAGGTGGAGATTCTACATGTGCACATGTGCACAGCTAGCCGATGTGCACTGGATACTTCCCCTTACCCATCATATCTCAATGACTCATTGTGAGATTCACATAGGTTGACATGTGAACCGGAATGATAAATCATCAATTTATCTAAATGAAAGTTATATGATCAAATTTTTAGGGCAGGTGTCGATGAACAGAAAAAAATATATTCTCAAGACTTTATTTTTAACTTTCAAAATTGGTTGCATAAAAAATCGATTCTCAAGATATTTTTTTGGACTTAAAAAGTGCATCTTTTCTTGAAAAGTGAAGGCAACAACGTCGTAAATACACACCGTCAAAAAATTAAATGTGGAAATGGAAAAAATATATTTGTAATTGGATTTATTATGATTTTTTTCTTATAATTAATTTTTTTATAGTTTTTATAAATATATAAATATACATTTTTTTCAAGTTAGTAACAAGAGCGAGGAGCGGTTCTGCGGTTTACTCACTGGTCCAGGTTGATCACGGAGTCCGTCGTGACTGCCGGCTTGCCGGTCGACGGCGCCATCGTCGTCGTCGTGCCCTCCCGCCGCGCGGTGGTGGCGAGGGTCCCTTCGCTGCCGGCAGTGGGTATGCTCCGGTGGCGGTGGTGGTGGTGGTGAGGAGAAGCGGCGTAGTGGTGGAGGAGGACGGCGAGGGTGGCGACGTTCAACGCGACGGAGGCGAAGACGGCGACGCGCCAGAGCGGCATGCTGGGGCCAGCCCTCCGCCTGAGCTTCGCCGCGGCCACCAAATGGTTGCTCCTCGGCTTCGCCCGGAGCGCCACCTCCTCCCGGTTTGGCGGGTTCTTCGGCGGCGCCGCCAGGTTGCGCGAGGACGCCACGCCGCCGCCGTTCCCTTGGAACCTCCCTTCCACCGCTCTCGCGCCCACACGGAATGCCGCCATCACCCAGCTGACCGGAAGCTCCCGCTTCCGAAGCAAGCTCGGATTTTTCTCCCGAAACGCACCCTTCCTGGATTACCAGAAGAGAAACCGAGACTTCAAGCTCACTGAGTCACTGAAATCAACCAATCGACTCTCTTCACGCTCGGGTCAGCTCAGAAGCTAGGAGCTATGCAGTTATGCGAGCTGTAATTAAGCTCAAGCTGACGAGCAGAGAGAGCAGAGAAAATTAATGGAGGGAGAGGTGAGAGACGAGCAACAGAGTCTACGAGTACAAATCGGGAAGAAGGTGAGGTCACGTACACTCTCACCGCCACGGAGGCTAAGAACTCAGGAGCGATTGCTGTGTGGGGAAGAGGAGCAAGCGAGGACTCGCTTTATAAGGCGACCACCCACCTATCAAATCCTAAGGAGTTTTTATATTCCTTTTGCCGCGAGGTGGATTATTAAGGCTAAAAAATTAGGTTTTTTTTATATATGTGATTACAATTTCGGTGCTTTGGAACTTTGTCACTACAATTCGTCTATTTGAATATATGTCATCGCAACTCTCTTTATCTTCACCATACTATTTTCAACGCTTGGTTGACCATGGGCTTGCGCAAAGACAAAATGCTCTTATCTTCACCGTGTGCGGCCTGTGTGGGCGGCGCACAGGGCCGATGGCGGCGACACAGAGGCTACAGCGACGCGGGGGCTGCTGTAAGGGGTGGCGGCGCCTGTGCCTGCGAGGACTACGGGGGCGGCGCATGGGCTGCAGCGGCGTGCGTGCCTGCGAGGGCTGCGGGGACGACGCACGGGCTGAGGTTGGGGGCGGCGCGCGTGGGGCCTGCAAGGGCAGGGGCGGCGCGGGGCTGCAGTAGGGGCTGCAAGGACGGCGGCACGCGTGGCCTACGAGGGTGGCAGCGGCGTGGGTGCAGCGGCGGGGATGCTGTGGGCAGCGCCAGAGGGCTACGGGGAGTCGACTGGCGAGGGCAAGAAGGAAAATATGAAAATACAGTAGAGCTGATAGAGAGCCATGGTCAAACCAAGCGTTGAAAATGGTATGGTGGAGATAAATGCAAAGTTACGATGACATATATCCAAATAGACGATTTGTAGTGGCAAAGTTCCAAAGCATCGAAATTGTAATGACATATATCCAAATTAAATAGTTTTGATTTGTTGTAAGGAGTAGTGATGGTAGCAGACACACCACACTAATTTCTTTTAAAGTAGCATATATATACCATTATGTTCTGGTATCGGCCGGAATAGTCGGTATGTACCATTCCAAATCTCAAACTGGTACGTATTAAGTGGTGTATCGTTCTGGCTTCAATACCGGTCAATACCGTCCGATACCGACCAGTACCGGTACATACCGATCATTCCGGTCAAAATTGTATTTGTTTTTTTAATATGTATTACATATTACTTATATTAAGCTATATATTATATTGATATTTAAGTTATACACTATATCTAAGATATTAATGTATTAAAATATATCATATTTAATTGTATTAATATATATTCTAAATATATTTATATTATTTTATTTGACCCCGAAACGATACACCAGTATCGTCTGGTACCGAAACATTTTGTTCCAAGAGCCAAACCGGAATAATCACCGGAATAAAATTAAAAGCTTGTTTTGTATGGTGTGAGATGAGAAAATTTCTAGAGTTATCAATTTTTAGGGAAGGAAATTTAGGTAATGTTTGGATCAATTTTCTAATTTCTGGATTCTAGTTCATTTCCAGATTCTGCAGCTACTAATTCTCACAATCTGAGCCAGAATATGTACCGTTTGTTTCAGTTTTAGATTCTAAAAAGTAGATGTAGCTGACATAAGCTCTCCCAAACAAACCTTTAGAATACAAAACAAATATACTATATGTGTGTGAGAGAGAGAGATTAAAATTTTAAAACGTTCATTGAATAACTATTTTAGGAGGTAATATGGATGGCATTGTAAAGTGCACAAGATTAGAAAAGCATGTTTCAAGGTTAGGGTGCTAAATAGACTCTCATTTAAACTTAGGGGGGCTACATGGATTTTTCAATTTTTAATTTATTAGTTCCTAATTTAAGTAGATTCAACTAAAAATACTGTTCAAAGGTATCTTCTTGTCAATAAAAAAATATAAATTCTTTATTTAATTTCAGAACCTTCCTGGAAAACATTGGTTAGCTTTTAACAGGTGAACAATACTTTCTAATTAAATGTGCATACAAATATTAAACACATATCACTAGCCAAATGATTGTCCATTATTCCTTGGTATGAAGTAGCTAATATAAATCCCAATGAGTAAAAGATAAGCTTTTGGCCAACCTTTGCATCTGGCTGTACCATGTAAAAGCTATGATATAAGGCTCCTTCGGAACGCATGAATTTTACAGAATTTTTATAATAATTTAACTAAAATCTTTGAAATTATTTTTAAAAATTTCATTCCAAAAAGGAGCCCTAATTGTTAAGATAATAGCCTATGCTGGAAAACAAACAAAATTTCTTCTACTGCCTCCGTTACTTATTATAAATTGTTTGATTTTTTGAAAAACCAAAGTCATTTAATCTTGATCAATTTTATAAAAAAATATATTAATAACTATAATATCAGATTAGTTTTATTAAGACCCAGTTTGGTTCCCCCATGCTAAAGTTTAGTCTCCGTCACATCGAATGTTCGAATGTTAATAAGAAAGACTAAACATGAACTAATTATAAAATTAATTGTAGAAACCCTATGCTAATTCACTAGACGAATCTATTAAACATAATTAGTTTATGATTTAACAATGTGGTGCTACAGTAAAAATATGATAATGATGGATTAATTAAGAATAATAGATTCGTATTGTGAATTAGCCTAGGGGTTCTGTAATTAGTTTTATAATTAACTCATGTTTAGTCCTTCTAATTAGTATCCGAACATCCGATGTGACAATGGCTAAACTTTAACCTAGGGGAGCCAAACAGCCCCTAGATCATCCATAAATACGGCTTAATGGTATAGTTATTTAACATTGTGATGTTCGTATATTTTTATTTAAATTTTAACAAAAATAAAGAAGTTGATTTTAAAAAAACCAAATGACCTATAATATAAAAATATAAAAGGAGGTAACACTTGGGACGTTGGAATGCAACAAAAAAGAGAGCAATGGCAGTTGCATCTGACCTTCCATCTGATTCGTTTCATGTCGTTTTAAGATAATGTTAGTGCTTCCTTTTCTTTCACTTGTTTTATTTTATATATCATCTTTTAAAAGTTTGGGATGGCTTTAAATTAGTTTATAATTTAAGGGTTGTGTAACCCATGCCTTGCTATTTGTTAATGAACTTTGAGAAAAAAATAGCATTAAAAGCTTCAACCAAACCATCATACAATGATTCTTGCCATGATTAAAGAAACCTATGGCATGTTGTTTGACACCAATTTTTGACACCATTATTTGGCAAAATGACGACCAAATATCTATACTACCTTAAAAGAAGTTAGAGATGAAAAATTTGTCGCGGCTTCTCGTTGACACGTGGGCTCTTATTATTAGTAAAATATATATTAATTTAAAATCGGTATAGTACTTTTGAAACTGGATTACGATGAATGTTATTTTATGATGTTTTAAGTTATTTATATCATTTGTATGGTGTTATTTTAATGTTTTAAAAAAATTTCATTACAACGAACGGTCACTTAACTAGTACTCTCTCCGTTCATTTTTAAATGACACGATTGACTTTTATCTCAACGTTTGACCATTCATTTTATTCAAAAAAATTGTACAAATATGCAAAAATATAAGTTATACTTGAAGTACTTTCGATAATAAAACAAATTATAACAAAATAAATGATATTTCAAAAAGTTTTTTGAATAAGACGAATGGTCAAACGTTGAGATAAAAGTCAACCGCGTCATTTAAAATTGAACGGAGGGAGTACTTAAGATGTTCTACTTTAGGGCCTTTGACTAATATTATTTTCACATTCCAAGTGAGATGGTTGTGTTGATGAAATTTTTTAGAAAGAGCTTATCCAGCATGTACAAGTTGTAGGTGGATATTTTTTATAAGAGTTGTTCATTACATTTCATATGTCCACTAATCAAACCCTTAGAAAATTGGATTGAAAATATCCTATTTTACTCTGCTCTTGAACCAAACACACCTTAAAACTCAATTTGTGGCCATAAAAAATTTCCAGAAAAATCTCTTGGCTATGAAAACTCTAGCTAGATACATCATAGCAACAAAGAATATACTTTACCACTGTCAGATTGGAACAGTGGTAAAGTATGCTATACACCAATTGTGTATATAATGGATGCTCCTTTGGTAAAAGCAGCTTATTCTCCACCAAATGGTTGAAGAGAAAGGTATCTTTTGTACTTTCCCAACAGAGGCATATTTTTACAAACACTCCATATATATTTATACTATATATATATAGGGAAAATTACTCACATGCCATTATAATTTTCAGAAATTGCTTATATGCCACTGTCAGTGACTGTGGCGGCCCCCATGTGTCAGTGACACATCGATGGCATATTGGCAAACTGCAAAAATTGTAATGGCACGGAAAAAATTAACCCATATATATATATATAAATGCTATTCTACACCGACGTGGAATGGGAGTTCGGGATTGGGTGGTGCGTGGGGCAGGCTGGATGAGGTGGGCACAATTGGGTTGATCGGTGTAGAATAGTATTCTACACCCGTAGTGTAGAATAGTATTCTCGTATATGTGTGTGTGTCTATATATATATGCCATACGACTGAAACGTATAAAACCATACTTAGGTGCTATTTGGTTACGTGGTTCAAAAATTTAGTCCTCTCACATCGGATATTTGAATGCTATTTTAGAGTATTAAATGTAAACTATTTATAAAGCCCATTTATAATCGGTGGATTATTCATGAGACAAATCTAATGAGACTAATTACGTCATGATTTGACAATGTGATGTTACAGTAAATATTTGCTAATCATAATTAATTAGGCTTGATAAATTTGTCTCGCGAATAATCATTTGATTTTGTAATTATTTTTATAATTAATTCACGTTTTGATGTATAAACATCCAATGTGATACTGACTAAATTTTAGCCCATGGAAGCACCCACTTATTTGTTTGTGCCATTTATACGAAACTGAGTTGCACTTATGGTCGTTCCTTAGGCATGGCGAGAAGGACGACCGCCTAGGCCGTAAGAAACTTAGGGGCCCTAAATTATATATGCATATATAATAGATCTACTAGGACTTGAGATTTAATGTTGTGGGCTAAGATTTAAGTAAATCTTCATTTAAAAGTAGATTTGAAGAGTTAAAGTGTTCAAAAATATATTTAGTTTTTTTTCTTATCTCTAAAGACATAAGTCGTTGGATGAAATTGAACTAAGAAAATATTATGCCAAGTACAAACTTTTTCTCAAAATGGATTATTTGATATTGAGCTTGATGATCTTTGTTCTAAAATAAGAGTCTTGTAAATGACTTTGCCAAATGATTATAAGTCTTCTATTGAGATTTTTTAGTTTGTTAAAATGTAGATTGATATCCAAATATTTTAATTACTTGTTGAATATTTTTACTATACATATGACTGTGGCATTAACTCAAATAAGTTTTGTAAAGTTAAATTTGTTGTAAAACTATTTGAGGTTAACAATATTATACGAAAGATTGAATGATGTAGCCATTTTATACATAAAAAACTATCTTAAATCAAATTGATATAGAGATATTATTATCGATAAATTTGTATCTTGAAATATAAGAAGAAACCACTTTCGATAATTATACCATGACTCCATGAGCCTTGTTTTTATAGCTTATGTGGGTGATTCAAGATGAGTTGTGACTCTACTTTATAACGCCAACCATGTTTGGTATTTCAACCGTCGAACAAAGTTGATATGTCCACTTTTAAATGATACAGTGCCGAACGTGGCTCTATAAATAGAAGGCATTGCATCAGCCGAAAGTGGACACGTCGGTCTCATTCGACTGTTGAAGTATCGAAGGTGGCTGACGTGACCACGTTTGGCTGAAGTAGCCGTTGTGGCGCTGACGTGACCTCGTTCTACTGTTGAAGTGCCGAACGAGACTGACGTTGCCACGTTCGGCCGATGCAGTGTCGAACGCGCCTTGATGTGACCACGTTCGGCAGATACACTGTCCGTCGACGGGAGCTCATTTTTACAACTTTTTGAATTCGACTACTAGATTTATTTT
The DNA here is from genome assembly GCA_019279435.1 of Zizania palustris. NCBI lineage: Eukaryota > Viridiplantae > Streptophyta > Magnoliopsida > Poales > Poaceae > Zizania > Zizania palustris. The sequence goes on along the minus strand of JAAALK010000288.1, from coordinate 78,655,205 downwards.
TTTAAAAAAAATATTATTATTATTTTAAAAAAAATGTAGATGACACGGTGCGCAATTGCGCACGCAATGGGATTAGGTAGAAATGAAAAGATCTGCGTACGTACGCGCCCATCACCTGCAGACGCCGACAGACAGAACGGCCAACGTGACGATCAAAACGACTTAAAGTTCATGATCCGTTCATTAGATTTAGACATTAATTAGAGGACACATGGTCTATCTAAGGGCACGTACAATCCTGACACTGCTGCACGGTACTCCAAGCATAAAACATAGCTAAAACACAATATAGTACAGTGGGCGTGTCTAAAACATGTGTCTTGCTATATTCATTGCACCAATCAGAGCATTCAATAAATTAAATTGACCAATCAGCTAGTCCTATGCCTCGAGCATAGAACCAAGACACAGTGTCTTCGTTAAGAGACGTGTCTTGAGTTTTTTTACATTTACCCCCTTAGACACACCCAAAGACACAACTCAAGACACCCATTGTACATGCCCTAACTGTTTTCACTCTGCTGGCCCGGTTTGGATTTATTGAGAAATCGTCTTTCTCGCTAGAATCAAAGGGAAATAAAGTTGGATCATGCTATTAATATTTTGCGACTTTTGAGATATTCATGTCATTATAATTTCAGAGAACTCCGAACTATACCATTACAAATTTAGAGAATTCCGAAATATGTCATTACAATTTTGGATAATTCTAAAATATGTCATTACATTTTCAGAGAGCTATAATTCTGGAATAGCATAAATCTAAATATGTGAATTGCAATAGCATTTCTCCAAAATAAAAAAATTGTAATGGCATAAAATCGAATTATTCCTAGAATCAAATGGTGTTTCTGAAGTGTTTCCAACTAGAGATATTTCTCTTTTTCAAATGTAAGAAGAATCACCTCAAAGGTTTTTCACATTGATTCTAATTCATTTCGTACTAGCAGCGACGTACCATTGCTATCGCCGTAATAAAAATCAAAATAAAATAACATCATAAAATAAAAATAAAAATTAAATAACATCATAAAATATTCACACAGTAACAAATAATTCATGCATAACAAATAATTAATAAAATACAATATGCATACCTAACTTTGCAAGGACATCATATCATCATCATTATTTTTATTATTATTATTATTATCATTATTATTATTATTATCATCATCATTATTATTATTATTATTACTACTACTACTATTACTACTACACTACGTGTAAACCTGAATTTAATTCAATAGATGCTTATTTTTAATTTTAATTTGATACAAATTATAGTTTCAAAGTAACCTGAATTTAGCTGTGCATTTAGCAAGAAATCAAGTAAGAAAAGTGAATTAAATCTTGCAACTAATATATTTTAATTTTTTAAGAAACAAAAATTTTCATACAGAAATAGCGAATTTAAGTAAGAAATAAATTAAGAAACGAAATAAAGTAACATAAATTTATATAGTATATCACTCACATTTATTTGGTAGGTATATGTATGATTTGGAATTAATTATAGGTGTCATGTAAATTTACACGGCAAGTGTCCGTGTACATATTTAAGTAAGAAATAAAATAATTTGCACAAGTGATCAATATAAATAAGATCTCGATCACTAATTACAAGGAAAACGGTACTAATACGAAAGGTGTGACATAAAGAACTTGTCATGCGAGATGAGGTCATCAAAGAAAACACTTATTATACAATAAACAATTATCATACGAATATACATACTATCTTTGACATGAATAAAATGCTAGGATTTATCAGACGAGTAGCATGTCAAATGAAAGGTTAAGATTTACCAGATGAATGACATGTTTACCCTTTTAACTCGTCGATTATATAATATTATAGATAATAATGTAAATCTGAAACTATTGATAGTTAAATGATTTCACAAGTGATTCTAATTTAGGCTCTAGAATCGTTTTGGACAGAATTTAGATCTAAAATGTTTCTCCGAAAATCTAAATTCCTACCAATCACGCCCTAAAAAGTCTAGAGATCTGATAAATGAATAGCTGTTTTTTAATGTATAGTTATTAAAGAAAACGTGTACTCCTTTGTCCTATAATATAGCAATTTACAACCCGATTTAACATTTTATAATATAATAAATTTAAACAATATCGTTGTTCAGATTCGTTGTATTATAAAATATCAAATCTACCATTAAATTGTTATATTATAAAACATAGAGAATATCATTTAACCGTTTTAAATATTCCGGACCGATAATTTGACCTATATCATAATAAGGGTTATTGTAGTTTTTTGCTCTTACAAATAATTTAATAATTTTATCGTAACAAGGAAAAATTTAATAATTAATAATTTTTGAAAGTACAACCGGCATTTCGGATCGAAAAAGGGTTGAATAGACTAATAGAAATTAGTCTTTCTATATCGTAATATCGCAATTTTATAATGGATTTAATATTTTATAATACAATGAATTATATAGATAGAAGTATAGAATCAAATTTAGAGCGTGTTTGGATCGGGGGCTAAATTTTTAGCTTCCGTCACATCGAATATTTAGATACTATTTTAGAGTATTAAATGTAGACTATTTACAAAACTTATTTATAATCGATGAATTATTCACATTACGAATCTAATGAGCCTAATTACGTCATGATTTGACAATGTGATGCTACAGTAAACATTTGCTAATTATTGATTAATTAGGCTTAATAAATTCGTCTCGTGGATTACCCTCCGATTCTACAATTATTTTTATAACTAGTTCATGTTTAATCATTTAAATTAATATCCAAACATCCAATTAACACGGACTAAAATTTAGTCCCTTAGGCTATTCACAGTGGTGGGTTTCATAACACTATTTCTTAGAATGTCACATCAGCTTTACAACTGAATGAAATACCCTCTTTTAGTGGAGAATTTCATTTCACTATTGTCTAGGCTAACCTGTATAATTAAATACAGCTAGCTCTCATGAAATACCCTATCTCTGATGAAACGATTTGGCTTTTAGTGGGTGTTTCATTTCGTTTTATCCGTCTTGGAAAACGAGTTAGCATCATGTCATGGTGATGACACTACTTTCTTTTCTTTCCTCGTTAATTGAATATCATGTTAAAAAAATCTGATGTGACATGATAATTAATACCATAAAACACCCCATAAAATAAAATCTGAATAGCCTCACTCAAACACTACTTGGCACCAAAAGACGAGAGAGAAGCAGTAGAGTAAAAAGCTGTGAATCCTGCTGTGATGCGCACGCCACTCCATGCACACTACTCTCCCATGCTCACGCGTGCAGCGAGCTTTTCACTGTGGCACAGGCGTCTGCGCCCATGGCCGAGTACTGGCGTGGACCACGGGAGTCAGCACGATACACGCGCCGATCACGACTGCCGCGCGCCCCTCGCCGTCGCCGTCGCCGTCGCCGTCGCCTATAGCCTCGTCAGCGTACGTGCCGTCGCCATCACGGCGACCTCTCACCACAGCGGCGCAGCTTGCAGCTAGGCGTCGTCTCCGTCGTCCGGGTCGCGCCCACGCGGCCGGATCTCATATGCTTCGAGTTTGAGTTTGGGCTTGATACCAAGTCTCACACACGCTAAAGGGGCCTCAAATCTAAGAGATTAGCTCTCTATTCATTTGTAAAGAATGTGTATTTATTTCGTATGATTATATTTTTGTTAAAAAAAATATATTTGCCAAGTGGGTTCCGTAAAATTTTAGCTTATTATTACGATGAGGTATCGATATCAAATCTGATCCGTTGGATACATCGTACTGATTAAACGGTCAAAAAAAATTAGAAACACATAAACTCAGGGCGATAATTCCACCAGGACCACGAACGCCTCCAAGTAATTATTTCGCCGCCACGCGCGTCGCCTGATGCCTGCTCACGGCGCGGTGGCGCCTGTGGCGCGTCGGTTGCATGACATGCACACTGCCCACATGACGCCACGTGAGCGTCTTCGTCGGCCGAGCCACCTCGCCGCGCGCGCCCCGACGCCCGAGAGCGACGGGGAGGGAAGGTCGGCTGACGTAGATACCAACCACTGTGCGGCATGTGGCGCGTCGCTCGCCGTCGCCGGTCACCGGAGTTAAAGCCTTGTCACTCCAAACAGCTCTCTCTCCGATGGGCCTCACGGCTGAGTGAGAGCGGTGTACTCCCCTCACGTTGCAGATCGGAATATCGCCCGTACAGATAAATGATAGCATCTCGCAGATGGAGAGCGCGAAAAAAATCACAGAAAAGAATTACAGTACTTCCAATATAAAAGAATTACAACTAATGATCTCTTCAGTTCAGATTCTTAAACCAACTTTCTGTAAGCTGGAATCTAAATCAGACGGTTTTTTTGGTCACCTAATTTTTCTAAAATCTGTAGATTCTCGTAGTACAAATTTAAAAGCTGGTATAACTCAGACTTCACAATATTACCTACCATGCTATTAAAACATATCCATTCATGTAAATTTTGAAAAAAGTTATATTTTAGTAAAATATATCATTTTAGTGTAATTTAAAAATATATAATTTTAATATAAACATTATAAAATTTCATGATTAGAAAGATTCATATATAAAATTACGCATTAATAATGTAACTAAACATCATGAACTATCAAAATATAAATCCGCAACTATTCCAACCAAACAACTTCTAAGTTTTTCTACAACTCACATCTCACAACAGTTTTTCTACACCTCACAACAATTTTTTTAGAATCTATCTCAACCAAACACACCCTAACGCTCTGTTTGAGAGTTGCGGATTCTCAAAATCAACTAGTCCAAGTATCTAGTTGGCTGGTTGAAATAGCTTGCTATTGAGCAAATAGATTTTATTCAGTGATATGGTAAATAAATAAAAAACTGTAGAATCCGGGAAAGTTAAAATTGACCGGCTTCTTAGCTACTAGGTTAGAAGGGACTAACTACTTCTATAGATTCTGAAAATCTACACTATCTGAGTTATCATTTAGGGAGCTTCTGGATACTAAAAGTATCTAGCCAGCTATAAACTTCCCAAACAAGGTTTAAATTAGGGTCCAAACATCCTAAGTTTTTTTAAAAAAAATCAAGATGATGTTTCAACACTCAATTAACAATGTTTTATCAGTTGATAGAAAATATTTTATTAAAATGAATAAAGTGAAACACAATCGTGTCAAATATATGCTGCTACGTATGAAACATTAAATTTTAGTTACTAAAACATAACAACAAAATATTGAATATTACATGCGATTGTTTCTTACTGCTACAAACAATATCACCGAATGTTACATCCGTTTAAAACATTTTGTAATGTTAGCATATTCTGTTATGAGTGGGCTCTAGGGGGTTCGGTCAGGCCCTATCTCCCTATGGGTTTGGCCAGGCCCTATCTCCCTGTCCAGGCTATTATATCCTTTGGCAATGAGGTTATCTTCTAGACTAGTAATTCAGTTATAAAGTAGTTATCCCCTTGCCTCTATATATGTGCCTAATCATGGCTCATCAATAACACAATTCATTCCATTCTATTCCATTCTCCTTCATGGTATCAGGAGACCGGGTTCCCCCCTTCCTCTCCACCTTCCGTTGCCCTCCCTGATCGGCACAGGGAACCCCTGTTCCTCCTTGCTTTCGGCACAGGGAACCCCTGTTCTTCCCTGCCTTCGGCACAGGGAACCCCTCTTCTCCCCTCCCTTCGGCACAGGGAGATAGGGGGTTCGGTCAGGACCTCTTCCTCCCTCCCTTCGGCTGCCCTCCCTGATCAGCATGGCCGGGTCTCCCCCCACCTCTGTCGTCGACCCTGCAGATCTCGTCCATCGCAACGACAACGATGAGCCAAGGCGTCTCGCTGACACCCGCATGGCTGCCCGTGAGGCTGCCCTTGCAGAAGCACAGGCCGCTGAAGAAGAAGCTGTTGTTGCCTCTTCCGATCGCGACGCTGCCACCGAGCGCATCCGTGCTGCTCTAGCACGAGCAGCCAAAGCTCGGGTCGACGATGCCGCTGCAGCTGACCCCATCGCGCCTCCTCCAGGGGACGGCCTGGACGTCTCCAACGCCATGGCCCTCCATGAAGCAGCCGCTATCCTCAACCTCTACGCTCAGGCGATCTCCGTTCAGAACGCCCGCAGCCTGGTTCCCATCACCCTTGACACAGCCGGCAACTACTCAAGATAGCGCGAACAATTCCTCCTCGCCGTCACAAAGTATTCGCTGCAAGATCATATCTTTAGCGACCACGCCACCTCGGCCCTTCCTGATTGGACGCGGATGAACGCCGTGGTGAAATCTTGGCTCTACAGCACGACTTCTTCTGATCTTGCTGAGGCCGTCATTGACCACCGCGCCACCGCCCGAGAAGCTTGGCTTGCCATCGAGGGTCACTTTCTTGGGAATCGGGAGACCGCGCCTTACACCTTGACGCCAAGTTTCATGCCTTCGCGCAAGGGGATCTTTCCATCACCGAGTACTGCAAGCGTTTCAAGAAGATGGCCGACGATCTTGGCAATCTTGGCGAACACGTGACCGACCGCACCTTGGTCCTCAACGTTATTCGCGAGCTCAACGAACGCTACAGGGACATCTGTGTTCACCTCCGGCGCGGGCGCCCCTTTCCCTCCTTTGTTGTTGTTCGAAATGAGCTTCTCCTTGAGGAGATTAATATGGTTCAGCACCCCGCTGCCCCCCCACTGCCTTCGTCGCTGTCCCCTCTGCACCCCAGCAGTCCGCACCAATTGAAGGCAGCACACCTCGAACCGGCGCCCCAAAACAGAACAAGAAAAAGAAACATAAGGGGCGCAATTCTTCAGGAGGCCCTCCTGCCCCAGCCGGCAGCAGCCCCTCCCCCAATCCTGGATCCACAACCGGGCCCAACGGGACGTGGCCCTCCTTCTACAATCCGTGGACAGGGTCCATCCAGATGCCCACGGACTCCTCCCCTGGCCCAGTTTCCTCAAGGCCGAATGGGTCCCCAACAGCAGCAAGCAATGCTTGCATTCCAGGGGCCCTAATAGTTTTTACAGATGGCTCAACAAAATCCTCATCAACCGCTATTTTTTCCTCCCTACGGGACCCCTGCAGGACCTCTTTTGCAGCCACAACAGCAAGCCTTGCCACCCTGGACCCCCCAGGTACCGCAACAGCCCATGACAGGAGCTCCGGTTTGGGACCAGAGCTCCCTCGCCTCCACTTTCAGCACCATGACTCTCACCCCTCCGGTGAATAACGACTGGTATTTCGATACTGGTGCTTCCTCCCACATGACATCCCATGACGGTACCCTCTCTCACTATTCGGTTCCACGGTATCCCTCTCCCACTTCTATTGTTGTCGGTAATGGTTCACTCCTCCCAGTCGCCGCGACCGGGACGACATATCTTGGCCCCCTTACTTTAAATAATGTTCTTGTTTCGCCACAACTCATCAAGAATCTTATTTCCGTTCGCCAATTCACTATCGATAATAACTGTTCTGTGGAATTTGACCCTTATGGTTGCTCTGTGAAGGATCTTCTCACGGGGACCGTGACAATCAGGTGCAATAGCTCCGGACCACTCTACCCTCTGCAGGTTCCAGTGGCGCACTCTCTTGTTGTGGGCTCCACACCAGCTTCACTTTGGCACCGACGTCTTGGTCACCCTGGTCGCGAAACTCTTTCCAAACTTGTTTCGGCCATTCCCGCTTGTAATAAAGACTTGGATTCTATATGTCATGCGTGTCAGTTAGGACGACATGTTCGTCTTCCTTTTGGTACTTCAGTCTCTAGGGCGTCGAACAACTTTGCTCTTATTCATTGTGACTTGTGGACATCTCCTGTTGTTAGTGTCTCTGGTTACAAATATTACTTAGTTGTTCTTGACAACTGCTCACATTACTTGTGGACATTCCCCCTTTGGCTAAAGTCTGACACATTCATGACATTATCTAACTTTTTTGCCTATGTCTCTACCCAGTTCGGTGCTCGCATCCAGGCCGTCCAAACCGACAACGGACGGGAGTTTGACAACTCCACCGCTCGCACTTTCTTTACGACACATGTCATCCTCTTACGCATGTCGTGCGCCTACATGTCGCCCCAGAACGGTAAGGCCGAACGGATCATTCGTACTACTAATGACGTTATCCGCTCTCTTTTGTTTCAGGCGGGCATGCCTCCTTCATATTGGGCTGAAGCGTTGCACACTGCGACTCTACTCCTCAACATCTTACCTACCAAGACCCTTGACTTCTCGACCCCGCACTTTGCCCTCCATGGTAGTGCGTCGTCCTACGATCATCTTCGGGTCTTCGGTTGTAAGTGTTACCCCAATCTCTCGGCCACTACTCCCCATAAACTTTAACCCCGCTCCGCCCTCTGTATCTTCTTGGGATACTCTGCTCACCACAAGGGATACCGCTGCCTTGATCCTACCACCAATAGAATCATTATTTCCCGTCATGTCATCTTCGACGAAACCTCATTTCCCTTTGCCGAGCAACCCTCACCTCCCAATGCTACGGATTTCACCCTTTTAGATGAATTTTCTAACACGGCAGCCGCTCCCATAGGGCTGCCAATTTTTTCTTCTACAGGTACCTCTCCCACCGTACCACTTTTGGCGCCACTGGTTCCACCAGGATATCACTCCCTACCTCGCGCGGGTGTTGTGCCACGCGCGGCCACGGGTCCCTCGACATCCACTGTACCACGCGCGGCCCCGACTTCATCTTCGACGCCTACACCCGTACCATGCGCAGATGCCACGTCTCCTGCACTCCCACGTGCAGGACCGACTCTGCGTGTCTACTCCAGGCGTCCCCGACCACCCGAACCTCCTCCTCCAGCGGCATCCACTACTTCCCCAGCACCGGTGCCGCTACCTCCTGGTGCCATTGCCGTTACCCCAACGGTAAACCAGCATCGCATGACGACACGAGGCAAGGATGGGTTCCGAGTACCATCCCTGTTCCATGCCACACCACTATCTCTAGTACCGAAGACTTTTCGTGGTGCCCTTGCCGACCCCAATTGGTGGGCTGCCATGGAAGAAGAACATGCTGCCCTCATCAAAAACCAGACTTGGGATCTGATTCCTCGCCCGCGGCATGCCAACATTGTCACCGGTAAATGGATATTCAAGCACAAGTTCCTCGCCAACGGTTCCTTGGAGCGTTACAAAGCACGTTAGGTCCTCCGCGGCTTCACTCAACGTCCAGGCATTGACTTTACAGAGACATTCAGCCCTGTTGTCAAGCCTGCCACAGTTCGCACCGTTCTCTCGTTGGCTATCTCCCGCAAGTGGCCTGTTCATCAGCTCGATGTCAAGAATGCTTTCCTCCACGGCACTCTGACAGAGACAGTGTTTGCAGCTCAGCCGTCTGGTTTTGAAGACCCCGTTCACCCAGACTTTGTTTGCCGCCTCAACAAATCTCTTTATGGGCTGAAGCAAGCCCCTCGTGCTTGGTACAGTCACTTTGCCACGCACCTGGTCTCCCTTGGTTTCGTAGAAGCCAAGTCAGATACTTCGCTGTTCATCTACCGTCGTGGCACTAATACAGCTTATCTGCTTCTCTACGTGGATGACATCGTTCTCACCGCTTCCTCAGCACATCTCCTTCGGCAAATTATCTCAGCTCTTCAGCAAGAATTTGCCATGAAGGATCTGGGTGAGCTCCACCATTTCCTGGGGATGCAGGTTCAGCGCAGTGATGATGGTATGATTCTCTCTCAGCGACAGTACATGCTTGACATCCTGGACCGAGCAGGCATGACAGAGTGCAAACCTTGCAATACGCCAGTTGACACTAACCCCAAAGTTTCTGCTGACTCTGGGACTCCAGTCGCCGATCCTTCAGATTACCGCAGCCTTGCTGGTGCCCTGCAGTATCTGACCTTTACGCGACCAGACATCTCCTATGCCATACAGCAGGTCTGTCTCCACATGCATGATCCTCGAGAGGCTCACCTTGCTGCTCTCAAGCGCATTCTTCGGTATATTCGGGGTACTTTACATCTGGGACTTCTTCTTCGGCCATCGACGCTGGATGACTTGGTGGTCTATACTGATGCTGACTGGGCCGGTTGTCCCGACACTCGCAAGTCCACTTCGGGCTACGCTATGTTCCTTGGCGACAACCTGGTTTCTTGGTCGTCTAAACGGCAGAACACTGTATCCCGCTCCAGTGCTGAAGCAGAGTATCGCGTCGTGGCCAATGGCATCGCTGAGGCTTCCTGGCTTCGCCAGCTTCTTCATGAGCTTCATACTCCGCTTCACCGCGCCACTCTTGTCTACTGCGACAACATTAGCGCGGTCTACATGTCTTCTAATCCAGTCCAGCATCAGCGAACGAAGCATATCGAGATCGATCTTCACTTCGTCCGTGAGAAGGTGGCCATGGGCGTCGGCCAGGCCCTATCTCCCTGTCCAGGCTATTATATCCTTTGGCAAGGGGGTTATCTTCTAGACTAGTAATTCAGTTATAAAGTAGTTATCCCCTTGCCTCTATATATGTACCTAATCATGGCTCATCAATAACACAATTCATTCCATTCTATTCCATTCTCCTTCATGTAACAAATTGATAAATATTTTTACCAGGCGCCCTAAACAAAGCATTATTGAAAGAACTAAAGTCCTTCAAGATTTTCAAAATTCCTCTATTCCAACGAGGCATGAATGAATGGGGGCTCAAAAACATGCTCAAATATTGTTTTATTGACAAAACGCATGAAAACCATGATTGTGATTTGGTATGCCGTGATTACATATATGAAAAGAACAAGGGCATCGAGACAGTACCACACTCAGTAACAACACCTGTAGTTGTTTTTCACCGGAGATTGCAACCCAGGGCAGGCATCAAACCTAATAATACCACCATCCACTTCTTCCCGATCATATCAAATCTGAATTCAGATGCTGTGCACGGAAGGATTCCACAGATTATCTTCATTGTTAGTATACACAGGCTGTGGGGAATGAGAATACGGAAAATTACTCACATGCCATTATAATTTCCAATAATTGACTACATACCACTGTCAATGACCGTGGTGACTTCCATTTGTCATTGATACACCGATGGTATATTGACAAACCGTGTGAAAATTGTAATGGCACGTAATAAATTAACCCACGAGAATATCATGTAAGCTCTGAACTTATCGACCAAACCAACCTTTCTGGGGCTGCTGTACGTCGCTGTCGTTCATGAGCTTGTCGAGCACCACGTTCAGATCTACGTTCTGCCCATTCTCAGTCAACCTCCGCACAGTTGCCCTCACTTGCTCTCTTGAGAATCCCATGGTTGCAACCTTGTCGACTACATCATCAAGTGGCGCCCTGTTGCCCGAAGAACCACTCGGGGTGGAATTGATGGGCACCGCTTGTGGTAGTATTTGAGCTGTGGGGAGCCTGCTGTAGTTGCCACTTCCCCCAGATGATGGCCCTGAGGGAGCAAAAGGTGAGGGTGATGACTTCATCCCAGCGTCACCACGGTGCGAAGGAGATGATCCGCTGTAACCATAGGATTCAGAGAAACCACTTCCTCCCTGCGGCCCATATCCACCGGAACCATAGGACGGCGGTGGACCAGAGGTAGGCCTGGTTGCAGGAGGATCATACATGCCTGGGTTTTGCCCATAGAAGGGAGGGGCAGGTCCACTAGGAAGCGACATATAAGGTGAAGGAGGTCGGACATTAGGAGGATAGCTCTGTGGAGGATACGGCATGGTTTCTTCTGGCTGCTGGGGTGCAGCGGGCGGGAGTGGAGTTGAAGGGTTAACATTTGCAGACTGGGGTGGTTGTGAATATTGAGGATATTGGGACGGGGATTGGTACTGCTGAGGCATTGCTGGAGGTGCCTGTGGCTGTGGAACTGGAGGGGCATGATACTGCTGGTGCATGGTTTCAGTTAGCTGAGCAGATGGAGTGTAGTAGGGATCCCGTGGTAAAGCTGGCACCGAGGGAACCGGCGCAGCAGGCAGGACTGATGGTAATTGTGAATGTGGCAAATGGCCTGGAAACTGTGGCAGAGGTTGGCTTTGAAGCGTTGGAGGCGGAGGTGGCGCATTTGGAGAAGGAAGGGCAAAAGGTGCTGGTGGTTGTGAAGAGGTCAGGACTTGATGTTGTGGGGGAATGGCTGCCTGCTGTGGAGCTACTGGCTGCTGATGTGAGTCTGCCTGTCCAGACACAACATTTTCTGATGACAGGGCATCAGGTTTGGGTGTCTGGAGCTTTGCAAGATGGAGCTGTGTCTCAACAATTTCCTGTTTGTCGCGCAAAATCTGTACACCTGCTTGGACCTGTTTGTCACACAAAAAAAACTGTTACAAAACATTGCATAAATCATACCTCTACATTATCAACTCTACTCATCACGAAATCAGATGAATTGTACAACAGCAACAAACAAGTAGAAAGGAAATGTATAGTTGAGAAGCAATAGCATTCGTTTAACCCATATGCATCCTCTTGACATACCACTGAATGGGGGGGCCTAAGCGCCAAAGAAATGTATAGCCAAGTACTTTAGTACGGATTTCAAAAAAAGGAGTATAGCATGGTATGTCTGATGGCAACTTACAGCTAGGGGTGAAAACAGATTGAATAGTTTCCATCCAGAATGCTTGAAAACAGATATGGATAGTTTCGGATCGAATAATTTTCATATAATTTTGGATATTGATTTTTTTCAAATACGGATATGGATATGACACCACTAGTATCTGATAGATATGAATTCAGATAATCAGGATAACTCTTATTTAGATTATCCGGAATAAAAGGTCCATTACGCCCAGTTTTTACTTTTTAGAGACAATCCAATTGTTTTACGATTCATGCTAGGGTTTGTGCTCAACAATCTGCAGTCTCAAGCCTGTCCAACGCGTCGGCATCTAGTCTTCACCCCACCACCACCATGCCATGTCACCCCATGCCGCCTCACGCTGCCCATGCTGCCCTAGCAGAAGTAGGACACCTGAGGAAGGAAGAGGGAAGTGGGGCACAACCCAGAGAGAAAGGGGAAGGATGGGGTGATACCAGCTCGGCTAGAGAAACAGGCAAGCAGGACTGCAAGAGAAGTGGAAGCAGGAAGAAAGAAAGAGAAAGGAGAGAAGACAGAAAAAAGAGAAAGGAAAAGAAGAGAAAAATGTTTTCTACAAAATTTCCAAAATTTGGGGATTTCTTAGCTAGAAAATCCAACATTTCCTCTAAGATTTCAAAAAGAGGAGAGGATCTTTCGAAAGATTTAAAATTTAAGAAAAAACTAAATTTGGAGTATCTCGGCAAGACTGCAAGTAATAAAAGAACATTTGCATTTTCAACCTGCATGTCATGCTTGTAAAGTAGAGAAAAGAGAATTTGCCACATTTGTTGTCTGCACAAATGGTTTTCTTGTTCCAATAAATATTGGTAACCATATTCATTAAGATTCGTATTTGATCCATATTTGTATCCAACAGCGTCTGTTTTCATAACCGTACCTTATGTATCTGTTTGCACTTTGCAAATCTGAATCCGAGAAAAAATATTTAAATGAATATGATATCACTAATATCCATCTATATCTGATCCGTTTTCACCCCTACTTACAACACTAGCATGAACTACCAATAGGCACATAATAGGAGTATAGCATGGCATGCATTAAATAATAAACGTATAAACTTGGCATGTAAGAACATGTCACATTAACAGAAATTATCCTAGTTAGACTACTCAGCTAAATAATCCTATGTGCAGCCAAAAGCCTTTGTTGAGTTACAGCAACAACGGCGAACCAGACAATATAAAAAGCAATCAGGCATTTATTTCAATATGGACTCAGCTGTTTTGTGCCAACGTTGTGACAGACGGAGAAGGGAGGAGGGGAGCATACCTCCCTCAGCATGTTCTCAAACTGCCTCAGTTTTCCATCAGTGCTGCCATTGTAGTTGTCGATTGTTAGCTTCAACTCATCAACTGAAATTTCAAGATGGTGTGTTCTACCCTCCAGCTGAGAAAGCCTTGAACTTACACCTTCCAGTGCATACAATAGGTTATCAGAATATTTCTTCATTGTTCGGTCAATATCTCCCATAGTAACCATGCTAAAGTTACTCCTGTCCTCCTCGTGGCTAACTTTCTTTAGCACATGAGGCTCCAATATGCCAGCACTCTTCCCAACATAAGAAAATTAATGAGATATTGAGATGAAGTTTTGAAGGTAATTAAAAGGGTATCAATGTCATCAAACACAACCATGATTCACAAACAGATAATTTTGTGCAATCAAATACTTGAAAATAAAAGGAAAGAAACAAATATGTGTAATTGTATATACATAAATAGTTTGCTGGCAACCAGCAGATGAGCAGAGGTTGTATGAGCCTAACTAACAAAGAGCAACTAAATACAACAGTCTATCTTTGGAAAGAGTGCAAATGAACTCTTAAATAGGGCATACAGAGAACTTCAAATTTGCATAATTTGGATTCCATATGTGCTCAATTCAATTCAGCTATATGACAATACCTAATATATTGTATAGATCGAAACACAATTATCACTGCCACATTTATGTATGGTCTTTGCATAAGATACTCAGCAGCAGTATGTTTCATATCACAGATGTATTTACAAGTCGTGGAATATGAAGACCTGGCCTTCAAAATATGCATAGATAAAGATCCCTATGTGAATTTGGATTTGCTCAATTAACATGGCTATTGTATATGATACACAAGCACCCTAACCTCAGGGAATTGCAATTTGCAAGCAGTATCCCAATAATACCACAAATAAAATTTCGAGCATGTTTTATCAACGAGAAATTCACTTGTCGCTTATTATTAATCAGTAATTCTAGTCTCAGCCCGTTTCACAATCACCGATATTTTTCTTACTGATGTAGAGTTCTAGACGCTTATCTAACATGAAAGAGATTCTGCGTGAGATTTCAGAGGAAAGGACGTGAAACCTAGATTGAATGATAAATCGACAGATCTAGCGGGGAAAGCCAGAACCACCGATCAAAAAAAGGCGCACCTTAAGGTTGTAGGAAGCAGAAGCGGCCTTGGAGCTGGAGTCGACTGATCCCCAGGGCGAGACCGGCGGGGCGGCAGCGGCGGTGGTGCGGATGGGCTGGAAGTCGTAGCTGGGCACCACCTCGTCAGCGCTGCCGTTGGAGCTGTGTAGGCAGCGGAGGCGGTCCTCGCTCTCTTCCTGCGGGTTGGGGCTCATCAGATCGAGGAGAACCCCGCCGCCGCCGGCGGCGGCGGCGGCGGAGTTGGCGGACGCGGCGAGGCCGAGGATCTGCTTGTCCATGAACTGCGACGTGTTCATCGGAACAGCTCCGCCTCGGCGGCGGTTGGTGGAGCTTGGAAGGAAGCGAGCCGGGAAATGATGGCGAAGTGGGGGGAGGAGGAGACTAGAGGGATCCGGAATTCCAGGTACGACGGGCGAGACGAGGCACCCGACCGAAAGTGTAAGATTTACTCCGTTCGGTGTATAAATAATAGTCGTTTAAACAGAATTACACATACCAAGGTGTTATTAAATGAAGTTAGAAAGGATATCTCAACTGGTTATGGTGTCTTGGCTTCAGCGTTGCAACGTTTGAGTCAATGAAAGTGGGTCCAAATGCTATTATAACGAAGTCACTTCTTTAGAATGCTAAAATAGTAAATCTCTCACCGACCAGATCTCACCGACGAGAGGGCGAGGAAATGAGATCCCCTATGCTCGGATTGCCCTTCTGCACCGTCGGATTTTGATTCGTCGGGTGCCAGAGGAGCTTTGGAGTTAGATTTCATATGAGGTGGAGCCCACCTCTATAGCGTCGGGGGCCTTCGTACCGTCGGATCCATGCCGAATGGTGCGGATCGCGACGTACAGTCGAAATCCTAACGTTAGAAGAATTGCTTCCGAGAACGAGTTGGTTGGCTTTGCCATTCTCCTCTTAACTGGGCCTCATCTCATCGGAACAGCTCCACCTCAGTGACGGTTGGTGGAGCTTGGAAGGAAACGAACCAAAAAATTATTGTGAAGTGGGAGGAAGGAGGAGACTGAAAAAGGATCCAAAATTCCAGATGTGACGGCGAGGCAAGATGAGGCACCCGACCACAAATGAGATCTCCGTAGTCGAGGGAATCGACGCGGTAGTCGACCATCCGCACGGTCGAATTTCGATTCGATGAGTACTAGAGGAGGATTTCGTATGGAGTGGGATCTACCTCCACAGCATCAGACTCTTCGTACCATCGAATCCACGTGTGGTTCGTAACTGTAGATTACAGTCGAAAGTATCTCGACATTGAAGGAGCCGCTTCCGAGGAGGAGTTGGTTGGCATCTGATCTCATTGGGCCTGAAAAGTGGGCCCGATAGTATGTGCAACCGATTGTTTTCGTGACGTGGCACGATGAGAGCAGCCGAACCGGGATTTTTTATTTATTCTATTATTTCAGATTTGGGAATAAAATACTTTAATTATGTACTCTTATAACGAAAATTTCCATTAATTCACATTTTCTTATAATAAAACCACAAACCTGAATTATTTTTCAAACTAAGTAAAAAAGTTACAAAAAAAATTGAACATTACTCAGTAAAGGTACTCGACACGGGACAGCTTTGACGACGACCCCGTCCACGGCACATCGACGGTCACCATTCCGTCCATGTACGCGAACTCTGCATCCTGGCCGTCCACCTTGCACAGCTGGGGCCTCGCCGACGAGTACACCACCATCTCCCCGGCGCCCTTCACTGCTACCTCGGCAACCACGTCGCCGCCGTCGTTCCTCGCCTCGAAGCCCTGCACGGCGCCGCCGGCGTTGAGCATGTTGGCGAGACCGATGGGAGCGAAGCTGATGGACCGCTCCGGCGAGATGACCCTCACGGGTGTCACGACGAGGAGCTCGTAGGTGAATGGCTCGAGAGTGAGCTCCACGCTCTCCTCCGGGCGGAGCAGCTCCAGATTCCGGGCCTCGACGAAGTAGACGGCGAAGTGGTCGACGCCCTTGACGGAGATGGGGCTATTGCCGTTCTTCCACTCGACGTCGGCGGGGCGGGCGCGCGCGGTGACCGGGACGGAGAACTGCGACGCGCACTTGTTCCTGCGCGCCTCGCGGCTCCACCCGCCGCCCTGGCAGTTGAACGCGCCGAGCACGCCGGAGAACTTGTTCAGGTTCCAGATCTTGAGCATGGTCCGGCCGTCGTGGAGCGGGTCGGAGAAGATGCAGTCGCGCGCCGGGAGCGCGTAGTGCTCGCACCGGAGGATCGTGCCATCGGGGAGCGCGAGGCGGCGGAGCAGCGCGAAGTCATGGCTGCCAACGGAGTCGCTGACGTAGACAGGCCCGCCGGAGACGGCGCGGGAGGCGGCGTGGAAGGCGGCGCAGGGGTGCGTCGACTGGAACATGTCCCAGTCGGGGTGGATGAAGTTGCCCATCCAGAGGCTGTTGTACGCGCAGTGCACCATGTGGCAGCCCTGCAGCCAGAATGTGCCGTTGGGGTCGCCGGAGGGGTCGGTGCACCAGAAGTCGTCGCCGACGCGGCCCAGCGCAACCGCCTCCGTGCCCAGCAGCATGAAGTCGTTGCAATGCTCCATGCTCGCGATCACGCCGTTGCCATTGAAGTGGCGGCGCACCGACTCCGTCAGCCCGGCGAAGTATGCCTTGGCGAGCTCCACGCGGCCGCCGTACTCCTCGCACAGCATCTCCAGCAGCTGCAAAAAAAAACACCATGCTTTCTCCTTCCTCAGTCGCTGTCAAAATCTACAACTCGAATGGATTCAAAGAAAAATTGTTGCTGTCAAGATCGATATGGTTTTCACAGTACTGTTACGGCTCGATTAAATCAAATAAAAACATCAACTTTTTTCTTGTTTCTGAGTGGATTAGCGTGCGATCGAGCAGGAGAAGGACGTGGTGTCGATGGGAACTTCTACTACACCCTGCTCTTCAGGTCGCTGGTCACTGACTGTTTTAAAGTAGAAAATAATTGCCTACGGAATCTTCCACTGTCAGTTGAATTGACCTACGGATTTGGAGAGTTGAACAGATGATTTCAGAACCACCGAATCCGCAAACCATTCGCTTATCTAATCCTTTCAAAATTGAACTCTGAACCTGATGCAATTTCAGGCAAAAAAGGAGGCACCTTTCTGCCCTCCGGATGAACAAAGGTACTAGCACGGAGTATGACTCAAACACACTTACACACTATGTTCGGGGTGTTTGTTCCTAGTCTTATTAGTTTGAATGTTTAGATACTATTTCGGAGTATTAAATGTATACTATTAATAAAAGTCATTTATAATCGGTGGAGTATTCGTGAGACGAATCTAATAAGTCTAATTACACAATGATTTAACAATATAATTCTACCGTAAATATTTGTTAATCATGGATTAATTAGGCTTAATAAATTTATTTTACGGATAATCCTCCGATTTTGCAATTATTTTTATAATTAGTTCAAATTTAATCCTTCGAATTGATGTTTAAACATTCGATACGACACGGACTAAACTTTAGTGTACGAAATCAAACACCCTCTTACAACAACTAAAAAAAATAGTAGTAATTAGGAGTAACTAGGGTGTGTACTTTTCGATCCAAATTTTTGTTTAAAAGATGAACCAAATAATTGTTTGATAAATTCAGTTTTTTTAATCATAATAGTATATCTCAGGTAAACACACCTAAGATTGCAAACCGGGTAGCTTCTCGGTTTATCCGGTTAGTCCGGGAAACCTCGAGAAGACGAGTATACTCTTGCTTCTCGCCACGTGCACCGCTCTGTTCTAAGGCTTAATCATTTAGTCTCCAAAATATTGTTAAAAGAGATTGAAAAGTAATAATAACAAAAATATCTCTCATTAATGCATTAATGCCGGTCGAGGTAAAAAAAACATATGCCTTAATTTATTGATTCTGTATCCCGTGCACAAAACTCACTCGGTGCACAAATGCACAAGCCTCATTGTAGCCAAACATCCAAAATCTAATGATCCTAATTCGAAAGGATTTTTTATAAACTGACATGGAGAAGTGGAGCTTTGGAGGGTTTTTTTACAAAAACGGAGAATCGTTGTATCTTGGACGTGTGGCTACGATGGAGCTTGTGCATTTGTGCATCTAGGAGGTTTTGTACATAGTATACAGAGCCTAATTTATTAGGCAGTATCATGTGCACATCGGCTGGTCGTGCACATGATGCACATGTGAGATCTCCACCTTCACTCTGTAATCCAATGGACATCAGCTTCACCAGATCATTTAGCAAAAAACACCTCTCACCTTCCCCGTTCTGTTTCTTGCTACATTTGCGATAACCCCTCAATGATCTGATGGAGCTGCTGTCCGTTAGATTACAGATTGAAGGTGTAGATCTCATATGTGCATCATGTGCACAGTCAACCGATGTGCACAGAATACTTCGCCAATTTATTAAGGGTAGTTTGGTTTTTGTTCAACTTATTTTATAATTTTTAATCACTAAAATTAAATAAATAGTGGCTAAAGTTTTCTCAATAAATAAATAGAGAATAAAGTTTTATTTACTCTGCGAAGGAACCAAACTAATTGTAGTTGGAGAAGGGAAAGGTGTTTAAGCACTTACATGGATGACGTCGACTTTGACGCCGTCGATGCCGGAGGCCTTGAGGCGAGAGTGGATTCCATCGTAGAGCTCGCGCGCGCGGCGGGGGTCGACGAGGCCGACGCCGTTGTTGACGATCTTGTCGACGGCGAGGTCCTCCATGGTGCGCTGCAGCCCCGGCGAGAGCTTCGGCGCGATGACCTTCGCGGGCGGCAGGCCCGGCGCGCCGGGGCGGACGCCGCCCCAGTAGCCGCAGAGCGCGTGCCACACGTACACTTGCTCCACCGTCGGGAACGCCTCCTTCATCTCGCGCACGAACCCGGCCATGCCGCCCTTGTAGTCCCTGAACTTGTAGTTCTCCTGGAACTTGATCAGCCTGCACGGCATCTGCTCGCCGGCCGACGTGCGGTTCATCCCCTCCCCGCCGCTGTCGGGGTCGTCCTCGTCGTGGCAGATCGACTGCCAGCCGTCGTCTATCAGCACCATCCCCGGCGGGCATCCGCCGTCGGCGAGCCGTCGCACGCCCTCCCACACCCCCTCCGGGTGCACCTTGAGGTAGAAGGCGTCCCACGTGCACCACCCGAACTTGTCCACGATCGGCGGCGGTGTCTTCTCTTCCAGCAGCCGGAACGTGCCCAGGTGAGCTCGAACCACTTTCATGGCGTCCTTGACCAGCTCAAACGGGTCGTCCCCTGCATGCAGGTACAGGGCGCTCTGGAACACTGAGCCCCTCACCATGGACGACCCGCTCTCCAAGCAGAGGTCCACGTAGTCCTCCTCCACCTTCCCGGACTCGAGGCAGGCCCGGAAGGGCCCCTCAACGATCGGGAGGAGGAGGACGTAGGGGCGACGACCGGTCGTCTTCTCCGTCTCCGACTGATCAAGGATCATCATCTGCGTCTCGTTCTCCACATCCCTGCCGTTTGTACCCACCCAGTGGGTGGTCCACCACACCTTGAAACGGAAAATGCTCATGAAGCTCGTGTCACGGAGCTTACCGATGGGCACCACGTGACGGTCCATGGGCGCCGGCGCGTCGAAGCCGACGAAGCAGCCGGCGGTGGCGCCGTCAGCGGCGGGCACGAGGGTCGACGCCGGAGTGAGGCGGATGTTGTCCGGCACGTCGAGGAGGAAAGGGTAGCCGTCCACGGCGAGGTCCTTCCCCTTGATCGTGAAGCGCGCCGGCCTGATCAGGCCGTCGACGTCGCCGATGAGGCCGTCTTTGTCCTTGCTGAGGTTGGGCGCCATGGCGAGGCTCTCTCTCTTTGAGACTTCGAGAGAACAACTGGAGAAAGATTCAGTGAACAACTTTTGCTGTGCTTGGCTGAAGAGATGGCAGGCAATTGGCATTTGGCCCGGAATTTATAGGAAAAATTGTGGTACTCATTTGTCATATGATATATTGGCAAACCGTAAAAATTGTAATGACACAGAAAAAATTTATAAGGAGTTTGAGAGTGGCCCACATGAATGAATCCCCTACAGATGAATATTTTTCTTCCCTATATGAGATTGCGAATCCGGTTCCAGCTTTTTTTATCTCGTGAAGCACGGTTGGA
The DNA here is from genome assembly GCA_019279435.1 of Zizania palustris. NCBI lineage: Eukaryota > Viridiplantae > Streptophyta > Magnoliopsida > Poales > Poaceae > Zizania > Zizania palustris. Next base: position 78,634,090 of record JAAALK010000288.1, on the reverse strand, counting down.
GATGAATCAAACTTGTTAGGCTCTAGATTGGAATCAGGGAGCTTAAAAAATGTATTAGGGTGGTGGAGCGGGATTAAGATAACCTCAGCTTCTCCACATCTGAAAAACCTGAAAAATTATTCACAAATGCCAATGAACTAACTCACTTGCATCCCCTCGAAGAAGAAAGGGATTTTTAGAGCGGCTCAACTAAAGGTCTGTTTAGTAGAATTCGGGATCTTGAAATATATATTGAAGCTAAAATGGAGCACTTGAAGCTGGCTAGACCCTGCTCCACCACCTCAGTTTATTTTTCTCGAGTGTTTTTAGTGAGATCCACTCCTCAAAAAAGTGTTTAACTTGACTCTATAGCTTCACAGGACAAATAAACTAAAGTTGGAGCTCTACCAAACATACCTTAAAATCCGCATGTCGATAATAAGAGTATAATATAGAGTTGTTGGTGCGTTTTTTGATCACACTTTGACACACGCGTGGCCTGGGTAATTTGCTTAACTCCGGTGCGGGTCCTACGTTCTTAGAAAAAAAGTTAAGGCGTGCCAATCAGTTTGACCCCGCAACTGAAAAGGAAACAGGAAAATATGATCAACGACATGGCCTATCGGCTATCGAGTTGATGGTCGCGGTGGGGATAAGATATTTGTGGAATATCATGCCAATTGGTCATATGACCGATGACCAGAGGTAAAACGATCGGGCGAGCGTGCTATTGGCCGATAAGATGGACAATTTTACCACATAGGCCGATGAGTACTTTTCCGATGGCGCATAAGATGTGGCGTTGAATTGAAGATAACCTATCGGCTTGCACTCTAACAGAAATAAATAAAACGTGTCAGATAACATGTCTATATCATGAAAATAATCACAATAACTAGATCGGACCTAACCAAGACAGTAGCTAATCACGGATGATCTTAATAATTATCAAAGTATCGATCATGCTTTATTTCGATGAACAGTATACATCATAAAAAAGATACAATAGCAAGATATGTCGGACTTAACTGATGAAGCCTCAAACTAATACACCTAGATCACATCAATCTGATGCATCCTTAGACCTAGCCAATACACCGAGAACCGGCGATCATACTGTTTCGATGTTCACCTCAAGAGATCAAACTAATGCAGCCATGAGAATACTGACCTAGTCGATACGGTCGTCGGGGTGGTGGGACATCTTCGCCGGAGATCGAAATGATGCAATCCAACTCCAAGTGTTGAACCCCGCCGGGATAAACCTTGAGAATCAAGGGTGACGATGCGCTGAGTAGTTGTTTGATAGAGATGTGTGTTTCCAAGCTAACTAAAGATACATATTTATAGTCCAAAGACTTGTCGTTCAAGCACTCTATCTTAACTAATTTTGTATTTATCTTTATCTTCCTTTCATTTTTAATCTCCATCGGCTCCTCTGCATCCGATCATACTGTTACAGTATGGAGTAGAGTAGGATTAAGACAGTTTCAGTTGCTCCACTTCAGGAAAATCTGAAAAATTACCCGCAAATGCTATTGAACTAACCCATTCGCATCCCCTTAAAGTTGAAGTCAATTTTTAGAGCAGCTCAACTAAGGGTCTATTTGGTAGAGTTCCAGATCCTGAAATACATATTAAAGTTAGAATGGAACACTTGAAACTAACTAGACCTTCCTACACCACCTCAATTTATTTTTTTGGAGTGCTATTGGTGAGATCCACTCCTCAGTAAAATTATTTGATTTGGCTCTAGCTTTAAAGGGCAAAGAAGCTTGAGATAGAACCCCGCTAAACGCACCCTAAATTAAATAATTCCGACTTACTCCAAATACCCAAATTATACATTGATCCAAAACTCCAATATGCATTTCAAGATTTAAAGCTTTACCAAACAAGTCATGCACGGAGAAGGTCGTATTAGTTAATTGGTCTATTTTGAACATCTCTGAATTGTTAATATAAATCTATATAATATATTTTTCCTAGAATTTGACGATCTAAAATATATTTTTAATAATTCTTTTTCTTGATTCTCTTTTAGATCTCCAAACTTTCGTCCATCTTTTTAAAAGTATTTTAATATCTATCTGAATAAGTAAAATCCATTTGTCGGTAATAAGAGTATAATATAGAGTACAAGGTATAGGGTATTGAGAAAATATTATAATGCTAAAGAGGAAAGAGATTTAGATAGTAAATTTTACTCGTGAGATTCAGTGAAATCACCATCAGGAGTCCAATTCTTAGGATCCGGAGTATTATCTATCAACTCCCGGCTTTGGAAATTAGAAAGCGTTGGGCAAGTCTAAATATAAGTTCTTTGTGTGGACTTTGATCCTCCAAAAAATTCTAACGACCGATAACCTTCTTAAACAGAATTGGCCCTGTATCCCAATCTGTAGACTCTGTCTCTCAGCCTTCGAGACGACATTTCACATTGTTTGCCACTGCCATTTTACCATGCAGGTCTGAAACCAGCTCCTTTGTTGTTTCAATATCCGGGGACTTCCGTCGCTGCCCCGAAACAATATAATAACATCTAAGCATGGTGGTGCAAGACTTTGAAGCTTACCCCTAAAGTAATCCGAAAACAGGCCAATGACATCCTCATCCATACTTGGTGGAACGTTTAGAAAGAGCGCAATCGAAGAATCTTCTCTGACGAGATAAATCCTATCCATTCGATTGCAGAGATGACTGCCTCTGAAGTTGAAGCGATCCATTTTGCTCATTTTAGCTTACGGTAAATCTCCTCATTTTTCGTTTTTTACTTTTTCTCTCTCAAACGAACGTAATTCTGTCTATTTCCTCATGTAATTGACAGCGATCCTCTCTCTCTTCATTTTTTTAAAAGATTCCGAGTGAGATGATTTTGGATAATTTAACTATTTGTCACTCTCTTCGTGTGTCAATTAATGGACCATATGTCAGTGACTCAAGTGACCCCACATATCAATGATTTGGAGTGACAATTTTGTTGCCACTCACATGTTAAGAGTGACAAATAATTAAATCCCGATGATCTTTCGATAACTTTTTGGACTAATCTCTTCGAGACGCCGAGGTGCTCTTGTTACGGGTAATTTGGAAAACGCATTAACCGCTGACGATTTCTAACCCGAAAAAGGTTGCAAGGAATCCAATTTTCATCGGGAGGATTTCGAGCAATCATATAGAAGATTGCATCGGATTATGCAAACACTAATGGCCGTGATTCTGCAGTAGCAAGCGTGATTTTAATGTGACGATATTATGATAGTTTATAAAATAACTAATATAGATCGATAAGTAGATTATAGCGTACTTTTTTGTCGTACTAATTTTAGCGTATTTTCTTACTTCCTATAATTTTTCAATTATATTTAGTTATAAGTATATATTTTTCAAAATATTTTTTTTGAAATAGACCACACGAGTTTGATTTTATTTGACAACTCCTGCCTGAACATGCTTAACATTATAGTTCTAACGAGATTTGATGTCAGCTAACTCACATTTCTTTTACATATTTTTTTAATATTATGATTGCGTTTTAATCCGTAGCAACACACGAGCATCCAACTGGCTTTATCCTATTTGACATGATTAGGTGAGCTTTGAATATTAATTTTAAAGAAAAATTAAAACAAATAATTGTAAAATTATATAATTTAATTCTATAAAAATAGTGTTACGTGGACTGGACGCGTAGTCACGACCCACGTGTCGGTGCTAGGCCGTCGACAACTGATCCCCTAACAGCGGCGTCTCTGGGTTAATTAACATATAAAAATCTAAAACTAATATATCTTCATCATGCTGTAAATGTTGGTTTATAAAAGTCGCCATCAGAATGCTAAGAGATTGGTGGACAAAAAATAAGCTAAGGTAAGGTCGTGTTTAGTTATTTTAGAGACTAAACTAAATTTTAGTTTCTAAATACGCATGTGTTAACTTATATTTGGAAACAAAGGTAATAGTTAGCTAAAAATTAATTTAGATATATTAGACTAATAAATAATTAAAATCGATTTTACATTGGTACAATACTTACGCTAAGTAGTGTAAGGGACAAAATAATCTAAGTGCCGCTATTAGCTCATATTAGTTTATTTTATCGGTTAATAGGCTAAACATTAGTTAGCTAAGAAACTAATAGTTAATTCTTGATTAGTTGTACCGTTTGTATGAATTACTATTAATTCATTGGATCTAAATATGCTTTAATCTCGTTGTATCATATTTTAATATAAGAAATCCATTTAAATGGGTGCAATCTACAGGTGAACTGCAAAGGACTTTGACGGATAAGGCAAAGGTGGGCCTGGCCATGCCGAGCTAGTGCGGCTAGCTGGGCCCACGTGGCAGTGACCATGGCTTGTGATCGTAACGTGTCGCACCGCACGGTGGCCGGTGGAGCGGGTAGCGTAGCGGGAACCGGTTCCTCGCGGACTGCAGTGGGCAGTCGCCCCTCGCGCACCGTCCGATTTTGATCGGGCGATACGAAGCCCCTCTCTCTCTCCGAAGCCTACTGTGAAGTGGGTCCCACCGGTGCGAAGCTCCCCTCGCACAGCCGTCCGATTGAGATCGGAGGGCTCCGAGCGGGGACTGCCCTCTGCAGTCGGCGAGGCCGCCGACTGCAGAGGATCTCATTTGAGCGTAGCGCGGTGCCATTGAAAAAAAATATTATTTTCGTCTGAGGTTAATTTTTTATGTGATATTATAATTTTTACGGTTTTTTAATATATCATTGGTACGTAACTGATAGATGAAACTATTGTCATTGACAATGGCATATAAATAATTTTTAAAAATTGTAATGGCATGTGAGTAATTTTTCCTTTTCGGCGTTTTATTTTTTTAACTTTAACTAATTTTAAATAAAAGATATTAATATTTATACTATCAAATAAATATAATATTATGATATATTCTATGACCTATTTAATGAAACTAACTGAAATTATAATTTGTGTAAATTTTTTAATAAAAGTTGGTAAAGTTAGACAAATCCGATTTATCTAACATGTAAACAACTATAATATGTAATAGTAGATAGATTACCGATTTGAATTCCGAGAAAACAGAGTAATATTTAAAATAATTTGCATAAAAACAATCTAAAAAAGTTAATTTTTTAGAGTTATTTTTAGAGATGTTTTAAGGCTATGTTTGGTTAGAACTCCGGATCCTAAAATTCACATTGAAGCTGAAGTAGAACACTTGAAGATGACTAGACCCTACTACACCTGCTCTACTCCACTCCTTAGAAAAAAATATTTGGCTTGCCTTATAGGTTAAAATAAGCTGGAGCTGGAGTCCTGCCAAACGCATCTAAAAGCTTTATTTCCTAAATTTTTTAGATTACAACTACAAATTAGCTCTAATAAATACTCTAAATGGCTAAAAAAACAAAGGATCCCAAAATAAATCTATTCATTCTCTATTTTTTTAAGAACAAAGGATCCCAAAATAAATCTATTCACTCTCTATTTTTCCAGAGAACATACACAGATACTCAAATTTAGTGATTTGCATTTAAAAAGAATCTAAAAAAATATATAGAAAATCAAATCTTAGAGTTACTCGATCGGATATAATTTTAAGCCGGCTCGATCGATCAATCGGCGGAAAATTAGGAGATTCAACCAAATAATCAACTCCGTTAATTTCTCCGAGAAAAGCTGGTGGTTTAACTACTATCAACTGTACGGTGATCGACCGCCACGTTGCCGCGATGGGTGCACGACGTGACGAATTGTTCAGATGCCGGTCGGTGTCTGTACGTACTCTCTATAGCTTGGCCGGTGTGTAATGTGTATGGGTGTGGTCACCTAGGAATGTGCGACCACCGTCACGTCTTTGGTTGTTTGGTTCAAAAGTTTAGTTCTATTACATCGGATGTTTAGATATTATTTTAGAGTATTAAATATAGATTATTTATAAAACTCATTCATAATTGGTGAATTATTCATGAGACGAATCTAACGACCCTAATTACATCATGATTTGATAATGTGGTGCTATAGTAAACATTTGCTAATTATGGATTAATTAGGCTTAATAAATTTGTCTCGCGAATAATCTACTGATTTTGTAATTATTTTTATAATTAATTCCTATTTAATCTTTCAAATTGATGTACAAACATCTGGTGTGATACGGACTAAACTTTAGTCCATGGAACCAAATGCTCTGTAAAAGTGCACATGAACTTTAATTTGGCGTGTAGATCCGCTTACTCATGTGAAAAAAACAGCTATGAGCATTCATCAATCCAATCAATAAGATTTCAACGAAAACAAAACAGATTCTATCGCAGATTTCAACAAATTTTTTGTTTACGGAGAAATGAATTTGGAATCTAGATCTATGGATCTAGGCCCAGGACACTGGGCAGAGGAGCGGTGCTGGAACCTAGCGGCCGACGGGGAGAGTGGATTTGTGCCCAAGAAAATTTTGTCAGGATCGGAAGTTCCGATTTAGAATCATAAGTTCCGATTATTTTCTGAATTAGAAACTGAAAGTTCAAATAGAAAGTTCCGATATGGTATAAGTTCCGATATTTTCTAATTCATAAACAAAGATATTAAACCGGAAATTCTGATTTGGAATCAGCTGATCGAAAGTTCCAATATGGGTATAGGAAGTTCTGATAAAGTTCTAGTTTGTAGATCAAAAGTCCATGTCGGAAGTTCCAATAGGGGTACCGGAAGTTTCGATGCGTGCTGGATTGAAGATCGAAAGGCTAGATCGGAAGTTCCAATGCAGGATCGGAAGTTTTAATCAAGACGTAACATATTAGATCTGTTAGGGATTTAATTATAGTTAAAGGCCTATACCTTGGCGTTATAAATAGAGAGGAGGAGGAGGAGGAGGAGGTAGTGGAAGAGAGTTTATAGAAGCCCCAATTGCTCCACCCTAGCTTCCAAACCTCTCATCTCCCTCCTTGATCTCAATAGTTGAGATTGAGATTTCTTCCCAGTTCGCACGAGCGGTACTAGCACGTCATTGTGGGGAGCAATCCTTTCTTATACGTGTGTGGAGGTGTTGCTTGAACAACAACACTCATCTTCATCGTCTTCCTCGAGGTGAACGCCCGTCTTCATCGCCTTCACCAATGGTCTTCGTTGCAAGTGTCATCGATGAACAAATGAATTGAGGAAGGACTTCGGGAGGACGTGCTTCCTCGACATCTTCTTTCGCTGTACCTAGTGCATATTGTGTTAGAATATAATGATCTATGATCCCTCACATGCATGGTTACCGGATTTGGGGGCAAAAATTTTAATTTGCTATCTACTGTATCTTCCTCGTGACCTAACATGGATGGATAGGGTAATGCTATCTGCTGTTGGCCCTGTCCATATTATTATATGAAAGGTGATATGTTTTATATAAAAATTATTAATATATGGAAAGTTGATTTGTTTTATATGGAAAATATTAATATATAGAAATCAATAGATGGAAGCTGATATGTTTTATATGAAAATCATTAATACATAGAATGTTGATCATGTATATGAAAATATGTGGAAACATGATTAGTCTTATATAAAAATAATAAATAAATGAAAAATATATTCATGACACAATATTATTTTTGAAGTCTCGGAATGCCCTTCCATACCTGCCTCATTTTCTTCTCCAATGCCTTTCTCTAAAATTCAGAATCTATGATCGAATCCCGCCATCAATTCCAGCCTTAGTCTTGCGAACCTGAGACCGCGTCGTACGTTTTTGCTCCACCATCACCCGCTCTCGTTGTCGGCAGCCGCATCCGTCCTCGCCATCGATTCCGTCGGATCCACCGTCTCCTCCCCGTCCCCAGCCATTATTCCAATCGGATCTCCAACCACCAAATTATAATGCACAACTACTTTTTAGATGTTAGTCATGACGCACAACTACTGTTGTGAGTTTAAAAGGTTTATCAAATTGCTTCGCTACCTAATAAAGTTCCGGAATTCTAAAGTGAGTTATCATAATAATAATAATAATAAGACGACACGTCGACACCTGTGAAACGTTAAATTACTGACCATTGTTCGAAGCTATAATATTCTCTCGTTGCTTTTCTTCTCTGTTTCTTGAAGAGGTTGTCAGAACAAATCGCTCTGTATGAATATGTGAATATCTGGATTGCTCGCAAACTGAAAGAGTTTAATTAGCTTGCTTCGTTTTTCTTTTTCTTTTTCTTTTGCGAGAGCTTTTCAACAGTTTTTCTAAAATTCATTACCTTTTATATAGATATTGACCTTAAAAGATTCTATTCCTATACAGCTTCGATCGCATGTAGTTTACCTAAACTCATTCCCTATATTTTTGAATACTATTTTTTATTTAAAACATCAACTAAATTACAAATCTAATGATAAAATGAAACTAAATTTGAGGGATAGGGAATGAGATAAGACAGATATATGGTAGAATAAAAAAAACTATTGGAGGATAATTTTTTACAACAAATATCCTAAATTAGTTTATAAAGAAACAGAGCATCCGCTGAATTTTCTTACATTTGGCGCACTGCAGAGTAGGGGTGGCAATGCGGCGGAGTGGGTCTGGGTTGGTGAATAGCAGACCAGAACCCAGACCCGATAGGACCCGGCCCCGTTAGCCCTGCGGGTGAAATTTTTCACCCGAACCCGGACCCGTCGGGTCCACGCAAACCCGTCGGGTCCCACGGACCCGTTTTGAAATTTAAAAGTATACAAATGACATAATTTATAAATCACAAATATAACAAAATTCAAACTAAATATCACCGTAAATCATCTTGTTTACATTTTTCAACATTCCAACAAACAAAATTCATCAATATTAAAGTTAGTTTTTTTATCATCTTACATTGGACCAATATATATATATATATATATACACGTATATACATATACATATATAAATATATATATATATATATAAATATATACATATATAAATATACAAATGCTATCCTACACTATGAGTGTAACATAACTATTCTACCGAGAAATCTACTACTGAGAAAAAAGTAGTACTCGATTGCTATTCTACTGAGAAAATCCACTACTGAAAGTAGTCGGTGTAGAATAGTTATTCTACGCACGTAGTGTAGAATAGCGCTACCGTATATAAATATATACATATATATAAGTTTTTTTACTTATTGGGCCGGGGACCCGCGGGGACTCGCTGGTCAAATAATCAACCCGAATCCAACATTATGCGGGGCCCGACCCAATGAACCCGTGAGTGAAAAATTGAACCCGTCCCCGGCCCTATAGAGACGGGTCCCCAGTCCCACCCAGGATATTGCCACCCCTACTGTAGAACATTTGATAGCTTTAGTCAGGACGGACGTATGAATTTTCTTCTTCTTTTAGGAAACTGTGTTATCTTTAGCATCAGCATCGATGCTTCAACGTCGTCTAAATCACAAATTCGAGGTGCCCTTAAACCACAATAATTAATCAGAGTGGTTACCACGTTCTTTTGTTCTCTAGTTGAGTAATTAGTCTACTGCTCGACCGTTTTTTTTAAGAATACCACACATGTTCAGTTTTGTGGGAGAATATCACAATCCTACATTGTTTGAAAAGCATGTAGCAGAAATGTGATACAAGAAATTTATAAGAGATCATCCATCCTATTACTCTCTCGACCGAAAGGATCAGCTTCAAAGTTTCGATGAGATCCGGTGCTTTCTTTTAATCACTGTACCGGTGATTGGTTCTAACGATTTGGAATATGTTTTCATGTCTTCTTTCTTGGAATCTCATCTACATTTCCTTTCCAATTTGTATGAACAAAATGTGACTAGCTAGCTCATTGACAAGTTCGTGTGCATCTCCAACACACGTGTATTATACTACAGTCTACTTCGGCACGAATCTGTCCATTTCGATGACACATTTCCTGTTTTTTTATTATCGGGAAAATTACTGATATACTATTATAATTTTTAACAATTGTCTATATATCATTCTCAGTGACTGTGACAAAACTCTTATTTGTCAGTAACATACCGATAACATTTTGGTAGATCGTAAAATTGTAATGACAGAGGTAAAAATAACCTTTTTTTTTGCTAAACCCGTGACCATGAGAAATATTGAGCCTCAAATAGACAAATGTTGATTTATTTTTTTTCGAAGTACTCTATTTTAATTGAAATTTCCGATCTAATATGCGTTTGAAAAAATTACAAAATTATACCGCTGCTGCTGTTTCAAACAGTGTCACTGTGATATCATCTTTCCACGATAGATTCTGTGTTATTGTCTCGAAGTGACACGGCGTTATCATCCTTTTTAGCGAGATAGGGGTATAATTTCATATCTCTACTATATTAAAGCGACCAGTGATCGTCCGTCCGCACGGACGCGCGCAGCGCGCCTCCCTCCCCGCTTCGATCGCGCGCAACGCGCCTCTCTCCCCGCCTCGGCCCAACAAGCCTGCGCGCCGCCTCGGCCCATTACGCGCTCCCCTCCCGCAGCCCTAGCTACCTAGGGCTGGACAAAAAACTCGTAGCTCGTTAACTCGCTCGGCTCGTGACTAGCTCGACTCGACTCGGCTCGGCTCGTTCTATTTTCCTAACGAGCTGAGCTGCTGTTTTAGCTCGTTAGTATAACGAGCGAGTTCGAGCTGGCTCACGAGCTTAACGAGCTCAGCACAAGTAGTCAAGTCAACCCATTAAAACAATAATAAAATACTATCTTATAATATGAGACTCATTATTTTATAATTTATTTGTTAATATCAAGTTATTACTTGCTAACTTGTTATTATAAATTTATTATTATGGCATATAGAATTTATCATATAAAAGTTATAGAATTTCTCATATAAAAGTATAAAACAAATAACATGTGTGATTAATTTGATGAAATCATAGAAATAATGATGGAACTATGGATTATTTTTTGAAACCTTATGTATTCTATTTATTTCATATTTTGATATTTGATATGTAATTATTTAAATATTTATTATTTAATCATCTTTTAAATAATTGGCTCGCGAGCTAAACGAGCTAGCTCGCGAGCTGGACCGAGCCGAGCCGAGCTGGGTTTTCTGCTCGTTATGTTAACGAGTCGAGCCGAGCTAGCTCGTTAACATAACGAGCTATAACGAGCCGAGCTTAACGAGTCGAGCTGGCTCGTTATCCAGCCCTATAGCTACCCCCAGCCCTAGCTTTCGCAGCTGCCGCTTACGCCGACGTCGCTCGCCGGTGGCCGGGACCGCTCCGCCGCTCGCCGCCGGGCGCTTCGCCTTCGGGTGGCCTTCACCGCCGCCGGTTAGCTCGACGGAGCCCCGCTCCCCTCGGGTGAGCGCGTGGGCTTCGGCCAGCTAGCCGGCGGGCGGTGCTCCGCCGTCGCCGTCGCGGGCCGCCGCCGCGCGCTCGCTCCGCCTCTCGCTCTCGGGCCCGGGGGGAGGGAAATGAAGTTTAGGGTTTCTGTCGGGGGGCGACAGCTTTTTATACTGCCGAGATCGACGCCTGGCCGTCGGATCAGATCCGACGACCAGCGGTGAGTGGGCGCAGATGCGGCCCAGACGAGGGATGAAATCCCGGCCCAAGCCCAGGTTACGTGCGCGCGCGTAGCGAAAACCTGGCCTGGGCCCAGGTAAGCTTCGGCCTACGAAAATCGCTAATTGGGCCAAGTTTTCCGCACTTTTGGGCTTAATTCTGATTTATTTTTTCCAGATTTAATAATTTAATTTTTTGTTTTATTTATTCCTGGAAAATTAAGGAAAATACCCAAAAATAAGATAAAATTAAGTTAAATGCATGGAAAATTTAGTAAATTTCATCATGAATATATAGTAAATTTTATAATACCTCTATGTATTGTTTTGAACAATAATATATTACTTTGTTTCTTATCATCGCAATATTACTAAACAAATGTGTTCAACAAATATATCATGTTCTAAATATATTGCTATTAAAATTATGAATCCGTTGCAACGCACATGCACCTTACTAGTTTTATTAAACACATACTATAGATTAGAGACCTGTTTGGAGAGCTTTTGGTAGTTGCACCTACTTCTAAGATCTGGAACTAAAACAAACGGTCTAGATTTTAGATTAGATTGTGAAAATCAGTAGCTGTAGAATCTAAAATGAACTAGAATCCATAAGTTGGAAAATACAGGAATCTCTAGATTCTCACCAGCTAGATACTCAGACTAACTAGCTACTTAGAATCTCTAGTTATCAGAAGCTCCCCAAATATGCCCTATAAATTTTTAGTAGCTAGCTAGTCTGAGGAGTACCTGTATACTCTAAGAGAGAGCTTCTAGTCGATAGAGATTCTCAGTAGCTAGCTAGTCTGAGTAACTGGATAGTTTGAGTATCTAGCAGATGAGAATATAGAGAAGCCATTGTTCTCCGACTTCTAAATTCTAGTTCATTTTCAGATTTTGCAGCTACTGATTCTCATAATCTAAGATAGAATTTGGACTGTTTGTTTCAGCTTCAGATTCTAGAAATAACTGTAACTATTAGAAACTTTCCTAACAGGCCCTAAGTACTAGCTGATGAGAATCTGGTATTTTCCAATTTCTAGATTCCTGTTTATTTTTAGATTCTACTATTACACTATTACTGATTCTCGCAATCTAAGTTTATAATCTAAATCTAAACAAACGGTACAATATTTAAAACAATCGACAACTGTCCAGAAGAAAAGGGGCCTTTACATTTCGGTAGCCCGATGATTTCTTGAGGCCCAAGTTATCCGGCCTTTACCTTTCGGTTCCCCCCGATTATTTCATGAGGCCCAATTCACTTGGTCCGCCGAAACCTCTCCGGCGACAGCGGCTGGCGAATCGCACGGCGGCCGTCTCGTCGTCGCTCTCTCGAATCGACGGTGTTCCTCCCGCGAGCGGCGGGGATGGACGGGAGCGGCGGCGAGGCCGGGCCGGCGATCGCTGGTGAAGGGTTCGAGTGGGACGCGGACTCCCAGCTCTACTACCACGCCAGGTATTCCTCGTTCGCCTTGCTGGTTGTTTTCTCGCCCCAAGCTCCGACGCTTCGTTCCCTCTAGGCGTCGGGAGGGGTTTCTGCCGCTCGAACCCGTGATTGCATGGTCGTTTACGCGACATGCTTTCGGGGAACGTGGTTGCTTGCGCATACAACTGGAGCAACGAGCGTTGATGCGTACCGCGATCGTTTTATTACAGAACAGACACTAGTGGCTCTGATGTGGGGAGTGACTACCAATTTGGCGAACATAAATTCCTGCGTGATGCATAACTATTCGTTAATTCTCTCGTGAAATTGTGGTTCATACTTGAAACCGTGCGTGCTCTCGTTCTCTGTTATTATGCGATTAGGGTGTTGAATCTCTGATGTAAAAGTGCCTGAAGATTTTTCAATTTAAGGAAAGCACACGATATGAGGTGAAATTTGCATAAAACCCAGGCTTTATGTTCTCAAGGTTTCATTAAATCCCACCCTTATTTAGACCACAAATAATTTGACATGTTGGATTCATATTAATCTATTTTTCATGCCATAAAATATCTATGGTATATTGAATTGTTGATTATGTGATTTAACGTGTCTGATTTAATTATTTTTAAACAATATTTGTGTCAAACATGGTGAAATTAGTTGGGATTTGAATAGAGGTGAAGTTTTGTGACACTCAGACCATAAATTCTGGGATTTATGTGCCACAAGTCATAACGCCCAAGGTTTTCTGCAACTTTAACCACAAACACCTATGATTTTCTAAAATTTACTCTCACTTTTTATTATTTGCGGCAATGAATATGAGAATATACAATTATTTGTCATGGTGGTTTTAGTGAGGGAAATCTCTTCAGTTTTAAGCAGTTAGTTTTGTGTAGTCGTGTAGATTTTAGTCTGTTTATCCTACGGAGTGGGCTCTAAGATAACATCATAACCACTCTGATGGCCTTTTTGACTGAGCAAAATGCAGTAGTCATTATTTGTTTGTCCTGTGTGGTATTGTTATAGATTAAATAATAGTGGATAATGCTGCTGTTTTAAACAGGAGTTGGTTAGTTGGTTTCCTTTTAATTAGCAGATTGGTTGGTTAGTGGTTTCCTTTTAATTAGCAGATTGGTTTGTTTCCTTAGAGATAGCAGATTGATCTGTAATTCCTTAAGAATAGTAGATTGATCTGTATTAGGGGGGCCTAATATATAAAGGCCTTAGTAGTGTCAGATGGGGATCATCAAGGAATAAAGGTCTCCCCGAGTTGGGCGAGATTTACCTTGATAACTTGCCGGTATCAATTTGGTATCAGAGCCGATCGGAACATCGACAACCATGTCCGGTTCCGCTCAAGATCCTGCGACCATGTCCGTTGATGAGAAGCTTGACTTCCTCATGGCGGCAGTTACTTGGATGATGGGCGAAATGACCACGATGAATGCCCGCCTCGACGACCATGACCACAGATTGGCATTGCTCGAAGATAGAGCGTCCGATCGAGTTGTTGTCCTCACCAATGGGGGCGTCAAGGACGAAGACAGCAAGGTGCTTCCATGCGTTGGTCCCCCGTGTTCCGCCGCCTGGGTTGCATGCCGCGGAGCACCACGCCCGCCGCTGCTTGCCGTGCCCGCACGCACCTGCGAGCGCCGCCGCCGTCCGCGCCCGCACGCACACCGACGCACCGTGAGCGCTGCTCGCCGTTCGCCGCGTCCCGCAGGCGCTGGTCCCCCGCGTTCCGCCGCCTGGGTTGCATGCCGCGGAGCGCCACGTCGGCCGCTACTTGCCGCGCCTGCACGCACCTGCGAGCGCCACCGCCGGCCACACCTGAATGCACGCCGACGAACCACGAGCGCGGCTCACCGCTCGCCGCGTCCTGCGCCTTCACGTGCGCCGCACGGGCGGTCTTCCGCACGCCCCGTTGGTACAACTCAATCAGATGATTCCAATGGTACAGCTCGCGGACGAGCTGTTAAAAAAAAAGGGGTGTAATGTTATAGATTAAATAATAGTGGATAATGCTGCTGTTTTAAACAGGAGTTGGTTAGTTGGTTTCCTTTTAATTAGCAGATTGGTTGGTTAGTGGTTTCCTTTTAATTAGCAGATTGGTTTGTTTCCTTAGAGATAGCAGATTGATCTGTAATTCCTTAAGAATAGTAGATTGATCTGTATTAGGGGGGCCTAATATATAAAGGCCTTAGTAGTGTCAGATGGGGATCATCAAGGAATAAAGGTCTCCCCGAGTTGGGCGAGATTTACCTTGATAACTTGCCGGTATCAAATGTTATAGATTAAATAATAGTGGATAATGCTGCTGTTTTAAACAGGAGTTGGTTAGTTGGTTTCCTTTTAATTAGCAGATTGGTTGGTTAGTGGTTTCCTTTTAATTAGCAGATTGGTTTGTTTCCTTAGAGATAGCAGATTGATCTGTAATTCCTTAAGAATAGTAGATTGATCTGTATTAGGGGGGCCTAATATATAAAGGCCTTAGTAGTGTCAGATGGGGATCATCAAGGAATAAAGGTCTCCCCGAGTTGGGCGAGATTTACCTTGATAACTTGCCGGTATCAATTCCACATTATATCAGATCAAGGAGTTGCCATGGACCCAGAGAAGATTTCAGCCGTGGAGTCTTGGCCACAGCCCCATTCATTGCGGGCTCTGCGCGGTTTCCTTGGCTTGACAGGATATTACCGCAAATTTATCGCAGGTTATGGGACTGTGGCAGCACCTCTTACAGCCCTACTAAAGCGCGAGGCTTTCCGGTGGTCGGAGGAGGCTCAAGAGGCATTTCTTCAGCTCAAACAGGCCCTAATGACAGCACCACTTCTGCAGATGCCTGATTTCACGTCTCCATTCGTTGTGGACTGCGATGCATCTGGATCTGGGTTTGGTGCGGTGCTGCATCAAGGGGACGGGGCGATTGCTTATTTTAGCCGAGCAGTCGCACCCCATCATCAGAAGTTGCCGGCATATGAAAGGGAATTAATCGGGCTGGTCAAAGCAGTCCGCAACTGGAGACCGTATTTGTGGGGACGTGCATTTCTAGTTCGGACTGACCACTATAGCCTCAAATTTCTATTAGACCAACGGCTGTCGACAATTCCGCAGCACACATGGGTCAGCAAGCTCTTTGGGTATGACTTTTCAGTGGAGTATCGTCCAGGAAAACTGAATGGAGCTGCGGACGCCTTGTCCCGTCGAGAAGAGGACACGGCAGCCCTTAACATGATATCAGCACCACATTTTCAGTTGTTTGATAAATTACGTGAGGAGGCGGACAGTGATACACAAGTGGCTGAACTTCAAGCCAAAGTGCGGGACGGCCAAGCAAAAGAAGGGTGGACAATTGCAGATGGGTTGTTGCTCTTCAAGGGCAAGGTTTTTGTTCCTACAGCTTCTTCCATATGGCCACTAACTCTGGCCGCTGCACATGATTGTGGACATGAAGGGACTGAGAAGACGCTGCATCGATGGAGGGCGACATTCTACAGTCCTAGAGCAAACAACAAGGTTCGGGAGTTTGTGCGGGGCTGCTTGACCTGTCAAAAAAATAAGACCGATCATCTTCATCCGGCCGGGTTACTGCAACCTCTACCAGTACCATCGGAGGTTTGGAGCGATATATCGATGGATTTTGTGGAGGGATTTCCTAAAGTGGGAGGCAAATCAGTAATCCTAACAGTGGTGGATAGATTTTCCAAGTTCTCTCATTTTATCCCGCTCGGACACCCCTATACCGCTGCATCAGTGGCCAAGGTGTTCTTTGAGGAGATTGTCAGACTACACGGGATCCCTTGTTCCATTGTGAGTGATCGGGACACAGTCTTCACGAGTTTATTCTGGTCCGAATTGTTCCGCCTTGCGGGAGTTAAATTATTGATGAGTTCCGCATTTCACCCACAAACAGATGGGCAGTCGGAGGTGGTTAATAGAGTCATTGTGATGTACCTCCGCTGTTTGGCAGGAGACAGGCCGAAATCATGGTTGCAGTGGCTACCATGGGCAGAATATTGCTATAATACATCGTATCAAACGACGGTCAAGTGTTCCCCTTTCCGCATTGTATATGGGCGGGAACCCCCGACACTCAGATCATATCAACAGGGAACAGCACGGGTGGCGGCGGTGGACAGGCAACTAATGGCCCGGGATGAATTTCTAGAGGACATTAAGAATCGGTTGCTGCAAGCGCAAGTCACTATGCAAGCCACCCATGACAAACGTCGAAGGGATGTCCATTACGACGTGGGGGATTGGGTTTGGTTGAAGCTACAACAACGGTCAGCAGTGGGTGTCACCATGGTGGCGCCATCCAAGTTGGGACCGAAGTTTTATGGACCGTATCAAGTGCTGCAACGCATTGGGGAGGTGGCTTACAAATTAAAGTTGCCACCAAAGGCACGTATTCATAATGTTTTCCATGTAGCACTATTGAAGAAATTTGAAGGGGAAGTGCCGCAGGAGGTAGTACCCCTGCCACAAATCCTTCACGGCAAGGTTTTACCGACACCATCAAAGGTGATCCGGGCACGCCTGAATAGAGGAGTTTGGGAGTTATTGGTCCAATGGCTGGGTCAAGCGGCTGCAGATGCATCATGGGAACAATTGGAGGATTTTAAACATCGTTTTCCAGAAGTACAGCTCGTCCTATATACTGCTGATCATAAGTGTAAGGCTAAAGGGATATATTTGTTGGAATTGGAAGACGAGGAAGATGAAGGGGAGGCAATGGAAGACTTGGGGATATCACTCCACGCCCTCACAGGGATTGACATCAGCAGTACAATGAAGCTCCATGTGACTATTCGGGGCGAGAGTTTGGTGGCACTGGTCGACACGGGCTCCACACACACCTTCATTCAGGAAGAGGTGGCGTCTCGGCTAGGTCTACAGGTCGAGCCACGGCCGGGCCTCTCTGTTCGCGTGGCAAATGGGGATTACGTTTGTAGTAACGGCATATATACCAAACTACCGATCACCATCGACACGGAGCTGTTCGACATCACTTGCTACGGCTTGGCCTTGGCTGGGTTTGATCTAGTGCTGGGAGTCCATTGGTTGCGGTCCCTGGGACCCATCCTATGGAACTTCAGTGCTCTGTCAATGGAGTTTTGGCGCCATGGCCGGTCGGTACGTTGGGTGGGAGTGGGCGCACCGACCCCTCAATGTGCAGCACTGACAGAGGCCCGCGACGTGCTGAGCGCCCTCCTCGAATCCTACACCGACATTTTCGAGGAGCCGCGCGGCCTGCCTCCACCACGTCGACATGATCACCGCATTCGACTTCTCCCGGGGACACCGCCGGTGGCAGTGCGACCGTATCGGTATCCTCAACTCTTAAAAGATGAAATTGAGCGCCAATGTGCTGATATGTTGAAACAGGGTATCATTCGCGAATGCACGTCGGCATACTCGTCTCCGGTCCTATTGGTGCGGAAGGCGGACAAGACATGGAGATTTTGCGTCGACTACCGCGAGCTGAATATAAAAACGGTGAAAGATAAGTTTCCGATTCCGGTGGTGGATGAGCTCCTCGATGAGCTTCGGGGCGCTCGTTTCTTCACCAAGCTTGACCTCCGCAGCGGCTATCATCAAGTTCGGATGCATCCCGATGATGTAGAGAAGACGGCCTTCCGGACACATCAAGGGCACTTTGAGTTCCTCGTCATGCCGTTTGGGCTCACTAATGCACCGTCGACATTTCAGGCGTTGATGAATGAGATATTGAGGCCGTATATTCGGAAATTTGTATTGGTTTTCTTTGATGACATTCTGGTTTTTAGCACATCCTGGGCAGCACACTTGCAACATGTGAAACAGGTGTTTGACATCATCAGGACACACAAGCTAGCCCTCAAACAGTCCAAGTGTTCGTTTGGGATGACGTCCGTCACCTATTTGGGCCACATTATATCAGATCAAGGAGTTGCCATGGACCCAGAGAAGATTTCAGCCGTGGAGTCTTGGCCACAGCCCCATTCATTGCGGGCTCTGCGCGGTTTCCTTGGCTTGACAGGATATTACCGCAAATTTATCGCAGGTTATGGGACTGTGGCAGCACCTCTTACAGCCCTACTAAAGCGCGAGGCTTTCCGGTGGTCGGAGGAGGCTCAAGAGGCATTTCTTCAGCTCAAACAGGCCCTAATGACAACACCACTTCTGCAGATGCCTGATTTCACGTCTCCATTCGTTGTGGACTGCGATGCATCTGGATCTGGGTTTGGTGCGGTGCTGCATCAAGGGGACGGGGCGATTGCTTATTTTAGCCGAGCAGTCGCACCCCATCATCAGAAGTTGCCGGCATATGAAAGGGAATTAATCGGGCTGGTCAAAGCAGTCCGCAACTGGAGACCGTATTTGTGGGGACGTGCATTTCTAGTTCGGACTGACCACTATAGCCTCAAATTTCTATTAGACCAACGGCTGTCGACAATTCCGCAGCACACATGGGTCAGCAAGCTCTTTGGGTATGACTTTTCAGTGGAGTATCGTCCAGGAAAACTGAATGGAGCTGCGGACGCCTTGTCCCGTCGAGAAGAGGACACGGCAGCCCTTAACATGATATCAGCACCACATTTTCAGTTGTTTGATAAATTACGTGAGGAGGCGGACAGTGATACACAAGTGGCTGAACTTCAAGCCAAAGTGCGGGACGGCCAAGCAAAAGAAGGGTGGACAATTGCAGATGGGTTGTTGCTCTTCAAGGGCAAGGTTTTTGTTCCTACAGCTTCTTCCATATGGCCACTAACTCTGGCCGCTGCACATGATTGTGGACATGAAGGGACTGAGAAGACGCTGCATCGATGGAGGGCGACATTCTACAGTCCTAGAGCAAACAACAAGGTTCGGGAGTTTGTGCGGGGCTGCTTGACCTGTTGGCGTCAAGGACGAAGACAGCAAGGTGCTTCCATGCGTTGGTCCCCCGTGTTCCGCCGCCTGGGTTGCATGCCGCGGAGCACCACGCCCGCCGCTGCTTGCCGTGCCCGCACGCACCTGCGAGCGCCGCCGCCGTCCGCGCCCGCACGCACACCGACGCACCGTGAGCGCTGCTCGCCGTTCGCCGCGTCCCGCAGGCGCTGGTCCCCCGCGTTCCGCCGCCTGGGTTGCATGCCGCGGAGCGCCACGTCGGCCGCTACTTGCCGCGCCTGCACGCACCTGCGAGCGCCACCGCCGGCCACGCCTGAATGCACGCCGACGAACCACGAGCGCGGCTCACCGCTCGCCGCGTCCTGCGCCTTCATGTGCGCCGCACGGGCGGTCTTCCGCACGCCCCGTTGGTACAACTCAATCAGATGATTCCAATGGTACAGCTCGCGAACGAGCTGTTAAAAAAAAGGGGTGTAATGTTATAGATTAAATAATAGTGGATAATGCTGCTGTTTTAAACAGGAGTTGGTTAGTTGGTTTCCTTTTAATTAGCAGATTGGTTGGTTAGTGGTTTCCTTTTAATTAGCAGATTGGTTTGTTTCCTTAGAGATAGCAGATTGATCTGTAATTCCTTAAGAATAGTAGATTGATCTGTATTAGGGGGGCCTAATATATAAAGGCCTTAGTAGTGTCAGATGGAGATCATCGAGGAATAAAGGTCTTCCCTAGTTGGGTGAGATTTACCTCGATAACTTGCCGGTATCAATTTAATGTTATAGATTAAATAATAGTGGATAATGCTGCTGTTTTAAACAGGAGTTGGTTAGTTGGTTTCCTTTTAATTAGCAGATTGGTTGGTTAGTGGTTTCCTTTTAATTAGCAGATTGGTTTGTTTCCTTAGAGATAGCAGATTGATCTGTAATTCCTTAAGAATAGTAGATTGATCTGTATTAGGGGGGCCTAATATATAAAGGCCTTAGTAGTGTCAGATGGAGATCATCGAGGAATAAAGGTCTTCCCTAGTTGGGTGAGATTTACCTCGATAACTTGCCGGTATCAATTTGGTATCAGAGCCGATCGGAACATCGACAACCATGTCCGGTTCCGCTCAAGATCCTGCGACCATGTCCGTTGATGAGAAGCTTGACTTCCTCATGGCGGCAGTTACTTGGATGATGGGCGAAATGACCACGATGAATGCCCGCCTCGACGACCATGACCACAGATTGGCATTGCTCGAAGATAGAGCGTCCGATCGAGTTGTTGTCCTCACCAATGGGGGCGTCAAGGACGAAGACAGCAAGGTGCTTCCATGCGTTGGTCCCCCGTGTTCCGCCGCCTGGGTTGCATGCCGCGGAGCACCACGCCCGCCGCTGCTTGCCGTGCCCGCACGCACCTGCGAGCGCCGCCGCCGTCCGCGCCCGCACGCACATCGACGCACCGTGAGCGCTGCTCGCCGTTCGCCGCGTCCCGCAGGCGCTGGTCCCCCGCGTTCCGCCGCCTGGGTTGCATGCCGCGGAGCGCCACGTCGGCCGCTACTTGCCGCGCCTGCACGCACCTGCGAGCGCCACCGCCGGCCACACCTGAATGCACGCCGACGAACCACGAGCGCGGCTCACCGCTCGCCGCGTCCTGCGCCTTCACGTGCGCCGCACGGGCGGTCTTCCGCACGCCCCGTTGGTACAACTCAATCAGATGATTCCAATGGTACAGCTCGCGGACGAGCTGTTAAAAAAAAAAGGGGTGTAATGTTATAGATTAAATAATAGTGGATAATGCTGCTGTTTTAAACAGGAGTTGGTTAGTTGGTTTCCTTTTAATTAGCAGATTGGTTGGTTAGTGGTTTCCTTTTAATTAGCAGATTGGTTTGTTTCCTTAGAGATAGCAGATTGATCTGTAATTCCTTAAGAATAGTAGATTGATCTGTATTAGGGGGGCCTAATATATAAAGGCCTTAGTAGTGTCAGATGGGGATCATCAAGGAATAAAGGTCTCCCCGAGTTGGGCGAGATTTACCTTGATAACTTGCCGGTATCAGGTATATAGAGGTTCGGTGACACTGGCAAGTGAGTTGATACAAATACTGAGATCAAATTGCTTATATGTCAAGTAGCCTTTCTTTCCTCTCTTTATCGTGCCTTTTGTACAGCCTCAACTTATTCATAAGGCACAATTCAAGATATAGAGTCTTCGCTCTAAACCTCTTATGTGATATTTTCTCTTAAGAAAATATGTATATTTCTGAGTGCTTACTCTATTCTTCCACCTTTTGTATTGCATATTGGTCTCTTTTGAATGTACCGCTTTCAGTACTGGGTTTTACCATGACCCTGCCGCTGGATGGTACTACAGCAGTAGAGATGGTCAGTACTACATCTATGACAATGGACATTACATGCCATGGACGCCAGGGGCTGTAAGTAGGTTTCAGGTGGTTCTGCCAATTTTCTCTACTTGTCATTGTATTTTTTTTATATAATCTTACATCCATATTCATACAGGGCAAGGAACCCAAAACACATTCTCCATATGATGAATCTAACCAAGGTTTCCTGGAACCCTCATGTACGTGTCATTATTTGAACATGCTACACTTATTATAGTTGGATTTGGGAAAATAAATGTCAGTGTTTTTCATATTTAGTAGGAGGATTAGAACCAGATATACCAGATAACCAGAATGAGACACAACGGCCACCATCAGAATGGTTAGTGCATAAAAATGCTACACTCCTATTTGTTGATTCTTTTTTTGCAGGTCTTCTGATATTTTGTGCTTGCCTTTTCTCTACAGGATGGAGGAAACACTAATCAATATGTTTTTGTCAGGCTACTCTAATGCAGAGGTTGATGATGAAATTTCACTTGGAGACTCACAAACTAATGGTTGGTGTACTCCTTTTCTTCACCTTGTTATTTTGTTTTTATAATTTTCTTAAGTTTGTACTGTCAACCCTAATTAACATATGGTCTCCAGAGGGAGACAGAAACGAGACAGCTGAAAACAAACTCAGTAACTTTGACTCGGAAAATGCACCATCCTCTTTATGTGATGCTACCTTGGACCATACAGAAGATGGAATGCAAAATGAAAATTCCACAGCAGAGCATGGATCTTTGGGGGAAGGTGAGAGACAATTACTCACCACTATCATTTTCAAGGCTTTTCAAAGTAATTATCAAGTGCTGGACACTGATGCACATGGTATTACTTTATTCTGCTTACTGTTACATGTCTTCAATCTGATACTTGGTTTTGCAAAATGTTCTCAGATGAAGAGAAATGGCTTGCTCAGTATGGTCAATCAGAGCAAGGAATTGATGATCAACCATTACTTCCGAGCATTGATCTGTGGGATTGGGATATGGTCACAGAACCACTTAGTAAAGGCCATCCCATGGCCAGGCTTGTGGGTCGTTTAGTTAAGGGTTCTAGCAGGCTTCATCCTTCTCTACCTACCCGTGGTGGCCTTCTAAGAACTGCCTCTGTGCGTGAAGTTCATCTTGATCTTGTGCGTGTTTCATCAGGTAAGACTTTATAGGATCAACATAGACAAGTGCATCCTCTTTTGCTGTCAAACATCATTATTTATGCTAAAAAATAAAATCTCTTTTATTTTAATCTCAAAAGATGGAGTATTGTTAAGAGAAACTCCATTGCTTTTTACTTTTTGCTCGACAATTTTGAGGCCTGACACTACCATGTATTTCTTACAATTACTCACTTGTCATGTCATCAGGGAAACTATACAGGCTAAGGAACCCTAGCAGGAAATACTTAGCCTCTTTATCATCATATGACTCTTCCAATCCAACAAAAGATTGGGGTTTTCCTGACATATGTGTCAATCCTGATGATATTTTACATAAACAGTCAACAGCACACGGTCAATTGGAAGTCTATGATGAATTTTCTATGAGGGGTGTCTCAGATGTTAGTGCTAAGGTAAATTAAGAAAATTCACAGTGCACATTACCATTTTCTAAAGTAACACCCAGAGGCAACCCATTTTTTCAATTTTGTATTGTATCAAGTGGCAAACCCACCTTAGTCACCTGTAGTTTTTATGTGCCTTATACGTTGAACGGTACAACTTATTTTTTTTGCATTTACCCTTTTCAGTTGCTTTTTGGGATAGGTCTCAGCCACCATTTTCTCAATTTGTTACGAAATTTGAGTTGTGAAACTTAGTAATAATAGTATCTCATGATGAATTGGATATATATGAATATATCATGGACAGCGCTAGGGAAAAAAGGAAGAATATGGGCTTTGTGAATTGTTGCCACTAACCATAAGTCCATAACAATGTGAGTAGCCAAAAATAAAAAGTGATTGGAATATTTGATTGCACCTTGTTATTTTCTGCATGAGACAATCTCTTTGAATATTAAAAATAAAAAGTTACATGCTTACATACAGCAGGTATACTGATTCTGTGCTGTAAAACAATGTGTAAGAATTGTAGCTTTCAAATATTGAACAGTGTAGACATCGTCTCAGAATGTTTGAGATTGTCATTGTTGCTTTGTAAATAATCAGTAATTGACTGGACTTATTGTTGTATCAAAGTATATGGACAGTGCTAGTATTTTCCATGTTTATATAATCTTTTCTACACATATGTCATATCTCTAGGATTTTAAGTTATTCACTTTTTGTCCTTTTCATGGTTGATAATGTTCTTGACATTAGCAGTATTTTGATATGTCCTTAATATTTGTAGGAGCACAAGATAAGTGCTTATAGGGACAGAGCTGCTGAGAGAAGGATCCTACACCATGGTATAGGGATAGGACCTGGACAGAAGCAAAGTAACAGCATTGATTTTTATGAATATGATGAAATAAGTGAGGGTATGGATCCAACAGGAGCTGCATCAGTAGATATGAGCTTCTATTCCAATGGCTTGAATTCTGCCAAGAAAATGATGGAGAAGATGGGCTGGAAGGAAGTATGCCTATTATCTTATGTCCACTTGTTGCTGTTGCTGTGTTGGTGAATTCTTTTGCATTCTAGGATGTTTGTGAAATTTCTTCCAGCACATCTGCATTACAGTGAGGAATATATTTTTTTTTTCAAAAACACACACATTCAACCTAGTTTAGCTCAAATACCACCCCCTCATATTTTAGTGCCCTGTGGAGGTCAGGGCAGACATACCTTGCATATAAATATCAACATAGGTTGCATACACTGTGTGCAGTTAATTTTTTTCCTTGGATACGGTGTATATGCCTGTGCCTAATATGCTTTTTGATTCAAGGCCAATGATAAATTATGAAATATAATGTTCATGAAGATGTTTATCACTGATTCAGGCCTTCAGGGTTTTGTGGAAACTGAGGCAAAAATCATTGATCATGTTTCTATTTTCAGAAGAAGTATTTGACGTTCCTATTGATTTACTGCCAAATTTATCAGGGAGAAGCCCTTGGGAAAAGCACAAAGGGTATTGTAGAACCCATACAGCCTGCTGTCAACAAACATGGTGCGGGTTTGGGATGGAAACAAACCCGCTAAGATGTTTCTAATCACTGAGGTAAATCTATATTGCATTACATAAGACACTGATGAAATTGTATTGAACTTATGACTTATTCCATTAGTTTTTGCAGCTTATCTCATAGTACAATTTTAAAATGGGCATGCCTTAATTGAAAATTGCATGTTATGCATAATATTAATTCCACATGAGTGGGAATGTCTATTTGCATGACTTATCAAACATATGTAATAATATGCCATTTTTGTTCTTGATTCAGGTATAACTTCTATGAAAGAAATTATGTAACTGAGATGTGGTCATCTCAGAAATTCTTGCTCTTCTTGGAGGATGGTGTATTTAGTACTGCAGGTAGTAAAGTGTTTCTTACTCGTATCTAGTTTGTGACGGTCATGGGTATTGGGCCAAGCCCAACCCAGCCCATGGGAACAGTACCCATGTGGGTACTGTAGTAAAATTAGAGATTTGCTAGTTTAAAAGGTAGTATTAGATTAGATCAGATTGAATGCTTAAAATGTAAGATTAAATTAAATTATATTAGATTAAGTATTTACTTTTGAGGATTCAGTTTCATCTATATAAAGATGATTGATGAGTTGTATCTCTATTCACGAAGAAGCAAGAAAGAAATCAAAGAATTAGTCTAATCTCTTCTCAATGTTCCTCTCCCCAACCTAAGTTTATCTCTTATCTTTAGTAGCTGCCACCACTTGGCTATCTTCCCGGTGATGTTTATCCTATTATGGCTTTAGACCATGACAATTGCATGGGTGCTGTTCTCATGGGGCTGGGCCTAGCTCAATACTCATGACAGTGACATGCTGCATATATAGGAAGTTTGTCATGGGTTGAACCCATGACGGAATAAACACTGCTGGGAGGATAGCCGGGCGGCGTCGGCTGCTCGGGATGAGAAGTAGATTTAGATGAGGGAGACGAACGTGATAAGAGATTAGACTTCCTTCTTCTTTATTCATTGATTACTTGATCAATACAATCTTATTTATAGAGCCTATAAGACCTAACCGAATAACTAACCGCAACTAAACTATTATGACTCTAGGACTCTATCCGTTAACAAGTTAACTTGGACTCCTAACCATACCTGGACTCTATTTTGCCACGTTGCTACAGTACCTGTATGCTACTGTTCACGTGGGTGGGCCTGGCCCTGGCAGCCCTGGCCCACAGCCCATGACAAAGTTTGTTGTTGGGCTGAAGTTCTTTGGGTTAGATTCGGGCAGAACATTTGTTACTATTGGATAGATGGACTCTAACATTACTAGTTTGTGCCATTCTGTATATTGGAAATTTGTTGCTTGGCTGATGTTCTCTGGGTTAAAATTGGGCAGAACATCATTGATATTGGATATTTGGGTACATGGACCCTAACATTAAGAGAAAGAAACAACTTCATCAAAACAAGCTAACTTGACTTCAATTTTGTCTCCTCTTTGGACTAACATACTGCCACGATTTTAATACTGTTGAAATGTAAGTGTGAGCATGTTTTTTGTTTTTCCCTAGCTGTGCAATTGATAAAAGTGTGGTCCAATACTACTTGTCATGCCTGCATTCAAATTATACATTTCATATTCACAAATATTACCTCTGAATTCTTGCAGTATGTTGGTCCTATCGTCTATTTCTGTCTGACAGTGTAAAGTTTGCATTGTTGTTGAGTGGGATCTGTTATAGTTGGTCTTTTATTCATCTGTTTACTGATAAAACATGAGATGCCTTGGAGTTTCTATTTGTAATTTGTTCTATGTATTTATGGATATGAAACACAGTAGAAATGATCCTAAGTTTGTTGATCTTTAATCATGACTTCTTAGGTGCTTTAGACACCATTATTTTCTACTGGTGAGATGCCACAATACTACTGCATACAGAGTATTTGTTTAGAAATTAGAACAATACTTTGGATTTCAGCATCGTTGTTTTATTTGGTAACATTTAACCATGGCACCTAAGTCCTAGCTAACTTTTCCTAGCAAATTACATCAATTTATTATTTTAAATTTTGACGGGGACTCAGGACATGTAGCATAAGTACGATGATCATGCCATAAAATTAATGTATAACAGTAATTGAGCTTCACAAGAATTTTGGAGAAACTATTTGATGTGCCACTGCCTCAACATTAGTTCAAGAGCATTTGGGACCTACTAGGATTAGTCATCCTGCAGTTCAAGTCTCTTTCAGCCGCAGTAGAACTATAGCAAAAAAAGAAAAAGGCTGGTCTTCCTTGGGGGTGATTAACAACCTTGAAATTTTAGGTTGAGGCTGAAACTGTTGATTGTGAGCAAGGTATATATACTGCATATGAAATATGAATGAAGATGATGAGATCACAAAGAAAAGGGAGGAACGAAGGTGGTTAGGACTATTTCTTATGTGTACTTTTGGCCTAATTGCTTTTTAGGGCGGAAAGAAATAAAGGTCTAAGAGTTCCACCACCCTTGAAACCCGGGCACTGCTCCCAATACGGTTCTCTAAAAAACAATACTAATCTTGATATACTAATCACCAAAGATTTGGGTTCAACTGTTCAAGTGTGAATTGACCCTCATCCATCTCTGCACTCCATATTTGAATCTATGATGATGCCACATTAGCGCATGATTGAACGTGAGTTGTCAATTACTCCTGGTTTGATTATCTACGACTCGGCATCTTTTGCTTTGAGTAACTTTTGCTGTTATGATTCGCCGAAGTTTATGTATGTGAGTATGTGACCCTTGCGAAGTTGCGATTGCAGGAGCCAGCGGAGAGCTTGAAACTGAAAGGCGGCAGAAGAAAAGAATGTGTAAGCTCCTGACTCCTGAGAGAAGTAACTTAGCCAAGTTAATTTCCTGTGTTACATGTATAATCTTTTCTCCTTCTGAGACTGAATTTTACATGCATATGTACACGGTATCTCACAAAGCTTCGTTCATGTTGGCACCTAATTGATGGATTCTAGTGGTATGTGTTTAACATCTGTTTAGTGAGGATTCTATTCCTCAGCCCTAAGGTATGTTAAAAAGAAACTGATGAAAGGAAAATGAACTTTCTATTTTTCATATGACTGAAGAGTAGATAAAAAAGAACGTTTTATTTTCAGCTAACAGAAGGGTTAAAGGCTTGGCTAATTAATGGAGCGGCAAGCTGCAGCCATTGTTCTTTATATCAATATGACTACTAAGGCTAACTGGCTAACCATTTGTTCGTGTAAGGTGTAAGGTATGCCTGCCAATCAAACTCTTTGTCTATATATTATTTCAATTATTTCATTTTGGACCATCTAAATTCCAAATACGTGCATGACTCCGCAAACATTTAATCTTTACATACGGGGCGGGCAGGGCCCGAAACCAAAGCCAATGTCTAGTTCTTATCAGTTAGCCCTCCTAATACTTTGCACTACGTGATGCACGAGTTTAACTGTTAACAATATGTTCAGACTTATACTAACTAAATAACCAGCACCTTTTGGTTGGATGCTTCAAATCAATTTGGACTGTCTCCACTCTCCACTCCAGTTTCCGCAAGCACCAAGCGTGCTTGGAATCTACTATCTCCACTCTCCACTCTCCAGTTTCCGCAAGCACCAGGCGTGCATGGAATCTGACGGACCTGCCAGGGGAAGCCCCAGCGTACAATGCAACACGGGCACACGGAACAGACTAAAGCCTGTCGGTTCCATTGGGAACCTCACGTCCAGCCGTGTCAAATCATTGGCACAGTTTCGACAGCAAAAGATGCATCACGATTTCTTATGAACAATCCCAGTCGTGAAACAACATGTGCTTGTTCGTGTCGTCGCAAAAAAGTCCTCATAAACCGGTCCGGTCGAGGGGGCGCAAGTCCCGATCCAGCCGATGGTACTAATAACGCCCAGTCAAGTTCTATCTTGATCGGAGCCATTGGCCATTGCTGAGTCCGACTCTTGGTGGGATACCAGTCTTAAAATAATATGTGTGGAGTTGATGCCTTCTCTTCTTTCAAAATGCACAGTTTTGTGGTCTGCCTTGGCCACACAAACACGCATATAAACATGCATATCAGTAGCAGTCTGAAGGGGCTAACACATGTATGCAGTATTTGGTTTGGGAGTAAGCATGAACAAGCTATGATGGACTAACACGTCTTAAGTATTTAATGAACAACATATAAGTAAAAAAAAACTGAGGTGGCAATCAAATTTGGGGTTGATAGTATGGGTTTTAAAGATAGTATTTTGCTAACATGAATTTGGACTGCCCTAACTATTTATGGATTTTAGGATGAGACGGCTAGCTATTTGTTTGGGTGGATATGATGATTTATTTTTTATTTAGTTGACATATATAATATGTATATGATAAGGCTATATTTAGTGGATCCGCTTGTCACACACACACGGATATATAATTATCTAAGATTTTGTTTTGTAGATTTAATTGCAATGAATACAATGATATAATCAAGATAACAAATTGGATATATGGTTTAGGAGTAAAATAATCGAGGGCCTCTTGTTGCACGGCTCGTGCATCTTCGTTCTAGCATAGCAGGATTTGTGCCACCGTGTTCTCTCCCTAGCCCATTTGAAGGGGCATAGAGGGCATCCAGAAGACCCTTCAACGCCTTCACGATGATTTCTTCATCCTAGGTGACTGCGCCCTGGGGTGCGCATGCAGCACATGCCAACACAACAAGACGAAAACCCTGCATTCGGTCGGCTTCCTACAACCCCTTGACGTGCCATGCTAGGTATGGGTTGACAGCTCGATGGACTTCATCGAGGGTCTTCCCAAGGTACACGGGAAGCTTCTCTAAGTACGCACACTTCATCGCCCTTAGCCACTCCTACTCTACCGTGTGTGGCGTGTACGTCGCCCGGGCCTTCTTTGATGGCGTCATTCACTTGCACAGGTTCCCCTCCTCCATTGTCAGCGATATGAACCCGATCTTTATGAGTAATGTGTGGCGTGACCTTTTCAAGATGGCAGCCATCACCCTCCACATGAGCATGGCCTTCCACACACAGACGATGACCAGTCCGAGGTCATCAACAAGGTGCTCGTCATATACCTACACTGTGTCACAAGAGATCGCCCTCGCACATGTGTTGACTGGCTGCCATGGGTAGAGTACTACTACAATACTTCATTCCTCACCGCTCTGCGCGCCACTCCATTCTAAGTGGTTTATGGTCGGCTACCCCCACTATTGTTGCCATATAGGGGCGGCATTGTGCGCACAGACACGGTGGACACCCTCCTCCGTGAGCGTGACGACTTCCTCACCGAGGTTCAGGAACGTCTCCATTAGTCCCAGCAACTCTCCAATCGCCACTATGATGCACACCACTATGATCTGGAGTTTGCGGTGGGTGATTGGGTATGGTTGTGCCTTCTTCACCGAGCAGCCCAGTCCCTCGAGCCACGGGCCAAAGGGAAGCTTGGGCCCCGCTACACAAGACTGTTCTAGGTCCTGGAGCATCTCATCCTAGTGACCTACCGGCTCCAATTGTCGGAGAGCACCCACCTCCACAATGTCTTCCACGTAGTACTCCTCAAGCCCTACCGTGGCGATCCTCTAGTAGCACCACTAGCCTTACCAGCCCACGTTGGACAGTCGTCTCCTGTCAGCCTCCGAGCGTGTCCTGCGTGCTCAATTCCGTCAAGGCGAATGGTACATCCTTGTACAATGGCACAATATGCCTACTACTGATGCCAACTGGGAATAGTTACAAGCCTTCAAGGATCTCTACCTAGACGTTCAACTCGAGGATGAGTTGTTTGAAGAGGTCGGGAGAGATGTTAGGCCTGACCTACACTATGAGTGGCACAACCTACACTATGAGTGGCGCAGGCCCAATTAGGGGCTAGATTTCCTCCTTTGATTTAGTTGCTTTTTGTTTTAAAGATAGAGATAAGGTATTTGATTAGATTGTTATTAGAAGTATACATATCCTAGATGGAGTCATGAAATAAAGTAAGCCTAGTAGCAAATTCGTTGCCTAGGTTTCCCGCAAACTTCCACCTCTCACCTGTTGCAGGCCATGCCATCATGGCGTCCACACGTCGCCGGTGGCCTAGCACCTGACCGGTGATAGGCCACCGGCCCCTCATCCCTACAACCTTGGCAGCCCTACGCACCTGGAAGACAAAGTTCTATCAATCTAGGTAACCAATTATACTACACTAGACCTTGTCTCCTTGCCTCCTTTTGATTGTTCATTGTTTGTTACTCATTCTATCCCAAAATAACTTATTTCTAGCACTAGCATACTCAAATTATCCCAAAATAACTTGTTTATAGCACACCCCAACTATCCCAAAATAACTTGGTTTTTACCATCTTACTTACACTGTCCATGAATTGAGAAGTTTTATACATTTAATACTTCTTACCTATCGTTTACCTATTACCTAACAACAATATTTTTCTATTAATAAGATATATTTTGGTCTTTTTTCACTCAGTACCACTATACTAAGAGCCTAAGAATCAACTTATTTTGGGACACGGAATACTAGTTAGCATAGGAGGTAGGACACTGATGATGCTTGTTTGTGGCTAATGCATGCTCATCCTTGCTCTTACTCTCTTAATTGCATGGAGTTAAACAAATGGACGCCTAGTAGTAGTAGTAGTCACCACTCACTAGCACTGTAATGTTTATACCTGCACATCTTCTTGTCCTTTTGACTTGTATTCTTCTTGTCTTTAGCCCCATCCATGTGCCCCTCACAACCCCACCCCTCTCATGCCTAGATTCTCTTCCGTTGGCCCCCCCATCTTTTTCACACACGCCTCTCTTACCGACACCAATTTAACAAAGCAATCTTTGCTCTTATAATTGTTGCTTGCAAGTTTCTTCGTACATTGATACTACACTGAAATCACTCTCACTATGTAGTATGAATGAACTAGTCCTAGAAGATTGTTGACTTGTTACGAAGTTGCACCTAGCAGAGAAATCATGCCTGTTGATAACTGTTTATAAGATTCTGTATAGAAGTTATTTCTCCTAGAAAGGATGCCGCTGTTTCCAGGGTTTCTGTTCCTTTCTTTGTGTTTTCATGCATGTCCTTTTTCGCAATCCAGAATTCCAGATTTTGTAGGGATTCAGTACACATCGAAGTACACGTCAATCCATCATTATCCATGATATTACGTATTTTCTGCTTCAATGTTGCTCTTATACTGCAAAAGACTCCAACCAGTATCACATCATTTATACTAAACCCACAAGTTTGTACAAACAAATGAATTAGACATAATGGAATGGAAAATTATCAAGTAACGCGTCCACGCGTCAAGCAACTCTAGAGTCCACTGTCTCACGTGATCGGTTGATCACTTTAATTTGCTCTTCGATCTTTTATTTAAAAATTTTAGAGATTCCTCTCAGCCATGACATTATTATATCCTGCAGCTAGAAAGACTTGATTTTAAGAATTCTTTATTACCACTGCGAGTTGCATGCCGAACTTCAAATCTTAGCAGCATTTGGTCAAAATTTAGTCCCTTAACTTCAAGTCTGTGAGGATCTTTCTTTCTCCATTCCCTTTCATCATCCATGTAAAAAAAACTGACCAGCTTTTCATAGCAGTTACCAGCTTTGAGCTTCCTTGCATGCTGAGATGTATCATTACTCCACATTTTCTCTACCAACATACTTGTGATCTAAGCTTGCTCACAGTATATTATTCTCATCCAGCTTAGCTGAAGCAGGCGTTTTTACAGCTTTACCAGTAAAGTTATCTGAAGTTTGCCTGTTCATCCAATTATCTGTGTATAGTGTGTAGTTACTTGGTTCTTTCTTAAGCGAGGAACAGAAAAGTGTGCTGTTTTTTAAGGGGTAATACAACTTACAATGCATGCCCGCCCCCCAAATAGAAGCCCTAATTCCAATGTAAATACTCTGTAAGTTCTACTCATTGGAATTATCTTCTACGGGATTAGAGGTGCTGTGTCATGGTTAATTAGGACTGCTCATTTACCAATGGGAATTTGGAGTGGGGGTAGATCTAGATCTCTGTGAGCCTGCAAATTTCTCAGTACACTGCTAGCAATTTTTAACTTCTGCTGATTGCGTCTTCCTTGCAATTAACACAAAGTACAAGAAAGGCAGGGTAATACTCCTAGTTTATTACTGCTACTTGGCAATGAAAGTATGAGCTAGATAGTAGCACACTAGCAGTTGATCTCATATAACCAAGAACATGTGCTGCCCTCTGTCATGGGCTAGGGTTTTAGGCTAATGAACAGTACCCACGTGGTACTGTTTATGTGAATAGTACCCATCTAGGACTCTATTAGAATTATGGTAGGTTTAGGGTTAAGAGTCCGATTACAGTTAGAGTCAGTTTGTCCTAGAAATAAGGAGATCATTGTCCTATATAAAGAGGTCCATAGTTTGTAATTAGAAAATTAAGAAAAGAAAATAAGTCAAGAAAGATTAAATAAAAGGTCCATGTTGATTGAAATAAGTCGATGGTTTGGCTGCCAAACGACATCATCGGTAGGGTACCTCCTTCGGGAGGCTCTCTAGGAGGTGTGGTACCTACGTCGCGACTTGAATGCGTATCGAGAGACATTCAATCAATAGATGGATGATCTCCAACATCGACTTGATCAGGACCTGGGCGAGGTGTTGCCGGGCGGGACCGTGCCCGTGGGGAGTCAGGGCAGCCCACGCCACGAGATGCATGTGCCTCATCGTCACCCCTATCGAGCCGCACCAATGATTCTGCCCTACTTGTTGCCGCTTCGCCAACACTGTCGCTCCACGAACTATCACCATCGAGTAGCTGCAGGGTCGTCACCGTCGTGCTACTGTCGATCGTGACACCGTTGCAAGAGCTACTGCCACAAATTTTAGATTCCTTGAGTTCGTCCTCGCCCATGGCATCACCATCTTCTGCACCAAATGAAATGAGAGTGTCAAGGCATTGGACGGTCCGATGGATAAGATACAAGCACTACAAGCCTCTAAATTTGAAAAAGTCTAGGAGGATTGCACGCTGAAGCAAATATGGTAAGGCCAAGCAGATCACTATATGTCGCCCACATCGTGGGTCCCCCACAACGAGTATGTGCGGTGATACCACGCTATCCAGCTCGAGGACGAGCTGCTTTTCGACGGCAGGGGGAGATATCAGGTACGAGCAGGTTGATCAATGGTTTGAAGTTATCCTATCTCTACGAGGGATGAGATTGAGTCCACCTCAAGCCAAGATGTATAAGGCTTAAGTCGTATTCGTGTTAGGTATCGAGTTAGGTTTTTATATCAGGTTTTTAGAAACAAGGAGACTTTTATCCTATATAAAGAGATCCATATTTGTAATTAGTAAATCAAGAAAAGAAATAAGTCAAGAAAGATTAGATCAAACAAGATCGAGCCCTACCTTGCTGTCACAGAGGTTACCGTGTCAACGATGCTAATGGCTAATTCGGCCATATGTTCCAATATTATGACACCCTACTTCAAGGGGTGTAGATCTAATCCTTTTGTTTAATCTGCAGAGCTGACAGCCGCTGTAAGAAAGAACTATACTATATTAGTACAATACAATACGATTGTTACTGCATGGAATGAACACACCAAGAGGCCAGCTGTGATGTCTCCCTTTTCCCCTTTGTTTTCTTTACCCTTTTCACCTTTCATTTCAACTCTTTGAGATTCTCACTTCAGTTGATTTTTCACCCTGCAATGCCCATGATCACTAACACCAACCAGTCCTTCCCAACTCTTTACACAATGACAAAGGCCTCCTACAATATCTTTTCCGTGTGCTCAATCTTGTTCTAGCTAGGTTAATTGTTATATTTCCAAGATATTCTTGCCCATATAGCACCTCTTTAATTACCAACTTCAATTGAAATTTGGCATCTGCATGCATGATGTTTCGAAATGAGATCTCTGTAGTCGGCGAATTCGATCCGTGTCGGAAAGGACTTCGTTGGTGGGCTCCGCACATGGTGTGGCGTTGATGCGACGAAACAGCTGCTGTGGCGTTGATGCGCCATCTTTCATTCTTTCCCTGAAGACCAAAGCTATTCCAGGTTCAATTCCAGCAGGTAAAAAAACTCCATCACAGCACCTCTCCCCTGCTTTCTGTCAATTCAATTCCAGTTTGCCAAAGCCAAAGCAGATTAGTCGTTGGTGACCCCTCTCCAAAATTTTAAAACCAAACCAAGCCTCTCCAACACTGTTATGATCAACGATAACTTAAATAACATAACTAGCTCTGCACTGGATCATGCCTGCATGGGATGCAATTAACACAAACTAGTACAAGGGGGGGACAGGGGAGGGGTGTGATGTGGTGTGTCCTGACCCAACCGGTGGCCTTGGATCCGGAGATTCTGCAGACACACATCAGGCACCTCGTCTTACTCCTACTACTTTACATTGTCAGCTGCTCAAACCTCTCTAATAATCTAATCAAGCACGACTCCAGTTTCTGCTTAGACTACCTAATCTGCCATTTTCTTTTGCTCTCCCTCCCTCCCTGGTATCCTCCATGGCCGCCATAGCCTCTCTCTCTCTATACTAAAACCTCACTCAAACCTGACCAATGGTGAGTAAACCTCACTACCAATCCACCTACAAGTCTTGCAAAGTTGCAAGCAACTATCTGGTCTCTCTACCCTTCCAACACAAGCAAGAACCAAGATTATTTGCATGTGAACACTCCAACATTTCGAGCTGATTCTACAGCATCAGCACAGCTAATCTCTCTCTCTCTCTCTCTCTCTCTCTCTCTCTCTCTCTCTCTCTCTCTCTCGCTCTGTTTTGTTGTTGGATACGTAGCAGCAGCCAGCAGCCAGCAGGAGTACTGTACTAGCTTTCAGTACCGTGTCGCCTGTCAAGTTCGTAGTGCTTACTTGCAAGTGGTTCGGTTTGTAGAGATGCCTCCTGCTATGAGCAGGAGGAGATGGAAGAGGCCGGACGTGGCGCCGCTGCTGGTGTGCTGCGCGGTTGTCATGGCGTGCATGGGCGCCTCGCTAGCTGTCGACGCGCAGGGCGCCGCGCTGCTCGCGTGGAAGCGAACTCTGCGCGGCGGCGACACGGCCCTGGCGGACTGGAACCCGGCTGATGCCTCGCCGTGCCGGTGGACGGGCGTGACGTGCAATGCCAATGGCCGCGTCACCGCGCTGAACCTGCAGTTCGTCGACCTGCTCGGCGGTGTGCCGGATAACCTGTCCGCCATGGGCGCCACGCTGGAGCGGCTGGTGCTCACCGGCGCCAACCTGTCCGGGCCGATACCGACGCAGCTTGGCGACCTGCCGGCGCTGACGCACCTCGACCTCAGCATCAATGCGCTCACCGGGCCCATTCCGGCGAGCCTATGCCGGCCGGGGAGCAAGCTGGAGAGCCTCTACATCAACTCGAACCACCTCGAGGGTGCCATCCCGGACGCCATCGGCAACCTCACGGCGCTGCGCGAGCTCATCATCTACGACAACCAGCTCGACGGCGCCATCCCGGCGTCCATCGGGCAGATGGCCAGCCTCGAGGTGCTCCGCGGCGGCGGCAACAAGAACCTCCAGGGCGCGCTCCCGCCGGAGATCGGTAACTGCTCCAAGCTCACCATGCTGGGCCTCGCCGAGACCAGCATCTCCGGTCCGCTCCCGGCTAGTCTCGGCCAGCTCAAGAACCTCGACACGCTGGCCATCTACACTGCACTGCTCTCCGGCTCGATCCCGCCGGAGCTCGGCCAGTGCAGCAGCTTGGAGAACATCTACCTTTACGAGAATGCGCTTTCCGGCTCGATCCCGGCGCAGCTCGGCGACCTCACCAACCTAAAGAACCTCCTTCTGTGGCAGAACAATCTCGTCGGCATCATCCCGCCGGAGCTGGGCGCGTGCACGGGACTCACCGTGGTGGACCTGTCGATGAACGGCCTCACCGGCCACATCCCGGCGTCGCTCGGGAACCTCTCGTCGCTGCAGGAGCTGCAACTCAGCGTCAACAAGGTGGCCGGCCCCATTCCGGCAGAGCTGTCGCGGTGCACCAACCTCACCGACCTCGAGCTCGACAACAACCAGCTCACCGGTGGCATCCCAACCGAGTTCGGCAAGCTCACGGCGCTGCGCATGCTGTACCTCTGGGCTAACCAGCTCACCGGCATCATCCCGCCGGAGATCGGCGGCTGCGTGAGCCTCGAGGCGCTCGACCTGTCGCAGAATGCGCTCACCGGGCCCATCCCACGCTCCCTGTTCCGGCTGCCGCGGCTGTCCAAGCTGCTGCTCATCGACAACACCCTCTCCGGCGAGATACCACTGGAGATCGGCAACTGCTCGTCGATGGTCCGGTTCCGGGCGAGCGGCAACCACCTCGCCGGCGCCATACCTCCGGAGCTCGGTAAGCTTGGCAGCCTCAGCTTCCTGGACCTCAGGTCGAACAGGCTGTCTGGCGCCATCCCGCCGGAGATCGCCGGCTGCCGGAACCTTACGTTCGTTGACCTCCACGGCAATGCCATCACAGGCGTGCTCCCGCAGGGGATGTTCCAAGGCGCGCCCTCGCTGCAGTATATCGACCTCTCGTACAATGCCATTGGCGGCGCGATCCCGTCGGTCGTCGGGATGCTCGGTTCGCTCACTAAACTTGTTCTTAGCGGGAACCGGCTCTCCGGCCAGATACCGCCGGAGATCGGCTCGTGCTCGCGGCTCCAGCTCCTGGACCTCGGCGGCAACTCGCTGACTGGTGCGATCCCGGCGAGCATTGGCAAGATTCCAGGGCTGGAGATCGCTCTCAATCTCAGCTGTAATGACTTGTCCGGTGCAATACCCAAGGGGTTCGCCGGGCTGGGACGGCTCGGCGTGCTCGATGTGTCGCACAACCAGCTCTCTGGCGATCTCCAGCCTCTCTCCGCGCTCCAGAACCTCGTCGCGCTAAACATCTCCTTCAACAACTTCACCGGCCGCGCGCCGGAGACTGCGTTCTTCGCGAAGCTGCCGACGAGCGACGTCGAGGGCAACCCGGCGTTGTGCCTCTCGCGGTGCCCCGGTGGCGCCAGTGACCGCGAGCGCGCGGCGCGGCGCGCCGCTCGTGTCGCCACGGCTGTGCTCCTCTCCGCTCTCGTCGTTCTTCTCGCGGCCGCGGTGCTCGTCCTCTTTGGCCGGCGCCGGCACCCACTGTTCGGCGGCTCGAGCCCCGACGTCGACAAGGACGCCGACATGTTACCGCCGTGGGACGTCACGCTTTACCAGAAGCTGGAGATCAGTGTGGGTGACGTGTCTCGCAGCCTCACGCCGGCGAACGTCATCGGGCAAGGCTGGTCCGGGGCGGTGTACCGCGCGAGCATCCCGTCCTCGGGAGTCACCATCGCCGTCAAGAAGTTCCGGTCGTGCGACGAGGCGTCCGTCGACGCGTTCGCCTGCGAGGTCGGCGTGCTTCCCCGTGTGCGCCACCGCAACATCGTGCGCCTCCTCGGTTGGGCTGCCAACCGCCGGACGCGCCTCCTCTTCTACGACTATCTCCCCAACGGCACCCTCGGCGACCTGCTGCACGGCGGCACCAATGGCGCCGCCGTGGTGGAGTGGGAGGTGCGTCTCTCGATCGCCGTGGGCGTGGCCGAGGGCCTCGCCTACCTCCACCACGACTCCGTTCCTGCGATCCTCCACCGCGACGTCAAATCTGACAACATCCTCCTCGGCGAGCGCTACGAGGCGTGCCTCGCCGACTTCGGCCTCGCCAGAGTCGCCGACGACGGCGCCAACTCGTCGCCTCCGCCGTTCGCCGGATCGTACGGATACATCGCTCCAGGTACTGTACTGTACGGCATTGTCCTCCAAGTAGCCACATCCGTAGCTCGTTACACTGACGTCTCCGACTGAACCCTGATCTGTGCAGAATACGCGTGCATGACCAAGATCACGACCAAGAGCGACGTCTACAGCTTCGGAGCTGTGCTGCTAGAGACGATCACCGGACGCCGGCCAATAGAGGCAACTTTCGGCGAGGGCCAAAGCGTTGTGCAGTGGGTGCGCGAGCACCTCCGCCGCAAGCGCGATCCGGCGGAGGTGATCGACTCCCGGTTACAAGGCCGACCGGACACACAAGTCCAAGAGATGTTACAAGCCCTCGGAATCGCCCTCCTGTGCGCCAGCGCACGCCCCGATGACCGCCCCACCATGAAAGATGTGGCCGCGTTGCTCCGTGGCCTCCGGCACGACGACGGTGCCGATGCCCAGAAATGCGTGGCCGGCCCTGCCGCCAAGCCCCACACCAGCTCACTGCCCTACTCAACAACCGGTACTGTGTAGGCTAGCTAATCTACATGGGAGAGCTGATGCTAGCTGCCGCCAAAGCCAAACATACCACTGTGATGTCTGTGACGGTGACTGCGTCGTTCAGCTAACGTCGGCGGGTCCACGGCGGAGCGAGGCTCGCCGCCGCCGACAAGAAGCCGTCGTGGGTCAGATCGATGGACCATACATACGTAGCATAGGCATGGCTGGTGCGTTGCATCTGGTGTATGTATGTGTATTATTGTATTAATCCGGGGGGTAATTAATGTGTTGGTAATCTGTGATGAAATACGGTGTTCCGGATTATTCCCATTGTCTCGTCGCGTTGGTTTTGGCTGCGCGTGGCTCGTGCGGTGTACCGCTCTGTCGGGGTACTCATCTAGAAATGAGATCCTCGCCGATTGCAGAGGGAAATCAGTTCTTCAGCGCCGTCCAATTAGAGGCTTCGCACAGGTGAGACCTACTTCACAAGAGGCTTCGGAGAGAACGAAGAGAAGTTCCGCACCATTCAATCAAGATTAGATGGTTACGGAGCCCGACTACCAGCCACCAGGCGGCCCTGCTGAAAAACAGAGCGTGAAAAGCACAACGCATTCGGGCATTGCACTTTCAAGTGGCAAATTGGCAATCGCCTCCGTTTCCTTTTGAAAACATATGCTCCGTCAAAGTGCATTTTTTCCGAGAATGAATTACTTCCTTCTTTTTAAATGTTAGCGAAAGAATCGCGGTAATGCATTAAGGAGAAGGAAATCCTTTACGCCTTGTTACAATCCGAAGAAGAGAAAATGAACAGTGTATATGGGGAGAGCTTAGAGAGGATGCCGATGTAGTGCTGAAATTCAACGAAGAGAATGAATTACTTCCTATAGATTCTTACAAAATTTGGTGTTTTGATTGGTTGATCTTCTTTAGGCTAATAACTTATATAAGCAAACACACGTGATCCAAATAATCTTAATATAAAACTATTATATTTTTTATGTTTAGTGATCCAAAAATTAAAGCTGAAGAATATTTTTACTTCCATCTCTCTAACTTTATCTCAAAAGACTCCATTTTTATATTTCTATTGATGGTTGGCTTGCAAACTATAAGATTTTATTTTTAATACTCCCTATCAAGCCACTTATTTTGATCTTTTATTCTTATAACTAATTTATCGGTTTTATCTTAAAACTACACCATTTAACTCATGGAACTGATGAAGGGAGCAAGGAAAAAGGGAACCGATTCCTCTACAGGCAGTCCCTTTTTATTCTCAATAGGACGGTGCGAAGCTTTTTCGCTCCTCCATAAACTTCCTGTGCATTGGGTCCCACCATTGGGTTTTCTCCCACACCGTCCAAAATCAAAATTGAACGGCTTTGAGGGGATTGTACCGTAGAAGATTTCATTTGGAAAAAAAAAGTTGTCTTAACGTGTCTTGTAAATTTTAGACCACTCAACCATTCCTCTTTCTCTGCAACGAAATTTTTTAAATATTTTTTTTAAAAAAAAATCAATTCTGTATACCCGTTTCAAGAATTTGCAGAAACAACATGCAGTCGGCACTTAAAGTGCCGACTGGATGGCACGTCAGCTCCAGTCGGCACTCGACTGCACCACGTCAGCTCCAGTCGGTACTTACAGTGCCAACTGAAGCTGACGTGTCAGAATCTAATAGGGAGGCAGCATCCAGTCGGTACTTAAAATGCCGATCGGAGCTGACGTGACACCAGTCAACATCAATCGGCACTTGAAGTGCCGACCTCATGCTATTTCTGCGATTTCTTAGAACGGACATACATATTTGAATTTTTTTAAAAAATTATTATTTTTTTAAAAAAACTCTCTGCAACATCCCTGCACCAATCTTCAAACAGTTGACACAGGTAGGGTAGGATAAAAACATGTACCTGCACCTGCACCTGCATGCCGAGATGCTATTCTGTTCATCCAAGGTGGGTCAGGCCGCCGGGTTGAAAGGAGAAAGGCTTCCTGCATGCGGAAAAGGA
The DNA here is from genome assembly GCA_019279435.1 of Zizania palustris. NCBI lineage: Eukaryota > Viridiplantae > Streptophyta > Magnoliopsida > Poales > Poaceae > Zizania > Zizania palustris. Next base: position 78,592,564 of record JAAALK010000288.1, on the reverse strand, counting down.
CGCCGTACCGACCGCCGGCCGGCCGGGGCGAGAGGCAGCGCCGATGAAATGCTCTTTTCACCGCGACAACACATCGGCGAGCCGTCCAAATGTGCAGGCAGGCCACTGCTCGTTGCTGTTGGCTCCGAGCAGGAAAGCTCCTCTTTGCCCAGCGCTGCAGACTGCAGTAGAGGCGCCTGGGCCAGGCGACGATGGATCGTTGGAATGTTCAGAGATGTGCGGCTTCAGATAAAAATAAATACAAAATTCTCTGGACCTGTTGGATTAACTAAGGATCCGTTTGGTATATTTGAGATAGGATAGGATGATTCCATCCATGTATTTAGAGATGAGATGATATATTTGATGTGTTTGATTGGATAGATGAGATGAGATGAGATAATTTTTTGTTTGATTAAATGTATAAAAGTTAGATGAGATAAACTTAAATTTAGTAGGACCCACTTGTCAAATATATTTTTTAACAAAAGTATAATCATATGGGATCTTATTTTATAGATTAAATTATAATCGATACAATGATGTAATTATATCATAAATTGGATATATAATTTGGGAGTAAAAATAATTTGAATATTTATAAACGAAAAATTAAATGTGTAATTAGAGACGACATCATCTCGTCCAATATTGGATGAGCTCATCCAGAAAAATTTACTGAATATCTCCATCTAGCATATTGAAGGAATATTCCTCTCGGTGTCAATCCCATCCACATTCGCCCTCCAACCAAACAGTCGATTGGATGAGATGGTCCTATTCCATTCAAGTATATCCAGCGAACCAAACACACCCTAAGTTCTTTACTCCTACCGATTTTTTTGTGTATTCTCTATCGTTGGATTAATTCAGTCATCTAGCGATGTCAATCCATTCAAATAAGTTTTAACTATTCCACTTGTTACTATATTTTATAGTAAATATGGTATAAAAATAGCTTTATTATCATTGTTATTTGGCTTGTTATTTTAGGTGATTTCTCGTTCTCCTCCTTAAACTTCCTTATTCTAACAAGCCATAAATAATATTCTTTTGTAAAAGATAGTCATAAACTCGCGGGTTGTCCTAAAAAACATTTATATTAATAATGTAGCAAAACATCACGAGAAACCATAACATAAATCTATAGTTATTCCAACCAAATAGTTTCTTAGTTTTTCTACGGTTCACAATTTACATTAATTTTTTCACAGCTCATAGCTCACAATAACTTTTTTAGAATCTACGGCTAAACCAAACACATTCTTACGTTAACGCGGCAATAATATTCACTGAAATCGAACTGTTTCAAGCTTGTAGAGTTGATTCCTTCCAATGTTACGTGGGCATCGCTGTACGTGTGGATCTACAGGGCATGCATGCAGATAGATGCAACGGAGAGAGCGACGGCCACTGCACTGAGCGTCCCGGCAAAGATCACACCCCATCTGCACTGCACGTACGTAAGCTGTCACGGCGTTTAGTCCCCGTCGTTCTTGCTTCCCGGCCCCCTGCCGGCCGGCTGCCTCCTTGTGTTTGATGGCTTCCTCTTGTCGAGCCATGGAGAAGAAGTTGGAGCATGTTGATCCATAGAAGGTTCGTTGTCGGAGTTTAGCACTCGGTAAATCTTTCGCCGAGGGTAAAAAGGGTTTCGCCGAATACGCAGGGACTCAATGAATTACTGTTTGTAGTCCTTGTCGTTCTTGCTTCCCCCTGCTGCCTGCCTCGTGTTTGATGAATTTCGCCGAGTGTCTGTCCCACTCGGCGAACCTTTTTTTCACTTGACGAAGACTTCACCGAATGGGCGCACACGATGGCTATACACTACAACAAAACAGGCAACTTCCGTCGGCCAAAGCCGACGGAAGTTAGCCCTTTCCCGACGGAAGAAGCCAACTTCTGTCGGCAAAACGCTAACTTCCGTCGGCCTTTGGCCGACGGAAGCGAGGCGACGGAAGTTAGCTAACTTCCGTCGGCCGCCGACGGAAGTTAGCTAACTTCCGTCAACTTCACGTGGCCGACGAAAGTTAGCGCCGAACACTGCCACGTCAGCAGAGGGGGCGCTAACTTCCGTCGGCCAGCCTGGCCGACGGAAGTTAGGGGCAGCTAACTTCCGTCGGCTAGGGCCATAGCCGACGGAAGTTAGCCTTTCTGCCCACGTGGCCGAAACCAGCTAACTTCCGTCGGCTATGGTCAAAGCCGACGGAAGTTACCTGATATTTTTTTTTATTTTTTCCTGGTTCCCCTACTCACACTCACATCCAACCACAATTTCACATACATTCACAATTTCACATACATTCACAATACACATTCAAAATCACAATACACATCCAAAATCACATTCAAACTTCACATCTCACATCCAAAATCACATCTCACATCCAAATTCACATCCACACTTCACACATCACATCCAAAATCACATAATATAACTGAATTCACATCCAAAGTCACAGTACACATCTGAATTCACATATAACTTCCAAATTCACATACAAATTCACAAAACACAGCGAGAGCCACATACAAAGTCATATCTGTCCATATACTCACTGATCGCCCACATTTGGGTCGTGGGTGCCGTCGTTGCCTCCTGCTTCATCTACATTTGCCCGAGAGGCTCCATCCTGGCCAGGCGTACGGAAAGTCTGAAGAAATAGACAAAATTAGAGAACGAATTAACTCAACTACTCTGCTAAACACTAACTTAAGTATCTAAAGTAACGATATGTCAGGAGGTACCTCAGGTGATGTAGAATATAATGGTGGTGGCGGGGGAGGTAGTGGTTGGAAATTGGACATGTCCAATCCACCATGCTGCTGGGCTAGTTGCTACACATGTTGTAATGTAATCAGTTAGTTCTAAACCTATTTCTGAATACTTTTTAACTACAACACTCCAAACTAAACTTACTTGGATCATCGCCTGCTGTCGTTCTAAGCAGGCGGTATAGTACTCGTCGCGCCGCCTCATTTCCTGCCTCATTTCCTCCCTCACCCGATCCACCTCCGGGGTTTCTGAAGAGCGACGACGGCTGGAGCCAACTCCGACGGAGCTCTGCGACGATTGAGCTGACTTCTGAGATCTCACCGCTCTCGAGTCAATAACTCCATTGAACATGGAGTACCTGCAACATTAACAGGGGTTAGTTACCATCACAATACTATACACAAAACATTAATAAAAACATTGTCTCACCGTCCATGGCTTTTGCCACCTCCGCTGGAGTACACGGCCATTTGGTCCACAGGTTCTCTCCGCCAATCATAGTCCTCTCCATGGAGTCGAACCATGTGTTCACCATACTGCGCCTGCAAAAAACATGTCCGATTAGCTAGACGCAGAAAAATGAAATTACGTAAACTCTTAATAACATCTCACCAAATGGTCCGTGGCTGTCTGGCTACACAAGACATCTGGCTGTGTCGGATCGCTTCCTTTGTGACCAGAGGTATACACCTCTATGTCACTTGGCACGTTGCCAGATTTAGCTTCCTGTACATTAGAAATGAGTTAGTCGCATTACAATGTATCTATAGCTAGAGAGTGACAGAAGGAGGTCTTACCAAGCGTTTAGCGTGGCGAATATGTCCGTCGGCACCATATCTGTGCTTCGGATCCATCCCGCGGCATTGTCTTTTCTGCTCGAAAGTCTTCTTAAATGCGGCTGAAGACCAAATCTTGCAGAATTTGAAATAGGCGTCCTCGCAGTTTGCAAACCACGGAATCCTCACCTGAACAGAGATGCTATTTGTATTATATGACAACAAATCTCAACAATCGAAGAGGTAAAAAGTTAGAATTGTTTACCGAACGGTATTCTTCTTCAGTCAAATAGATTGACGATGAGCCCGTCGCCTTGCTCATTCGTTGCCCTAGCTTCTCCTTGTAGTAAGCATTATTCGCTTGAATGCGGGCATACGAAATGGCGTCCTTCACCACCTTATGTGCATTGTTGTTGAAGACTTGAAGCGCATGGTTATGGTGATTGCCGACTTCTGGCAAGCAAAAGCGTAACTGCAAAAGTAATGATTAGTACAGTGTTGTAACTCGAAAAGCCTAAAAGAAGATTGAAAAAACACTTGCATACCCAGAAGTCATGAGACACCGCCCCCTGAGCAGTTCCGTGGCGCCCGTCAGGAGCGAACCGGTATTGGTCCCATGTCTGGCATAGAACCCGCTCACCGGTCGGCATTGTCAGCACCCCTGGGTAGTGCAGACGGCACATGTTACCCAATATCTGGTTAACCTGCCTGACCCTCGAAGTGCCGTCGAACCGAGAGTCAATCCAAGATCTAGAAATACATAATAAATAAAGTTAATTAGTTTAGTGAAAGAAATTTTTTGAAAACAAAAGCAAAACAACAGAAGAGTATTACACTTACCCGTCACCAACAGGCGTAATCTCGATCTTGACTCCACCGGAAGAGACTACTGGTGGAGTGACCAAGTGGCTCGTCCTGAAAGATACCGAGGACCCGCCGGCAGCCTCAGCACCTTCCTCCTGACCCGCACCCTCCGGGAGATCCCCCTGCCCCGCACCCTCTGGGTCATCCCCCTGCCCCACACCCTCTGGGTCATCCCTCTGTGCCGCACACTCTGGGACATCCCCCTCTTGCCCGCCACCCACCGGATGATCCTCATGACCCGCACTCTCCAAGTGTTCTTCCTCCTACAAAACAGTATTGAAACAATTAGTAATAGTTTATAACTGGCATAAAAAACAATCTGAAAGTTACCTCCTCATCTAGTTGAAATGCAATAGGCCGACCAATTAATGTCGGATCTATGCATCTCAGGAGCTGCTCTTGACGACGTCTGTTTGAAGAAGTGGAACTACCCTGGAATAGGGTGTCCTCCTGACTCGTCGGTGTACTCGCCGGAGTACTCGCCGATGAACTCCCCAAGCAGAAGAGCTTCCTCGTGACACTCCTCATCTTTTTCGACATCCTGTTCAAAATAAGCACAAACAAGCATTTATTAGTAAAGAAGGTTTGTACATATGAAAAAACATGTAATATGAAGTATATTGCATATCCATGTATGAAAACAATTACTTGTCAATTATCATCAAAATCAGGATCAATTTGTCCTTTTCTCCCCAAAGCACGCCATGTTACTTTTTTCTTCTTATGTTGGTGTTTTCTTTTCTCGGGAACTGCCACATCATTAGAATCGCCGAGAAAAGAATTTGTCGATGATTCTGACTCTACATTAAACGAAGTCGGCAATTCATCATCTTGATAAACCTCATCGACCTCTTCAACCTCCAATTGATAAGCGTCATCACTAGGGGTGTGTAGACGTTCCCGAGGATTCACTTTGTAGACTACCCACCAAGCACTTAGTTTTTCACATGGGTAGGGCATATAATACACCTGCTCGACTTGGTGAGCAAGGACAAAATTGTCGCAACCAGATAATCGTTCCGCGTGTTTGACTTCAACCATCCCAAATTGGTTTTCACGCGTACCATGTTTAGGGTCGAACCAATCACAATCGAAGAAGACTACTTTAATCTCCTTATTCCCGGCAAATTTGTACTCGATTATATTTTTGATGATTCCATAATACATAGTTTCGTGTCCTTGTCCATCAACGACCCTTGTAACAACACCAGTATTAGTTGTTGCCGCTAGAGGTCGATATGCTTCAAAAATAGTTGAACGGAAGCGGAAACCATTAACATCATAGCGACCGTAACTTTTGGCACTAATACTCCCATAAGAGAGCTGTCGCAAGTCTATATGTACATTGTCAGCGAGCACGCACTGCAAATCATAAGAGATTATAAGATAATTAACCTAGTAGAGTAAAATAATACGTGTCAGAAAAGGTAAGGATTTACATGTTCTCTGAACCAAGTGAGAAAACTAGGCCCGCCATTTACTCCTTCTCGACGCAATTTATCTAATTGCTTCTCCGTTGGTTGACGACCAGACGTCAAGTATTTCGAATCAAACATACTGTCAATGTAACGAATAGGTAAACAAACGGGTATAAAATTTGGAGGTAAAATATAAAACTAAAACGAATCACTTACGCGAAATATTGTTCCATCTCTTCCATATTTGAGTACATGTAGAGCAAGGCATTTGTTCGTTCTTCCTGAGTTACATAATATGTCGTGGAAACACCAACAGTTATGCCCTTCCACCCAAATATTTGGAGATCACTACAAGGATGGTGTTCATCCATATGGTACCGTGTAGCAGGTGTGTTGACATTGTGATGCTCAGCGAAGTATACACTAGTGAAGTATGCTATCTCTTTCAATTTAAATTCTTCTGCGATGCAACCTTCAACTCTGGCCTTATTACCAACCATCGCTCTAAGCTTCTTTAGGGACCTTTCAATATGATACATCCACCTATATTGCACAGGGCCACCTACCTTAGCTTCATATGGCAGATGAACCAGTAAATGTTGCATTGGATTGAAGAACCCTAGAGGGAATATTTTTTCCATTTTACATAAAAGCACCGGGATCTCTTTCTCTAGCATCTCCATCATATCTTTCTTAATTTCTTTCGCACAAAGTTGTCTATAAAAATGGCTCAGCTCAGCTAACGCCTTCCACACATCATCATTCAGGTACCCACGAAACATTATAGGAAGGAGTCTTTCCATTATTATGTGGTAATCGTGACTTTTCAATCCATTTAATTTCTCTGTCTTCAAGTTCACAGCTCTTCTAAATCCCGCGGCGTAACCATCTGGGAATTTCAAATTTTTCAACCACCTCATTACTTGTTTTTTTCTTTAGGTTATAAACAAAATGGGGCACGTGGCTTGCCACCACTATTCGTCAACTCAAGGGTTGGTCGATTACAAATCTCAGCTAAATCTCTTCTCGCCTTTACATTATCTTTTGTCCTGTCAGTAAAATCCATACATGTACTTATAATGCTTTCACCAACATTACGTTCCTGATGCATAACGTCAATGTTGTGCATCAGAATTAGTGATTTGACGTACGGCAGTTCCCATAAACCACATATGTGGGTCCAATTATGTTCGGTTCCGAATCCTACAAATCCATCCTCATTTTCATTAAGGACCAACTCATTCAGCATATCAGCGATTTCTGTACCATTTAAACGCCTTGGTGGTCCCTTTACAACAATGCTGTCCTTCTTGAAATTGTTCCTCTGTAACCTAAATGGGTGATTCATGGGCAAAAAGCATCTATGACAATCAAAGTAACAAATCTTTCCCCCGAAGTTCAGACGGAAACAATCTGTGTCCTTCGCACATATCGGGCATGTCAACCTTCCATGACAACTCCAACCAGAAAAAATACCGTATGCCGGAAAATCGTGGACCGACCACAGATACGCAACTCGAAGATTGAATTTTTGTTTCTGGTCATAGTCATATGCTTCAACTCCTTTCCACAATTGTTTCAACTCTTCAATTAAGGGCTTCAGCATCACGTTTAGTCGTGTTCCAGGATGATCTGGACCGGGTATAATGAGACACAGGAACATAAATTCATATTTCATACAAAATGAAGGTGGAAGGTTGTATGGAATAGCAAACACGGGCCAACAAGAGTACGACGATGTCGTTACATTGAAAGGCGTGAATCCATCAGTTGCCAACCCGATGCGAACATTCCTTGCATCACTAGCAAAGTCTGCATCAAAATCATCTAGAGCCTTCCATGCCGCACCATCAAATGGGTGCACCATTACTTGATTATTCTCACGTACACCTTCTTTATGCCATCGCATATGTCTAGCGGTTTTCTTTGATAGAAACAATCGTTTCACCCGAGGTGTAAGAGGCATGTAACGAAGTTGCTTATGAGCAACCTCTGTTGTCACCTTCTCTCCGTCTTCATTTACGACCTATACGAATCTCGGTTTACCACATTTTAAGCATTTCACCTCATTACTATGTTCTTTCCAGAACAACATACAATTATCTCGGCACACATCAATCTTCTCATACTCCATACCGAGAGCAGAAAGCATTTTCTTTGACTGATACATGTCTTTCGGCACCTTATGGTTCTTAGGAAGGATATCGCTGATCAGATTCAAGAGCTCCTTATAACAATTGTTTGAAAATGCAAACTTTGACTTAATAGCCATAATACGAGTCACGAAAGCGAGAACGCTTACGGTGGTGTGCTCATGCAATGGCTCTTCTGAAGCTCGAAGGATGTCGAAAAACTTTTGAACCTCCGGTGTTGGAGGATTCTCGGGGTTTGATTCAAACTCCGGTCGTATAGCATCAACCATCTCATCCATCCTATCGTCAGCAACGCTATCATCTTCTTCTTCCACTACTAATACCGTTTTTTCACGGCCTGTCTCGCCGTGAAAAGACCAAACTTCATAACCTGGCACGAAACCATATTTGCAAATATGCAATGACAACGTCCTCTTGTCTTGCCAACGAGAATTTCTGCACTTCATGCATGGGCACCTCGCGCCAGTGTTTGTTGTCAAAGCGAATGCACGATCAACAAATTTCTCAGCGTTGATTACCCACTCCCTCGTGTGAGCTCCACTTTTCATCCAACCACTATACATCCACCGTCGGTCGTCCTCAGCCATTCTATATGCAAAACATTCATTCAATCAAGGGGCTCGCAACATACACACACCCTGGCCACACCCCGCCTCCGCCTCCGGACAACGGAGGGGAAGTAGAGGCGGCCGGGCGGCCGGCGACGCAAGGGGAAGCAGAGCCCACCGGCGACGCGATTCACCATGGCGTCCGGCGGTGACCGCCTGGACGCCTAGTCGGCGCAGGCGATGCCGTGACAACCATGGTCTATAGGAAAAGATAGGTCCTAAACCCACCCAAGAGTGACCGACAAAACGTGGTATTTATGACGAGTCATGAGTCCGAACGAAATTTCAGCAGCATAACCCCGCTGTTCTCCAATTGCACGCCTGCTAGTGGTGCAATGGAGAACAACAAGGTTATGTTACTGAAATCTCATTCGGACTCATGACTCATCATAAAACCACGCTCTGTCGCCCACTCTGAGGCTGTCTAAAAAGGGACAATTCCGGACCTGCACATCTCACACGCATGACACGTGTGAGACATGTTGGTCCGAAACGGGTGACGCATAGGTTTCGTTACACTATCTACGTTGTTGTCAAATAAAAAATTGCATACGAAAAGGAATATATATAATAATAAAGTATATATATAATATACTAATCACCGTAATGAAATCATCAACAAACCACAAATTAACACAAGAATATAATTAATAGGGGAAGGGGAGGTAGAGAGTCGACTCAGTCGAGACTCGATAGGGGGGCTAGCTAGGGCGACGTGCTGACGCCTTAGTCGAAGGCACTTTCACCTAGTCGACCACCCAGAGACACCCGGTGACCATCTAGTCACCATGGGTGATGCCTTGAATGGCCAGGCGGGTGCCCAACTCCACCAGGCGAGGCTAGCCGGCATGGCGTTCGGCGGGGACCGTCTGGACGCCTAGTCGGCGCCTAGGCGACGCCGTGACAACCATGATCCAATTCATTACAACATGACAACATGACAATATATTAAAAAATTCCTCAGTCCTGACATGATTAGTTTTATTTGACTATAAATCTATTATTATGCTTTCCAACACCAATTTATTCATATGCTAAAGAAAATAGGTGACAACTCACAAAACAAAAGATGAACTAAAGCTTCTATTTACATATCACATTTCATCAATTAGTTCACATTCTGTCAATTTTGCACAATTAATAAAAAATGACAACTTCTATGACACAAAATAAGTATGCATAAAACATCACAGGTTGCTACACGTACCGATCTAAACCACACGGGCGAATGGTGGCGGCGGCGGCGGGGTGCCGGGATGGACGGCGGTGGTCACCGGCGTGGGCGGTGGCCGGCAGCCGGGGGCCGGGGACACGGCGGCGGCGGCCTGCGGCGGCGGCGGCACGTGTGGGCGGTTGGCCGGTGGCCGGGAGCACGGCAGCGGGGCACCGGTGAGGGCGGCCTACGGCGGTGGGCGGGGGCCGGTGGCGGCGGGGGTCGGCGGCGACGGGGGCGAGGGGTGGGTGCGTGGGCGGCGGGGGCCGGCGGCGACGGGGGCGAGCGGTGGGTGCGTGGGCGGCGGCGGGCGGCCGCTAGGGCGGGCGGTGCGGGTGGTGGGCACGAGTGGGAGGCGTCCGGGACGCGGGGCCCGGCGGCGGCGGGGGCGGGCGGCGACGGGGGCGGGCGGTGGGGGCGTGGGCGGCGGCGGGCGGCCGCTAGGGCGGGCAGTGCGGGTGGTGGGCGCGGGCGAGAGGCGTCCGGGAGATGGCGGCGGCGGCGGGAGGCGGCGGCGGCGGCGGGAGGCGGCAGCGGCAGGATCAGAGGCGAGACGGGCTGCAGGGCGCGCGCGTACAGGGAGATTAGGTCTCCCTGTACGCGCGCGCAATTGGGGAATAATTCCCCTAACTTCCGTCGGCCAGCATTAAAGCCGACGGAAGTTAACTAACTTCCGTCGGCTTTAATGCTGGCCGACGGAAGTTAGGGGATCCGATTGACCGCCCCGCTAACTTCCGTCGGCCACTGTGAGAAGCCGACGAAAGTTAAGTTAACTTCCGTCGGCTCCTGGAGGCCGACGGAAGTGAATTAACTTCTGTCGGCTTTTGGGAAAGCCGACGGAAGTTAATTTGGCCGACGAAAATATTCTGTTTTGTTGTAGTGATACTCTCGATGTACAGGCGGTTCGTCGAGTACATTTTATTTGGCACTCGATGAAATATTTGTTGAGTGTCACGTCGGTTTCGCCGAGCGCCTGGCGTGGCACTTGACAAAGTAAATGGACTAACGAATGAGGACGACATGACAGCGACTTCGTCAAGTGCCAATCAATGTCGTCGGAGACACTAGCCACTAGCCATGACACTTGTGTGGTTAAGTTGGCTCTTGCATGCATGAATTTTTTAAAATAATATTTTTTAAAATAAAATTTCAAATTTCTATAGCCGTTTAAAAATTTTCAAAAATAGATAGCGGTCGACCGACCAAGTGCCGACCGCTGCCACGTGGTGGCTAGTCGGCCGACTGCTGCCACGTTAGTGCCAGTCAGCCAAGCAAAGGCTAACTGGCCGCCACGCTGACGCAGCAACGACTCTTTCGGCTGAGTCATGCCACGTTAGCACAAGTCAACCGTTGAACAGTTGGCTCCTGCTAAAGTGGCATGAGTAAGCCAATCAATGATTTTTTTAAATAATATATATATATATATATTAAAATTTTATGAAATTATTTTTTCTGTCACACTATTATAACAACACAAAATACTATTTTATCACAAAATATTTCCTAGTGCAGTGGATGAAAGGTGGTTTCCTCCATCAATAGGTGTAGTGTTCAAGCCCTAAGTCTCACTTTTTTAATTTTCTAAAAAAACAGAAATTTTTAAAATTCAAAAATTTATTTCATAAAATTAAAAAATAAAAAAATTGTTTTTTTCAGAAAAATAAAAAAATAAAAAATGTTTTGTGAATTTTTTTTAAAATTTGTTTTCTAAAAAACAGAAAATTTTAAAATATTTTTATTTTATAATTTTATGAAATAAATTTTAGATTTTTCAAAATTTTATGATTTTTTCAGAAAATTAAATGAAACTTTCAAAAGTCTCATGCATTCTCCGGAAAAAAAACCACCTTTCATCCTCTGCGTTAGGAACTATTTTGTGATTAAATAATATTTTGTGTTGTTATAATAGTGCGTCAGGAAAAATTATTTCATAAAATTAAAAAATATTTTTTAAAAATCGTTGATGGGATGACTCGTGTTGACGTGGCATGAGTCGGTCGAAAGAGCCGTTGCCGCGCCAGCGTGGCGGCCAGTCGACCCTTGGTCGGTCGACTAGCGCTGACATGACACGAGTCGGTCGACCAAGTGTCGAATAAGAGCCACGTGGAGACAGTCGGTACTTGGTCGGCCGACTATTACCTGTTTTTGATTTTTTTTAAACTACTGTACAAATCTGAATTTTTTTTCAAAAAAAATATTATTTAAAAAAATGGCATGCATGCATGCATCCTGCCAATGCCGACCAGGCGGAGGTTGCATGGTACGTCGAGGAAAGTCAGGAGGATGTACATGTACTAGGTATTTACTATTTAGGAGGTTAAAACTAATTATTTAATTTTCTAAAAAATAAATACAATAATTGTTTGTGAACATGATATGTTGGACCGGAAACGGCGACCAGAGGGGGGGTGAATGGGAGCTTTTAAAATTTCGGGCTAAAAACTAGCCTTCGGTTTCAGTTCTGTCTCCTGCGGAACAGGCTTCGAACACTACCTTCGAAGGTCTGGTTCGGAGGTACTTCGACACCTTCGAACACAGGCTTCGGAGGAGCAAAAGTTCGAAGCCAAGAAGACTTCGCTCCACTAACAACCCTCTAAAACCAACTCTGCTAAGTCAGTGCAGGCTCCGCACACAGGGTGCTTCGAGCAGGCTTCGCACTTCACCCTTCGCAAGAGTGGACAGCCCTCTGAGGACTTCGACCAAGTACTTGGCGGCAGCAACTGGTGCTGGGCTTCGTACACGAAGGTCTACACGCACACAAAAGGACTACGCTAAGGGCTTCGACACAAGAAGCAAAACGGGCCTCGGTCAGGGCTACACTAGTAAGCAGCGAGGTCTTGCCTCCTGTTACACGGAGCGAACGCACGCTGACAAAACACACACCTCGCACAAAATCAGCCTTCGCCTCAACAGGCTTCGGTGCACAACAACAGACGAGGTATGCAAAGCAAGCTCAAGCAAAAGCACGGGAAAACAGGGCTTCGCCGCTTGAACAAAGAACACAGAAAATGAACTCTCTGGATGTATTCAATCGAAGTGTATGGCTACAGGAGCTCAACAGTATATGCTCAAAGTGGTAAATGTTACCTACCGAGCCCCCATATTTATAGCCCACAGTTCACCCAAAGGAATTGACTACTTTACCCCTAGGGTTACAAAAGATTTTGTCTCTACAGAACTAAGGGGTACAAAAGGTAGTCCACCTTTATTCTGGAGGCTTCTCTGTCAGCTTTGCAGAGGGGACAGTGTCAGCCTTTTACAGAACAGACAGTGTCAGCCTTTGCAGTCATTGACTTTCTGCAGCCTCCCTTCGCACGCGAGGGGTGCGGTAGCTTCGGCGAGAAGCCTTGAGCCTGGTGGCCTTCGCCTCACCGAAGTCAGTCTCCGATACAGTGACGGTTTTGAGCCGAAGCCGTCAAAGCCCCTTGGGCCTTCGCACCAACACCTTCGGAGTGGACCACCACGGCTTCGCAGCTACTCCCAGCTCGAACTCCGTCAGTCCGTGTACCGAAGCCATGCAGGCCGAAGCACCTCAAGTCATCCTCACTCCGAAGCCCCACCTTCGGAGTACCACCCTTCGAAGTCCCTCCTTCGTCCAAGGCCTCCGCATGAAGCATTCCATGAGCACTTCGTCGCAGTGTCTCTCCCCGAGCACACTCCTCGACGAGCCTCACCCGGACCATGCCTTCGATGCGCCTCGACTTCTGAGACCTTCGTCGGGCATCTACGAGTGTCTCCCTCCGGAGCACACTTCGAACCCTCGCCTCCGCAGAGGACTTCTTCCAACCAACTCCGAAGTCACTCCATTCGGAGTACCTTCGAAGTGCCTCACCTCCGAGGACTTTGTCTCGGAGTACCTTCAGCCGGAGCCACGCTCCGCACTCCCTGCCTTCACCTGGCGAGCCTCGACCTGAGGACCGACCCAGACCACCTTCGCAGCCACCGTGACGGAGCTCCCCGCTCCCCTGGCATCAAGCCTCCCGCTTGACCCAGGTTCACCAGGCTCGAACCCTGTCCGTCGCCTCCGAAGTCCCTGCGCACCACCGACAAACAGACAAGTGTATCCAGTACTCCGGAGACCTCTCTGGGTTAGCAACCTCCGGTACACACTCCGGTGTACCGCCCAAAGTACCGAAGCCTTCGGTACGAACCCAGTCATCGTGTACTACCGGACCCCTCCGACAGGCACACTCCGCTGCACAGCTGCAGCAAGCAAACACCGAACACCCTTCGGTGAGACCACCTCCGAACACCCTTCGGAGGTACCACCTCCGAGCCCCCTTCGGAGGTACCCTTTGAACAGAGGGTAAAATCCTGTCAATCACTCATCACAAAACACCGAAACCAACCCTTGGTTTCTCATGATAAGATAAACGGTTCGAAAATAAGATAGAAGGTAGTAATTCGATCTAGTAAGAGTAAAATTTCCCACATATGTTTATAAAAATTAATAACCCACAAGGATTATCTGGGATGAGAGTGCATATGCATGCAATGCATGTAGCACACCTATATATATAATCACGATCTTCTTTCAAGGAGAAAAGGTAGTAGCTACTCGAGAAAAAAATATGTGACAGCATCATGGCTAAAACGATGTTAAATGCCATCAGTTTCCACTTATTATCATCGATAGATTTAATGTTTCGAATATGATCCCGGACTATTTTTCAAGTGGTTTTAAGTTGATTGATCAATGGTCGGAATTCTCCGAACGATCAAAACATTCGAGGATGTAAAAGCTTCGAGTTCTGTACCTGGAAAGAGGGCCCCGACACCGGTATTCGGGCGGTTGCTTTCAAGAGCCTGTCCGTCATTAATCTCCATAAATTTCGTAGTCATTTAGAGCGGTTATCTCCAAAGTTATTGTCCACATACTAATCAATTTCCAGTCATTAATAGAGCTCATTACTCATAATTTGTAACCCCTAATCCATCCCTTCTCCCTTATAAAAGGATTAGGAGAATCATGAGAAGGACGGACATAAAAAAAACCCGCTGAGATTACGTTGGATTATTCTAACATCATACACATACATGAGTAAGGTTATTATGCTTTGAAAAGGTCTGAACCTATATATCTAAAACATTTATCTTTGTCTCGTTTCATGAGATAACTATCGAGTCGTAACACAGCTCCCTAAATAACCTAATCAAAACCTCTCCTCAGGTACTCCCGTCGAGAATCGTTGTTCGAACACAACCACATTAAGTGACATTAAATATTATCTTTTTGACATACGTCTGGTGTAGTGTATATGCATGTGCATATACGACGTATCTTGTATGTCCTCTTAATCACTCTTAAAATTTAATTATAAATTATAATTTTCTTGATGTTTCAATGTAAATATATAGTATATTGTTGAGTGTTGATGAAATTGTGGCTCCACCCCTGCTGTGTGCCGGGCCAGGCATGCATGTCGACGGATACGATGCTTGCATTGTTCGTGAACAGAATGGCAGCAGCTAAGCTTGACGTGATCATATCGAAGCCGCCCCCGCCATGCAATTGATAATGCATGCTGATTGCAACGAGACAAGATCAATCTAACCTCTCGTACTCTCATCATCTCATGGGTCATGGCGCGAGCTGGGCTAGCTGCGTTCGTTTGGTTCGTGGAATGGTATAGTACGTGATGTGTACGGTTGGTGTAGGGCCGGCGTGGAGGCCGGCCGGAGGTCGCAGCGATAGATTTTGATCTCGGGTCGACGGAGGAGGAGCTCGGCCCGACGGCGAACCTCAGCTCGGCGGAAGATCTCGGCGTGGCGGACCTCAGCGCGTGGTGGCAGCTCTCGGCGTGTGCAGTGGACCTTGGCCGCTTGGCGCGGTGGCAGATCTGGCGCGCCGTGAGGTCTCGCGCGGTGGATCTTGGCGCAGCGACGGGATCTCGCACGACGAACCTCGGCATAGTGGCGGGCTCTGCTGCGGCGCAGTGACGGGGGATCGCGCAGTAGCGGGGAGTAGCCCTAGCAGAGAGGAGACGAGGAGACGGGAAAAAGTAAGGTGACAAGAGGAAGTTGGCGGCTGGTGAGGGAGAGCAAATGAGGGCTAGAGTTTTATTGAATTTGCTTATATACTCGTAGATTACAGGTAAATAGGTATGGGTAGTCAATGCTCATACTCATACTCGTTTACCCGTTGGGTATATGATATTAGGAATATACCTGATCCTAATAGGGTTTTTACCAATTGATAAACGGATAGAATTGTTTTCCCTAGTGATGTGGTACAGTAGTTTAATTTTCGAAGGTATTCTACTTAAAAAAGTTAATGATGATAAGTTTGTCACCAAAACCACTTTTTCTCGTAGCAAACTAGAATTATTTAACTTTAGCTTTGCTCGGGCTCATCTATATATGATCTACCTTTGCGTGATGTTATTTTAATACTGTAATTTTTTCCGGTTGCAAGGTGTACCAGCATAATCATCTAGTTTAATTAAAATATAAGATATATATGCCATGGATCTAAAAAGAAATGATTCGGCTTAGACGACGATGGATGTAGCTCAAGAAAAGATGAATATCAGTTGATCAGGTGTTTAACAAAATAACTACATAAATATAAGTTATTTTATCTTTCTAACCAAATAAAAACTAGCCTTGCTCAATAATATCATCTACTAAGAATGTCTCCAACAGCATAGCCATTACGGCACCTAAACCTAAAAATAGGTGGTCCATGTAGCTTTTCCTTAAAAAATCAATGTCCAACACAGTAGACAAACGTAGTACTCATTTTGGGTGAGAGGTCAGATAGAACCCAAAATAGGGTTTTTTTGCTTCTCTTACGCACAACGAACCCCGCCATGCAGTCACGTTGTCTGCGTTCAAGGCGCACGAGGGAAAAATGCATCATTTGGGCCTATTGATGGGCCTTGGTACCCCATTTGCCACAGGTTCAACGCATTGAGGCCCAAATTTTAAACTCCGTAAATTTGTTTTTTTCAAGACAAAAATCTCACGAATTTGCTCTCCGTTCTTCTAAATCGAAGTCAACGTCCCGCTCCTCCAACTGTACAACATCATCACGCTCACAAATGCCGGCTGCATGTTTCATTTCTTCGAGAAAGGTAAAAAGAAAAGATCTCTACTTGAAAACAAATCTCATTTCATAATTCAAACGCATGAGCTATACATTTGGTGATCACAATTCACAATACTCCTTCGATTTCTTCGTGTATACATAAAAAGATCGTATCAATTAAACCCTAATTAAAAAGAGAGAAGAAGAAAAAAGATCAAAACGAAGCGCCTCGTATCAACTCAAAAACCTTTTCGTGCTATCACTCTCAGCTCGCCTGGAGGCTTGACATGGATGCACCTCAGCATCAGTAAAACCGCCACACTATGTAAGCTCGATTAGCTAACAGTAGGATCGACGTCGGTGATTAACGATCAGATCAGTAGTAGCAACTCCGCAAGATCGATCTCTTGCTTGCTCGATCGTCTTCTTCGTCTCCGGCGCCAGGCATGGTTGGAAGCTAGCTAGTTAGCTAGCTAGCTAGCTAGCTAGGGGCAGCGGACGTTGCGGCCAGGGCCGCCGTAGTAGAAGTAGTTGCCCCAGGCGCGGTTGTAGCCTCCCTGGATGTCGTAGCAGGAAGGGTGGTCGGCGACGAGGCGGAGCGCGGCGGCGGGGATGAGGTTGTTGTCCCAGTCGACGACCTGCAGGTTGCGGAAGTAGGCGGCGCGGTTGGACCCCTCACGGGGGAAGTGGCCGCTGCCCATCTGCGTCGGCGTGTGCGACCCCGACGGCCGCGTGTTCACCACCTCGCCGCCGAACTGCACCATGTTGGCGTGCCCCCCAAGGTGGCTGAACAGTGACGACGGCCAGTACCCCACCAGTGGCCCCGACCCCAGCTGCAGCCACCAGTGCCCTCGTCGTGGGTCCTACATGGTCCACGTAGTCAAACTATCTAGTCAAACTTTGTCAACTTTTACCACGTAAATTTACATTACAAAACAAAAGCCACAGCTAATTTAAAACTTTACACACTTTTTTTAAAAGAATTTCATAGAACTCGGACTAAACTAAATTTTAGTATTTCTTTATTCAGCTCAATAATTTTAGTCTAATCTTGTTTGGTTCTAGTGAGTAAAATTCATTAACGTAGTTAAATAAAGATTAAACTACTCTTAATAAATACATGCAGATATTATTTTTCTCACCCTAAGAAATATTAATGAGTGGCAAATTCTGTCATTACTACATTTTAGTCGCTTTTAGTATTTTCTTGCTGACTAAATGACTAAACTTTAGTCTCTTTTAGTCCTCATGTTTGGTAGTTTAGTGACTAAAAAGGACTAAATTTTAGACCCTAAAATTTACCTCCTTTCATTTAGTCCAATGATTAAAATTTAGTTCATGGACTAAACTTTAGTCCAGATCATATTTGGTTCAATGCACTAAAGTTCACAAATGCAGTTCAACAAAGATTTTTTTACCCCCATGCTAGTATCATTCTAGCGGTTCTGGCGCCATAAATGAGGGTTGGAGTGTCTTTTATACCGTTTAGTCCAATTTAGTCCACTTCTTTGGATTATAGGACTAAAGACTTTAGTCTAAATTTTAGTCCTCCTGTTTATCATTTGACTAAAAGTTTTTTAAAAAACTAAAATTTAATACTAAGTAACCAAATAGACTGTTAGCAACCAAACAGGCAATCAGTGTGTACGTACCTTCCAGATGAGGAGGCTGATGTCGAACTGGCGGCCATTGTAGACGGAGGTGGGCGACATGGCGGCGCCAATGGCGATGCGGCTGTTCGTCTGCACGAAGCCGGAGCAGTGGAGGTTGTAGCAGCCGGTCGCCTGGTACGCGTCAGTCTGCAATACACGAGCAACAGTTTAATCAGCCACTCTTCCCTTGCGTTTCTTTACTCACTTCAAGCAGCAGCATCAGCAGCCAGCAGCCAGCAGGAGTACTACTTGGGAACTCGTTGCATTCAATGTAAGCACTGACAATGTTTGATGCTGCAACTCTTCATGTCAGTATTCATCAATGTAATGTTGCCTCTTGCATGCTCTTGCAGGTTTTCAGTGTAAAAATCTCAACTCATTTCTTGACATTGATGACAGATTTGACAGTGGAGGAGTTTGGTTGGTTGGTTGGTTTTAGGAGAACTACTTACTGTCCAGTATGTGAAGAACCTTGGGCTGCTGTCTCCATATAGCTCAGGGCTCACCTGAATAAACAACACAGATTTCAGAAAGTTGACTGCTCAAAAAAACATTTTGATAAGTGATCGAATCTGGCCATTTAATGTGCCCCAGTTTCATCAAGTCAGCATGCATGCAACCACGTGCTAAGCGTGAACTCTGAAGATGGAGATTGCAAAGTATGAACTCTGAAGTCGATCTGAACCCAGAAACTCGCGTGCAGCGGTGGTACTGTTCGGCTGTTCGCTGACCATTTTGATCAGGCTAGCTGCTGGAAAGCATCCGAAACAATGGCCTTTACTCGGGTTCACCCACCGGGCAGCAGCCCTGAAGGTGTTCTGCATGTCAGATCGCCATTAACTTGCTAGCTAGCTAGCTCCAAGCTCCATGGCCTCTCGGCACGATGTGATCGAAAGCTAGCTGCAGCTGCAGCTGCACCCCTTAACTGTTCGACCACCGCTACGTACTCCAGGTGAATGAATTCAGGAGCGAGCAGCACGTTAATTCTTGAGATTTTCGGAGTTGTTGCACCGAGTTGATCGAAGCGGCAATGCAAAATGTTACCTGCCAGCCGGCTTCGATGGTGTTGAGGTCGTTGCCGAAGGAGCCGGAGATGACCCAGATCTGGGAGAGGCTGAACTCCGCCGGCGACGCCACTCCGGCCGACCACACGTTCAGGCTCGCCTTCGCCCCGTAGAACTGATCCCCGGTCACGTACCCCACCGCGTGCTGCACCCATCCATGCAACACATCACCAACTCGATCCATCAGCTCACTTCATCATCTTATTTGCATCCTTAAGAATCATCGATCTAGGTAGTATTTGGTTGCCGGCATCATGCCATTTCCGTACCATTCCATCGTAGATCTAATACTCTCTGTGTTTTTGGTTGCTTGAATTGAGCCATTTCATCATGTTATGAACTGGTATAAATTTATGGAATATTCTCTAGTAATCTTGTATCGTGTGGTGCGAGTAAAATCTTCGAACGAAACTATCCCGAACAGAATGATATACAAATGAAATGATACAGGCAACCAAACACTGCCCCTTAGTATTGACTTTGCATGTACCAACCGGTTCAATCTAAGTCTAGCATGAAATAGAACTGAGCTGCAATTTTTATTTAATTACGTGCCAGCTAAGATTCAAACTCTAGCCAGAATTCGAACCCAAGACCTCTAACTTAGTTTAACCCAAGAACTTAAACTGATGAGTAAAACGGACAATTCACTTTAAATTCCAAACACGATATTATTAGTCTGGTTTGATAGTTATCACTAACCATGAGCCGAAATTTAGCTGAAAAATCATGGTTTTGTTAAAAATACTTTTATTTATTGATAAATTTGCGGGGAGAATAAAAACCCAAATATTTATTATTAATAAGAAAAAAATACTATAAAATAGTTAAGAGATGGTACTACTTAATTCGGCGAACCAAATATAAATAAATAGATAAAACAAACTTTTTAAAAACAGATTTGAAAAAGCTAGAAATAAGACCGAACAGTGGGTGTATTCAATAGCGTATACCGAAGTCGAATGATATTAAAAACTCAGTAAAAGATGGCCACGAATTGAATGCGTAATAAATCGCGCAATTAATTACTCTGTATAACGATGCATCCCTAGTACTCGTAGTACTGCCTCCTTGTCATTTGCAAGCGTGTGATTACGAGAATATTTCGACCCAGAAACCATCTAGTAGTTTTTATATATGACATATTATTAAGGGCATCATAACCCAGTGACTAGATGATTTCCATGGTATTAAATGCACTGCCACATAGGCAAAAATCTGATGTGACATGAGAGTTAACGAGGAGAGAGGAGAAATGTGGAGGAAATAGTTTCTCATGTAAGACATGGTTTCTATCACTAATACTAAGGATGAATAAATCACTCTATATGCATTGGGAGAGCGTAGTAGTTTCTATAGATGAGCCCACTTATTTATGATCGGAGAAAAGAGAGAAAAATAAATAGAGACAAGAAATCATGTATTATGAAATAGAGTTTCTATGAGTAGTTTCTTAGTGACATAACATGTATAGAAACGACTAGATGATTTCTGGGTTGGAAATGCCATAAGAGAAACTATTCGTAGAAATTATATCTTACAATGCATGATTTCTTGTCTCCATTTACTTTTTCCTCTTTTGCCCAATCACAAATGAGTGGGCCCTATGTATAGAAATTATTATATTCTCTCAATACATATAGAATGATTTCTTCGTAATATTAGTGATAGAAACTATGTCTTATATGAGAAAATATTTCTTTCACTTTTCTCTTCTCTTTTCCTTAACTCTCCATCCACGTCGTCAGTAATTTGCATACGTGGCAGTGCATTTAATAACATGAAACCATTCTAGTAATTGCATTTTCCCAACTAATCCTTCGAATTAGTGAGCTGGTGCATTGATGAGATAGCCGTACTGTGGTATTAACTAGCCGTGCACCTGCTTCCTCTGAATCTTCTTCAGTTTCTCACGCGTTTTGCAATGCAAAAAACGACAATAATAATATGAAAAAAATGATGGTTTTTGAGCTCCTTAATTGTATTGTTACCTTATTATAATTCATAAGATTAAGATGACAATAATAATGTGAAAAGATTAAGATGACAAAAAACAAAATCACTTTTTAAACAGATTATTAAGTCTCCTTAATGCACTACTATAAAACTGTATGTGGCGTTGGACAATTTCATTGTAGTGGCAGGCCATTAGAGACCCTTCACTACGGTCGCTGGTGGTGACGCCAGCACCAGCGCCCGCCACTGGTGGTGACGCCAGCACCAGCGCCCGCCACTGGTGTTGACAGTGGTGGCGGGCACTCTGTCCACCACTACTAACTAGGGTTAACAGTGGCGGACTGGTTGACCGTCGCTACTGTACGTTTTTGTCCACCACTACGGTGGGTGATTGTAGATTTGTAGTAGTGCGTGAATAGAGTAGATAGGAGTAGTGACACGGGCACAGGGCAGTGGAGTTTCACTACTGACCTCGTGGCCGTCGCTGGTGGAGTCGCGCCGCACGTTGCCGGCGGCGGCGCGGGGCTTCATCCCGAACCGCTGGGCGGAGCTGGACCGGAGCACGTCGCGCTTCGTCGTCCGCCGCACCGGGACCGCCCCGGGCGGGCACGACTCGCCGCCGTCGGTCCACGCCTGCGGGAAGACGGCCTCCTCCTCGTCCTGCTGCGCCGCCGCGCCGCCGGCGACCTTGGGCCGCTCCTCCGGTTCGTCCTGCAGACCCAAACGCGATCAAAACCGGACGGCGAAGGACAGAAACGCAGGGCCAGTGAATCGATGAATGAATCACCTCGGGCTTCTGGCCTCGCAGCTTTGGGTGGTCGAACGCCGGCTGCAGGTGCGCCGGCACGCAGTCGATGACATCGCCGTCGGGGCTCTGCATGCAGAACGAACGAGTCAGCCGCCACTCAGCCAACAGCTTTACGCCGGCGAGCCCTCGACTCCTCCTTCCTCCCGCCACAACTAGCCAGCCACGAGCTACGGACAGCAAGAGGACAAGGAGGAGCTAGCTGGCTACGTAAAAAAGAAGAAGAAAAGAACCAGTACCTGGATTGTCTTCACAGAAGCCTTCTTCATCCTGGCCACCTGCGCCATGATCGTCTTGTACCTGAGCAGCTCATCCTTGGCATGGAACGGCAGCTCCGTCCTCGTGCCGTTGCCCCTGTGCTTCGCGGAGGCCACGACGACGACCGAGCAAGAAGAAGAAGAAGCCAGCAGCAGAAGCAGCAAGGCATCAATGATTTGTCTGGAACTACTGCATCTTGACGCCATCGACGTGGACGACCTAGCTCTCTCAACTTCGTCGTAGGAGGCAGTAGCAGCTTGGAGGAGGAGGAGATCGAGAGGGATATTTGGATGCTTGCGCGTTGGCAAGCTTGTCCTCTTCCTCTCTTTGCTCCTCCTTGGACTCAGGCTATAAATACAGAGTGGAGATAGCAAGCTAAGCTTCACAAGCTCAAGACCTCAACATGTCTGACAGGTCAAATGCTGAATTGATGAATTCCAACTCGGAATTGGGCAGTTCAGTTCATCGGCCGGCTCATTTACTGGATGCTGCTGCTGCCGCCGTAGGGCAGTTTAACCGAGGACCATCACCTCCCCATGCCTTTGCAAGCACATCATGCATCTCTTCTTTTTTATATCCTTCTCCTCATCTCCTGTCTCCCAATGAGCAAAAGGCAGCCGGCAGCTGGACTGCAAACAGCAACCATATGCATCACACTCACACTCGATCTCTCTGGAACTGCACCACCATCATCAGTAGGCAATGGCATGCAGCTGCTGCGTGTTTATTAGTGGGGTTTGCAGTGTAAACTTTGCTTTTTCTTAGCTTTGCTTTGCTTCTTCCGGGGCACGAGCTAGCTAGCGAATAAATAATGAAAGCAACCTGAGTGATGAAAAGCTATCCATCTTGCAGTGGTGTTCAGCTGGTGCGATCATGGGCTCTCTCTCTCTCTCTCTCAGCTGGTGCGATCATGGGCTCTCTCTCTCTCTCTCTCTATATATATATATATATATATATATATATATATATATTGACATGAGAAAAAATGCTTCCTTGTAGCTTCCTCCTTGGAGCAACTCTTGGCTGGCAGACTGTAATGTCTGTGTGTTTTGGCTTTTGGGTCTCCTT
This sequence comes from Zizania palustris, assembly GCA_019279435.1. Classification (NCBI taxonomy): domain Eukaryota; kingdom Viridiplantae; phylum Streptophyta; class Magnoliopsida; order Poales; family Poaceae; genus Zizania; species Zizania palustris. The sequence goes on along the minus strand of JAAALK010000288.1, from coordinate 78,568,947 downwards.
TTCAAGAAGCAACCACAATTGTTGTATTTCAAGAAGCATTGAGACGGGATAAAAAAAAGTTGACATTTGTTATTGTCATGGATACAACATAAGAAACTAAAAAGGTGATATTAAAGTAGACCTAGTTTATGGTGAGAGCGATAGAAAAATAAGTATTTTATTGTTTATGGTCACACCATAAGCTTAATTAGATGATGTTTGGTTTGCTCAAGGTAACGTAAATGGTAATGTAATTAATTATAGTGTCAATTGATAATAATGTATCAGATTACTAGATTTGTTTGGTTAACAAATGTAATGTATTATGTTTACATTATAGTGTTTGGTTGATAAGTATAATGTATTCTGCTAATGTAATCTGATACCGGACTTGTTAGAGTGTAATGGGTTGATTACTAGGTTGTAATCTGATTACGTGGTATCTAATACCAGCACATTCAAACAAAACAAAATCTAACGTAATTAGTTTACACTGTAAACAGATAACACTTAAAATAAACCCAACCAAACGCCTTCTTAGAGTGTACCTTAAGGTTTTTTTACGTATGGTGTAGCTCCACAATGTATAAAACTAGCAACAATACTACTTTTAATGCTTAAGGTCACCTTTTCATGCACGTTACGGATACCCTAAGCGTTCTTCTTCGGCAGCCAGCTCTGAGATGAGATCAGATATGAACAGATTAAAAAAACGGATTCCTTTCTTTTGCTGTGACAGACTGAAAAGAGAGACGGTGTCATTGCAAAAGAGGAGAGTAATTCTCAGTGATTCCACTGCACCTGGATGAATCCTGCTCCAACTCATGTGAAGTGACATTCATTTTCACCATTTGCACTGTATTTGCCACTGTTTTAGTGACCAGGAATTTTATCGTCGTTGATGTTGGAGAGGTAACAAATCTGAGTCATTTGTAATATTCATTTAACATTTGAAATTAATGCAGTACCTACTGATACCTGAATGGGCAGAAAATAGTACCTCGAGTGGTGGAAGGATATTCTTGTCTTTTTACGTTAGTAATACATGAATGTGCAGGGTAATAGACTGGCAGGCGGAGCGAGGCTACCGGGGCGACGTCGTGGCATAGGTGGCGGGGCTGCGAGATCCTGGCCAGCTGGTGGGGCGACGACGACGGGGCAGGCGTTGAGGCGTTAGTAGCATAGGCGTCGGGGCATTGATGGCACGGGCGACAAGGCATCAGTGGCGTGGGATCTGCGAGGGGGCGGTGGGGCTATGGGGCGATGGTGTGGTCGGTGGGGCGTCGGCGGCTCACCGGCAGCAGGGTGGTGGTGGTTCACGACGGTAGGGTGGGGGGGGTGTTTGGTGACAAGGATAATGTTGTTGGGATACTCTTCTATTCCAATCTTGCCCCTACCAAATCAACAGTTAGATTTGATTTAATACCTTATATATTGGGATAATTTTTTCCATGTCATTACAATTTTTACGGTTTGCCAATATATCATCGGTGTGACACTAACAGATGTGGACCGCCACAGTCATTGACAGTGGCACGTAGATAATTTCTGAAAATTATAATGGCATGTGAGTAATTTTCCTTATATTATAGTACGTTCTCAAGGGTGATAAAACTGTTCTTTAGTGATTTGGGCGGCATGAATTAGTTGGTAAACATCTTGTTACAGTCATCAGCAGTTTGCTGAGTTGGCATGCATAGCATTTGCTGGCCTGGCCACCAGAAGCTATGAAGGTTCCCAAGCTGGCCAAGTACTCTCTAGGGCATCCCTGACCTCCTTCTTAGTATTTGAAATTATATTCAAAACGACTTTCTTTTAGAAACCGGAGGGAATAAGACAGTTCAAGGGAAAGACATGTATGAATGAAGTAGGCCCATGGCAAGTAGAGCACCTTAAAGAGTCAGGTATGCCTTAATTTCTTGAGTACTACTCTCCCACCTCTGTTTGCCATTGCCACCAAGCATCTTAATCCTTTGTCATCTCTCTTGCACCTAACAGGGATACACACCCACTGCTCAGGCAGTCAGGTTGCAATGCACACTGTTCATAAAAAAAGGGTTAGGTCCACTAGAGTGATGAGGGCCACTGGCTCTTGCTGCCTTTTGCACACACAGAGTGTGGGAGGAAGAGTAAGATATCTCAGTGGGAGGAGCAATTGCTGTTCCTGTTGCCACTGTGGGGGGGCTGCCTACTGTGTACCATATATGTTTGATTATGCACAAGATGAAAACCAGGGAAATCAATGGCTTAGATGTTAGTGCAACCCTAGCTATTGCCATTATATTAAGCTACACTTCTTTTCATGAGCACAATGGCTGGCAACTATTCCTACATATGGCATATGCTCTCCCCTTTTCTCTCATGGAGGATGGCATGCCTGTCCACTGTGTGCTGGCCACTGAATGCTTATCATCTTGTTCATCTTTATAGCCTCAACTTTTCCATCTCTGAATGAATGATTCAGCTGTGTGCTGATGATGAGTGACAGGAATGACCTCAATTGGTACTGTTTGTTAACAAGAGGACTGGTTGAGAGTAATTAGCCAGCTGCACATGCTGTCACATCAAGATGGGCACTGAGATATAATAACACTGGTAAACTGCTGATCTGAATCTAGACTAGATATGTAAATAACCAGGTGATCAAGGATTCAAGGTGAGTGCTCCAGGCTCTGCTCTTCCTGCCTGGCACAGGCTTTATGTGAGTAGCTGCCTATGTATCACTGATACCCGATACTGGTACGGCAATACGTCGAATCCAAAAAAACAGGACACGTCGATACGGCGGGTATATATATAACTATGTTAATTTGCTAAACAATAGCAATATAACATATATCAAAGAAACTTATGGATTGGAAACCAACTAACTACTTGAGTTTTTCACTTTCCCTTTCTTCATTTTGGCGGCTACTATGACGGCGACAAAGCTGGTGATAGCCAAGAATACCGGTGGTGGCTAGCGGCTGCTATGATGGCGGCAAAGCTAGCGGCAGCCAAGAACGACAGTGGCCGACGACTGCTATGGCGGCAGCAAAGCTAGCAAGCTAAAGAGGATGCACGAAACACTACCGACTCAGCTAGTGGCATGAAGAGGAAAAAAACTAGAGTTTAGGTTTGGACCAACATATCGGAATATAAGTATCGAGAAGTATCGAACGTGTATCGAAAAGTACCGGGCGTGTATCGAGAATTTATTTATTTATTTTTAATCAAATCAATCCGATACTTCCCGATACGCGTATCGGGGCGTATCGGCGTATCGGGTCGTATCCGATACCGATATGGCACCTGTTCTGCCGTATCGGTGATACTTAGGTAGCTGCAACAGTTCACTGACCAACTGCAGTGCTGCTGCTTCCCAAAGATTCAGACCAAAGGCTCGATCTCTCCTTGTGTCCGTTTTCTTCGAGTTGCGATCCAACTGATGCCGTAATGATGATCGGGACGAGGCCACTTAAGCAGAGATGAAACGAAGCACCAGCGCCTCGATCGGATGGGCATGGACCAAGAACTGATGAACACACGTACGTGGAGCAATCTTCAGTGTCGCCGATGGACAGCAAACTTGAGCCTGTCGGTGGCAACCTGTTCTTGCCTCATATAAAGATGGGCCAAATTTTTCCATGCAATTACAATTTTCACAGTTTTGAAATATGTCATCGGTGTGTCACTGACAGATGAGACCTACCACAGTCACTGACAGTGACATGCATTTTTACAAATTTCCCTATAAAGATCGCACATGCGTTGGAGATAGTCCACAAACCCCTTAAATAACGATAAGTGGTAAAACTCATCGACTGACTGCAAAGCCGATTGTAACAGTACAAGTGATTGTAATAAATGTATAACGGTACATTTACTGTACCCCATTACATCCTAGGGATAATAGTTAAAACTAATCTAAATCATTGATTAAGTTTGTTTAAAATAAATAATTAAAAAAATGACTAATCAGCTTGATTATGGAAATTAATTTGCATGTATGTCACCCGTATGGAAAGTTTGTTGATTATTTCATTTTTGTAATACATGCAATAATTAATATGCTAGTATGCAAAGAAAGAAAATAATTGTTACATGTATATCACTACCACGAAAAAATACTTTAATGACGGGTGATAACCATAATTAGTGACGGTCATGTCCCCCGTCACTCTTATTGTGTCAGTAATATGACATCAATAGTGACGGGTAAACACCCGTCACTAAAGGGTCAACCTCACTCTTTTGGACTCACCTGTTATAGCTCTTCGGTGATGGTTGACAGTTGTCACCCGTCACTAATATGTTCTTTAGTGATGGGTAATTATTATCACTCATCACTAATATTATAGTCATTTCAAAAATAATAATAATTTTTAGGTTGCTTCCTAAATTTGGCAGCCAATATTCAACATCTAAAGCACATCACAGATAATTCATCACAGAAGATTCATTACCAAATTAGTATCACATATATTAACTTCTAACTCATTACCTCAAAGATAGATCCATATATAAAATAGTTTCATAAATTTTAACTAATAGCTAACTTATAGCGATATCAAGAGCTTGGATAGTGTCCTATCACTATCCAAGCTTGCACCATGGGAAACTTGAGGAGGAACACCATGAATGGATTGAGGAGAAGCACTATGGGTAGTAGGAGCACCACCACATACATGTCAGCATCCAGGCAGAAGCACCATCGTGAATGGCTATGTCAACATCGAGTGCGTTATCTCGAAGAAATTGGCTAAAAACAGTAGGTCAGGTTACCCTATAACAATAAAATAGAGAGCAAAGTTAGCTAGTTAGACTTGACAAACAACATTTCAGACGAGGAAGAGGAGGAGGATGTCGACCTTAGGAGGAGGACAAGGAGGATGAAACCAAGGTAACGGCGAGTAGGGCGGCCACGTGTGCCGATGGTGTGGGTGCCACAACCGACGGTGCATGTGGCACGCCCGATGGTACGGGGGCAATGGTCGATGGTGCATGTGACACGCCCGATGGTACGAAGGTCAAGAGCAACGACAGAGTGGCGAGGAGCACGATGAAGGCGATGGTAGTAGTGGGAGTTAGGGTTAGGGTTGCACGAAATAAAAGTACGACGATTCACTTCGGTGCCTCGCCTATTTATAAACGGGAATCATTAATGACAGTGATAATTACCACCCATCACTGATGATGTAGGGCACTTTAGTGACAGGTATAAATAAAACCCATCACTATAGAATCCTTATGATGATGCAGTCATAACCCGACTTCCACCGTCGTCGTCTTATAAGAGGGCCTTTAGTGACAGGTAACAATATTCACCCATCACTAAATTGGACCTACCATTTCACCTGCTATTACTTTTTAATGACTAGTGGTAATTTCACCCGTCATTAAATGATCCTTTAGTGATGGTTGATTATTATTACCCGTCACTAATGTTATGGTCATTTTGAAAAAAAAATATAATATTTTTAGGCTGCATCCTGAATCAAAGCCAGGATTTGACAGCCAACATATCCAACATTCTAAAATACATCACATACAATTTATCATGGAACAAGATTTATAACCTAATATTACATCATAACCCAGATTTATAGCACATACATTACAACCTCAGTTGCATCATTATTGATATTGAAATGGAAGACACACACCGTGCCAACTTCTAACAAGTTATTACGAAGAAATTGGCCAAAACCGTTAGTTAGATAGCACCGTCCATTTGTCGCTTTATGTACCACAATTGGGACTGCCTCAGACCCTGCTACTGTCACCTGAATCTCGGTGGTCTGGTGGTTAGGTGAGGTGTGATATACTTTTTACAGTATTGCCTTTAAAAGTACTATAAAATAAAATTTAAATAAAGCTATTAGAGAAGACTATCTGTATAAATGATCTAGTTAACCAACTACATGTGCAAATAACTTACCACCAACTTCTTATTGATGAGTTACATCTGTTGGATTGTCAAAATAACATATGTGCTTTAAATAGTCCATTTGATCAGTGTCGACCTCCCTAGCTATCTGTTTCCCCTTCCTGCGTGTAAAATTGCTAAGACCCTCCACTGACATTATAAGAAGCCATGATAAGAACACAAACAAAACATGCATGTGTAATAAGTAATGTCAATTATCTATGTATACCACTATCGTCATTGTCCTCCACTTTGATGGTCGTTGGGGTCTTTTTATCATCAAAGTTAGTGTAAAATTTAGTCATAACTATCAACGGGGCTTGTTCCATTATTATTACCAAATAATCCCCTTGTGTTAGGTCACCTCTTCTACTAAATTCAGGCCACCCTTTGTGAAGGCATATCCTGTCGCCGTCTCCACAGCTCACAACCTCAACCTTATAGGTGCACACATCACTTGTCATTATTTGGAGGGTATCGTCAGCACGAATGTTATTAATATCGTAAAATCTTTTTGATAAATACTACAACAATAAGGTAATATCACTTTAGTTTGTTAACAATTAAACAATACATGCAATGTACAATTTATAAATCTGGTGATGTCCGTCGTTAACTAGATGCTTAATCTTTATTAAGAACCTATTAGGAATATAGGTCGGTATATGTAGATTGCTTGGAATGCTTGCTATATCCCTAATTCACAAATTCAACAAGAAAATTTATATACTAACATTTAATAGTAAGCAGGAACAAACTTACGAGAATGCGGATGCAACCACGAGGTACAGATGTAACACCCCAGAAATTAAAAAGGAATTAAAATAAAGGAAATTATTATCAAATTCATTTCTTGAAATTATAATTAAAGAAAAATCCTAAAAGAACCCTAATAAAGCCAAACAGGAAGGAATATTCAAAATTTGGACTTGAAAATTTTATGAGATAAACTAGAGGCCAAAATATAATTTTAGGAATTTTTACAAATTTTTACCAACAGTGATTCAACCCTTAATCAAATATATGAATTACTGGATTTATTTTTAATCAGAAAAGATTTTAAATCCTTAATGGGCCTCAACCTCGAATTCACCCTGAGCCCGGCCCAATCCAGCAACGTGCCACCGACAGGTGGGGTCCGCCTGTCGGCGCACTCCCCCGCTCCTCTCTCCTCTCCCGCGCGCCACGCCGTTCGGCCCCACCTGCCAGCCTCATGCGTGCGCCCCCCTCACTGCCATCTTTGGCCCACCCGTTAGCCCCCTAGCATACGGTCTATGACAGGTGGGACCCACCTGTCATATCCATCTTCCCCGCGCAGAAGGGGGGATCTCCTTCCTTTCCCGGCGCCCCCTGCCATACTCGCCGCCAGCCGTCGCTATTCACCGAATCGAGCCCTGGATCACCTTCCTTGTTCGCCCGTGATCCCCTTCCGCCCTTAGCCGACACGGTTTCATCGGAAATGGAAGTCTCGCACGTATTTGGCAAGCTCGCCGGAATTGGAAGGAGGAGCTTCGGGTTCTTTCGATTTCTTGCCTATTCCCCACCGATGACCCCCCTATAAGAACCCTCAGAACTCACCGCGACCCTCCACACCGAAACCGCCAAGCCCCCCCTCTGTCTCGAGCCACCATTTGTGCTTTTCGGCGTTTTCCTCTGTCCGCTCTCCGACGAGCCTTTGCTGGCGCCTCGAGCCACCGCTTCCCTCGTCGTCGCCACCAACGTGACCGCATAGACCCGCCCGTCCTCGGCCACGTCTCCGTTGGTCGAGAGGACCGCCAGATCGCCTCGCCGCCGATGAACCCGAGCGGTTTCTCCGCCCCTCGTCGACGCCGGTCGCCGTCAGCTCACCGTCGCCGTCATCACCGGTATCTTCATGTTCCCCGTCTTCCCCTCTCTCCATTTTCGCCATCGCCTAGGGACTTAGGCCTCGCCATCGCCGGCAATTGCTCGTCGGAGCTCCACCGGAGTCGGGGAAGAAGGGGTAAATTACCCCTTCGCCGCGTGCCGTGCCGGATCCCTCGCGGACCGCACGATCTCGATCTAACGGCCCGGATTAAATCCCCGTGGGATTTAATCCTGGCCCTCGATCTGAGCCGAAGCGGTACCGAGTCACGGGAGCCGTCGATCGCCACTTAAAACACCCGCGCGCGCTCTGGCCATTGGATCCTGATCCAACCGCTGCCACGTGCCCGGCTCACGCGCACAGTCAACGGTTCACGGTGAACCCAGTTCACCGTGGACCAGATACTGTTTTCTGGTTTTAAATAAAATTCAGAAAAATACTTTAAACTTCAAAAATTCATAACTTGCTCATTTTAACTCCAAATTTCACCATTCAAATTTTGTTAAATTCAGTATATTATTCTCTACACATTAATGCCATAAAAACAGTATGTTACTGTTACCCAAAATATTTTTAATAAATAAATGAATAAAAACCCCTTAGGGATAAATTATTAATTCAGGAAAATGAATTAGAAAATCCCTAAGAAAATAAGTTTACTGTTTATTCACCAAACATCAGCACATTAAAACTTTATTCCACATAATAAAACCCCCAAATGTGTATGTTTATTATTTGGTGGATTTTATCTGTTTATTGAATGTATTGTTTATCTTTCCGCATCGAGAAGACTACGAGTTCGTCGAGGAGCCGGAGTTCTACCCTGAGGTTCCTCCATCCCCATTTGCTGATCAAGGCAAGTCATCGACCACCTCTGTGGAAACAGTTGATCATATTGAGCCCATGTTTTAATAAATTATCGCTATAACTCATAGGTTAATATTGCATTAGTCAAAGATCAAGCCCTACACTTATATTTATTAGATCCCCGTCCTTGTGTGCAAACCCAAGCCATGCTTATTGAGCCTTAACTCCTTGTCACTCTACAAATATTATATTAGCTAGTGCCCAATGTACCGGCACAACCGCTATAGGATATAAAGAATGAGTCGTAGATAGCTGGATTCTGATATATGAAAATCCCTGTTATTCTCGTCTCTGGACTCTGTTGGAGTTGGCTAAGTTATAAGTATGGTGGGTTCCGGGTGCAAGCTCGGAAACTGGTTGGTCGCACCCGGGGCACTATAAGGACCGGTCTGCGGGATCTGTTGCAGAGCACTTCCGTACCAACCACAAGTCTAATGGGTAAGTCCTAACCGGAAGTATGGAACATCCCGACTCTCTGCACCATAGTGGAGGGGGCAAGGGGCTAGCCCTCAGGGCGCCTTGTACCAAAGAAGGCTCAAGGGGGGTATGGTGAGGCACCGACACGTCGGGGCACCATATGAAACCTATAAGAGGGTGCTGTTGAGTCGAGGCGAACCTTACGGAAGGTTTTGGCACGAGTTCCCGTGAAATGAGTCATCTCGTTACACCTTGGTGTAGGTGATGAGTGCGTGCCTTGTGGGTACAGTGGTACATCTCTGATCAGAGTAATTTAATCTTTTCGAAAAGCCGAGCCCACGGTCAAGGGCGGGTTGTGTGACTACTCGCAGTTAGTTTACAATTGTTTGAATAGATGAGTATTCATGGCATGTAAGGACTGTTGTGCGGGGAGGTAAAACATACTCCTCGAGTTAGAAGATGATGATGCATACACATGTTTACTTTTCAGTATTAATAAATTGATCACCTTTAATGCTTTATGAGAAACCAAGGGTGGTTTCGGTGTTTTGTGATGAGTGATTGACTGGATTTTACCCTCTGTTCGAAGGGTACCTCCGGAGGGGCTTCGGAGGTGGTACCTCCGAAGGGTGTTCGGAGGTGTGTCACCGAAGGGTGTTCGGTGTTTGCTTGCTGCAGCTGTGCAGCGGAGTGTGCCTGTCGGAGGGGTCCGACAGTACACGATGACTGGGTTCGTACCGATGGCTTCGGTACTTTGGGCGGTACACCGGAGTGTGTGCCGGAGGTTGCTAACCCGGAGAGGTCTCCGGAGTACTGGATACACTTGTTTGCTTGTCGGTGGTGCGCAGGGACTTCGGAGGCGACGGACAGGGTTCGAGCCAGGTGAACCTGGGTCAAGCGGGTGGCTTGATGCCAGGGGAGCGGGGAGCTCCGTCACGGTGGCTGCGAAGGTGGTCCGGGTCGGTCCTCGGGTCGAGGCGTGCCAGGTGAAGGCAGAGAGTGCGGAGCGTGGCTCCGGCTGAAGGTGCTCCGAGACAAAGTCCTCGGACATGAGGCACTTCGAAGGTACTCCGAATGGAGTGACTTCGGAGTTGGTGGATCAAGTCCTCTGCGGAGGCAAGGTGTTCGAAGTGTGCTCCGGAGGGAGACACTCGAAGGTTACCCGACGAAGGTCTCAGAAGTCGAGGCGCATCGAAGGCATGGTCCGGGTGAGGCTCGTCGAGGAGTGTGCTCGGAGTGAGACACTGCGACGAAGTGCTCATGGAATGCTTCATGCGGAGGCCTTGGACGAAGGAGGGACTTCGAAGGGTGGTACTCCGAAGGTGGGGCTTCGGAGTGTGAAGGACTTCGGAGCGAGGCTAGCTCCGGAGTGAGGTTGACTTGTGGTGCTTCGGCCATGCATGGCTTCGGTACACGGACGGACGGTGGTTGAGCTCGGAGTAGCTGCGAAGCCGTGGTGGTCCACTCCGAAGGTGGTGGTGCGAAGGCCCAAGGGCTTTGACGGCTTCGGCTTAAAACCGTCACTGTATCGAAGGTCTTCTTCGGCGGAGCGAAGGCCAACAGGCTGCAGGCTTCTCGCCGAAGCTACCGCACCCTCCGGTGCGAAGGGAGGTTCCAGAAGTCAACACTGTAAAGGCTGACACTGTCTGTTCTGAAAAAGGCTGACACTGTCCCCTCTGCAGCTGACAGAGAAGCCTCCAAAATAAAGGTGGACTACCTTTTGTACCCCTTAGTTCTGTAGAGACAAAATGGATGTAAACCCTAGGGGTAAAGTAGTCACTTCCTTAGGATGAAGCCATGGGCTATAAATATGGGGGCTCGGTAGGTAACATTTAACACTTTGAGCATTTACTGTTGAGCTCCTGTAGCCACACTTCGATTGAATACATCCTGAGTTCATTTTCAGTGTTCCTTGTTCAAGCGGCGAAGCCCTGTTTGTCTTGTGCTTTTTGCTTGAGCTCGATCTACATACTTCGCTAGTTTAGTGCACCGAAGCCTGTTGAGGCGAAGGTTGTTTTTCGTGCGAGGTGTGTTTTGTCAGTGTGCTGTCGCTCTGTGTAACTCGAGGCGAGACCTCGCTGCTTACTAGCGAAGCCCTGATCTTTTCCCGTTGTGCTTCTTGTGTCGAAGCCCTTAGCGTGGTCCGTTGTGTGTGCGTGTAGACCTTCGCGTACGAAGCCCAGTACCAGTTGCTGTCGCCAAGTACTTGGTCGAAGTCCTCAGAGGGCTGTCCACTCTTGCGAAGGGTGAAGTGCGAAGCCTGCTCAAAGCACCTCGTGTGCGGAGCCTGCACTGACTTAGCAGAGTTGGTTTTCGAGGGTTGTAAGTGGAGCGAAGTCTTCTTGACTTCGAACTTTTGCCTCTCCGAAGCCTGTGTTCGAAGGTGTCGAAGTACCTCCGAACCAGACCTTCGAAGGCTGTGTTCGAAGCCTGTTCCGCAGAAGACTGAACAGATCCGAAGGCTAAGTTTTTAGCCAGAAATCTTAAAAGCTCCCATTCACCCCCCCTCTGGTCGCCGTTTCCGGTCCAACAATTGGTATCAGAGCGGGTTAAGATCACCAGTTGACCTTAACCGGTTTTGTGATCTGTTGGCGACATGGATAGAGGCAGTAAAATTCCTCTGTTCGATGGGACAGATTTTGCATACTGGAAGGTGCGCATGGAGGCTTACTTGTTAAGCCAAGGAAATGCAATTTGGGAGATTGTGGACTCACAATACTCCATCCCTGATACCCGCACCACTCAAACTGAAAAAGATCAGTATATTGCCAACTCGAAGGCAAGGAACATACTGTTCATTGGTTTGAGTCGGAGTGAGTTTGACAGGGTACAGCACCTTAGGACTGCTAGGGAGATTTGGACAACACTCACTATTTATCATGAGGGCTCTACTCAGATTAAGGCCAGGCGCCAAAGCACCTACAACCAACAGTATCAGCTGTTTGTGCAGGCACCTGGTGAATCTATAGATGCCATGTTTTCGCGCTTTGATGCTATAGTGAGTAACTTGCGATCCAACGGGACGCTTGCTTACAGTGATCACGACAGGGCTATCAAGCTTCTCTATGCTCTTGACCGTAGTATATGGGAGGTGAAGATATCCAGCATTGAGGAGTCCACAGGCTATGACACTCTAACCTGTGATGAACTCTTTAGCAAGCTGAAGTCCACAGAGATTGCCAAGGCATCTCTTGCAGTGCACAGAAGCTCTTTGCCACAGCCATTGGCATTGGTTTCTAGCACTAGCCGTGGCACCACTGCAGAACCAAGCACATCAGGCACTTGTGTTCTTGCAGATGGTTTTGCTTTGTCCTCCCTGGTCTCCGTCACAAAGGAGCAGGTGGACACTCTAGCTGATGATGAGCTTGCTCTCATTGCCCGGAGGTTCACCCGCTTTCATCATGAGAGACGGGATCAGAGGAGAAGTGGTTTTAGTGGCTGCTATGAATGTGGCGACACCTCTCACATAAAGGCCAATTGCCCCAAGGTCAAAAAGAGAGATGAGAGTGACCGCCCTAAATACCACAAGAAGGAGAGGAAACCCTTTGTGAAGGGCAAGCGCGGCAAGATGGCTAAGAAAGTAGCCAAGGCCGCTTCCAGAGCTTTTGTTGCTGCTCTCAGCGACATCGACACATCCTCAACTGAGGAGTCGAGCTCTGAGGAGGAGGAGTCCCCAAGGAAGGAGGACAAGAAGGATAAGAAGGGACGTGACTTCACCGGCCTTTGCTTCATGGCCGACAGCGATCACAGCGGCGATGAGCTTGACTCATCTGAGGTAAACCTATCATCTGACCAGCTTCTAATTAAATTAGATGAGCTGAATGAGGTTGTGCTTGGTCAGGATAGATTACTTGTGCAAGCCGCTAGAGAAAGGAAAGACCTTAGACTTAGGCTAGAAAATATGTCTACTGAATATGCCATGCTTAAGTCTAAATTTGATGATGCTGAATGTGAGTCATGTTCTGTTGTTATGGGTGAGCTTGCTCAGTTGCGCTCTGTTCATGCTCAAACTCTTTCTGAGCTTGAGACTGCACAGAAGCAGCTTTTGGAGGTGGAGTCTAGACCTCATGAAGTCATTGATTGCATGAACTGTTCTTTATTGCGCGATAGCATTAATTTACGTGATAAGCATGTTCATGATCTGGAGGCTAGATTGGAGAGGGCCGGTAGTTCTAAGGATGTGCAACCTGTTTGTGACACTTGCATTACCCTTAAGGACCAGCTAGGCACTGTCAGAGAGCGAGCTGAAAACCTCATGTCCGAAAATGAATATCTTCTTTCTGTGGTAAATAAATGCACTGAGGGAAAGGGTAGGATGGATTTGCTCTTGGCCAAGACCAAGTTGTGTGCTGACAGAGCCGGGGTAGCTCTAGGTTTGGGTTTTGAGAGGATAGCTTCAGACAGTAAGACCAAAACTGTTTTCACCTCTCCCACCACCCTAGAGAAAGAGAGAGCTCTGTTGGACACCCCTCCAGCCAAAAAGCCTACCCATCTACCAAAGAAAACCACACCTCCCACCAAGAAAAATCCTCCCAAGAAAACCACTCAGAAGAAACCCAAGGAGCCTGTGAGAGTTGCTCCTGTGACCCATGAGAGTGCCCCCAGGAGAGTGTTTCATTGTTCTTACTGTCAGCGGGCGGGTCATTTGATTGGTTTCTGTTTCCGTCGCATCAAGGATGAGCGACGTGCACAGGCGATGAGCTATCAGGACATGCGTTACCCATCTTTAGGTATGCATGAGTCTGAGTTTTACTCTCGTCCTGTTTTCGAGGCTCCTCGTGCTTCTCGGAGAGGTTTTGCTCCTCGAGGTGTTCACCATGTTCCATATGGTGGTAGACCTCGGGCGAGTAGCTTTGTACCTCGTCAGAGTAGGAGACCTCGACATGCTTTGCGTTCTTTGCATGTAGGTAGACCTCGCACTTTGCATCATTCTGATTATTATGTGCGTAGACCGTCTACTTTTACTGTGCCTACTACTCGTGTCACTCAGTGCTGGATGCCTCGTCATTATTTTACTCACCCCAGCACTGAGCGATCGAGGCGTTCTTATCATGTGTAGGCGACAGGTCGAGGCTTGGAGGGCACGTGGATCATGGACTCCGGTTGTTCGCGCCACATGACCGGAGATGCAAATTGGTTCTCCAGCCTCACCACAACCAAGCAAAGGGAACATATCACCTTCGGAAACAATCGAAGGAGTAGAGTGAAAGGTAAAGGTGTGGTAAGGATTAACACGAACTTCACTCTCAAAGATGTTGCTTTGGTTGAGAACCTGGGATACAATTTGTTGTCTGTATCTCAGTTGCTTGATGAGGGCTTCGAAGTGCGATTTCATCGCGATACTTCGCAAGTGCTCAATTCTGATGGCGTTGTGGTTTGTAAGATCTTTAGGGTTGGGAGAGTTTTTGGAGCTGATTTTTCAGAGTCGTCTGGTTCTTCTCATTGTCTTGTTGCACATTCGACTTCTGAGCTTTGGAAGTGGCATAGGAGACTAGGGCATATGAGCTTTGAGTTGCTTGCTCGTCTGAGCGCCCTAGGTTTGATCCGAGGATTGCCCAAGCTCAAGTTTGAGAAGAATTTAGTTTGCGCTCCTTGTCGACATGGTAAAATGATTGCCGCTTCGCATTCGCCAGTCACCACAGTGATGACTGAACAGCCCGGAGAACTTCTCCATATGGACACTGTAGGTCCTTCTCGGGTTAGTTCTTTAGGCGGCAAGTGGTATGTACTTGTTATTGTCGACGATTTCTCTCGCTACTCTTGGGTCTTCTTTCTTGCCAGCAAGGATGAAGTGTTTTCACACTTTCGGAGCTTGGCTTTGAGACTTTTCACTGAACTCCCTGGTGCATTAAAATTCATTCGAAGCGATAATGGCACCGAGTTCAAAAATAGTCTCTTTGTTGACTTTTGCATGGAGCATGGCATAGAACATCAATTCTCTGCTCCGCGGGTTCCTCAACAGAACGGTGTTGTTGAGAGGAAAAACCGCACTTTGGTTGAGATGGCTAGGACGATGCTTGATGAGCATAGGACTCCTAGAAAATTCTGGGCTGAGGCCATGAACACAGCATGTTACATCTCAAACCGAATTTTCTTGCGCTCAATTTTAAATTTGACATCTTATGAGCTGCGTTTTGGGAGACAGCCCAAGGTTACTCATCTTCGAGTTTTTGGCTGTCGCTGCTTTATCCTAAAACGTGGTAACTTGGATAAATTTGAGTCGCGATCTTCTGACGGGATCTTTTTGGGTTATACTACTCATGGTCATTCTTATCGTGTTTATAATTTGGAAACTAACACTGTCATCGAGTCATGTGATGTGACTTTTGATGAATCAACCCCCTCTGTTAGTTCTGCTTTTGAACAGGCAAATGAACACGACATGGAACAGACCTTATTCGAAGACGAAGATCCCGGAGAATTCGAGGATGATCCCCTACTACCCTCGACTTCAACCCCTGAAGCTGACCCCGCTTCAACTACTTCGGCACGAGGTCCCGAAGCGACTACCTCAACATCGGTCATCTTGGACCACTCCAACGCACAAGTTGAGGGGGAGACTGCATCCCGCCGCGAGGCTCCACATCATGTCCAAAGGATGCACCCTCCCGAGCAGATCATTGGTGAGCTTGATCAAAGGGTAACACGTTCTCACGCTCATTTCACTAATGCTGCTTTTGTTGCTTCTTTCGAGCCTTTAGATGTTAGTCATGCACTTTCTGATTCTAGTTGGATCAATGCCATGCATGAAGAGCTTGAGAATTTTGAAAGAAACCAAGTCTGGACTTTAGTTGATCCTCCACCAAATGTTCATTTCATTGGAACGAAATGGATTTTAAAAATAAACAAGGGGAGGATGGGACAATTGTTAGAAATAAGGCTAGACTGGTAGCTCAGGGCTTTTCTCAACTAGAAGGGATTGATTTTACTGAAACTTTTGCACCTGTTGCTCGCCTTGAGGCCATTAGGATTTTGCTTGCCTTTGCGACATCCCGGGGATTCAAACTCTATCAAATGGATGTCAAAAGTGCTTTTCTTAATGGCTTCATAGGTGAAGATGTTTATGTAAAACAACCCCCTGGTTTTGAAAACCCCAAGTACCCACATAAAGTCCTTAAACTTCATAAGGCTCTTTATGGACTCAAGCAGGCCCCTCGGGCGTGGTATGATAGACTTAAGTCTTTTCTGCTTGAGCGAGGGTATTTAATGGGCTCTGTTGATAAAACTTTGTTTACTCTCAAGCATGGCAAAGATTTCCTCCTAGTTCAGATTTATGTGGATGATATCATCTTTGGTGGCTCTTCTCATGCTTTGGTTGCCGAGTTTGCAGATACCATGAGCAGGGAATTTGAAATGTCGATGATGGGTGAACTCACCTTTTTCCTTGGTTTGCAAATCAAGCAAAGCAAACAAGGTACTTTTGTCCACCAGACAAAGTACACCAAGGACCTGCTCAAGAAATTCGACATGTCCGATGCGAAGCCCCTCGCCACTCCAATGGCTACATCTGTAGCATTGGACCCTGACGAAGATGGAGAAGCCGTAGATCAGAAGGAGTTCCGGAGCATGATCGGCTCCCTCCTCTACTTGACTGCCACGAGGCCGGACATACACTTCGCTGTGTGTCTGTGCGCTCGTTTTCAGGCTTCACCACGAGCTTCGCACCGCCAAGCGGTTAAGCGCATTCTAAGGTATCTCAAACACACCCTTGAATTTGGCATATGGTATTCATCGTCTTCATCTTTATGTCTTAGAGGTTATTCAGATGCGGATTTTGCTGGGTGTAGAATTGATAGGAAGAGTACCTCTGGTACTTGTCATTTTCTGGGTACGTCTCTGGTTTGCTGGTCCTCCCGCAAACAGTCTAGTGTTGCACAATCGACGGCCGAGGCCGAATATGTTGCTGCAGCTAGCTGTTGCTCTCAGATTTTGTGGATGGTTTCCACTTTGCGGGATTTCGGGTTAGATTATAAGAGTGTTCCACTTTTCTGTGATAACACTAGTGCTATCTGTATTGCAAACAACCCGGTTCAGCACTCCAGAACCAAACACATTGATGTACGGTATCATTTTCTCAGAGATCACAATGAGAAGGGTGATATTGAACTTCAATATGTTGATACCCAACACCAGCTTGCCGATATTTTTACAAAACCCCTCGATGCTTCTCGATTTGCTTACTTGCGTGGGGAACTTGGTATTTGTCATCCCTATGGCATTTTGTGAGGGGGAGCTGATTTTAATTGTCTTGCATATGCTCATTATGTGTGGAATTGCACTTACATCTTTTGCTATTATATGCCTGCTTTTAATTCAAAGAAATCATGACAGCTCAGCTCTATGAAATATGTCTGGAACATTGATTGTGCATGATGTTTTATTTTCTAAAATCAAAACTTGCTCACTGCTAAATCGTGTATCTAGCTTGTTTAGGCAGGACTGCTTTTAGCTATCTTTTATCTACTTGACAGCAAGACACTGTTCCTTGGATGCTAAAATTTGCAACTTGAAAAATTGTGTTCTTTATTCATGGATATTCATCAAATAACTTATTCATCTGAATCAAAGTCAAAAATCCATGATTTGCCTGGTTTAAATGAAAAGAAAAGATCCAGGAGGGTTTGTTTGTCGCACTACTCTATTCTAGACTGCTTACCATTGCACTTTGGTCTGAACTGGAATAGTGTAGTGTATGCCAAAATCACCGCCTTAAGCTTCAGATGGCTTTCATGCCTAGGCTTGGCCTGATTGGAAAGTATAAGGTGACAAACAAATAACCCCTGGCATTAAGAAAAAGAACAACAAAATTAATTGCTCATCAAGGTTGCTTTCACTTGTCTGTCTAGGGTAGAACTTGTTAGCTTTGCGCAGTCCTTGCCTTCTCATGTCTAGCTGCCTTGATTAAGTGGTGATGGCTTTTACTTCCAAATGACACAATCACATGCCATCATCTTGTTTCACAGATTGTTAAATTGAGCTGAGCACATGATCATTAGTGTTACTGTTGGCATATTTTTGCATTATATGTCTTTGCAATTCTATTCATTTCGCAGCTTTGCATCTGTTGAATGCTCCTTGATGCTTGCATTGCCAAAGGGGGAGAGATTCTGTTATGTTCTCTGCCGCAAGAAGGCATAATTTTGAAGGGGGGAGAGATTTTGACATAAAGGGGGAGAAAAATTTGCTCAACTCAGGGGGAGTTTTTATTCAAGGGGAGTTTTGCCAAGAAGGGGCTTTTACTCTTTTACAAAGGGGGAGAAAATTTCTTTTATCAAGTGACATGCTTTGGCTCTTTTGAGTTTTTATGGTCACTTGTGTGCTGAAAATTTTTACATTTTCTTGAACTTGGATTTGGTTGTCAATGCACTCATCAAGGGGGAGATTGAGAAACCAAGGGTGGTTTCGGTGTTTTGTGATGAGTGATTGACTGGATTTTACCCTCTGTTCGAAGGGTACCTCCGGAGGGGCTTCGGAGGTGGTACCTCCGAAGGGTGTTCGGAGGTGTGTCACCGAAGGGTGTTCGGTGTTTGCTTGCTGCAGCTGTGCAGCGGAGTGTGCCTGTCGGAGGGGTCCGACAGTACACGATGACTGGGTTCGTACCGATGGCTTCGGTACTTTGGGCGGTACACCGGAGTGTGTGCCGGAGGTTGCTAACCCGGAGAGGTCTCCGGAGTACTGGATACACTTGTTTGCTTGTCGGTGGTGCGCAGGGACTTCGGAGGCGACGGACAGGGTTCGAGCCAGGTGAACCTGGGTCAAGCGGGTGGCTTGATGCCAGGGGAGCGGGGAGCTCCGTCACGGTGGCTGCGAAGGTGGTCCGGGTCGGTCCTCGGGTCGAGGCGTGCCAGGTGAAGGCAGAGAGTGCGGAGCGTGGCTCCGGCTGAAGGTGCTCCGAGACAAAGTCCTCGGACATGAGGCACTTCGAAGGTACTCCGAATGGAGTGACTTCGGAGTTGGTGGATCAAGTCCTCTGCGGAGGCAAGGTGTTCGAAGTGTGCTCCGGAGGGAGACACTCGAAGGTTACCCGACGAAGGTCTCAGAAGTCGAGGCGCATCGAAGGCATGGTCCGGGTGAGGCTCGTCGAGGAGTGTGCTCGGAGTGAGACACTGCGACGAAGTGCTCATGGAATGCTTCATGCGGAGGCCTTGGACGAAGGAGGGACTTCGAAGGGTGGTACTCCGAAGGTGGGGCTTCGGAGTGTGAAGGACTTCGGAGCGAGGCTAGCTCCGGAGTGAGGTTGACTTGTGGTGCTTCGGCCATGCATGGCTTCGGTACACGGACGGACGGTGGTTGAGCTCGGAGTAGCTGCGAAGCCGTGGTGGTCCACTCCGAAGGTGGTGGTGCGAAGGCCCAAGGGCTTTGACGGCTTCGGCTTAAAACCGTCACTGTATCGAAGGTCTTCTTCGGCGGAGCGAAGGCCAACAGGCTGCAGGCTTCTCGCCGAAGCTACCGCACCCTCCGGTGCGAAGGGAGGTTCCAGAAGTCAACACTGTAAAGGCTGACACTGTCTGTTCTGAAAAAGGCTGACACTGTCCCCTCTGCAGCTGACAGAGAAGCCTCCAAAATAAAGGTGGACTACCTTTTGTACCCCTTAGTTCTGTAGAGACAAAATGGATGTAAACCCTAGGGGTAAAGTAGTCACTTCCTTTAGGATGAAGCCATGGGCTATAAATATGGGGGCTCGGTAGGTAACATTTAACACTTTGAGCATTTACTGTTGAGCTCCTGTAGCCACACCTTCGATTGAATACATCCTGAGTTCATTTTCAGTGTTCCTTGTTCAAGCGGCGAAGCCCTGTTTGTCTTGTGCTTTTTGCTTGAGCTCGATCTACATACTTCGCTAGTTTAGTGCACCGAAGCCTGTTGAGGCGAAGGTGTTTTTCTGTGCGAGGTGTGTTTTGTCAGTGTGCTGTCGCTCTGTGTAACTCGAGGCGAGACCTCGCTGCTTACTAGCGAAGCCCTGATCTTTTCCCGTTGTGCTTCTTGTGTCGAAGCCCTTAGCGTGGTCCGTTGTGTGTGCGTGTAGACCTTCGCGTACGAAGCCCAGTACCAGTTGCTGTCGCCAAGTACTTGGTCGAAGTCCTCAGAGGGCTGTCCACTCTTGCGAAGGGTGAAGTGCGAAGCCTGCTCAAAGCACCTCGTGTGCGGAGCCTGCACTGACTTAGCAGAGTTGGTTTTCGAGGGTTGTAAGTGGAGCGAAGTCTTCTTGACTTCGAACTTTTGCCTCTCCGAAGCCTGTGTTCGAAGGTGTCGAAGTACCTCCGAACCAGACCTTCGAAGGCTGTGTTCGAAGCCTGTTCCGCAGAAGACTGAACAGATCCGAAGGCTAAGTTTTTAGCCAGAAATCTTAAAAGCTCCCATTCACCCCCCCTCTGGTCGCCGTTTCCGGTCCAACACTTTACAATTATGCTTCTTCCGCAAAACTAGCCACTATCTCCCTTGTTATTACCTTGCATTATATTTGCATTCGGTAGCTTGCTGAGTACATCTGTACTCACCCCGTTGACTTACACCATCAGAGCTCGTCTACTACGAGGAGGATGAAGGTCTGGAGTAGCGACCCAGTCAAGGCGAGACTGGAAGGAGGTGTTCATCTAGGACCCTTATTTTATTAGTTTCTCTTCATCTTTATTCACTTTTGTATTAATTCGGTCTACGAACCGTGAATGATTGCCCGTATTGTACGTGGTCGCTTGATGAACGTCTTGTTTTATTGATTTTCTATGGAATTTCAATAAAGTCCTGATTTATTAAATCGAGGCACGACAAGATGGTATCAGAGCCGACTTGACTGTAGGAAGCCAAACAGACCTGACCTTAGGGCCTATATAGTCACTATATTTTCTTACAAAAATTACTTATCCTCTCATCCCCCGAGATTTTTCACAAAAACTTTCTCTCTTTTGTAGATGCCGGTCCGTACCATGAGTGGGAACCTTCGTGATGAGGCCGGATTCATCCGCGAGCTGCGCATGCTCGTCGGTTTCCTCAGATTTGAGCATGAGCCGATGTACCATGGAGTCTTCCCCGACGAGGAAGAAAGCTTCTGCGAGGTCACCGTCGTCGTCCAGCCCTCCCCTCAGACAGCTCACACCTATCGCGGAGGAGGACCTACCTTCCTGGTTGCCAGTCAACGCACTGCCCTCTAGGCCCTCACTGAGCTTCGGATGATCTACGACAGTGAGCTCTACGACACGGACTTCCGCTCCGTGCCTCTTCGCACCCCAGGGAGTCCCCACAGCGTCTTCATCAGCACGCTCTCCCAGCGTCATTCCGCGATTGGCCATACCATGCGTTTGTTGGAGGCAATGGATGATCTCTATTATGAGGCACTACAGGACGCCAATGGACAGCGCGACACGATCAGTTTTTACCGACAGTCTTCTGAGGATCTGAACCACGAGAACGGAGATCTTCGTCGCCGTATTCAGCAGGGACACCGTTTGGCGGCCGAGGCAGAGGAGTTACGGCGTCAGAATGAGCTCCTTCGGCAGCGCGTCGCCACCAACCCTCAGCTCCGTTACCAGATCGAGGAATTAAAGAAGGATATCGAGGAGATCGCCCCTCTTCCGCCTCGCAAGAAGAAACCCCTTCGGATCCCCACCGTGAGGCCCAAGAGGATCTCCCGCAGTGCACCACCCGCCGGACCATCCAGTTCCTCAACCCCGACCGTCTCCCACGAGCCCGTGATCGAGCCGTCCCCCGAGCTACCATAGACATAGTTGACGCTTGATTGCTTTTTGCTTGCTTGTATTGCCATTCATGTCAAATATGAGGCATGAGTGACGAATTAAATAAAAGACAATAAATGTAATCGCAAGAACGATCTTTTGGAATAAAATTTAGCAATGTTCCCCCTTTAAAGATATTGTTATTTTGGAAATCTCAGGATGTCGAACAACCAAGGCTCCGACGCTCCCCAGAATGGAGGAGAGAGCGGCAACTTGCCACAGTGGGGAGCGACCGGGCAAAGGCAAGCCCCAGTCGCCAACCATCCCACACTAGCTGAAATGATGGCCACTCAGAACCAGTTGGTCGCTGCCCTATTGAACCAGATGCAGCAACAACAGCAGCAGATGCAAGAGCAGCAGGCGCAATTCTTCCGCCTCCACCAACAGCCCGAGCTGCCCCGCCCCGCCACACCAGCTCCCGCTCCCACCTCTCAGCTCTCGGAGTTCCTCCGAGTCCGCCCACCCACGTTCTCAAGCACCACCAACCCCATGGAGGCTGGGGATTGGTTGAGGACTATCGCCAAGAAACTAGACCTTCTGACCTGCACTGAGCAGGAAAAAGTAGCCTTCGCCGCTCACCAGCTCCAGGGTCCCGCCGCAGAATGGTGGGACAACCTGCGTGAGACTCTGCCCGAAGGACATGCTCACACCTGGGCAGAATTCTCTGATGCCTTCCGTGCCGCTCATATCCCAGACGGTATTATCGCACAGAAGCAGCAGGAGTTCCAGGACCTGCAGCAGGGGAGCAGGACCGTTACGGAGTATTTACACGAGTTCAACCGGCTGGCCCATTACGCGCCTGAAGAAGTCCGTACAGACGCAGCCAGACAGTCCAAGTTCCTTCGGGGACTGAAGGATGAGTTGTCCCTTCAACTCGTTTCCGGGGATTACGCCAACTTTCAAAAGTTGGTTAATAAAGCTATCATTCAAGAGACACAGCAGAATAAGGTCGACCTAAAGAGGAAGAGAATGATTGCCTTCAGGCAGAACCAAGGCATGGCGCAGAGGCCTCGCTTCACCCCTCCTCCTCCGACGCCACAATATCACCCCCGACCAGTGTATCGCCCGGCGCCATCTGCCGCCAACGCCGGAGCCGGACAGCCTCGCCCGCTCCCGCCGCACCAGCTGCACCACCCGCCCCAGCAAAGAAGGCAGAGATCCTGCACGACAAGCACGGCAAGCCCGTGGTATGTTTCAACTGCCGTCAGGAAGGGCATTACTCCAGTCAGTGCCCTCATCCCAAGCATGCCCAAGGCGTCACATCGAACCCCGCCGTCCGCGCCAAAGTCAATCACGTCACCGCCGAAGAGGCCCAAGCTGCCCCAGAAATTGTCATGGGTAAGTTTACGGTACATTCATCATTTGTAGTGGTATTATTTGACACCGGAGCTACCCACTCCTTTATATCGACTGCTTTTGTGGAAAGAAATTCCCTGGACATTAGTGAACTACCCAGACCAGTGTTAATAGCTACCCCGGGCAAGCAAACCCTCGCCTATTCTTTTAGTCCAAGGGTATGGGTAGATATCCAAGGCACGATATTTTGGGCCGACCCCATTCTAATAGAATGTCAAGGTTTGGATCTCATTCTAGGGATGGATTGGCTAAATAAACATCAAGGAGTAATAGAATGTGCCCAGAGGAAAGTGACTGTGACTAGTGAGGAAGGGACTATCATCACATTCCAGATGCCAAGCATGAAGACCGGAAGACCAAGACTACATCAGATTACCTTGGAGGAGATACCGGTAGTCAGTGAGTACCCGGACGTATTCCCAGAGGATTTACCAGGGATGCCACCCAGGAGGGACATCGAATTCCGGATTGATTTGGTGCCCGGAACCACCCCTATTTACAAGCGACCGTACCGGATGGCCGCCAATGAGTTAGCTGAGATGAAGCAGCAGTTAGAGGATCTCGAAAGGAAAGGCTACATCAGACCCAGTACATCGCCCTGGGGTGCCCCCGTCATCTTCGTCGAGAAGAAAGAAGACAAGGCCAAGCGTATGTGTGTGGATTACCGCGCTTTGAATGAAGTGACCATCAAGAATAAGTACCCGTTGCTTCGGATCGACGATCTCTTCGACCAGCTAAAGGGAGCTACGGTATTCTCGAAGATCGACCTGCGGTCTGGTTATCATCAGTTAAGGATTCGACAAGAAGATATACCCAAGACGGCCTTTACCACCCGATACGGACTGTACGAGTGTACGGTTATGTCCTTTGGATTGACCAACGCCCCTGCATTCTTCATGAATATGATGAATAAGGTGTTCATGGAATATTTGGACAAATTCATCGTAGTCTTCATAGACGACATTCTCATTTATTCCAAGGACCAGAAAGAGCACGAGACTCACCTTCGGTTAACCTTAGGCAAGTTAAGGGAACATCAGTTATATGCCAAGTACAGCAAGTGTAAATTTTGGACGGCGGAAGTAAAGTTCCTTGGACATATCATTTCTGCACAAGGAATCGCAGTAGACCCTGCCACCGTAGAAGCAGTTACAGATTGGCTGCCACCCACGAACGTATCGGAGATACGAAGTTTTCTGGGTTTGGCCGGATATTATCGGAGGTTCATTGAGAATTTTTCTAAGATAGCCAAGCCAATGACCAAGTTGTTGCAGAAAGGAGAGAAGTTCGAATGGACCCCTGAATGCGAGGAAAGTTTCCGCACTCTCAAGACCCGTTTGGTATCTGCACCCATACTGACCCTACCGGATATCCGTAAGGACTTCCACGTCTATTGCGATGCATCTCGCCAAGGATTGGGATGTGTTCTTATGCAAGATGGAAAAGTTATCTCTTATGCCTCTCGTCAGTTGAGACCCCATGAGTTGAACTACCCAACCCACGATTTGGAACTTGCCGCAGTTGTGCACGCCCTTAAGATATGGAGGCATTATTTGGTTGGAAATCGCTGTGAGATTTTTACGGATCACAAGAGCTTGAAGTACATCTTCACATAGCCAGACCTTAACTTGAGGCAAAGACGATGGCTGGAATTAATAAAGGACTATGACTTAGGTATTCACTACCACCCCGGAAAAGCAAATGTGGTAGCAGATGCATTAAGTCGCAAGGGATATTGCACATCCATGATGATTCAAGAACACGCACCATTGTTATGTAGAGAGATGGAAAAGTTGAATCTTGGGTTAACCACCGGAGCATACTTAGCAACCTTGGAGACTCAACCTATCTTGTTCGAACAAATCCGGGAAGCTCAGTCAGAAGACCTGGATATAGCTGCCATTAGGAAGAACATGAGACAAGGAAAAGCCCCAGGATTTTCAGAGGACGAGAACGGCACCATATGGTTTGGAACCCGGATATGTGTGCCGGATAAACCTGAGATAAAGACCCTTATCCTGAGAGAAGCCCATGAGACAATGTACTCCATTCATCCCGGCAGTACAAAGATGTACTAGGACCTGAAGGAACGTTATTGGTGGGTTAGTATGAAGAGGGAGATTGCACAGTTCGTCGCCGAATGTGACACCTGCAGAAGAGTAAAAGATGAACATCAGAGACCTGCAGGATTGTTACAGCCACTTAAGGTGCCTGAATGGAAGTGGGAAGAGATCGGTATGGATTTCATCACCGGACTACCAAAGACCCAACTTGGGTATGATTCTATTTGGGTGATCATCGATCAGCTTACGAAAGTAGCACATTTCATAGCCGTCAAGACGACCTTTAGTGGCCCTAAGCTTGCAGAATTATACATGGCCCGGATCGTGTGTCTTCATGGAGTGCCCAGGAAGATAGTGTCCGATAGAGGGAGTCAGTTTACCTCTCGTTTCTGGAAGAACCTTCAAGAAGAGATGGGCACCAGATTGAATTTCAGTACTGCCTACCACCCTCAGACGGATGGACAAACGGAGAGGGTGAATCACATATTAGAGGATATGCTGCGGGCATGTGTCTTGGATTTCGGAGCCACTTGGGACAAGAGCTTGCCGTACGCTGAGTTTTCATACAACAACAGCTATCAAGCCAACCTTCAGATGTCTCCTTTTGAAGCCCTATATGGACGTAAGTGCAGAACGCCTCTACTTTGGGACCAAACTGGTGAATCCCAAGTGTTCGGAACGGACATTCTTCGTGAAGCTGAAGAGAAGGTACGAATCATTAGAGACCGACTCAAGACAGCCCAATCACGACAGAAGAGCTACGCGGACAATTGACGCCGAGACCTAGCCTTTGAAGAAGGAGATCATGTTTACCTTCGAGTTACGCCTCTCCGTGGCACCCAACGGTTTAACATGAGAGGAAAGTTGGCCCCTTGATATGTTGGACCATTTCCCATTGTTCGACGCCAAGGCGAAGTTGCTTATCAGTTGGAATTACCGCCCTCATTGGCTGGAGTGCATGACGTGTTTCACGTTTCCCAACTCAAGAAGTGTCTTCGCGTTCCGACAGATCAAATGGATCTACAGCAGTTGGATGTTCAAGAGGATCTGACCTATGTGGAAAAGCCTATCAAGATATTGGAGGTCAAAGAAAGGATCACCAGGAGTCGTGTCATCCGCTTCTGTAAAGTACAGTGGAGCAATCATCCGATAGAATAAGCTACATGGGAAAAAGAAGATGAACTCAAGGCACAGCATCCTGAGCTATTCGAGGATTGATCCGAATCTCGAGGACGAGATTCTCTGTAAGGGGATAGGATTGTAACACCCCAGAAATTAAAAAGGAATTAAAATAAAGGAAATTATTATCAAATTCATTTCTTGAAATTATAATTAAAGAAAAATCCTAAAAGAACCCTAATAAAGCCAAACAGGAAGGAATATTCAAAATTTGGACTTGAAAATTTTATGAGATAAACTAGAGGCCAAAATATAATTTTAGGAATTTTTACAAATTTTTACCAACAGTGATTCAACCCTTAATCAAATATATGAATTACTGGATTTATTTTTAATCAGAAAAGATTTTAAATCCTTAATGGGCCTTAACCTCGAATTCACCCTGAGCCCGGCCCAATCCAGCAGCGTGCCACCGACAGGTGGGGTCTGCCTGTCGGCGCACTCCCCCGCTCCTCTCTCCTCTCCCGCGCGCCACGCCGTTCGGCCCCACCTGCCAGCCTCATGTGTGCGCCCCCCTCGCTGCCATCTTTGGCCCACCCGTTAGCCCCCTAGAATACGGTCTATGACAGGTGGGACCCACCTGTCATATCCATCTTCCCCGCGCGGAAGGGGGGATCTCCTTCCTTTCCCGGCGCCCCCCTGCCATACTCGCCGCCAGCCGTCGCCATTCACCGAATCGAGCCCTGGATCACCTTCCTTGTTCGCCCGTGATCCCCTTCTGCCCTTAGCCGACACGGTTTCATCGGAAATGGAAGTCTCGCACGTATTTGGCAAGCTCGTCGGAATTGGAAGGAGGAGCTTCGGGTTCTTTCGATTTCTTGCCTATTGCCCACCGATGACCCCCCTATAAGAACCCTCAGAACTCACCGCGACCCTCCACACCGAAACTGCCAAGCCCCCCCTCTGTCCCGAGCCACCATTTGTGCTTTTCGGCGTTTTCCTCTGTCCGCTCTCCGGCGAGCCTTTGTCGGCGCCTCGAGCCACCGCTGCCCTCGTCGTCGCCACCAACGTGACCGCATAGACCCGCCCGTCCTCGGCCACGTCTCCGTTGGTCGAGAGGACCGCCAGATCGCCTCGCCGCCGACGAACCTGAGCAGTTTCTCCGCCCCTCGTCGACGCCGGTCGCCGTCAGCTCACCGTCACCATCATCACCGGTATATTCATGTTCCCCGTCTTCCCCTCTCTCCATTTTCGCCATCGCTTAGGGCCTTAGGCCTCGCCATCGCCGGCAATTGCTCGCCGGAGCTCCACCGGAGTCGGGGAAGAAGGGGTAAATTACCCCTTCGCCACGTGCCGTGCCGGATCCCTCGCAGACCGCACGATCTCGATCTAACGGCCCGGATTAAATCCCTGTGGGATTTAATCCTGGCCCTCGATCTGAGCCGAAGCGGTACCGAGTCACGGGAGCCGTCGATCGCCACTTAAAACACCCGCGCGCGCTCTGGCCGTCGGATCCTGATCCAACCGCTGCCACGTGCCCGGCTCACGCGCACAGTCAACGGTTCACGGTGAACCCAGTTCACCGTGGACCAGAGACTGTTTTCTGGTTTTAAATAAAATTTAGAAAAATACTTTAAACTTCAAAAATTCATAACTTGCTCATTTTAACTCCAAATTTCACCATTCAAATTTTGTTAAATTTAGTATATTATTCTGTACACATTAATGCCATAAAAACAGTATGTTACTGTTACCCAAAATTTTTAATAAATAAATGAATAAAAACCCCTTAGGGATAAATTATTAATTCAGGAAAATGAATTAGAAAATCCCTAAGAAAATAAGTTTACTGTTTATTCACCAAACACCAGCACATTAAAACTTTATTCCACATAATAAAACCCACAAATGTGTATGTTTATTATTTGGTGGATTTTATCTGTTTATTGAATGTATTGTTTATCTTTCCGCATCGAGAAGACTACGAGTTCGTCGAGGAGCCGGAGTTCTACCCTGAGGTTCCTCCATCCCCATTTGCTGATCAAGGCAAGTCATCGACCACCTCTGTGGAAACAGTTGATCATATTGAGCCCATGTTTTAATAAATTATCGCTATAACTCATAGGTTAATATTGCATTAGTCAAAGATCAAGCCCTACACTTATATTTATTAGATCCCTGTCCTTGTGTGCAAACCCAAGCCATGCTTATTGAGCCTTAACTCCTTGTCACTCTACAAATATTATATTAGCTAGTTCCCAATGTACCGGCACAACCGCTATAGGATATAAAGAATGAGTCGTAGATAGATGGATTCTGATATATGAAAATCCCCGTTATTCTCGTCTCTGGACTCTGTTGGAGTTGGCTAAGTTATAAGTATGGTGGGTTCCGGGTGCAAGCTCGGAAACTGGTTGGTCGCACCCGGGGCACTATAAGGACCGGTCTGCGGGATCTGTTGCAGAGCACTTTCGTACCAACCACAAGTCTAATGGGTAAGTCCTAACCGGAAGTATGGAACATCCCGACTCTCTGCACCATAGTGGAGGAGGCAAGGGGCTAGCCCTCAGGGCGCCTTGTACCAAAGAAGGCTCAAGGGGGGGGGTATGGTGAGGCACCGACACGTCGGGGCACCATATGAAACCTATAAGAGGGTGCTGTTGAGTCGAGGCGAACCTTACGGAAGGTTTTGGCACGAGTTCCCGTGAAATGAGTCATCTCGTTACACCTTGGTGTAGGTGATGAGTGCGTGCCTTGTGGGTACAGTGGTACATCTCTGATCAGAGTAATTTAATCTTTTCGAAAAGCCGAGCCCACGGTCAAGGGCGGGTTGTGTGACTACTCGCAGTTAGTTTACAATTGTTTGAATGGATGAGTATTCATAGCATGTAAGGACTGTTGTGCGGGGAGGTAAAACATACTCCTCGAGTTAGAAGATGATGATGCATACACATGTTTACTTTTCAGTACTAATAAATTGATCACCTTTAATGCTTTACAATTATGCTTCTTCCGCAAAACTAGCCACTATCTCCCTTGTTATTACCTTGCATTATATTTGCATTCGGTGGCTTACTGAGTACATCTGTACTCACCCCGTTGACTTACACCATCAGAGCCCGTCTACTACGAGGAGGATGAAGGTCTGGAGTAGCGACCCAGTCAAGGTGAGACTGGAAGGAGGCGTTCATCTAGGACCCTTATTTTATTAGTTTCTCGTCATCTTTATTCACTTTTGTATTAATGCGGTCTACGAACCGTGAATGATTGCCCGTATTGTACGTGGTCGCTTGATGAACGTCTTGTTTTATTGATTTTCTATGGAATTTCAATAAAGTCCTGATTTATTAAATCGGGGCGCGACAACAGAGGTGCAGAGGGCACGAGCGACGGAGCGATGAGGAGCTCGATGAAAGCGACTGTGGCAGCGGGAGTATATTGTTAGGGTTGTGTGATAATTCACTTTGGGTCCCCGCCCATTTATTAGTGGGAGTCATTAGTGACAGATGATTACCTAATGTATTTTTACTTATACTCTTTAGTGACGAGTGAAAATATAACCCATCACTATAGGGGAGATCTTTAGTGACGGGTCATACCATGACCCGTCACTAATGGGGTGCCCCTTCTTTAGTGGAGGGTTCTATTGCGACCTATCACTAATACGACATCATTACTGACGCGTGTGAAACAGTACGTCACTAAAAGTATATTACTAACGCGTGTCTTTTATTCGTCACTAAAGCTGTATCACTAAAGACCGTTTTGTGGTAGTGTATGAGCCCACACATATTAAAAGAAAGTTATATGATCTATTATCTCTAAGAGTTAATAGACTACTAATATCAAATTTGAACTATTGGATCATAAAGATTTAATGGTCCACCAAATTTGAAAGCACTCTAAAATTCTCCGGTATAATCTGTATAATCTAACGTAACAAAGTTAAAGCTACATGCCTAAGCTATTAAGCCCATTAGCTAGTAGTAGCTCATGAACCCATAACATGTTAAAAAGATTTAAATATCCATATAATTATGTAAACAAGGGGAGGTAATATAAAATCTTATATATAAGACGGGCCGTGTCAGGTCTAGACTGGGTCAAAATCTCCCTGCCTCGTGCTGACCCATACGACCCATATGGTCATCTATAGTCCCATCTGTCGGACGGTGGGATTAAAGATGGCAATGAGTACCCAAAACTCGAAACCTGATGGGTCTTCACCCTATTAAGGTATATATATGTGGATTAAATTATTTACCCATGGATCTATTATTGAGAAAAAAATAAAACCCAATGGATATGCGGGTATGAATATGGTTTCATACTATCCATACCCGTCACCCGATAGATAGCCGTCACCTAATAGATTATTTATTTGTAGCCTAATCCAATAGTTCAATCCATTAAAAACAATAGATTTATTTTAGTTTTTTTTCTAAATTCCTCTACATTGGTCACTAATTCTCTCCCAACCCCTAGTTCCTAGGGCGACCGGTGGTATGTGTCTCCACTCCTCCTCACTTCTCAGTCCAGACATTAGAACTCCAAACATCAAATGTAGCCGGCTCGGTTTAGAAGCCATCAGCATTACTACTCGAACTCTAATGCCAACTATTGCTAGTGCTCCACTGCCTCCACGCTCTAGCCTCTAGTGACAGCCACCTCTAGTGTTCCATTGCCTACACGCGAGTACGTGACACATGATCCACATCTTTGTTCTCTAGTCGGTTAGTAGTGACTTCAAGCATCAGGTGACTTCAGTTACCTGACAATTATCTACTTGTTGACACTAATTTTGGCTCCTTATATATTTATATAGTGGCAAAAAAATTCATATTAAATATACATTAAATATGTGTGATTGTTTACTGATATAAAATATTATTCAATACCTAGCACGTATCACAGAAACGTATAAAAAAATATATAATAACAACATCCTCAACATACATGAAACATTCTATTTATATAAATGAATGACAACTACTCTGCCTAATGGCAAGAAAATCTAAATAAAAATGTATAATCATAACACTTACAGTAAGAAATATTACATGGGTGTGATATCGAACAATGTCAATAAAAAATATACAATATATATCTCATGGTGTGAGATATTATATTTGGTATCGTGACTGCATGTATGTGTGATATAAATAATTATATGAATGCACGCACATATTTATGAAATAAATAATATATGTAATGATAATGTCTCTCTAAATATGATATTTATTGACATGGCATTGTACATGTGTCATTTAAAATAAATATGATGGGCATGACACCATACACACATGTCAAAAAAAAAGAAGTGTACATACGCAATGATAATAAAGGAATAGATATTCATTAAGCGATGTAAAATACTAAATACCAAATATTCATCAATAGAGAGACATATATAATTTTTGTTAAAGAAAATATATTGTGGTGTGGCAATCATACAATCAGCTATAATACATTTTTTTTAAATAAAAATAAGGATGTATATAATGATAAATAATTTATACAACTTACAAATAAAATTGATCACGAATTTTAAATATGGACCAAAATGTCAACCATATATAAATGGATCAATTTATATATTGTTTGAGTGCAAAAGAAATGAGTGATTTCTGGCATGAATGGCGTGGCAACTTTTCCCTTCAAGATAAACAAAAAAAAAATTAGAGTTTGCATGCAGATTTTTGCTAACAATAAATAAAAGAAAAAGAAACAAATGAGACATGCATGCGCAGGAAGCCATGAGCGCACTTTCCCACGTTTGATTAGTGTTTACTAATTATATTAATTAGTTTCATTCTAATTAATCAAAGGGAAAAATAAACATGCATATGGATTAACCGCACATGCTATCATCGCAAGGGGCCACTGCATGCACTAGGCTTCCACTACGCGAGAAAACGCAGTCAACAGCCACTCTTCACGTCGCAGTACACGTTCTGCCCACATTCTGCACCCACGTTCTCTCCTCACGAGCGCACGCACAGGAGGCTGCCTCCACTATAAATAGCACACACACAGGGTCGGGGGTGAGAGATCCTGGAGAATCAGAGAGCACACGCTGCTGCGGCCACACGCATATAGAGTTTTCGGAGTGCATACGTTGCTGTCGGCTGAAGACTCATCAGCTACTTCACACGCAAGAAGGAAAGGAGGTGCTGCAAAGGTAAAAAGAAATCATGTTCTTTATCTACATCTCCTTCCTTCTTTTGAATTAAATGCATCATCTCATAATCTTAGGCTCGGCCTTTTGGTACAAACCTAAGAATGCATCTCATAAAAATGCATATCATAATCCTAAACTCGGCCTTTTGGTATAAGTTTAGGAATGCATGCACATATCATAGTCCTAGGCTCGACCTTTTGGTACAAGCTTAGGAATGCACATCATAATCCTAAACTCGGTCTTTTGGTACAAGTTTAGGAATGCATATACATATCATAGTCTTAGGCTCGGCCTTTTGGTACAAGCCTAGGAATGCACATCATAATCCTAAATTCGGCCTTTTGGTACAAGTTTAGGAATGCATATACATATCATAGTCCTAGGCTCGGTCTTTTGGTACAGGCCTAGGAATGCACATCATAATCCTAAACTCGGCCTTTTGGTACAAGTTTAGGAATGTACATACATATCATACTCCTAGGCTCGGCCCTTTGGTACAAGCCTAGGAATGCATATCATAATTTGTAGGCTCTACTTTCTAGTATGAGTCTAAAAATATTTTCTCAACATATGTTAAATGTATAAGGGTCAACTAAAATTTTCACATAGGCTCTATGGTATAAGGTCAAAAATACCTACAAATGACTCATAAGCACATAATGATAAATACTTGCATTTCTCACATACATATATGAATAGTGCGAATTGCATACATATGCATAAGTAACTCATGCGACAATATCATAAATAATTAAGCCTCAATATTCAAGGCATGATCAAAATAAAAAAATATGTAGTTGAACTAAATTATAATTGGGATATCAAAATAAGCAAATAGCCTAATGGCACCATACTAAAGGATATAAATCATGGCATACATATACACGTCAGAATGCTAGCATCAATAGAAGAGCTAGGTGGTCATTTACATCTGCATCATGCAAGTTATAGAAATATATGCCATATTTCGTTGCCTCATGCTCTGTACATGAGTTCTGTAAAAAAACATGCCATGATCTCAATAAAAAAAATCAAATATAAAACAAACTTATAAGAGCCGACTATACATTGAACAAATTTGTACACCCATTTCGGGTTACGTTTCATACCACATGCTGTACTAGCATTAGGCGGAGCAGTAAATTAAATCATTCATGTTCTAAATATACGTCAAACATATACACGTAGTTTAAATGAGATTAAATAATATATACACAAATTATGCCACACAACTCTCCGAATAATGAGTATTATGGCATGAACGTGTTGACCTCAAATATATTGAAGCCTATTACGCTAGTTACTGCCTTGCAAATAGTCATTCATTTGCTCTATATGTGTACAAAAGTTAATGGACATGTCAAAATACACACCATATATAAGAAAAATAGCACAACCATAAAGGAGATAAATTGTGGCATATACGTATATATGGTGTGGTCATGATGTTCACGCTAACAAAGACGACAAGCACTTATGTTCTACACATACTTAAACAAAATCAATATGGAGAAAAATCAAGACACCTCTTCAACGACGCTGGAGCTAGGATAGAATTTTATTTTCATTTCTTTTTTTAGGTTCATATCAACATGCATTGTAATTTTCTTTTAGTCGGAACTCTTAATCAGGGGTTTTCTCTACGGAGATGTAATTAACAGGGTTATTATGTAAATGTACTAATTCTAGAAGTAATGGATTCACAATGTTTGATATTTTATTTTTGCATTTAAATCAAATTAACTTGTATCTAACGATTTGTGGATAAGGCCCTCCACTTACCTATATTTCTAGAGGGTTCCCGTTTTCCCCGTCGTCACTATTGTGCTGATGGGTATGGGTTATCCAATAGGTATATTTTACCTGCACGGGTATGTCTTTAGAGAAAAAATAGACCCGTAGTATGTATGGGTAATTCAACGAGGATGATTTTCTTTAACTAGTATGGGTTCGAGAGGGTCAAACCCGATGGGTACAGACCCATTGTCGGTGGGATGAAAGTTTTGCGGGAAGAATTTATTTGGGCCGACTTCTTTAGTGGCTCAATATTTTGTGTGTTGACATTCTTGATGGGACTAATTTTGTGGGTCTTGACCCTAATTTTTTGTAGGCCTAATTTTTTTTGGAACAAATCTGCGTGGCCCATATTATATCGGGCGATTTTTGGTGGACTGATTTATGGACCGACATTTTGGTGGGCCAACATTTTTGGCGGGCGAAGTGTGTTGGACCGAAAACGGCGACCAGAGGGGGGGTGAATGGGAGCTTTTAAAATTTCAGACTAAAAATAGTCTTTTGTTTTAATTCTGTCTTCTACGGAACAGACTTCGAACACACCCTTCGAAGTTTTGGTTCGGAGGTATTTCACAGCTCCGAAACCAGGCTTCGCCAGGAGCAAAAGTTCGAAGTCAAGAAGACTTCGCTCCACCCACAACACCAAACACTCAACTCTGCTAAGTCAGTGCAGGCTCCGCACACTAGGTGCCTTCGAGCAGGCTTCGCACTTCACCGTTCACAAGAGCATACTTCCCTCTGAGGACTTCGACCAAATACTCAGCACTAGCAACTGGTACTAGGCTTCGTATTTCGAAGGTCTAAACTTCTTAGTGCACACCGAGCCTAGGACTTCTCCAAGAGAAAAAAGGCTTCGATTTAAGCCATACACAGTGCTTCGCTAGTAATCAGAGAGGGCTAGCCTCAGTTTACACAGAGCAAACACGCAATGAGAAAATCACACTTCACACTGACAGACCTCTCACGCACTTCTCCATAAGAGATTCAAAACACAAACTCACCCAGGAAGAAGATGGTGCACAGAGGAATCAAAACATGAAGTGCAACACAAAATACAAGTTCAAGCAATGAAAGAAGCACAAAATCAAAACTTCATTGCATGAACAGGGAACACAAAATGAGCTCATAGATCTGAATACAAGTTGTGTGGCGGCTAGCACAGGAGCTAAAGAATGGCTGCCCAAAGTGTTATTGTGACCTAGCTAGCCTCCACTATTTATAGGCACTATTCAGCCATGTGAAGGGTTTACACTGGTTTTGTCTCATCAGAACAAGGAGGTACAACTAGTAGTCTACTTTATTTGGAGGCTTCTTTTGTCAGCTTCGCAGAGGGGACAACATCAGCTTTTGCAGAGCAGACACCGTCAACCTTTGCAGTCTTGGATTCTTCTGAAGCCCCCTTTCGCACGCGAGGGGTGCAGTAGCTTCGGTGCGAAGCCTTGAGCCTGACGGCCTTCGCTTCACCGAAGTCAGCCTTCGATACAGTGACGGTTTTGAGCCGAAGCCGTCAAAGCCCTTGAGCCTTCACGCCATCACCTCCGAAGTGGACCACCATGGCTTCGCAACTTCTCCCAGCTCGAACTCCGTCAGCCCATGTACCGAAGCCATGCATGGTCGAAGTACCTCAAGTCAACCACACTCTGAAGCCCCACCTTCGGAGTATCACCCTTCGAAGTCCCTCCTTCGTCCAAGGTCTCCGCATGAAGCATTCCATGAGCACTTTGTCACAGTCTCTCCCTGAGCACAGTCCTCGACGAACCTCACCCGGACTATGCCTTCGATGCACCTCGACTTCTGAGACCTCCGTCGGGTAAACCTTCGAGTGCCTCCATCTGGAGCACACTTCGAACACCTTGCCTCATTGCTGAGGACTTTGTCCACCATACTCCGAAGTCACGCCGTTCGGAGTACCCTTCGAAGTGCCTCGCCTCCGAGGACTTTGTCTCGAAGTACCTTCACCCGGAGCCATGCTCCGCACTCTCTGCCTTCATCTGGCGCACCTCGACCTGAGGTCCGACCTCGACCCCTTCGCAGCCTTCGTGACCGAGCTCCCCGCTCGCCTGGCATCAAGCCTCCCGTTTGACCCAGGTTCACTTGCTGCGAACCGTCCGTCGCCTCCGAAGTCACCTGCGCACCACAGACAGACAGACAGACAGACAAGTGTATCTAGTACCCCGGAGACCTCTCCGGATAAACAACCTTCGACATACACTCTGGTGTACCGCCCAAAGTACCGAACCCTTCGGTACAGCCAGTCATCGTGTACTGTCGGACCCCTCCGACAGGCACACTCCACTGCAACAGCCGCAACAAAACAGACCCACCGAACCCTTCGGTGAAACAACCTCCGAACCCCTTCGGAGGGACCCCTTCGAATCAGAGGATAAAATCTGTCAATCATTCATCACAGACTCCGAAACCAACCCTAGGTATCTCAAAGTGTTAAATGCTTGGTCGGCCTACTTTTTAGTGTGGCAAATATTTAATGGGCTGAATATTTCACGTGCCAATTTTTTGGGCCACATTTTCCTGGGCGGAATTCTTATGGACCGATATTTTGGTCGGCTTAATGTATTGTGGGCCAGTTGGCTAAATGTTTTTTAGGTAGGGCACGTCTTTTTGCTCTATAAATAGAGGGGTTATCTCCTTCATTTTTCTCTTACAAACTGTGTCCGTGGTCCAAGACGCTCTGGAATACGCAGGTAGCAGATCACAGTTTTCTCAATAGGCTGATATTTGTTGGGCCGAATTCTTTAGTCGGCATAATATTTTGGTGGTCCATTATTTTGTGGGTTTTATGGGTCGAGTTTTTCATGATCGAATCTTTTCTAGACTGACATTTTTGTTGGACCGAGTTTTTTGTGGGCCTTTTTTTGGTGGACTGAAATTTTTTGGGCCCTACGTCAAATTTTAGGTGGGTCGGTCTTTTTGTTGGTCAACAAGCTTGACGAAGGAATGCATAGTATAATGATCAATTTTGATAAATATAGGAATTTCAATCAATTCTTTTTTTTTCTTGAAGAGGAATTGGACGGAATTGTGAATTCCTGGTTGAATTCTATATCGGATTTGATAATTCTAATTCTATGGTGGCCCAAACAACCCACCTCATGGAATTAAATTCCAATTCTTTAATTCTAAACCTAATACTTAGGATCCAAACATGCCCTAACGTCCCGTTTGGATCGCACATATTGAAAGAATTGGAATTCATTTCAAATTCTATAAAACATTGAATTGCGTGGAATTTAATTGAAATCCAATATTTATGTTTGGGCATTCCATAGAATTAAAATACGAGAACTAATTCCAAAACCTATTTGGTTGATCAAACCATGGAATCAATTCTATTAAT
This sequence comes from Zizania palustris, assembly GCA_019279435.1. Taxonomy (NCBI): domain Eukaryota; kingdom Viridiplantae; phylum Streptophyta; class Magnoliopsida; order Poales; family Poaceae; genus Zizania; species Zizania palustris. Next base: position 78,531,334 of record JAAALK010000288.1, on the reverse strand, counting down.
ACAAGAAATATTAGCTAAAAAACAAACTTGATGAAGGAATACATAATACAATGATCAATTTTAATAAATATAGGAATTCCAATCATTTTTTCTTGAATAGGAATTGGGCAGAACTGTGAATTCATGGTTGAATTCTAAATCTGATTTGATAATTTCAATTCCAAGGTGGCCCAAACAACCCATCTCATGGAATTGAATTCTAATTTTTTAATTCTAAACTCAATACTTAGGATCCAAACATGTCCTTAAATGTTTATGTGGGTGGAATTTCGCTTGGGTCAAATGTTCTGTGGGATAAATTTTTTTGTAGGCTTAATTTTCTTGGGATAATTTTTTTGATAGGCTTAATTTTCCTAGGCTAATTTTGCATGGGCCGAATGTTCTGTGGGCCGATTATTGGTAGGCTGACATTTTTGTGACCGAATGTTTTGTGGGCTGATTTTTTCTTGAAGAGGAATTAGACAGAACTGTGAATTCATGGTTGAATTCTAGATCAGATTTAATAATTCTAATTCTATGGTGACCCAAACAACCCACCTCATGGAATTGAATTCCAATTCTTTAATTCTAGACCCAATATCTAGGATCCAAACATGCCCTAAGGCTCAGATATTGAAAGAATTGGAATTCATTTCAAATTCTATAAAACATTGAATTGTGTGGAATTTAATTGAAATCTAATATTTATGTTTGGGCATTCCATAGAATTAAAATACGAGAATTAATTCTCAAACATGTTTGGTTGATCAAACCATGGAATTAATTCCATTAATACAAAAAATATTAACTACACAAACAAACTTGATGAAGGAATGTATAGTGCAATGATCAATCTTGACAAATATAAGAATTCCAATCAATTCTTTTTCGTTAAAGAGGAATTAAGCAGAATTATGAATTTCTGGTTGAATTCTAGATCAGATTTGATAATTCCAATTCCTTTGTGGCCCAAACAACCCACCTCATGGCACCTCAATAAAGAAATAGAATTGTCAAAACTACTAAGTTAAATGAATCACATATTGCTTTTTTATCAGTGAGTAGTGATAATTGGCATGATGCATGCACGTTTGCCATGCAAAATACATTTTCTATCATTCAAATTTACCATAGAAAATACATTTTGTATCATTCAAATGAAAACATAGCAATAGTAGGTGACTAGTGTGTAGATTTAAACTACTAATATCATATCAAACATGAATAAAGCTATGGAATTTGCAGCCATTATGGTTAATGGATTAACTATATGAAAGACTATCACATGCATAGTAAATAATGGATAACAAACAATGTGAATGGTTAAAAAATAGCTGAATATAATGAACAGTTGATTACTGTTATGTATGAATTTCAAGGTTATAAAGGAAAACGAACATGCACCATATGTTTATTTTCAATAATACGACTTGGACCATCTGGTTTATACTTGCAAAGCTTCCTTTTGGAAACGCCTAAGGTGCGGAATTATACCTTTAGGGTCCGTTTAGTTTGAAAGCGAGGATAGATAGGATGATCTCATCCATATATTTAAGGATTAGATGATATATTTGAGGTGATTGGTTGGATGAATCAGATGATATAATTTTTTTGTTTGGTTAGATATATGTAACTTGGATGAGATAAGCTTAAATTTAGTGAAATCCACTTGTCAATTTTTTTATAAAAATATAATCATATGAGATCATATTTATAAATTAAATTATAATCAATACAATGATGTAATTAGATCATAAATTGCTTAAATAATTTGGGAGTAAAAATCATTTGAATATTTATAAACGAAAAATTAAATGTGTAATAATCAATTAGGAGACGACACGTCATCTCGTCCAATACTAAATGAGCTCATCCAGAAAAATTTCATGAATCCTTCCATCCAGCATATTAAAAGAATATTTCTCTCAATGTCCATCTCATACACCTTTGCACTCTAACCAAACATCTGACTGAATGAGATGGCCTATCTCATCTAGGGATATCCAGTGTGCATATGACTAGACATAAGAATGATTTACATGCAAAGAACATAACAAACTTTACTTTCTTAAGACCACGATGACGCATTAGTATGTGTAATGTTTGAGAAAAAAAGATTAAAAAAACCCCAATTGTAATGGTCCACTTTCTGAATAGCTACTAGTGCAGCTTATTGCGAGCGAGTTTTGCTAGTTCAACCTCATTCGTGAGGATAAATGAAATTTCTTAATGATTCAAACATGAGTAACCAAATAAGCTAATTAAAGGGGTGTTTGGTTCCATGGACTAAAATTTAGTCCGAGTCACATCGGATATTTGGATATCAAATTAAAGAACTAAAAATAAACTAGTTATAAAAATAATTGTAGAATCGGAGGATAATTCACGAGACGAATTTATTAAGCCTAATTAATCCATTATTAGCAAATGTTTACCGTAGCATCACATTGTCAAATCATGACGTAACTAGGCTCATTAAATTCGTCTCGCAAATAATCCACCGATTATGAATGAGTTTTGTAAATAGTCTATATTTAATATTCTAAAATAGTATCTAAACATTTCGCTTTAGGACCTATTGCCTCACGACCAACGACAATGAAACCCGAGCAAATACATTTATAGTTTTTTAATATTTTATGTTAAATATGTAATTTTTCCAAATCATTTATAGTTTTGCGAAGTTTACTCTATTGAATTCTGTCACGGTTAAACCAAACAAGCAAAAGGCATAAAGCCCAAAACCTCCACGAGAACGGAACGGAAATGCCAGCGTGGCCAAGCAAAACGGCAAACGGCGAGGCGGCGGCGGCGAGCTCTCCGTCGCGAGGAAGACGAAGCCGCTAGCAAGCGGTGCAGGGGGAGGCTTTGGTTGAATCTAACCAAGAGAGAGAGACGATGATGGCGTTGAGGCGGCTGGCCAAGGAGGCGGCGACCGCGCATCTCAGGTGGGGCGGCGGCGGTGGCGGCGGCGTATCCCCTCACTTCGCTCCCCCTCGCACCTTCTCCGCCGCGCCCCGCGCTCCTCCCGTCGCTGACCCTGCTCGTGAGTTTCCTTCTGTTCGGATCCCTCTCGTTTCGATCGCCAATCGCCATGCGTGCTGATGCGTTAGGGATCCCTCCAGTTGTTGGCAAGCATGGGTTGCAGAGGGTTTGGTCACGCTGCTCGAGTCCCGCGCTTCAAGCTGGCGCCCCCAAGTTCGGAGCTTTCCTCGCGGGGAGAATGCTTCGTGGAGTCCACCCGCAGCTAGCAGGTAGCCTTGGAGTTTAGTTCTGTGCTCTGTTTGAGTTGCCTCCCATGTGCTGCCGTGTTCAACTGTTCATCGTTCTAGACGAGAACAATTTGTCCTCAGTTTTAATACGTAAACCAGTGCACTGAATTTACTCCCTTTATCACACATATTATGCCAGGATCCGATGAGTTTACCTTACAATACGAACTGCCCTGCACAATTTTACTGATGTTAAGTATCTTGTATTCTTGTTTAGGTCACAAGCTGCTAAAGGAACTTGGAGTAGGCTTCACCGTTGCTGCCATTCTTTGTTCGCAGACGGTTGCCAGTGCTGAAGGTAAATTTCTGCCTCTGGACACAAGACACTAGCCTGTACATGTTGATGAAGCCTAACAGGAGCATTTTTTTACTGAGAATACTTAGATGTAGCTTGACAGGAGCATTTTTTACTGAGAATACTAATATGGGTACAATCTCGGAATTGGTTTTGATTCTTAATATAGTTATGTGGATGCAAGGTCCTATAATCCGATTTCATATATGTTTTGTTGGACTTACTCCTAGCCACTGATAGTTGATTTCCTTTTCTTGGTGTAGCATCAAGCAAAATTTAAATGTTAGTGCTTTCTTTCTTTATTTTTTTCATTGCAGAACAACGATCAGAAGAGACAGAAGGCATCGCTGGACCTTCAGCAAAATATCATATTAGCAAATTATGGCCTTTGGTCAGGAAATATGAGTTGCCTTTTGGTTTGGTTGTTTTGATTGCACTTGGTTGGCAAAACCCATTAGGTCTGGTCATCAACATATTGCTTCTTCTCTACAGTTCAAGGCCTAACCCGTATTCAATTTATTTGTTTCTTCGGGAGGTTAGTTAAATGTTTATGTCATTTCATATGGAAACACATTCGTGATTATGAATTTATGGTGTCAGGCTGCCAGCACGGAACTATTATAGCATTGTTTCAGATTTAGTTATATTGCTCAACATATTTAACTCAGAACAGGATGTTGTATTTTCTTTTCTGGTGAACTAACATGGCGCAAAACTGTTTTAGGTTCGTCATGGAGAGGTGCATCAAAATCCTGCAATTTGGAATGAGGAGGTAAGGCTTATGTTTTTTTTTCATATTTTCATTAATTGGTGTCTTACTCTACTACCTTTTGCACTGTTTACATAGTCATGGCTTATGTAGTTTTGTCTGAGCCCCAAAGCAATAGTGAGATGACAAAGTTTAGATAAAATCTTTCCCAGTCTCTTATATATAAAAACATAACCCACATCAATGATATACCTACCATGTATAAAGGCAGTTTGGTGTTTCATGCTTATAGGATTTAAGTTTGAGCCCCACCTCTATATGTAAGTCTTTGTGGTGGTGGTATGCAAAACCTTGTGATACTATCATATGTGAGGCTGACATTCACGAGTCAGCAATTTCCATTTTCTTGTTTTATTTCCTCATGCAGTGTGATCTCTTGTGCAATTATATGCAGGTTGTGCGTACAAGGAAAGTTGAGGCTAAAGATTACAAGTTCTTTGCCATTGGAACAGTTGAATTAGCAGACAGAGAAGTATTGCATACCATTGGAATCCTGGGCAGCTGGTGGATCTATCGTACATCGTATGGGAAGTGAAAGGAGTTGGTGTAGCATTTCTCACATTCCGAGGAGGGGGCCAATCAATTAATGGGAAAAAGTCAGGATATTTTAATTATTTCTAACTGACAGTAGATACCTAGAACATCAGTAGTTCCATTAGGTGACTATGGCGCCAGCTGTTTTAAAGAACTGGTGTTCATTGTAATGCTAAAGTGTGTATGTGGTGGGGGGTGGGGGGGAGGGGAGGGGAGGGGGGTCATTTGGAGCATCTTATTCTCCTGGACATCCAAAAAGCCTGTTACTTGGTTGCATGAGTTAAGCTGTGACTGAAGTGTAAAACCGTAGGTCGTTGGTTGCAAAAAAAAATGAATTAAGTTCATAATGGCTGCAGTACATTGCCGATGGCTATGTGAAACTCATGTTTTGCATTTGGTTTCTCTACAGTTGTTCCTCAAATTTCACGGCTTTGTCTATAACTATGCACATGGCTACGAGTTTATCTGCAATAACACAAATTCATTCTGGTGCGAATGCACAGGGTGTGTCTCCATTAGTCCATCTATTTTTCTCTGTCCAGCTTGCAAAATCTTGTGCAGAATTCTAATGCGCTGCTGATATATTTTTGCCAAGAATATTAGAGTAACCAAATGTTAAATCCATTGTATTTCTCCTTTCATATGTATAGGAAGCTTTTGGTTTTGTCGTATTCCTGGTTAACATGTCTTTTGAGATGCTCCTTTTGGTCAAAATCAGTATACATCAGGAATGTTCTCTTGCTCATGACCTATGGCTTGCAGGTGATTGTTCTTTTTTCTCAGTAACCTGATGAACTAGAATCTGCAACTACAGCATCAGTGGATGAAAGAATGGAATAAATTTCTTTTTGATACCAAACACCTTTTGCTTTGCATCATAATCTTGATCCATTTGCTTTGCATCATGATCTTGATCCCTCATGCCCTTTGTACTCAGCTTAATGGGCAGCTGCAGTCAAGAGTAACTTGTTTCCTGGGAGATAAAGCAATGCTAAGGAATAAGTTAAAGCAACAAAAGAGAAGGCCATTGGTTCAACAGTGTTAGACATTACTGTGTTTTGTGATGTACTGTGCCAGTACTGTGCCAGTTGGCATGTCCACCGGCTTGCTTGTCTTGCAAGTCTGGGATTCTGTTAGAATTCTGTTGAGTCTCAGGACTATATATTTGTATCCTGATTCTCATCTCTAATACAAGAAACATATTCTCTAACATGGTATCAGTAGTTTAGATCCTCTTCCCTCTCTTCCGCTCCTTCAGCGTCTTCTCCGACGCTTGATCCATGGCTCTCCCGCCACCTCCTGGTGATCCTTTCACCACCACTGATCCTGTTGATGGCTCTCTTCTCCAGCGCGCTGAGGAAAATCGCGCAGCCCAAGTGGAGACCGAGCGCATCTCCAGGACCAATCGAGACGCTGCTCTCGCCCGTGCGGCCGAGGCAGAACGTGAGGCCGCTCTCGCTCAAACTAAGCGTGACGCAGCCGAAGCACGTCTCCATGATGCTCTTCTTCGTGCTGCTCGCGAGCGCGCGTCTGCAGAACCAGTCTGCCATGAGGATGATGCTCCTTCTGTCATTGGCAATCTGCCTGCCTTTGATGCTGCTCTCCTTCAACATGAGGCTGCGACACTTCTGAACTTGCACTCCCAAGCTGTTGTTGTTCAGAACATCCACTCCCTTGTACCACTGGTCCTCTACGTCTCCTCGACATTCTACGCTCGATGGCGGGAATCGTTTCTTATGGTCGTCGGTAAATACTCCTTGGACAACCATGTTCTCTCCGATGTTGTTGCACCCCTTTCCCCTGATTAGGTGCGCATGAACTGCATTGTCCGCACATGGCTTCTCGGCGCCATCACCGACGACCTCGCCGACACCATCTCTCAGCGTGGTGCTACTGCTCGAGTTACTTGGTTGGCCATTGAGTCCCAGTTTCTCGGCAACCGTACCACTCGTGCCCTCTACGCCGATCAGGAGTTCCGGGCCTTTCATCACGGTGATCTCTCCATCACTGATTACTGTCGCCGCTACAAGCGCATGGCTGAGGACCTTCGCGATCTTGCAGTGTTCTAAAACGCGGCTCTAGGCGCCCGCCTAGGCGGCAAAAGGCGCTGGGCGCCAGCCCACCGCCGCGCGGAGGCTGGCTGGGCGGGTGGGGGCGCCTAGGCGGGTCAACCGCGGCCTAGGCGGTTGACCGTGGCGCCTAGGCGGCCCGGAACCGGCGGCGGAAGGGGAGCAGGTAGCCAGATCCGGCGAGAGGAAGGAGGCAAGCGGCCAGATCCGGCGACCGGCGACGCGCATGCGGCCAGATCCGGCGACCGGCGGCGCTCGCGCGGCCAGATCCGGCGACCGGCGGCACGCACGCGGCCAGATCCGGTGGCGGGAGGGAAGTAGGCGGCGGTGGGAGGGGAGCAGGCCGCCAGATCCGGCGGCGGGAGGGGAGCCGGCGGCCACTCCTCCTCACGGCGAGTCCTGCACCGCAGTAGCCGCCACCTTGCTTCTTCACCACCATGGCATAAACCGGAGGGGAAGACTGAAGAGAGGGGAGGGGAAAACTGAACAGAGGGAAGGGGAAGCGCCTGGAGCTGGAGCAGCAAAGTTTCTTGGCCTCCTGGAAGAAAAGTCGTGGAGGGGAGGGGAGGGGACAGCTGCTGTCTGGTGTGGGAAGAAGAAAAGGCAGGTGTGGGAAGAAGAAAAGGCAGGTGTGGGAAGAAGAAAAGTTGCCTAGGAACTAGCAAAATGAAGTGGGAACTAGCAAAATGAAGTGGGACCTAGGCGCCGCCTAGGCGCCGCCTAGGCGCCCCTAGGCGCTAGGCGGCGGGTCACCGCCCGACTAGCGCCTAGCGCCTTTTATAACACTGCGATCTTGGAGAACCCATCTCTGATCGTACTCTCGTCCTCAATGTCATTCGCAGCCTCAACGAACGCTTCACCGCCATTAGACTTCATCTTCGCCGCAGCAACCCTTTCCCCTCCTTCCTGCAAGTTCGTGATGATTTGCGGTTGGAGGAACTCACCATGGCCAAGGCTGCTCCTGCCACAGCTCTTACTGTTACAGGCAGTAGTACTACTGCACCACCAGCTCCTTCCCTGGCAACAGAAGCTTCTCGACCCCCGCCATCTCAACCCCAGCACCACTCTGCCACTTCTGGAAATTCCAGTAGTGGCTCTGGTGGTCATCAACAGCAGCGCAACAAGAGGGGCAAACGCAGTGGTCGCAGTGGCAATAGGGGTCGCAGTGGTCACAACGGTGGTGCTGGTGGTACTGGTTCTGGTGGAGTTACAGGACAAACTTCTCCTGCTGTTTGGCCCAGTTTTTACAATCCATGGTCTGGATCAATTCATCTTTGGCCTGGCACACAGTCTACACCACCAACCCGTCCTCTCTCTGGATCAACCAGGCCACCCCATGCTCTTCTTGCTGCTGGACCGCACGGGCAATGGCCTGGTCAGTGGGGATTTCTTCCCCCTGCCACTCCATACACTTCTCCTGCTGCTGGATGGGATCAACAGGCTCTTGCAGCACAGTTTTAGACCATGTCCCTTCAGCAGCCACCTCAACAGGAGTGGTATTTTGACTCCGGTGCAACAAATCATATGACCTTCGATTCTGGTATCCTTTCACATTCCTTTCCTTCACCTTGTCATTCACCTTCTACAATTGTTGTCGGTAACGGAATCTAATTCCAGTTTCATCTACTGGCTATACCTCTCTTCCACATAATATTCGTCTTAATAATGTTCTTGTTTCTCCAAACATTATTAAGGATCTTATTTCTATTCGCCAATTTACCACTGACAACAATTGTTCTGTGGAGTTTGACCCTTTTGGTTGTTCTGTGAAGGATCTACCTACTCGGAAGGAACTCATCAGATGTGACAGCGTCGGACCACTCTACCCCTTGCGGTTTCCGGCTTCTGCCTTTCATGCATCTTCCTCATCTTCGCTTTGGCATCAGCGTCTTGGACACCCTGGCCATGACATTATGACTTCTCTAGCTAACTCGTCTGCTATCTCTTACAATAAAAGTATAAGAGATAGTCTCTATCATGCTTGTCAGCTAGGTCGTCATACTTGTTTACCTTTTCATGCATCAACTTCACGTGCTACACATCCTTTTCAGCTAATACATTGTGATCTTTGGACATCCCCTGTTGTTAGTGTCTCGGGTCACAAGTATTATCTTGTTATTCTTGACGATTATTCTCACTACCTTTGGACATTTCCATTACGTTTGAAATCAGACACTTTTCAAACCATCTCTCATTTTCTTGCTTATGTTCATACACAGTTTGGGGTATCCATTCAGGGAGTACAGTGCGACAACGGTCGCGAGTTTGACAACTCCACCACTCGCACATTTTTTCTGTCCCATGGCATTCACCTTCGTATGTTATGTCCCTACACCTCGGCCCAAAACGGTAAAGCTGAGCGCATTATTCGCACGATCAATAATGTCATTCGCTCACTTTTGTTTCAGGCTAGCATTCCTCCCACCTTTTGGGCAGCAGCACTCACTACAGCCACATATCTCCTAAACATTCTACCCACCAAAACACTTGGTCTTTCCACTCCTCACTTCACTCTCCTTGGTTCTCACCCTTCATATGACCATCTTCGTGTTTTGGTTGCAAATGCTATCCTAATATTTCAGCCACAGCTATTCACAAACTAGCTCCCCGATCCTCCCTGTGCGTCTTTCTTGGCTATTCTCCTCATCACAAAGGATATATTTGCCTTGATCGTCACACAAATCGGGTCATTATATCTCGTCATGTGGTCTTTGACGAATCCTCTTTTCCATTTTCTGAGGACAACTCTCCGCCCTCAGCCATGACATTTGATTTTTTGGAGGATTACACTAACTCGGTAACAGCTCCTCAGATGCTGTCGCCATCTTTGCCTCTTACAGGACCTCCAGCTCCTGCTCCAAGGGCTCAAGATTCCCTTGCTGAACTCAGTTTTACCCCTGGCATCCTGACTTCCAGGCCTTCTGAAGCCACGCTGGTTTCAGAACCAGCTTCTACTGATCTGCCAACCGCCCCGACCACAGGCCGGTATCGCGGTTTCGTCTACTCCAGACGCACGGCTCCACCAACACCGACCTCTTCACCACCTGCTCCAACACTATCATCCTCCTCGGCAGCAGACTCTTCTATGCATCTTCCACAAGGTGCTATACTTGTCCCACCTGTGATCAATCAGCATGGCATGATCACACGTGGCAAGCACGGTTTTCGTCAACCTGCACTATTTGAGGCAGCCCAATTATCCCCTGTTCCTCGGAGTTATCGTGCTGCATTGGCTGATCCCAATTGGCGCGCTGCCACGGAGGTTGAATATTCAACACTCCTTTCCAACCACACTTGGGATCTTCTTCCTCGACTGCCTCAATCTAATGTGGTAACAGTGAAATGGGTGTTTAAACACAAATTCAATGCAGATGGTTCTTTTGAACGCTACAAAGCTCGTTGGGTACTCCGTGGTTTCACTCAACGACCTGGTGTTGATTTTGCTGAGACCTTCAGTCCTGTTGTCAAACCTGCTACTGTTCGGACTGTTCTCTCCTTAGCTGTCTCCCGCTCTTGGCCAATTCATCAGCTGGATGTCAACAATACCTTCCTCCATGGCACCTTAACAGAGACAGTTTATTCTATTCAGCCCTCAGGATTTGAGGATTCTACTCATCCTGACTATGTGTGTCGGCTCAACCGCTCTCTCTATGGCTTGAAGCAAGCACCCCGTGCTTGGTATGATCGATTTGCCTCCCATCTTCCGCGTCTTGGGTTCAAGGAGGCCAAATCTGACACATCACTATTTGTCTATCACAATAGAGCTGACACTGCCTATCTTCTCCTTTATGTGGATGACATTGTTCTGACAGCCTCCTCCATGATTTTCCTACGTTGCATTATTGATGCTCTTCAACAGGAATTTTCCATGAAGGACTTGGGACGACTTCATCATTTTTTAGGCATGCATGTTCAGCACACTGGGTCAGGTCTTTTTATCTCACAACGGCAGTATATGCTTGAGATTCTTGAGCATGCTGGTATGGCTGATTGCAAACCATGCTCCACACCTGTTGATGTGAATCCAAAGCTTTCTGCCGATGGTGCTCCCATTCCCGACCCAACTGATTTCCGCAGTCTTGCTGGGGCTCTTCAGTATTTGACTTTCACCAGGCCAGATATCTCTTATGCAGTTCAGCAAGTCTGTCTCCATATGCATGACCCACGGGAGCCTCATCTTGCTGCTCTTAAACGCATTCTGCGTTATGTTCGAGGCACCCTGCATATGGGTCTGTTTGTGCGTCCCTCTGCTTTATCTGATCTGGTTGTCTATTCTGATGCCGATTGGGCTGGCTGTCCCGACACTCGCCGCTCTACCTCTGGTTATGCGGTCTTTCTTGGGGATAACCTGGTCTCATGGTCCTCCAAGCGTCAGAATACAGTCTCTCGTTCCAGTGCTGAGGCCGAGTATCGCGCGGTAGCCAATGCCGTTGCTGAAGCTACTTGGCTTCGTCAACTTCTGTCTGAGCTACACACTCCTCTGCGCAAGACAACCTTCGTATATTGCGACAATATCAGCACTGTCTACATGTCCTCCAATCATGTTCAACATCAACGCACCAAACATGTGGAGATTGATCTACATTTTGTTCGGGAGCGTGTTGCTCTTGGTGATGTCCGAGTACTTCATGTTCCATCGACATCTCAGTTTGCTGATATCTTCACCAAGGGTCTTCCTTCATCTGTCTTCACTGAGTTTAGGTCCAGTCTGAACATCGGTTTTACCGATGATTCGACTGCGGGGGCGTGTTAGGCATTACTGTGTTTTGTGATGTACTGTGCTAGTACTGTGCCAGTTGGCATGTCCACTGGCTTGCTTGTCTTGCAAGTCTGGGATTCTATTAGAATTCTGTTGAGTCTCAGGGCTATATATTTGTATCCTGATTCTCATCTCTAATACAAGAAACATATTCTCTAACAAACAGTGGGAATGGAATTTTAGAAAATGTTGGGTAAGAATGCAAGTATAGTCTTGTCTCCTCCCCACTTCCTTTTGGTAATTTCGGTTCCAGGTTCTGATATCTATTTAAGGACCTGACCAATGACTGATTACCATAACTTCATTTCATTTCACAAGTATACTGGTTAGGGAACAGAAAATTGTTTATTATCACTCGCAGATACATGGGCGGGAGGAAGATTGGAGTTGCTGTGGACTTCTCGTCATGTAGCAAAGCAGCTCTGAGATGGGCATCAACCAACCTTACCAGGAATGGTGATCAACTCATACTTATCCACGTCAACAGTTCCTACCAGAATGAGCAAGGTGCAGTTCATCTGTGGGAACAGAGTAACAGATTGGTTCACGTGAGTCTCCGTTTCTTACTGGGATCTTGAAATCCATAAAAAGATCAAGTTGTGTTATATGGGCATGATAAATAGTTCTGGTGCTAGTCTGCTTGGCTGGTTTGGAGCCGATGTAAGTACGAGGGGAGGATGTAAGCATCTTTTCTGTTGTTTTATCAGCTCAACTTGCTGCTGAATTTGTTCTTCTTCTGGATTTCAGCATTCATCCCTCTGGAAGAGTTCTCAGACCCACATGTCGCCAAGACGTATGCTGTCTCACCAGACAATGAAACACTAGAAATCCTGACTCAAATCTCAAAGCAGGGTGGGGTATGGGTTATTCTTCTTCTTCCACTTTTATTTTCCAGTACCCTAGAAAGGCCAGGAGATGATCCGTGCATTGAGATTTCTCATTGTGCCGTTGATACTAATTGGCTGCAGATTGAAGTCATTGCAAAGATATTCTATGGTGACCCTGCAAAGAAGCTGTACGAAGCAGTTGACTTGGTTCCCCTCAGCTGCCTGGTGGTTGGAAACAGAGGCTAAGCACACTTAAGAGGTATATGAACTTTTTTTTTCTGATCTTAAAACATTCTTATGCTCGAGAATCATGCAACAGTGCATGACACTAAGGACCTGTTTGTGTTTCAGTTTAGTATTATAATAATCTAACTTATTTTTTACAAGTTGAAACAAACATCTAACTTATTATAGTAAATCAATAATCTGATTCAACCTAGTTTATTTCTATAAGTTAAACAAATAGGACATAAGTTATCTATCCTTAATGCCTTGCTGATTAGAGCGTTCATCTGTTCGTGCTGCCTCTGTTTATTGTCTAGATCATTGTCCTGCGGTTCTGTCCTTACCATCTGAGGCTATTTGAGGTCGCTCTCTGTTGAGGGAAAATATTTCATCTTCAGGGTTACTATTACAGCAAGACGAAGGCAAACTACTAAGCCGAAGATCTCCAATATCCACTCCGGTTTAGTGCTAAAGCAATTTCGAAGGATCAAGGCGAACTCTAGTTCGGAGTATACCTTCGGATGTAGACTTTTCAAAAAACCTCCCTGCCAGCTAAGATGGAAGACTTATCTTCTTTCTCATTAGATTAGTCTTTTACCATTTTAGCCTTATCAAGGGTACCGAATAGTTTTCACTATGTCGGTTGTAACAGAGGGGTAAAAAGGTCTTTTCCTTAAGGTTTTGGCCTATAAATACCCCCGTTCTACCCTGTAATGAGGATCGAATACGGAGTTATTCAATACACACTCTCGAACTGTTTTGAGCTATTATCCACTTCGGAGGTTTAAAATAGTTTACTTCACAAACACTTCGTTTGTTAGTTTCTAAGCTTTAGAAACCTGTTAGCGTAATCTTTTACGCCAACACTCTCCAAATTAAACTGCGCATAATCGACTCGGATACTTCTACATGAACCTTAATTGTTGTGTTCTTGAGGCAGGGCCCTGATGGGAAGTGTGAGCTCCTACGTTGTGAACCACGCGACCTGCCCAGTCACGGTTGTCAAGGAGAGCGAATAGCTAGCTCCTGCAATAGTTTACAGCTCTGATGGGAAGCAGTAAACTGAAGAACAGCATCAGTATCTAATCTAACATATACAGTAGCAGAATGAATAAAGTGTTCTTGGCATGCCCTGTCAGTCAGCCAGTCAACTGGCCTTAGCTCTGTATCTGGAAAAAACACTTGTGCATCTGTAAATCATTCAGTAATATGCATATGCATGTACTAATAAATTATAAATGTTATTAAAGGGAAGAAGGGAACCATATGTGTGCTTCAGTATTTTGAGTTATTGTGCTTGGCTCTCCTTCCCATCTTTAATTTTAATGTTTGATATTTAGGAATATTTTCTGATAGATTTTTTATCTGTGAGCCTGGTAATTGTGAAAATATAGCTCGGCAACAAAAGTACTTTACTATTTTATCTTTATGGGGTCTCATGAATAGAGTTTATTATAATAGTTGTAACTAGAGAGTAGAGTAGTATTTCCCTATTAGTTTTTACATATAAATATCCCACTCTTCTACCGTAATAAAAACATTCATTCACGTAATAGAGCACATTTCGTACTAACCGAAGGTTATTATTTTATTCAGGAAGTTTGGTTCAGTTCGCAGTTAATCTCTTCTTTTATTCAAACTTGTTAGCGTAATCTTGGCGAGAACCACACGTGTGCTTCAGTATTTTGAGTTATTCTGCTTGGCTCTCCTTCCGATTTTTAATTTTTAATGTTTGATATTTAGGAATATTTTCTGGTAGATTTTTTATTTGTGAGCCTGGTAATTGTGAAAAGATAGCTCGGCAACAAAAGTAGAAAAAACACCTCTAAAACTAATCTTTTTGTAAAATGATTCATGTTTGCAACAGCATATCATACTCGTAGACGGGATGCCATATTAAATTTTTAGGAAAATTACTCACATGTCATTATAATTTTCAGAAATTGCTTATATACCACTGTCAGTGACTGTGGCGGCCTCCATCTGTTAGTGACACACCGATGGCATATTTCTGAAAATTATAATGGCATGCGAGTAATTTTTCCTATTATATAATTCTCTCTTTTTTTTTTCAATCCCGTTATCAGTTTCGGTCTTGTCTCGTGCGTATTTCATTAGTACCTTTTGAGATTAATAAACTGGTGATAAGAGTAAAAACAATAATTGGTTTATACTTAATCATCTAACGTATTTAAATATTCAAAATTTTAAATACAAATACAAATATTAAAATTTAAATATAGGAACATAATCATCTAACATATTTAAATATTCAAAATTTTAAATTTAAATACAAATATTCAAATTTAAACATTGAAATTTTTAAATGCAAATACAAATATTCAAATTTAAATATAGGAACATAATCATCTATCCTATTTAAATATTCAAAATTTTAAATGTAAATACAAATATTCAAATTTTAAATGTAAATACAAATATTTAAATTTTTAAATGCAAATACAAATATTCAAATTTAGATATAAGAACATAATCATCTATTTTATTTAAATATTTAAATATAAATACAAATATTCAAATTTAAATATAGGAACATAATCATCTATCGTATTTAAATATTCAATTTTTAAATGCAAATACAATTATTCAAATTTAAACAAGTGAGAAGTCTGCGCGTGTGGCAACTCCGTGTGGGAGCGTGCACGTGGCGCAAATGAGAGCCGAGATAGGGGCTCTGCCTGATGGTCTCTTTTGAGAGCACTCCTATCCTTGAGAGCCGAATAAGATCCCTATTGGATCTCAATTTTTCTTGCGGACTCTCAAAAATATGTTTGAGGACTTGGGGTCCGTTGGAGTTGCTCTAAGCAGGAGGATCATCATATCTATTTGGCATTTGTTATGGTCGCTATGGATTTATCCTGATCGTTCATTTCCTGATCGGACGGTGGGCGCGGATCTAGGATAGATAGGTCTCGTTCTGCGGCGACTGCATTGGCTAACGGCGCCTTCCGTTCCGAGTCACCTCGACTCGATGGCCGTGAACGCCGCCAAGTCCGGCGGCCGCGTGGTCGCACGGCACGGCGGCGCCCTCTTCCGCCTTGCTCCGGTCTCCGGCCTTTCGACGTCCACGGCCGCCATGACGGCTCAGCGCATCTCTCACTACCTCGCGCATCATCCCAGAGCGACCTGGGAGGCGCTCTCCGCCGCCGTACCCGCCGCCCCGTTGCCCCACGGCCACGTCGACGCCGTCATCCTCTCCCTCGCCGCCAAGAACAGTCACACCTCGTCTCCCGAGCTCGTCGCCAGGAACGCGCTCACTTTCTTCTATTGGTCCGCTTCTTCGTCGTCGTCGTCCCAGTCCCACTCCCTCCGGTCCTACTGCCTCCTCGTCCACCTTCTCTCCCGCGCTGCCCTCATCCGCGACGCGTCCGTCCTTCTCCAGTCGGCGATAGCCAAACACTCTTCGTCGCCCGCTTCTCCTTTCTTGGACGCCTTCTTCGCAGCCTACGAGGATAGCGGCACGGCCGCGACCACCCGCGGCCTCCACCTCCTGGTGCACGCTTACGCGCGTGCGCGCCTTCCGGAGGAGGCGCTCGATGCCTGCCACTACCTGTCCCAGCGCGGGGTGGTCCCCTCCCTCGCCGCCTTTAACGCCGTGCTGCACGCGGCCCAACGTTCCGGGCGCTTCGGGGTGGCCTGGGAGGTGTTCGAGCTTATGACGCTGAAGCGGGTGTACGCCAACCAGAGCACCGTGGAGCTTGTCATCGGCGTCCTCAGCCGCTCGGGCGCGCTTGCAAGGATGGCAGCTCTTGTGGAGAGGATTCATGGCAAGAAGTGTGCGCCAGGCGTGGTGGCACACGTCGCGCTCACGCTGAGGATCTTCGAGGAGGGAAGGACTGAGCAGGGGATCCTGCTGCTCAGGAGGATTCTGCAGAGGAACATGGTGTTCGATGACATTGCTTACTCACTGATTGTGCATGCTCATTGCCTGGCTGGTGATCTGAAGTCAGCGTGCGAGCAACGAGATGACATGGTTCGCCGTGGTTGTCGCCTGAACTCATTCGTGTATACTTGCCTCATCAGAGTGCACTGCAGTGAAGGCAATGTCGATGAAGCCTTGCAATTTCTGCAAGAAATGCTCTCCATTGGGTTGAAGCCATATGATGCTACGTACAGCCATCTCGTTGCCGGATGTTTCAGACAAGGGAGAATGGAGGAAGGCTCAGAGTACATGGGCAAGATGCTCCATGAAGGTTTAGTGCCGGATAATGGCACTTGCAATGAGATGCTAGAAGCGCTTTGCGATTCAGGAGAGGTCAGCAAGGCAAATGAGCTGCTAACAGCAGTGATGGACAAGGGAGTTGTTCCTGATCAAAACACATACTTGAGGCTGATCAATGGATATGGAAAAGTTGGCGATGCTCAAGGCATCATCAAGATTTATCATGAGATGGAGCACAAGGGGCTTAATCTTGGTGTTGATGTGTTTACTTCCATCATTAGGGGACTTTGCCAGTGTAGAAATCTCAAGGAAGCTGAGAAGTTCTTGACTGTTGTGCAAAGGAAGATATTGGCTCCAACTAGTGAAATGTATGATGTGTTAATCAGTAGTAATTGTGAGAAGGGCAACACTAAGAAGGCACTTTGGTTGTATGACAAGATGACAGAGAATGACATGGCCCCCTCTGCTGATATTTTTATGATGCTGGTTAAAAGAGTTATCAAAGCGAAACCTGCTTGTTCCTCTAATTGTTGATCTCCCAAATAAGATCCTAGCTGAGAGGGGAAATTGATGGGATAAAAGCTATAAGGGAAGCAAATGAATACATTATTATTATCCAACATGATTTGTCTTGTTATCTCTTCTTATATGGGATGAATGATGAGCTACAGCTGAGGTAATAATACCCTTCTTTAGCATTCTTTTGATAGTTGATAAACAAATCTCTACTGTGCATGATAGCTGAAATGGCATAGTTCCATGGCTTCTGAAGCCTAGACTTTGATTAGGGCTTTACCATGTGCCATATATAGAGGAAAAAATGATCATATACCTTTTATTTAGATGAAAATTGAGGATTTACCCTCCTGGATCTATGTGGGCCCCGCATGTCATTGAGATGCGGTGGGTAAATCTCCAATTTCTATCTAAATGGTGGGTATATGATATCATGTTTTCTTCAGATTGCTCAAGCGAAACATTTCCATTTCCCACTTGTAAAATACGGAGTTGATTCTCCGTTCAGAAATATGAGTGGATTACCCATTCAATAAATATGGTCTGTATCCTGTATAGCATTTGGAATCTTGGATTCATTTCTCCTAAGACCATTTCTTCTGTTTGAAACATTGTTACAGTGCTCATGTCGCATTCTTCTCCAAACAAGAGATCCAAGGAAGGGACGCCGATGTTGGAGTCTTGCCTGCCAGATTTTTCGCCATGCCATCTGCAGCGTCAGGTCAGATGTGATGCGTGCGGCTACTTGCTCCTGGTTAAGTCCCCTGTCACACAAAGCTTGGTACCATTACCCTCTTTAACACAGTGCTCCCAGGCTACCAGCCAGAAAAGATGTGCAGGTACTCGTTCTCGTACTCTCTGCTGATTATCATCTGATCAATAGATTTCATCAGTACTTGGTTTGTCCCAAAATATAAAAGTTTACATTTTTTTACTGGAAAGAGAGATAATATTAAATGAGAGATGATTGAGACGAGAAAGTATTAAAAAAAATTACAGATATGTATGATTGTACAATCAACTGATGAAGTAGATGGATAAATAGTTATATTTTGAAATATTTAATGATTTGTCATTTAAAAAAGTGATTTTTATTATTTATCCGCATGTTATTTACATAAGCGGTAAATAATTAAAAAGCATAAATTTTTATTGACAAATCTTCGGATGTAAAGAGAAGTAATCACAGTAAACAGTTGAGAACTTCATGGCTTAGTGGCTCCCAATACAAACATGGCGCAGCTCGGGCACGAGCGCGCAACCATGCCTTGCTCCGTCGTCTTCTTTCTTCATTCTAGCTTGCATTTCTGACATGCCTTTGTGCAAGCTTGCGCAGGCGAGCTATGTCGTCAACAGCGCACAGGGTGGGGACGCACGCCGCGGGGAAGGTCACCACCGGGAGGCGGCCGCCGAGCGTGCTGAGGGAGATTGCGTACGGCATGAGCCTGGGCATCTTGGCGGGATACGTGTGGTCTGTGTAAGCTTCACCACAGGAGCAACCAGCGCCACAGCCACGAGTTCTACAGCCTGCTCACCCAGGGTAAGATCACCGTCGTCGTCGACGAGCCGCCGCCGCCCGCCGGAGCTGACGACTAACAGAGTAACAACAGGTACGCAGGACAGCCTTCCACCTCACTACTTCTGCTTCTAGCACGTGGTTTACTCGTCTCGTTTCACCGTGCGACACTTCTACTGGCACAAGCAAGAATTTCTCTCTCTGTACTATTCTGCATCCGTTATGGTTCATATACTAAAGTTTAGCATATGTCATATCGTATATTTAAACATCAATTTGAAAGACTAAAATTTAACTGATTATAAAATAATTGCATAATTGAAAGATTATTTGCAAAACAAATTTATTAAGCCTAATTAATCCATGATTAGCAAATGTTTATTGCAGCATCACATTGTCAAATCATAGTGTTATTAGGCTAATTAGATTCGTCTCATGAATAATCCACCGATTATAAATAGGTTTTGTAAACAGTCTACATTTAATATTCTAAAATAATATCTTTGATACGACTTGCCATTAAATTTTGGAGTAAGGGTAACAAACAGCCCCTTTGTTTGGTTCCGTGTCACTGTTGAACTCTACTTGTTTGATGTGACTACCCGTTGTGTGATCAGATGGTGACATTTTTATGACCTGTCTGATCATGTCTCCGAAGAAAAAGAAACCAGTTTGACAAAATAAAAAACAAATTAAAAAGGTTGCAGGAATTATAACTGGTTGACGCTTTCTTGAATCTGGCTGTCTAGTGTGTATTATAGTGCTGTACTGGACTACTGGCAGTGTTTGTCTGCAGCGGTTGAGGCATGTCGAGATGGCTTAATTCGACGACAGCATGATTGCATCAGAAGCCTGGGCCTTGGAGAATCGCGGTAATGCCTTCCTCTTCTCTCTGTCTAATTTTCTTTTTCCTCGGAACGGAAAACCCCAAAAAATAGTTTTGGAAGTTTCATATCAATCTTCAAAATCCATCTGGTTGTCACTGTACTGTAGTCAAACTGAAAAAAAAGGGATTTTTTTTTTGCTTCTGTTTATGGAATCATCTGCTGATCACTCTATTGTGATAACTGATGAGAACGCATGTTCTTTGGAATTTTATGAGGATTGAATTGATGTTTTATCTTGTGTTCTGAGGGAACTATTAGATTCGTTGAATCCTCGGGGGAAAAAAAAATCAAATTCTGTTGAGGCATCATGTAATTTGTGACAACTCAATTGACAAATGTAGAGACCTAAGAAATCCATAGAATTCTGACGAACTGCATAACTACATGTTCAGGACTTCAGTAGGATCGCACAACTTCAGAACACGCACAAATATGTTTGTTTGTTTTTTAAGGGGTGTTTGGATCATGGGATAAAATTTTAGCCCTTGTCACATTCAATGTTTAAATATTATTTTGGAGTATTAAATGTAGATTATGTATAAAATTCATTCATAATCGGAGGATTATTTGTGAGACGAAACTAATGAGTTTAATTACACTATGATTTGACAATATGATGATATAATAAACATTTGCTAATCATAGATTAATTAGATTTAATAAATTCGTCTCTCGAATTTTCCTCCGATTATGCAATTATTTTTATAATTAGTTCACGTTTAGTCCTTTAAATTGATGTCCAAACATTCGATGTGATATGGACTAAAATTTAGCCCCGTGATCCAAACACCCCCTTAATTTTATTGTGACACTATCTTTTTACTTGACCTTTTAACCTATAATTTTTTAATTGAGACTTTTTTTCTTATTTTTTCACTTTATACCCTGTTTTCACCAGCAATATCGTTATATTCGGTAGAAAAGTTCATTACTACACTCAGCGTATGAGCTTGTTTGATGAGTTAGTGTTATATTATAAGTGTGATGCTAGTATCTAGCCAGGGATAACTTAAATAAGATAGTGTTTTTAGCTTTTAAATTCCAATTTGTTTTTAGATTCTTTGGATACTAGTTTCATAATCTTAACCCATAATCTAAACTATTCAGAGAGTTTTAGGTATTGTTTGGTTGTTTGTACCAAATTTATTTGGTTCGGTGTAGCTTCGAAGAACGTGTTTGTTTGGTTGACTTGACTATATGAATTGTCTAGGATGGGTTGGTTCAGATTCTTAAAATATTTTCTCTAGATGTTAATAATTTTGTGCTATAAAAACAA
This sequence comes from Zizania palustris, assembly GCA_019279435.1. NCBI lineage: Eukaryota > Viridiplantae > Streptophyta > Magnoliopsida > Poales > Poaceae > Zizania > Zizania palustris. The sequence continues at coordinate 78,510,227 of JAAALK010000288.1, read as the reverse complement.
GTGAACGATGCCATCTAGTTTCTATTAACTATTTTAATTATTTATAATTGGTTAAGATTAGTGGTTATTAAGTATTTTAGCTCAAAAATTAATTATAATTAGATATTATTAACCATAACTAATCATTATCACATATCATCTTATACATCTAACTAAACAATCTATTTATACCACCTTATCCAAGATAATCTCATCTCGAATAAATCTATACATGATCATCTCATACCGTTCAACTTAATTCAACAACCAAACACTATCTTAGATTTTAAGATTAACCTTAGCCGTCAAAAGCTAAAAAGCTAAAGCAAACGGATCGTATGTACCAGTAACATGATCAAGAGAGCGATCATAGTGACGACCTAAGTTTGAATTTTGAATTTTGATGGATAGATAAAAAGTTCCAAATGATATCAGAAAGGTAATAAATGAGAGTCCAAAATGAAACTTTTGCATCAAGGTGAAATTCACTTTTGATTTTTTTTGTCATACTTAAGGAACAAAGAACTCAACACGGCTGTACGTACATGGAACATGAAGAACACGTATGTATATATTGCTAGCCACACACAATCATAAACAAAATCCAGAAAAAAAAATCAAATTGTGAGTAGAACAGATGATAGAATAGACATGTTAACACAAGAGAAAAAAATGGAAGATTTGCTCTCATGTCATACATAAATTGGTAGAATTTGCTCTTTTGCCTCGTATGAGTGTATGACATGTGGTACCTGGGTCCAGTTGTCAAACACACTGATTGTGGCAAAAAAAGTAAACACTACTCAATTCTGTAGCATAAGAACAAAAATTCCAAAAAAAAAAAACTCATCGTACACTCAGCTCGTCGTCTCCATGAATCGCTCTTGAATTTGGTTTGAGAAGTGCGTCATCGTAAGTTGTGCAGCGGGTTGGACCCCGTCGGCGCCAGCCTCTTGTCGGCTTCGAATCCGGCGGCGCCGCCGCCGGGCCGGAACCTCCTCGCGTCGAGGGCGGCGAGAGCACTCTCCATCCTCCTCCGGCGCCTCTGGTGACTCGAAGCAGAATCAGAGACGCCCACGGTGCTACCGCTACTGCTGCTGCTACTGCCGTGGGTGCTCGTCGGCTGCTCAGGCGATGGCTCCGAGTCCGACAACGGACAGGGCGGAGCGACATGGCCGAGCAGCGAGCTCGTCGCCTTCAGCGCGAGCGGCACGAGCGACACCAGCACCAGGATCTTGAGGCACCTGGCGATCATGTCGCTCACGCGCGCGCGAGAGAGACAAAGAGATAGAGAGAGAGGCGGCGGCGGCGGCGGCGGCGGCGGCAGCAGAGAAGCGGACGGGCGCGCGAGTTAGCGAGTAGTGAAATGGCGCATGTGGCTGTGGCTGCGTGTGTGGCTTTGGCGAATGGCGCGCGTGGCGTGCAATAATTCGGATTGATTTGACGTGGGAGGCGGACGGACAAGCGGACGGAGGAGGGAGGAGACGAGGGAAAGGCGTCCGGCGGCCTCACGCCGCCCGCGCCCGGCGTCTCGCTGCGGCTGTTCCGTGGCGAGGCCGGCCATATGAATGATGCTGCCGCTTGACCGGCGCCCATGGAAATAAATTCCACGGACTTTATATTTGTTTGTTTTAGTTAGAGAATGTTAATAGCTATTTTTCAAGTCATATTAGCATTTTGGGTTAATTTTTCCGGGAACTACAATTTTCACGATTTACTAATATGTTATCGATGTGTTACTGACAGATAGGGACCATCACAGTTACTGACAAGCATTTAGGCATGTGAGTAATTTTCCCTAGCATTTTCTATATTTATCTATAGATTCATTGATCTATATATTAATCTAATCAAGGCGAGTGTTGGGGAAATAATCCGTCAGTCATGCGATTAGGCGGGCGGCCCCGAAGGTGATTTCGGAGCATGCAAAGTTCGAAGCCTTTTGACGTCTTTGTGGTACTCCGAAGGAGAAGGCTCGAAACCCATGATGCTAGCCTTGACAACCGCAGAGAGAGGTATTCAGAGCCTCCAAGTGCTCTGGTGGCCCCGCCATCTCGCAACCCTTCGGAGGGTCTCGCTTCAAACAGGCGCCGCAAAACACCATAAAATATTTGTTTGACTAGAGCATTCACATGTGTTCTTGCCATCCTATTCCTACGGAGTCTCATGAATAAAGTTTACATTGACAGTTGTAACTAGAAGTTAGGATAATATTTTCATATTAAATCTTTGTCTATAAATACTCCTTCTTTTTACTGTAATAGAGACATATATTCATGTAATAGAGCACACTTCGAACTGGAATAAGATTATTATTCTGTTCAGAGACCTGATCTAGTCCGCAATTAATCTCTTTCTTTAACTAGCCCTTCGAGACTATTTGAACATGTTAGCATAATCTTTTACGTTAACAACTAGAATAACTTATATTCTGAACGAATGCGGTGTATGTTCTATTATGATTACCCAGTCGATAAGAATTTAGCGAAGATTGTGTTTTTTTGGTTTTCGGATTCTAGTTCGGTTTTACGTCTGTAGCTATTGATTTTCACAATTCACAACCTAGGTTTAGAATTTAGACCGCTTATTTTATCTTTAGATTTTAGAAGTGACTCTAGCCGATAAAAACCGAAACAAATAGATTTGAAAGCATTCCACACACAAAATATATCTAAATTAAATCGACGGCACATGAAAGATCAAGATCAAGATAACCCGACGAACGGAGAACACAAAAAAATGATTCCATTTGAAGACTTTAAAATCCTCAACCCAGCTGAACACTGGCTCATTGAGAGATCTGCCTCTGGCACATCACATGCATGACGCGCCTGCAGGGGTTTTGTCATTTCTGCCGGACACATCGACGAACCCCTGTCCGGCTGCCGTGCATGGCAGCGAATTCAAGGCTTAGTTTGGATTCATTTGAATTCACGCTATTATAGTTTCATGAATTCGGAGAAATTCATTACAATTCACGTGTTTTGATCTTGACCGGTATCATTATAATCTTAAAAAACTACGAACCATACCACTACAAATTTAGAGAATTCCAAAATATACCGTTACGATTTCAGAGAACTACAAGACCGAGCTGAAATTGCAATGGCGTAAATTTAGATATGTGAATTGTAATGGCATTTCTCCGAACTCGTAAAGTTATAGTGGCGTGGATCTAATTATTTCCAAATTCAAATCAGAAATCTACGATAACGCACACGTGACCAAGTTGATACGGGATCTTATAAGAATTTCGATGTTGAGAGTATTTAGGTAAGAATAATATTAAGATAAGTTGTTTCTTAAAAATTCCCGTATTATATTTCGACACATTATTTTCAATTAAAACTAAAACTTTTGCTAGGATATCATCTCCTCCGGTTCTTCTCACTGGGGAGCGAGTGGCTTTGCTCGAGCCGAGCTCGAGTGGTGCTGTAGCGGCCTGCGAGCAAACAGTTGGTGACATGACTCATGCAATGTGGGTAGTGCTAAAAAATTAGGTCAAACTCATGAGCTAGTTTGGTAGCTGACTAATTAAAAGTCTATTTGTTTTAGCTTTGGATTATAACAATCCAGTTTATAAAAAAACTGAGATCCACCATATTACTAGATTGTTATAATTTGTAAGTACTTCAGATCATAATAAGCTAACAGAATAAAGACATGTTTATTTTAGCTTTGGATTTTAACAATCTAGCTTATAAAAAAACTAGATTCCACCAGTTTAGACCTTGTTTGTTTCATCTTTGAATTATAACAATCTAGTTTTTTATAAGCTAAAATAAACTGCCAGCTTATTATGATCTGGAGTACAGATTATAACAATCCAATAAGCTAGTAGAATCCAACTTTTTTCTATAACTGAATTGTTATAATCCAAAGTTGAAACAAACATGCCCTTCCTGGATTATTATAATATGCACTCTAGATTATAATAAGTTGGCAGAATAAATTACCATGTTTGTTTCAGCTTATGAAAAAAACTGAATTGTTATAATCCAAAGCTGAAATAAACATGACTTAAGTTACACTGTTTGTTTCACTTATGAAAAAAAGCTAGATTGTTATAATCCAAAACTGAAATAAACAAGGTCTAATTCGAGCTCTAGTCACTCATGATTTAAATTTATATGATTTAATTTGCATTCTACAGACAACATATATTAAAAATTACTAAGTCCACTAAAGTCACATAACAAGCTATACCGAGCCTAGATTTTAGCTCGATTCATGAATCGAGCCGAGTCAAACCGAGCTAGTACAAATTCTAGCGAGCTCCTCGGCGTGGCTCGTTTAAGCCCTAGAGGTGAGGTGAGATCATTATCTTCTGATAAGGACTTTGTAGCCTACATCTACATAATTTATTTTCTATGTTTTCAATAAAATTAAGTGTGCGTTTGGTGAGCTGTTTGTTGTGAAAAAACTGACGTGAGTTATCTATTGTGAAAAAACTAAAAGTCGTTTGGTTGAAACTGTTATGAAAAACTACTGTGAGCTGACTGTTTTTTTATAACTGACATAATTTTCATCATTATAATATTCCATACATATATATAAATAGGAAATCATCAACATTGATGCAACTAAATAACTAAAAAATACATTAAATAAATAAAAAATTCTATAATTTATCTCATAAAGTAATTGGTAACTATACAACCATCACATGCAATTATGCAATGTAATACAAATCATAATAATGTTAGATCAATCAAGACATCTTGAATTCACGCTATCCAATTTATACTAAAAAGCAAAAAAAAAACAGAAACAGAAAAACAAAATCCAAACTGCTTCCAAATTTATATTAGAAAAAAATCACTTTTCGTGAAAGAAACAGATTTAGTAAACCCATTTGATTTAACTTCCGTTTTTTTCATAGTAAATGCCGATTTCAAAAGCAGAAGCAAACGAGGAGCCACCCTAATTCAGTCATCCAAGTAACATCAGTCTACACGGATCTACTTGATCACTCACACCACCGAATTCATTTCCTTACTGCTACATTTCATGGAGTGCTTGCTAGTGCCCACCGGTAGCAAGGGAGCAAAGGGCACGACGTACCAGCTGAAGAATCAACCCAAGATCGATCAGTTCCATCGCACTCGATCGATCGATCGATCGAATCCTCCCTCTTTTTTTCTCTTTCCTCTCGTTGCCGCGTGCAGAAACTTTTTCTGTGCATGCGCACAACTGCACCCCTGCATCTTCATTTCAGTCTTCACCCCAGAAGTGTCCGGCAATGGAGCTGGACGCCACTGTTCATCACCAGTAGCTCATCAGCTACACTCTACGCATCATTCTGCTGTTGTTTTTTTTGTCAATCAGGTTTTGGACAGGAGCTCTGTCAATGAGGATTATGTAGAGCAGGTCTGCTACAGTATACTGCATCACTATTTGTCCCAAGAATTTCTGGAGGTAACTCTGGTGAGCTCTGGCCATAATGCAGAGCTAATTATATTCAGAATTAAATGAGGCAGAGACTCCACAGGAAAACTTCTTGTTTTCTATATTTACTCATCAATCTCATCTCTTTGCCACCTATAGATGTGCAACAAGGATGGGCTTTAGCTCACACACTGCTTGCTGTATGTACAAATGAATGCCGCCGCGGGTATAGACAACAATAATATAGCTCAAACTCAGAATTGGAGGAATTCTCATCTCACCCTTTTGTTGGGAGCTCCAGAGCTATAACCAAATCAAATCTTTTAACACACTAAGCGCGAGGGACAGACATCGGTGCGCGATCACCTTGGTCCAGAGAGCTCCATGGCTTCCAGGCCAAGCGAGGATTCATCTGCGGGGAAGTCCATGAATTTTGGGGGCAGAAGCTCCGACGACACGGACTTCGGCGTGTCGACATTCTGCGACGCTTCCCATTTCTCGGCGAGCCCGTCCCCTTCCAGCATTCTGATCACTTCGGACATTCTGGGGCGGTGAGATGGGTAGTATTGCGAGCATAGCAGGGCCACTTGAACCATTTCCTCCAGCTCAACCCTGTCATAGTTGCTACCTAGGTCTTTATCCACCATCATGCTCAGCTGCTTTTCCTGATGAAGTTTCTTCACCTAGACCAAAATGCAAATATCAGAAATGCTGCTCATGACAACAACCTTTAAGGGTAGATTATAGCCCTTAAACAGCCTTTTTAGATCTCAATTGATATAAAAAAGAACATGCTAACTGATGGTGGATGTCCACACTAGATAAATACAAATAGATATGCCTTGAGTTTGTCAAGCACATTTTCAGCTTATCTTCTCTGCTAGGAAAAGAAGTTCCACTACCCCACACATCAAATCATATCAATGAATGTACTCAAATCAACATAAAAAGCAAAAAAGATCCTGAGAGTGACATACAGACTTGTCAAAAAAGTGGACAAAAAAACTAAAGGGCATATCACCACAGGAGACAGTGGTCATATAAAGTGATGGAGTTTTTTTTTATGTTCATCTGGGGTATTGAAGAAAGGGAAAATTACTCACATGCCGTTATAATTTTTAAGAATTGTCTACATACCACTGTCAGTAACTGTGATGACTCTCATTTATCATTGACACACCGATGACATATTGACAAACCGTAAAAATTGTAATGACACAAAAGAAATTAACCCTTAAAGAAAAGAGGTACTCCTATCTCGTACTGTTAACCATGAGGTATAAGAAGTAATAGGTATCTAGAGGTACCGCAATTCAACACTAGGAGATATCTCTAATTTTCTACTCCCTCTGCCCTAGAATACTGGTTGTTTTAATCCATAGAGATTATCTCACAATGCATGTCGTTTTAGCATTCAGTCCTTTGGAACAACTTATTGGTAGCTTATGATTAAAATCGACGCAGATTATGTGCCAAACGGAAAAATTATAGACAATTTAAATATTAATCATAATCAGCAACATAACTAATAATCAGAACCAACTATCTCCCTGCTTATCAAATAATCAGGATTATGTTTGGTGCAATTCCCTAAACATTGAAATGTCAATTGTCAACCACAATAATAAAGTGATGGCAAGATAGTCATTTTTCCTAAGAGCAAATTTGCTCCAAATCCTAGAACGATCAGCATTTTGGGACGGAGATAGTACATCTTAACACTTCACAAGGACCATAAAAAAATCTCAAGACAGTAAGGCGAAAAATAACACAAAATACATACCCAATCAAGCACACCACCCTTCTGATTAGCTAGCCTTCCAAAGTCAAGTGCCTTCTGACCAGTGATCAACTCAACCAACAAGACTCCAAACCCAAAAACATCGGTCTTCTCTGATGACTGTCCAGTTGACAAATACTCTGGAGCTATGTGCCCTACTGTCCCGCGTACTGCTGTGGTAACATGGGACTCCCTGTGATCCAAAAGTTTTGCCAATCCAAAATCTCCCACAATTGCTTCAAAATATTCATCAAGAAGCACATTGGAAGCTTTTACATCACGATGGATTATTTTTGGATCACACTGTTCATGCAAATAAAGCAGCCCTCGTGCTGTGCCAAGTGCAATCCTTTTTCTTCTCGACCAATCTAGAGCTGGCTTGCCATTTACAAGTTCTGGAAAAAAGTGAAAGGAAGTTTAGGTGCCTTGTAGTATCAAATGGAGAAGGTTAGTTTGCTTCCTAGCTATCTAATATACTCAGATAATGCTCACACTATGTTGCTATTATTGAATAGTAGATGACATCGGTGAAGCTAGAAATGTGGTGATGTGGATGGGTGCAGTTCGAAATCCAAATACAGTGCAGTGCAAAGGATTGATTGAATGAATGAAGAACACTTAAATCAGTAAGAGGATAAGTAGTAGGATTTAAGTTAACCAGCAAAACCAACTACTACCAGCATAAGTAGTATACTTCAGTGGCATACTTGCTTGACATAATCATCTTTCTATCTCATGATAAACTTTTGTATCTTTTTCTTCAACTTGATTTTTCTAAATAAGTTGAGGCTCAAGACTATCAGTCCGCACCACAGATGTATATATCTGTACACATTAGAGTTATGAGCATGAAGTAAGGGACTTACCCCGCAACTGCGAAGCAACACTTCCATTTGGCATGTAAGGATAAACAAGTAATCTCTCATTCTCTGTAGTGCAGAACCCAATAAGCCTAAGGAGATTACGATGAACGGCCAAACTTATCACCTCAACTTCAGTTTGGAATTGAACCTCCCCACCAACAGCATTATAGTCCTTCAATCTTTTGACAGCAACAATTGCACCATCACGTAAAAAACCCTTGTATACTATCCCATATCCACCTTCACCTAAAATGTTCTTTGAGTTGAAATTATTGGTAGCTGCACGAAGCTCCTTAAAAGCATAATGCTTCAGATGACCCAGGCATACTTCTGGGTCATATTGATCTGCAGGTAAGATAAGGTATCTGTTATTATTGTACTAGAAACCAAAACAGCAAAATATTTGAGCCAAGAAACCATGCACTGTCATGCTGAGAGGATAGCCGGGCGGCGGCGACTGTTAGGGATGAGAGGTAGACTTAAGTTGAGAAAAAGAACATTGGGATGATATTAGACTAATTTTTCATGGTTTTTCAATTGAGTGCATGAGATCTCTTTATATATATGAAGAACTAAATTGATAGGAAAATAATCCTTGCTATCATGGAAACCGATCTAATCTCTATATTTAATTCCTAACTAAAACCAATATCTTACTATCTAATCTTAACTTTTAAGGACTCAATCTAATTTAATATAATCTTACCTTTTAAACTATTCAATCCCTAATTTTTGCTACAGTACCCATGCTATAGTACCCGGGTGGGTACTGTTCATGTGGGCTGGCTGAGCTTGGCCCACTACCCATGACATGCACATAAACATATAACATGTTAAAAAGATCAGAGTGTACAAGTAGACATATCATGCTCAATCCAAGGAAAGTGAATATACTGAACATAATGGGGAGATCATGACTATGACTGCACCAATGGTTTTCCTAGAAGGATCACCGCACCTAATATAGGGGAATAAAGGCCTCTCTTTAGAGTTGGACCAAACAGTAATTTGAATACTTACCCATTAGAGAAAGCTTGGTCACTGATTTGAATGCGATGTTTAAGTAAAAAGAAGACAAGCATCTATGCATTCACATGTGTAAACAACACAGAGGAAACTCTACTAGGAATTTTACCACTACTCTCAGTGTTATGACCATGAACATTTTCTGTAGTAATCGCAAGACATGTTGTGTCTTTGTACCGATGAGAATAAATGAATAATGAAAGTTCCCTTCAGGACAAACTATGTAACTGAACATATTGGGGCATGGCCCATGTCAAAGGCACATTTAAGTCATGTACTTCATGGTTGCCTAGTAAAGTTGTCTTTCGGCAGCATGCATGATACTAGGACACATTGGTGTGCAACTTTTATGAACTGTGATATTCATAGACTCAGTTCCAATAGGGAGTACTGAAACTTATGATAAAAAATAGATAAGAAAACAACAAACCAAGCATTAAAAAAATGCATGGCATATAAAGATCATAACACAGACAACCAGGTTTGGGTAACTTTTATGACCCTTAAGTCTCGATGTCTGAACTATATAAAGTTTATACCTAAATGTTGAATAGATTTTAAATCGGTAGACATCCATACTGAACTGAGACAAATTATTAGTGACCTATCATGAATAGATAATGGGTTCCTCTATGTCCAATTATCAAGAGAATTTAAAACTCGTTACAGATATCACATTAGTACATAACTGAATACTAACAAGAAATGCTCAATTCCGCAGCTGAAAGGATCATTATTTGTGGAGAATATTAATATATGATACAGTATAGTCCAAGCTGACCAATCATTCAGCTTGTGCAAGGTCAATAGGTCAAAGAACCAACGGCATTTGTACAGAATAATTTTGTTGCTATCCATGTAGAATTACTATCAAATAGATCACTTTGAAAAATACAGCTCAAAACTCAACCATTGTAGAATATCCAACCATTGCTGCAGTAAATACATCGATTATCGCTATCAAAATCCAGATGGAGCTATTATGGCAGTATAAGCGTAAAATTGAAAAGAACATTACCATTTACGTCAAAAAAGATCTGCTGGTTATGCCTGTGCCGCCACCAAAGAAGCATACTGACTATGATAGTAGCGAATACTACCGAACCAACAGTCACTCCACAGATAATAGCTATTCGGTGGCTTCTTGAGATCCCTTGCTGTGGCTGAGCTGAGGAAAAGGAGATAAATATGAGTTGCATAAAAAATATGGGTGAATCTGTTATGGAACATATTTTTTTGAGTTCAATAATGAACAAAATCTCACTCTTTAGGTCATCTGGGGGATATGAAAGTGGATCCAGGGATACAGAAGTGCAATTATCTCCAGACTTGACACCACATATCATTGGATTTCCCACAATGCTGCCAAAATAAGTAATAGCGAAAATAAAAGGATAAGACAGTAGCCTACAACATGCACATAGAACGTTTAAGTGAAAACTCAATTGGTCAAGGTGAAAGGGGATAAGATGAATTACTTGAAAGTTCTTGAAGAAATCTTTGGCAATGGACCACTCAGGTTGTTAAATGAAAGATCTCTGCAACACAAGGTCAATTCAAGGATATTATTGAAATATACTGATGAAAAATAAAAATATGAATTAACAAAATGGGATCAAGAGACATACACAAGAGCAAGTCCATTGATGGTGGCTAGTGAATCAGGTAGAACTCCAGATAAGCTGTTGTTGTTCAACTTCCTGGTAGCAACAAGAGAAATAGAAAACAACTAAAAATATATCATAGCATACAGCTAGAGGACTGGGGAACTCAAGAGCCAAGGAAAGATATCTTACAGATAGTTGAGGTTCTTGAGTTCACCAATTGAACTCGGGATACTCCCAGTAAGCTGATTGTCTGACATGTCAAGCGTCTGTAGCATCCCCAGCCTGCCTATGCTGCCAGGAATAAGGCCAGATATTGCATTGTTCTGTAATAACCTGTTGAACAAAAGGATGTTGAACACTTGCCATATATTTTTAAATGTCATGGGTAATGTAAACAAGACGGGATCAGTGAGCTTACACAGATTGCAGCCTGGTGAGGTTCCCGATGCCGGGGGATAATTTGCCTGACAAACTTTGGCTGGGCAGACCTCTGCGAGCACGGTTGATACAACAAGATTAGCGGCCATTGCTGAAGCTCGCCGAAGGCAGGGCGGCGGGACGAACAAAGGACAACACGTACAGCGCAGAGACGTAGCCGTCGGCGGAGCAGGTGACCATCCTCCAGCTGCAGGGATCGACGGAGTTGATGTCCCAGTTGTCGAGCACATTGTAGGGGTCTTGCAGCTCCGTCTTGATGGCCATCAGCGCCACCACTGCGTGTACAGCCACAGGCAGCAAGCAATCTCAGCTTAACCAAATCTTAGCAACAAACAACTCAAACTCCGCAGGCGCAGAAACCGCATTCTCTTGCTCTTGTTCAAAGCCAGGGAAGATCGTTTGCATGAAGTCGCTAGCTTTGAATCGAGATTGACAAAAACCAAATCTTTAGTGATTTTACTTGATCCTATTAACTACTAAGCCAGAAAGATAACGATTTTCTTTTCTATCCAAACTAAACTCGAGAGAATTAAAGTCATCAGATTGAACAGAAATGATAAAATAGCAGCGACAGCGTCGAAAAGTTTGGGTTTTTCTTGGGATTCATGGAGAGAGGGAAAGGAGTGGACGCGGGAGCCGGGAGGTGAGGTTGCGCGCTCACCTTCATAGTTGATGCCGGCCGGAGAGAGCGTGGCAGTGGACGACGGCAGGATCACGGCGAGCACGCAGGCGAGCGCCGCCCACCAGCGCCACCACCGCATCCACATCATTCCGCCCACAGCCCACGGATTCGCTTCTCCCAACAACAAGATAGCGCAAGAAAGAGAACACAATTCCAGCCGACAGCGCCGCCAGCAGCAACGGAGAAGGAGAGAGAGAGAGAGAAAGAGAGAGAGCTCACGAAACCATTCGCCCCTACCCAACCGAATCCAATCCTGTCCAACGCACACGCCGAGGACGAAGCGAGGGGCTCACCGCTCACGCCGGGGTGGAAGAGGAGGGGAAGGGTGGTGGCCTGGTGGGGGTAGGAGGTTAGGAGCGGAGTGGAGTGGGGGCGGCAGAGCAGAGCAGGGCGCAGCCGCGCAGGCAGAGCCGCAGAGGCGGTGTGTGTGTGTGGGAAGGGAAGCGAAGGGAAGGGCGAGCACCGGGCTGGCTGCCACTCCGGCCCTATCAATCCACGCCATGCTCAGGCTCAGCTCACCCCACGCCACGCCACGCCGCGCCGCTGCAAAACCGCCAAAAAGCAAACCTTTTTCACGCCGACACGGATGCGCATGCCTACGCTGCCATCCGTCCGTCACCGTGGCGACCATTGCGACCCACCCCATGAATCATTAGGGCCAATTTCGCCGTCCTTAAAAACTTTATCATTGGTAGTTCCACACGAGTTTAATTTAAAATATCTGAGTATTACGGGTTTACTAATTATCCATGTTTTAATAAGCTTGAGCTTTAGCTTCTACTTTTACTCCTGCTTCATGTTTTACTTTAGATTCTGTTTCTGTTTTCAAACAGTCAAACACTAACGGGTTTCAAATTACTCCTGCTTGAGCTTGAGCTTTAGTTTGATTTGATGAGTGCGTGAACGAATTTCAAATGTGTTGGCACAAAAGATTACGCTAACGGGTTTAAATAATCATGAAGAGTTATTAAGTGAGATGATTGTTTGTAGACTGTTCTAGAGCTCCGATAAGATAATAGCCGAGGACAGTTCGGAGTGTCTATTGATTATCTCTCGATTCGATGCATGTACCTCAATAAATAAAAGGTATTTATATGAAAGAATACACAAGGACAAGACTATTTTATCCTCTAGTTACAACCGTTATAGAAAACAATGTTATTTAACCCTCGTAGGACTAAAAAGATAAAAATCATGTGAACATTTGAATAAAGCAAATATCATATCTGTCTTGTTGGCACCCCTTCAGGAGGACATCCTTCGGGGAGTTCTCCTTGACTGAGGCCTCATTGACCCATTCGAACCGCAACCCTTCGCAAGACTTCTTTCATCGAAGCCTTGTCGATTGTATGCATCCTTGGGGAGCGAGGCTTCGGCTCCTCTTTCACTTCGAAGGGGACATCCGGAGAAGCCTCCTATTTATCGTGTTGATGGAAATATTTCCCCCAAACAAAATGTATCTATGGATTTTAGAGAGGTTACCATCCCTAATCAGCATCCACAACTAGATGATATATTCCCCCATTTTACTTAGTTAATCTTTTACCACTCTTGCATACAGATTAGCAAGTTAGTTAGTCAGTTAGTTAGCTAGGGTATGTTAGCATCATTGAGTCCATCATGTCTTTTCCTTTTTGGGCTGGCTTTGCTTACACACGACGGCAGATGCTTCAATGCAATTTGAGAGGCCAACGACCAACCACAGTGACAAAAAAAAATGGTTTCCTTTAAAACTAAACCACACGTATAAAATCAATAAAAAGATTCCGATTTACATGAAAAAATTTACAATAAAAAATCATGAGAGACGAGATTTTACCATCCTCGAAGACGAGGAGGTATCAAATCTGAGTTGTTGATCGAACTTATTCAACGACTGAGATTATAGCAGTACTTTATGTTACTTTTTCGTGCACTACTAGTAAAGGTGAAAGGATATTTTTTGAATTTCCCGTAACACTTTAGACACATAAACTTTATCTCTCGTAATCAAACATCACTCAACACCAAGCATTATTAACAACAATATTACTCCTTCAACATTAAGGAAAATTACTCGCATACCATTATAATTTTCAAGAATTACTTACATGCCACTATGTCAGTGACTGTGGTGGTTCTCATTTGACATTGACACACCGATGACATATCGACGAACCGTAAAAATTATAATGCCACAGAAAAATTACTACGGTTCAAAGCTAGCAATCCGTGAGGCTGGAAAAAACAATAATCTCCAGGACTGGAGCCGTTCCGGCTGTCATTTTCGTAAGCATGCAGACGCAGGGCGCTAATGACAAGGCGCATGTTCTGATGTTCATCTCGGCGCGGTAAACCTACCAATATAAAACAGAATGACAGGGGAACATAAAAAGATCGGAGAAAAACCGAGAAAGAGAGTGCGAGAGTGAGAGTGAGAGTGAGAGTGAGAGTGAGAGGATCAGAACAAAAAGCTTTGCACTGGCGAGTCACATGCTCGCCTTTTGTTTCGTCTCGTCCTTTCTTGTCTCGGCGTCGCACTGCCTGTCCAGCAATCCCTGTCACTCTCCCTCGTCGCCGTCTCTGTACTCTATAGCTCATCAGCGGCATAGAATCTTATGCTCGTTTTTAATCACGACTAGCTAAAACGTCGGGGCCGCGACGAATTACCTAAAAATTGGAGGGTTGTTTTGCAAAATCGTGATGTGGAGGGCTGTGGGGAGAGCAAACTCAAGCTACTTTTAATGATCTCCGATATGTTACATGTTAGTGTAAAAGATTACGCTAACTAGATTTAAATGATCTTGAATGGTTAATTAAAAGGAAAGATTGACTGCGGACTGAACTAAGCATCCGAATAGGATAGTAGCTTTAGATTAGTTCAAAGTGTGTCTTATTATGTGAATTGATGTCTCTATTATAGTAGAAGAAAAGGATATTTATAGGCAGAGATCCAATAGGAAAATACTGCTCTACCCTCTAGTTACAATCGTCATAGTGGACTCTATTTATAAGACCTCGTAGGGGTAAAATGATAAATACACATGTGAACACTTTGGTAAAGAAAACGTCTTATCCCGTTTTGTGACGTCCTTCCTGAGGTGGGGCCTCCGGGAGGCAGTGAGGTGACGGGGGCCACCGGGACGCTTGAAGGCTCCGAATTCCTCCTCATGCGCCATAGCTGGGGCTAGTGACAAGGGCTTCGAGTTTCCTTCTTCAGAGTACCGCACTGACAACAGAAGACTTCACACTTTGTATGCTCCGAAACTATCCTTCAAAGCCGTACTCCTAAGGGCATGACTGCTGGAAGTATTTCCCCCCAACATCAGCGGATATTTTTCTATTAATTAGAATATATTAATGATAAATTAATTAGGCTTAATATATTCCTCTCGTGAATCAGCCATATATATACATATATATACTTAGTTTTATAATTAATCTATAATATTTCTAATTAGCACTCAAACACCCCCTTACCCTCTCCTGGCTCATCCGGTGCTATCAATTTCTTCACCTCGTCCAGTTTTGCTGCGTCAAACAGGGGTGGATATTCTGATTATTCGGTTTGGTTTTCCGGTTTCTACCGAATTTGATCATTACGAAATTGAATTCAAACCGTTGTATAAAATAGCAAAATCTAGAATAAAAGACAGAAAGCAGCTGATCCAATTTTTTTGAGAAATAAACCTTTTTCTGAACTCATAAATGCACTGCTGTTACTGCTAAGGCTATTCACAATAGGAGTTTCGTGGGATATTCTATGATATTAATTACCATGTCTCATCAGATTTTTTGCTAATATAACATTCAATTAATGAGGGAAAAGAATGAAGTAGTATCATTACCATGACATGGTGCTAACCTGTTTCTAAGACGGATGAAACGAAATGAAACGCCCCCTGAGAACCAAATCGTTTCATTAGAAAGAGGGTATTTTATGAGAGCTAGTTACATTTAATTACACCGGTTAGCCTAGAAAATAGTGAAATAAAACTCTCTACTGAGATATGGTATTTAATTCAGTTGTAAAGCTTATGTGGATTTCTAGAAAACAGTGTTATGAAACCCATCGTTATGAATATCCTAATAAAAGAGTTGGTTGCCAGGAGTGTGTCTGGAATCTTGACCTAAAAGGCATTAATTGCTCCATCTCAATTATAGCTAATCACCCATCATCGTGATCTGCTCCTCCTCTTGATTACTTGCATTCCTCCGTGCAAATCGAAGAATTCGATCCGCAGTACGCAGGGAGAAGCCAGGATAATTTGTCACTGAGGTCGGCTAAAATTCATGGTACTAACTTAGGTTGAAGAAATATAATACTATACATTTTCGCACGGGTCTTAGCTGGTAAAAATTTATAGGTAAAATGCGCTACGACGAAGTCATCGGGGTCGGCTGACCCCGATGCCATAACGTGGGTTCGCCCCTGGCAGTACGTGCGTGTTCGTTGGTATACAAATGGATCTTTGGGTGTTTCAGTTTCCGGTAGCTGCAACCGAGGGAGTTGTTTGATTTCTTTAGTCCAAAGTTTAGTTCCGTCGTATCGGATGTTCGAGTATTAATTAGAAGTATTAAACATATGTTATTTATAAAACTAACTACATAAATAAGGGCTAATTCGCAAGATAAATTTATTAAAACTAATTAGTTTATGATTCGACAATGTGGTGTTACAGTAAACATGTGATAACGATGAATTAATTAGGCTTAATAGATTCGTCTCGTGAATTAGCCCTCGTAGATGTACTTAGTTTTATAATTAACATATGTTTAATACTTCTAATTAGCACTCAAATATCTAATGTGACGAACAAAACTTAGACTAAAGGAACCAAACACCCTCTAATTCTAGAATTTGAAACTGAAACAAGCGGTTCAAATTTTAAACTCAAATTATAAGAATCAATAGCTATAGAATCTAAAAATAAACTGAAATCTAGAAGCTAGAAAACACAGACTTCTTCATATTCTCACCAGGTAGATAGTCAGACTATCCAGCTACTTAGACTAGCTAGCTACCGAGAATCCCTGCTATCAAAAACCGAAACAAATAGGCGTTTGCTTTTCAAAATGGACATGTAGGTACACGTCTAAATTGCGACGTCTACTCATGCCGTTGGCCTTGAGGTTGCAACACAAGGACATAAATTCCAAAGTATGGAAAACTGCAGAGAAAAACTCTGAATTTTTGCTCCCTTCTCTCTCTCTCTCTCTAATACAAAAGAACGGAGGTGTATTTTTAATCTACGACGCCGAGGCAAGTAGGGCAACTACAACTACAACTTTACAATTTTTACAAGTACGTACGAGTCCAAGAGGAACCTGGACTCCGAACTGCGTGAGATCCAGATTCCCAAGAGCATCTTGGTCTGTTGTCGCTTGGTTCAGAGAGAGAGAGCAGAGCAGAGCTCCCGGCTGTTATTCTAGGCAACAGTATTGTACGAAGCCGACGGAATGTGAGATCGCCACTCTACTCCACTCCACTCTACTCTACTCCACTCTACTCTACTCTACTCTACTCAGCTCAGCTCAGCTCATCAGCTGGGCTGGGCACAGCAATCTGCTGCCTGCTCCTCGGGTGAAGAGGATTCCGGCGCATTGTTTACAGGTGGCAATCCAACCACATCCGACAACGGTCTACCAGCCACAACCAGATCTACCAAAGCGCCGATGCTCTTTTTGTTTTCGTTTGTAATTTTCAAATCCGGTTGCATTTCAAACTTTATGAATTTGGGGAGGATGCATTTTGAAAAATGTTTCATTTTCGACGTAAGTTACCAAATCTGGGATTCTAGGTATAGAACGTGCATACATAGTTAACGGAGTTGTTTCTAGACTAGTTCAGTCGGTTATCGTGATTAACTGACCAATAACAAGTAGGAGATAGAGGGGATGTGAGAAATCAAAGGGGAGGCGCAATAGGGGTGGCAACGGGATGGGACGGGTACGGGTTGGCTAATATCAGAACCGGACATGCTCTTGTTCGGAACCAATCCGTGGGGTGAAATCCTGACCTGAACTCAGACCCGCTAGATCTCTACAAACCCAATAGCTTGGGTCAACAATGTTGTTCTGGGTCAGCAACGCGGGGCAAGCTACAGCACATGGGGTCGACAGCACATGGCGCGGCGTGGCACGGTTCCTGAGGTCGACAATGCGAGTAGGCAAACAAGAAGCAATGACGCAAGACGAGGCAGAAAGAGGCAAGAGCAGAAGGGGTAGAAGGCCGCCGACGATGAGAGGAGGTCGAGGGTGGCGGGATATGGCTAAGAGATGTTGGGGAGGCAAGAGGCAAGACGCATCCAAAGCATGGGATGGTGGGATAGGGCAAGGGGACACAGGGCGAGATGGCGTTCGGAGCGTCCGTAGGAGGACGCGCCGAGGACGGCTAGGTGTGGGAGAGATTAGAGGCTACGTACTGGGTACTGGGAGAGGGGAAGAAAGTAGGTAGCTAAGGTCGTTTTCATTTATAAATGAATATTTTTCTTAATGGGTCAGATATACTGAAGACCTACGGAGACCCACAGGTCAAATATTGAACTCACCCTAGCCCAACTTTTATTCAAAACTCCAACCTAATGAATCCGTGGATCAAAAATTGAACCCAGCCTTAGCCCTATCCATAACCTAATGGACCCACGGGTCAAAAATTAAACCGGCTCTAGCCTCGTAGGGACGGGTACCAGCGCCCCCGGCCCCGTCGTATGAGTTGCCACCCTAAGGCACAGGGACGAAGTTGGATTTTCAGTCGTTGAAACAGTGCAAAAATCACCATTGCTGAGAAGAAGAAAAACGAGGGGGTGCATCTGCTCCAGGCTCCAGCTCCCCTGCGCGTCAAGACAGGAGCAAAGACAAGAGTCCAAGGCTTTTGGTTTGGGAGACCGTGGCAGGCCAGCATGGCGCGCACATTGGGGGGGCACACAGCCAACCATCGTCAAGCTGTGCACACCTAGCTCACAACTGTTGTCATGTGAGTCTGCAGTGCAAAACTGCTGCTAGCCTACTGTTTGGGAACATGCATAAGCTTTGGGTTTAAATCTATATCCATAGGTTTCTCTATCCAATTTGGATCAGGTTAGGCATGAGTTTACTTTTTATTTTTCTTCACCTTTTTCTTCGGATTCTACTTTAGCTATGTCTTCTGATACTATAAACTCATGAGTTTCCTGTCAATGTCAGGTTTCAAGTATCTAATTGATTCAGCCATATGGTTTACATTTAGGTTTCAAGTTTCAAGTATCTAATGGATTTAGACATGTGGTTGGTTTGAAACCCACGGGTTTCGCGAGTGCAAACACATGTTTTAAACACAAGTTTAGTTTAAAACATATATATTTTATGGATGTAAGTTTGATAGTATTTTACAGGCTGGTTTTTATTGAATGTATAGGTTTCATACCGGTTGTCATCCATATCTTCATAGTACATTAGTACAACATCCTTTCCTCTTTTAAAATGGTTTTCTAACTTAAGAAATGGGCCTCTTGCAGGTTCTGTCTATGCATAGGTACAGGCTTTGGCCCATTCAGATGGTAACAACAATCATCTCGTGACAAGTTCACAAAAACAAATCGTTTTAGACATAATTTCAGATACAAGAAACAATGCATTAATTAATATTAATTAATATGTACTACATTAGAGGTATAATTATTTAAAATATACAACTCTAAAACGATTTTCTTTTATGAACTGGAGGGAGTATGTTACAGTCTTGCAGCTACTGTGCTAGAACTGTAATGGCCATTTCTACTGCCACTGCAACAAAAAGTTTCAGCTCTTCTAGTATCTTATTACTACTGTACAGTCTGTGCTACCTTTCAGGAAGGCTCACCCTTCAGTTAGCAAAACATGATGCAGAGCACTGGAATTCTGTTCCCCGTCTTCCAAAATCTGGTGATCTTTCATAAAGATCTATCTAGATTCTCAAATACTATAGTGGTGCACCGGTAATCTGGTGTAAAAACATACTACAAGTGAACTTCTATCCATGGATCAGGATCTGAGTGTGTTCATCCCCTTCTGAGTGTGTCCATCCCCTGCACGGCTCCTCCGATTCCGTTTCTTCTGACGACCAAAAGCTGCACTGGATTCTTCCTTCCTTGGATTCATGGCTTCCAAGACATCCCTGCAGAAGAGTCACCAAACAACATGACCAGTTGGCAAGAATTAAAGTTGAGGTGTTTGATCTGAAATCTAAAGGCTCAATGTTACTCTCATCCTCTCTTTCTTCAAAACATTTTCTATCATATTCACTCTTGTTCTCTTAGCAAACGCAGATTGCATAGAAATGGCAAAGGAAGGTCGCTCTAAGAGCACAACCGAGTGTATATCAAAATCTGCATTTACACAAGATAGGAGATTGGATTACTGCAAAGATTTGGCGATGGCAACATTTCGTGGATCCAACTTTAGGGCCCTGTGAAGCACCTCAGAAGCACCGGCATAATCCTGGTACAACGCAAGTATTGTCGGGTAAATGAAACTCACAGGCGAGTAATCAGTAAAGCATCGAAAAATGAATATGAAATTACTATCTGACATGAATTGTAATGGACTTTCTTCCCACTTGCTATGAACATGGATGGAGCATGATGGTCACCTGTAGCAAAAAGAAGGCCATTCCTTGACGGAAATAGCCTTTCGCCCATTCCGGTTGTATCTTGCTGCACATTTGAGCATCTGAAAGTGCCTCATCGCCTATGCCAAGATGCAACCAGCAAACACTCCTGTTTGAATATAACATTGGGTCGGTGTTGTCGAACTTCATCGCCTATTGCATCATCAAACATGGTTACCATTTCTGTAGTTCAGAGGGCTTCAGGAGTCTGAACTTGAAAAGTCGAACTAAACATTTGGAACTGAACATGAGCATGAAAAATCGGCAATGGGCAAACAGTTACCAAGCTGTACAGCAGTATTGCCGCATCATAGTTCTTACTGTTGAAAGCTGAGTTGCCTTGTAGTTTCAGATCATCCTTCCTCTTACATGATGCATTTCTTGCCTGATCAGATAACTTATTTTAGTTCAACAGTCATTGAATAACCTAAGATTGTACTGCAATGACAATGAAGTGATATAAGTGTGTTCGGCCATCCAAGTTCTTGCAAATTGACTGAAGCAGGACATCACATCAGGGTTCATTTCATTTGAGGCTAATACCCCCGCCATTGAAAAATATAAGGCATGCATGTATTTGGCACCGCATCCAATGTTCAACTTTGACTATTAATATATGTTGTAATATATCATCAACTACCACGAAATTAGCATCATGCGATAGTACTTTGAAATACAAATCAATGGTACCACTTGTATAGCAATAAACATACATGTTATTAACCTAATTATTGTTTAAAAAATAAAATATTGACTTTTATAAATACATGCATCATGCATGTCTTATATTTTTCAGCGGAGGGGATACTACATATCTAGTAGTTAACAGAAATTTGGCATACCCATTCCTTGTAAGCAGCAGAATTTACATATCCGATGATCCCACCAACACTCCAATCTGGAAAAGTAGGTGCACGGTGGGTCGACAGAAGTAGAACTTCAACAACTTCCTGTTCAGCATGAATTGCAGCAAGTTCTATTGGTAACCTATCAAGCTGTTACAGGATAAAATACATGATTTTTGAGGAAAACAATCTGATCATCAATAAATCACAAAAAAGAAGAAAACTGTGGGGAACCAAGTTTTATGCACATATTGAATTATTGATACGAAAAGAAAGTGTGGAGGAAAAAGAAAGGACTATGTATATGCTCACTTCATCAGGTATGTTTGGATTTGCCCCAGACTCCAGCAAGCAATTGATGAATCCAATATTGCCAGGACGGCTACATGCTAACAACAGAGGAGTTGCTCCATTGAATCCAGCACCATTAACATTAGCACCAGCCTAGATGATGAGTTCAGGACAGTAAATTCTTTTGAAAGAAAGCACAGTAAATTCAGTATCTTACCCAATGTTTAAAGTGTAAACGGTAGAAAATAAAATTGCAAGAACAATGGAGTTAGTGGCACAAAGAAGAAGTAAAAAGAGCATGGGACTGACAAAAAAGAACAGAGGAAATACATTAGCAGAAAAAACATTGTACATTTGTACCTGAATGATCAACTTCATGCATTCCAAAGACCCTCCCAAAAGTGATGAAACCAAGGGTGTGAAGACACAATTGGCAATCTTGTTGGGCTGCAAAACAAAAGGAGATTCCAAACCAAAACTAGTTATGTAATACTCCCTCCAGTGTACTAATAGTTGTCGTTCTGGCCTTATTGCTAGAGTGGAGAATTAGTAGTCGTTTTACACTCCCAATGAAGCATTTATACCATGAGAACGAAACCCGAGGCAAAAAAACTCACGTGAGTGGCTTGCAGGAATTGAATCCCGCACCGCTTCACTTGAGAATCGGACTAGTAACCAATTGAAATGGTAAAGTTTGCTGTATTTAATATTTCCTTGGTATGCGAGATCTTGTCTAAAACGACAACTATTAGTACACCGGAGGGAGTACATCGTATTAGAAGTAGCTAAGCATTGATATTGAGCAATGTGGAACCTATAATGCAGTCAAGAATTAACATTTAACAGCACCGCGTACATCGGCGCCATGGTCAAGCAAGACGCTGACCATGGCGGGGTGTCCCCGCGCAGTGGCGACATGCAGTGCCGTGCCCCGGGCGTTCGCCGCGCCCACGTCGGCTCCCCTGGACAGCAGCAGCTTCGCCAGCTCGAGATCCCCTGCACGGAACGGATATGTGGATTTTGCAAACACACGAGCACCGTGAGTCAAGCTGGCTGGCATGAGCTGCGACGGTGCGACGCAACGCGGGCGCGCACAGGCGGAGTACGTACGCACCATTGTAGGCGGCCCAGTGGAGAGGGGTGTCGCCGCCGTCGGGGTCCGGCGTGGAAGGGTCGGCGCCGCGCTCCAGGAGGTAGGCCGCCATTGCGGTGTGGCCGAACGTGGCCGCCAGCAGCAGCGGCGTCTCGCCTGCGCGCGGCGCTCGTGAACGGGCACGGGCGCGAACACGAGCACGATATCAAGCACCTGTCAAGCATAGATCAGATGTGAAAGAAACAAGCGGCCGGGCACCTGAGGTGGAGGGCGCGTCGACGGGGAGGCCGCAGCCCTCGAGCAGAAAGCGGCACACCAGCGTGCGGCCGTTGGCCGCGGCCAGGTGCAGCGCCCCTCGGCCGCAGCGCGATCGGACGCCACCGGCACCCGCGCCGCCCGGCGCCGCCGCATTCACCTCTGCCGCCATCCCTAAAACGCGGCATTTGATCCATCAATTAGCTCGGAAGGCAACTGAGTTGCCGAGTTGATCAACCGAGGTACATGCAGCCAAACTTTTGCTCGATTGCGAACGGCATTGGCCGGCCAGCAGGTACGTACTAGCAAGGAGGCGGAGGTCACCGAGCACGGCGGCTTGGAGGAGCGCGCCGGCGCAGCAGTAGTGGTACCGCCGCCTCACTTCCTCTCGCTCGTCGGCGACGGCGACACCTTAGTTCAACAAGGGATACATACGCATTTAGCGGGCACAAATCAACGGAGGGCGTACACAATACACACCGGATACGGCGGCGCGAGGCGGAGTCGGAGTCGTCGTCGTCGTCGTCGTCCCCGACGAGGATGGGCAATCCACTCTCATCTCTGATGCATTCTGACGATTTGCCATTTCGACTTGCGATCTCTCTTGCGGAGAATCCAAGTGAAACCGAGCTTCGCGGAGAGGAAAAATGGCGATTTCTTGCGAGCTGTGTCTTCGCAGGCGGCTATGAGACGCGGGCTTTCTCTATCTTGTCAATGGCAGAGCTTGCAACCGTGGCAATGGATCTATACCATCGGGTTTGACTATTTTTCTCAAATCCATATCCGTTAGAAAAAAAATCTTCTAGTTGGATAATCCATATATACATGCGGGTATCATTTCTCCCCTAAACTCATACCCATGCAGGTAAAATATACTCATCAGATACCCATACCCATCAATAAACACCACACACAAAATATACTAACAAATAACAATTGTATATCTATCCCCACAAAAACAATGTTTCGCCTAAATAGATCAATCAATCGTTCAATCATAAGATTAAAATTACATATATAAATAAACTCTCAAACATAATACATTAATGATTTAATCTATAACAATAGCAACAATGATTTAAACTCCCAAAAATATAACTTATTGGGTGATGGGTACTCATCGGGTAACGGGTATGAATATTAAGAAATCATACTCATACCTGCGTACCCGTTAGGTACTATTTTTTTCCATTAATAAACCCACGGGTGAGCAATTTTACCCGTATATACCATAATAGGTAAAAATCCATCGGGTTTCGGGTACACATTGCCATCTTTACTTGCAACCGGCCAGACAGTGACGGTTTCCGGACCGGTTTTTTCTGGTCGAAACCGAACCGTTTTGTGATCGCGGTTTATCAATCGGTTTATATCGGTCCGGTTTTTTATTGACGGTTTTATACTAGTAAAGTTATTGTGCGCTAGGTTTGTAATTTATGGTAAGCCTAGAGATTTTAAAAATTTTAATAAGTAGGTTTCAAATTACCATAATTCCTTTTTAAAAGATAAAAATTACATACGAAATAAAAATAATTATTTTTTATTTGTTGATCCATATTATTGAGAGAAGGGATAGTCTATAAGTAGGAAAAAAGTAAAATAGTATGAGAAGTGACTATTAGATTAAGATGTGCACCAAATTATTTTTTATGCATGATTAAATTCACTTCATGAAACAATTTCACTTCACTTCTACCATTACTTCTACCATTGGCACAAAAAACTGCTATTTTGATACTATAAAGATGTGCACTTTATTTTGTTTAGAGGCTGACACGTAGAATCACTTAAATTGCTTTCATTCGAATGTTAAAAATACAAACACCACTTTTTTAAAGTGTCAAAATAACAAATCTCTCCCATTGGCACGTAACACAATAAAAACTACAATCAAACGGTTGAACAATAATACCCTGTTTTTAATAAAAGGCTAAAAGAGATTAAACTTTAATCTTTAAACTTTAACGGAATGGAGCCTAAATATACAATTCCGATACTATTCTACTCCACTTTACGAAATCTTTTTAGAAATCAAATTAGATTGGGTTAATTTTTTCTGTGCCATTACAATTTTTACGGTTTGCCAATATGTCATTGGTGTGTCATTGACAGTTGGAGGCCACCACAATCACTGACAGTGGCATATAAATAATTTTTGAAAATTATAATGACATGCGAGTAATTTTCTCAAAGCCTAAAATTACAACTTCACCCTAGAATAGTTGTAGGATCTAGATTCATAAAAAGTAGAATTTGATAGAAATGTACTATTATGCTTGAGCTATCTTTTTAACATTCAAAATGTACGAGTTATTATAATTTTTGACATACTAAATATACTTCTTGTCTAATTTCTACATAGTGTATCTTAGCTTTGGAAGACGGCTGTTAGCCTGTTACGGTTTACCCGCACATGAAGAAGCATTTTTCCTGGAAATATTTATTTGACAACCAATCTAACAACGTTAATGTTTCATAGACTAAGTAGATGAAGCTGATGTTTATGATAATTATTCAATGATTTAAATAAATAAATTTAATGATGAAATATTAATAAATAGATTTAAAAATCAGCAATGTCTATATATATATTTCAATAAAAATGTAATCTTGGAAAGGTTGTCCAGACTTTATAAGCCAAGTCTCTCAATCAAAGCAGCAATGTGTTGATGAATGCCATAAACTGGACTGTACAGATTTCTCCATTCAAAAGGGGAACCTCTGGAGACAGCAGCTAGCTAGCTCAAAGAAGCTGCTGATCTCAAAGAAAAATTATATGAAATATGTCATCTGATTCTGAAGAATATGATTCCCAGGAATCCAGGGTGAGCAGCAGCAGTTCCAGGGAATTTGCAGGATGAGTAGCTGCAGGAGAAAGGAAACTGTAGCACTATGTTCTTGTAATCTTGTTTACTATATGCATGTGTAACTGTGAGGAAACAATCTTTCCAGCAGAGATTGTTTGAGCCTCAGAACTAGGGCAAATACAGCATAGCAAGGGAAGTGCATCAATGCTACCACCAGATACCTGCCATGAGCACAAGTTCATCAAAAAAGAGACTACAAACTAACTAAATAATGTACACGAGTGAGCGCGGTATAATCAAGTTTCAAGGATACCCAACAACTTGAGTGCAATGTATGCAATAACCAAAAACATTCACTACCCTTGCTTTGCCAATATCTCTATTACGCTGTTACGCAACAATTCTAATCTTATTCATGGATCCCCCATCATTGCGCTAGAAAAGTATCCCTAAAATACAATTATATACCAAATAACAAAACCCAATATCGAAGATGAAAGATGGTTCTTCTTGACATTATTAAATAATGTACGAGTGCATCTACACCAACGATTATTTCGAGTAGCAGCCCTATCTTGCAGTGAAACATTCATATAATGTCTAGAATATAAATTCTATAAAATGGTACTGGATTACTGATGCGGTAGCTGCAAATGCAAGAAAGTTGCTTAGCCCAACAAATGTGCTTAGTTCATCAAGTAGATCATACCATACAGGTGCTCCAGGAAATGCCAAGTCTAGAAATGGGTAAGGCCACCTGAATAAAATGAACCACAAACAGATCATGAAATTCTTACTTTCATTAGCAAAGAGAGAAAAAGGAAAGATAAATCAAAATATTACCA
The DNA here is from genome assembly GCA_019279435.1 of Zizania palustris. Taxonomy (NCBI): domain Eukaryota; kingdom Viridiplantae; phylum Streptophyta; class Magnoliopsida; order Poales; family Poaceae; genus Zizania; species Zizania palustris. Next base: position 78,483,723 of record JAAALK010000288.1, on the reverse strand, counting down.
AATCGATACATTAGCATGAATGAGCCACTGAACATTAACAAAAGTGCCTGTCCACAGCAGGAAATATGCGATTCTAAACCATGGGAAACGCTGCGGTACAGATAAAATTGTCAATATGAAGATCGGATTATGGTGATTATCAGTGCTCCGGTGAGTTCAAAGAAAAAAGACCGGTGTTCTGGTGTGAGGCATTACCAGGTTATTCAAAGCAGTATCACCAATCATGAACACAGCATTTATTGAGTGTGTCCCGATCAGCAACTGCAATGTACAAGCAGAAGCATTTTGTAAGAACAATGCAGGCCATAATACCGATAACAGACACAGCTTTCTTCAAAAGAACCACACACATAACTGATGCAACAACAAAAGCAACCTTTTTAACTATTTTATGTGTCCTACAAACATGCATATTAGCCCATGCAAAGATACATAATGCATCACAGCCGCCAAAAATGAAAGGATCCAGCAAGGATGACTAGAGTCAGACTAGCCAAAGTCCAAAGATCCAATAGAATTGGAGCCTTACTATTAAATTTACATGTGTGTTCTTGCAAACAGCTTTGGAACAATAGGCACAATAATGTAACTTAAATTATGCTCTGTTTATGAAATTGTCCATCAAACAGGTACAATTGATTTTTTCCTCATTTCTTTTGACAAGCATAATAACCAAGAGAATATGGTCAGTAAAATCTGGGAGTTGAATGCTCACAAAATTCATATCATATTGATTGTGGGCAAGGAAAGGGTACAGGATAAACCAAAACACCAGATCCGTAATCATCACAGCACCTGCATTTGTCTGGAAACAATAATACATGAGTTGAGAGTAGTGAAAGCAAAATGCCATGAAGTAATAGCATGACTAAGAATAAGATAAATTACATATCCATAAAGCAATAGAGCTTCCTAAGATTATATTTGCTTCTTTTTTGCTCAACCTCACAATACATTTACAGTGCAGCAATTACAAGTGAATGCACTTCGTGTTCAAATGTGAATTGATAACAAGTGTATGATAACTTACATGAAACATGATCTGGAACAGGTATCCCCAAAACCCTGCAATTTCTTTGCCACCATGCATTTTACTGTCACAAGGACTTTTCATTGAATTGTCATATGCACTTTCCCCTGTTGGAGCAATGATATATGCACCATGATCTGCACCAGATCTATCCCCACCGATCTCGTAGGAATACTGATAGCATCCATAGATTGAAAGCACCGAGCCAATCTAGAAATGAAGTTGTTAAGGCATCCATTAGTACGTACCGAGAAATAGGCATTAAATACAATTTGTTCCATGTGGACAAGTTGTTCCAATTTTGCAAGCAGTGCAATAGCACATGGTGTGATTGGTGAAGAACTGGTAAACAACAAATATAATACACAATTATTCTCTACTACCAAACTACATACCCCAAAATATAAGGTGACAAGCAAGAAGGTCCACCTGTCAAATGCACAAAACAACCCAAATCAAACGATTTTCTCAATAAGAACCGCGCACTTGCGGGCGAAAGGGTGGTGTGTTATCTTTGAATTGCGATTGTTGAAATTAATGCAAGGAATTAACATCAAGATTCAAGGAGGATGATGTCTGGCTTACTGAGTGTAGAATAGGAAGACACTCCATCCATCGACTACCACATCAACAACAAGCACCGAGGCTAAAATGAAGAAAGACACGAGGCGAAACACCAGTAGCCAACCAGGGTGGATCTGTTCAAGGCATGGCTTCCAGCAATCTTCAAGATATAGGACTCCAGGTGCGGGCCGGGGTGGCCGCGCTTCCTCACTGTCCCCGCCGCCGTCGCCATTGGCAGCCGGTGAGCTGGCCCCCTCATACCTCCAAATCAAGAAGCACGCCAAGGCCATGAAAGAGTAGACCCAGATCGCGCAGAGCAGGAACTTCCAGTTGAGCCAGTATTCAGGAGCAGTGGTATCGACGGCCATGGCTGACGCCTGACGGCACACTGCTACTGTGATGGTCCTGCAGCCAGATTCATGATTAGATACTTGCCTGACAAGAGGAGAAGTATTCCTCTCCCCTCCTTGCCGGCGAAGATAGAAATCAATCCCCCGTTTCCTATAATTTCCAAACAGAGAAAGAAAAAGGGGAGTTGGGGAAGAACAAAAAAAGAAGAAGAAAGAAACCTATACTGATCGGATAATCAGATGCTATCTTGCAGAAGGTAAAGATGCAATCTTTGTTCTATCCACACAAAACGAACCATACAGAGGGCATCAAGAAACACACATCTCACGCAGACGAGGACCAGGACGAGGGAGACGAAGCAAATTAACCCCGTCAAGGCCGTTCACACACACAGCTACACACAGATGTCAGACGCGACAAGAGAACACCGCTCTTCTTCTTCTTCTTCTCCATCTCCGCCCAAACTCTCCGGTTACACTCTCCTGCCGTTTCTTGGTCGAATCGTCTCCTTCGCCCCCCGCGATCGTGTTAACCATTTCGCAAAAAAAAAGGGCATTTCACAGCCTCGAGTCGAGGCCTCCATGATAAACCATCTCGACAAGAAAAAGAACGCGACGTCTTGGATCATAAATGCCGGGACAGGCACACGGACGAATCACTCACCGAGTGCGTACTCCGGTTCTGATCTGCTCGAGAGATCCTCAGAGTCAAGGCGCCAGTTGACTCCTGCTCCACCCAGAAGGCACTTGAAGCGTCTCGCGCTCCTCCTCCTCCACCACCTCACTCTCTAGCCTCTGGCACTGGCAGCCATGGGAGTCGCACGAGGAGGCTGGAGGAAGCTAGCGAACAACAAACCGAGAAGCCAGCCACGAGCCCACGAGAGGATGGCTGGCCATCCAATCCACACACCTCGGCTCAGTTTAAAATCTGGAGCCCCACGGCGGCGGGTGATCTGGAATCTGGAGACGTGGTGAGCTGCAGAGTCAGTTGGATCCAGGCATCCAGCTCTCTCACGTGGAACACGCGCGGACGCGTTTCTGCGTTCTCAATGGTAATGTGAGAAAGGGAATTTCAGGGTTATTATAGTTTTTAAAAATTGTTTATATATCAAAAAAATTAACTCATTTTACAAAGTTAGATGACAATACATTTTTACCTCTTAACAAATAGAATTAACCTTAATCATTAATTAAAAAAACAAAATGACTTATTACATATAAGACATCAATTTTTAAATGTGGTCATTAGAGTAGAGTGGTATATCCTCTTATAGGAGATAAGACATTGATATCTTTTAATTGTAGTCATTAGATCTATAAAAATTAATAGCAATTATTAATTTGATATACCTTGAAATTTGCATCTTAATATCCATGTACAAGGTATCTTTGGTTTAACTCGGTAGCAGAAATATTATACAAATATGATTACAAAAGAAAGACATAAGAGAAAGGGAAGGGAAGAGAAGAGAAGGATGAAACCGGCCCTTATAAATGTCTATGATCATGGATTTGTGTTCTATGTGTTATAACTTATATAAATGAGGAAATTGATTATATACCCTTCTATTAGTATAAAATATAGAATATATCCTACTCTAGATGAAAAGTGATAATATAGACATCCTCTAATCTATCTACTCTAGCAAATACTCTTTTCTACTTTTTAACTTATATTTCCGTGTATTTATCACTTGAAATGACAAATACACTTGAAATGATTAAAATACCCTCCACTATAGTGTGCACGATAATCCTAAGCATGATGAACTAGTCCCGATCGTCGATGATCCTGAGCAACACAGCAGTGCCGTGCAGCGTGGCGGTGAGTACAAATGACCTAGTGAAAGTTGTCTAGAGGGGGTGAATAGTCAATCTAAAATTCTCAACAAAACATGTTAGTTCAAACCTCTAGGACCCGAACAATACAAACTTAGTCAGGTACTTCGAGATCCAGATGAAACTAAAAAACATCTGAGGTCCAGATTATCCGGGTATGACCGTATGATCCGAGCACAACATATCTGAAATAATAACTTTAGCGAAAAATGATCTAACCAATGAACTTAGATAGCATGAATTCCATGAGGCCTATACTTGCTAATAGATAGGTAGTTCAACAACAAATATAACTAACAAGGCAATGAAGAACACAATGTTTTTTTCACCGAAGTTCGAATCCAACTATGCTACATCTCCGTTGAGGACTTGAGGAAGCCCCAAAGGGCCAAGTCTCTTTTAACCCTAATCCCCACCAAGCACTCACAATTATAAGCCATGTTTTTTTCACTATGTTACCTCTTTGAAACCAAGGTGAAGCCTTATACAAACTTGTCCGGTCACCCATAATCCTTGGGTGCTCATGGATTGACGCCTAACCATCTAGGAGACCTCAATCTCCGAGAGTAATGAACCCATTGATGTGATTCAAGAAGTGTGCTCAAGAAAATCACGAAGAATACAATTTACACGTCACAACAACCCTCAAAGAGTAGATCAATCAAGAACACAAGGAATTTGTGGAGGGCTCTTGATCCTTCCCTCAAGATCCAATGAAGAATCAAACAATAGTGAGAATGAGAGAATATGGCAGGGTTGCTATGGTTTCCAATCACGTGCTCTAATTATGGAGAGGGAGGGTATTTATACCCTTGTCCAAAATCTGGCTATTAGGGCAAAAATTGTGCATTGTTCATCCAGATACTCCAAGCTTAACCAGATGATCTAGACAAATAAAATATTGAAACCGAACCGATGTTTCGGATAGTCCGACTTGAATATAATATTTTAGGTCAGAAAAGTATAACTAGAAAGGTGTTTTTGGACCATCCGACTAAGGTCCAGATGCTCTGGGCCACAAAATAAAATTCGACATAGAGAAATTTTTGGATAACTTGGCCAAAATCTAGATATTTTGTCTCCCAAAATAAATTCAAAAAAATTGATTTGGATAATCCGAATAGGTCCGAATGTTTTCGGCTTCAAAGAAAATCCAAATAGAAATATATTTTCGGATCGTCCTGTCAAAATATGGACAGTCTGACTTGAAAAATAAATAAAATAGAAGCCTATTTTCAAATTGTCTAGCTTGAACTCAGACAGTCCGACGTGAAAATAAAATCCAATAGAAACATGTTCATACTAGCAAGATAGCAATCCACTAACAAATGTATCCAACTAGCATTACACCCACATGTCACAAAGGATCCAAAACATATAATAGACATGTTATCCTTATCACTACGAGCAACTAAATAAATACATATTTATCATGTGTACAAATGTATTTTCTAAAATGGTTTGATTTTACAAATACATGCCTACATATTTATAGTCACAAAAGATCTTGAGTGCGTGGGTTGTACAACTCATCCCTGTTTTAAAGGAGCAAAGAAAGTCACAAATTTAATGCGTATGTTTCTTCTAATAATATTTGGATATGACAGATATTAACAAAAGCTATCTTATTTTGGACTCTCACCAATTTCTTAGATCTATCCCATTGTAGCCAATCCTCCATAACCAAAATCTAATTTGACAATGAGATAACATAGGGAAGAGCCGAGAAATTTTACTTTTGGAAGAGTATCATCTAAAGGATTGAGCAATAGTTTGAGAAAGGGTCGCAGTAAACTTCAACGAGGGATTTATGTTTTCCTATGCATGATCTTTGTTTATCATTTCAAATTTTAAATCTACCTTATTGATTCTTGCCTTCTTGCACCGCATAATCACCATGGAATGATTGGTGTAAAATTTGATGATAGACACCGATAGACGAGGGTAGCCATATTTTGAGTGTTTGTAGTTGTGCCACTAACGTGAGAGCATTAATCTTGATGTTGGGACAACCAAAGGGACCACTCCATCCAAAACATAGTTGGACACAACCATTTTAGCATACTCGCTCGTTCACGTGTATCTCTCTGCACTACCTCGCCTATCCAACATCATACCTCTCCTTCCCACCCACACCTCTTCCTCAGCCGCCATCGCCGATCTGTAGCTTTCGTCGCGGCACCTTCCCTCTCTACATCGCCTTACTTGTGCTAGATCTGGGAGGTCATCACCTTCATGCATCGTGTTGCCTCCTCTCTCCACACCAGCCCTTAGCTTCCGCCGCACCGCTTCGCCTCGCCATCGTGCCACTGCACCATCCTCTCCCTCAGGTATCATCACTAATCATGAGATTCTCCCATGGTTCCTTCTCTCTTTGCGCTGCCTTGCTTGCGCCAACTTTTATTTCATCTTTCAAATCAAACAGTCATTCCGTTTTAGATGAAAATATATAAGGATAGTTTTATTCCATCACATCTCGTTCTAGAACTATACACATCCTAAATCATCTCCTAAGTCAGATACGATGATCGAGTTAACTTTATGCAATAGGAAAGTAATTCAAAAGCAGTTTTTGCTTGCAAAATGCTTGAAATCTCAAGAATTTTAGCAATATATATGTGGTGTTGTTCTGTATATTACCATGTCATCATTACCTGATGCCGAAGTTGTTCAAAGAAGAAACTTGCTTTTGACATTTGAAGGTTTATTTCTAAGAAACATAATTAGATTTTCTTTGCAAATAATTGTCATAAATGTATATAATCAGTAAGAATGTTTATATAACCGTCTATAAGTTTTAGAAAGGTTTCCAAATATTTTCTTTGTTTTGCTATAACGTTTACAAAATATATTCTCTCAGTCATGCCTCCACTCCGAAGAAGCCCTAGACTTATGGAACTGAACAAGAAGAAGGAAGCAAATGTGAATGCTAATCAAATTACTGAATCAAGATCAATACCAACGCATGACTCCAATGGAAGGAAGCAAAAGGGAAAGCATCCTATTGGACAGGTAAAACTATTCTCTACAAACATATAAAATTTCATATTTTGATTCATGTATTCATAGGATATTTACAATAAGATTTAGTTTAAATCCTTTAAAATTCCTTTAAATTTTCCTCCATTTGAAAGGAGTCAATATTTTGCTAGGCTTACCTAATGTAGTGTGATAATATTTCACAAAAGGTACCAATATGACTTTCTTTAAAAGTATCAATAATTAGCCTCAAAACTAATAATTAGAATCAATCATCTTCCTGCTAATCCCATATGTTCATTGGTAGTTTTTTTATAGGTATTGATACATGCTTTAGTTAGAATGTTAATCAAAGTTTAATATCACTACAATGATAATATTTTTTATAGTTGTAGTTGATCAACAAATACAAGAATTGAATGATGGGTTCAGTAAAAAAGCTACAAAGCTTCTTACTTTATACACTTTTTGGATTATAGGTATTAATTCAACTCGTTGAAATTTGATGATATGTGTTAGCTAGATATATATACTTCATAATATGATTGATATATATAATTATTGGAATTTTTACTATATATACCTCATATGTCTGTCCCATTAATCTAAATTCCTAGCTCCACCCTAGTTTGATAACTTTTAGCTAAAGTCGAATTATGTGACAAACGAAAAAACTATAGCAAGCTTAAGTAATAATCATAATCAATCACAAAACTAAAAATTAGAATCAATCATCTTCCCGCTGATCCAATAATCAGAATTATATTATAATTTCAATTATTTTAAGCTGACATGATTGATAACTTATACTTTTAGTAAATGTGTTACTTTGTTTGTAGATAGGAGAAGCAAAATTCCAAAGGACACCACCAATGCTGCCGAACCAACAAAGTAGCATGGAAATCAACCGTCACCGATCGAGGACTTGCTCAGGTTCGAACACACTCTACTTCTCAATTGATATTTGAAAGAAATATACGGACAAGGCCCTAGACCTCTCCACCACGGCAATGTCGTTGTGGGTGACATGGCGAGGAGGCAGAGGATCAAACTGGTTAGGCAATAGCCAAGATTACCAGCATGACTCATCTAATTGTAGGATTCAGTTTATATAATACTGATCCACCTAACTGATTTATTTCTCTAACTAATAACTAAATTGATCTACTGCTAAAACTTATATGATTAGCCCTGCTTGGGCCTGCTGTTCCATTCGGCCGAGCCCTTGGCTCCTGCTGCCTTGTGTCTGGAGTAGGTCAGGCCCCACCTGACATCTCCCCCTCCTTGGATAATCAGCTCGTCCTCGAGGTGGAAGGCTAGATATGAAGTGCGAAAATCATCTAGGGCGACCCAAGTTGCTTCTACTGCTGGGAGGTCCTTCAAGTGTACTAGGACCTCTTACTACCCTCTTGCAATCCTGCTTTGTGAGACTTCCAGTGGCTCTAGGAAAGCGTGACCATGTCTTATAGGGGGAAGAACTCTAGGGTCCTATGGTGGTTCGCCATGGAATGGTTTGAGAAACCCGACATGGAAGACATTATGTAGTTTTGCGCTCGAGGGTAGCTCTAGTTTGTACGCCACTTCTCCCACATGTTCTAGAATCTTGAATGGGCCAAAAAACTTTGGCCCAAGCTTTCACATGGATCTATAATGAAGCAATTGGACAATGAAGAAGTTGAATGTCAACTCTCTATGTTTTCGGTTGTACTAGTGTTTGTAGTGGTGTTGGGCCTGCTCCAAGCGTTCGCGGACTTGAAGAAGGAACTCATCCTGATCCTGAAGCTGCTAATGGACCACTTAAAGGTGCGCTTCTAAGTTGTATGGTAACAATGAAGGTGGATCCTTTCCATAAACCATCCTAAATGGTGTCGTATATAGTGAAGAGTGGAAGGACATGTTGTAGCAGAGCTCGGCCCATGGAAGACACTGAAGCCACTATCGTGGTCGATCACCCATAAGGCACCTGAGATGGATGGATATTACTTTGATTGTCCATCAGATTACGGGTGAAAGGTTGAGGACAAGGATAGCTTGACACCAACGAGGGAGAACAATTCTTGCCAGAATTTTTTGGTGAAGACTAGGTCGTGATCACTGACAATGGAGCTCAACAAGCCATGTAGAGAGACAATTTCATCGAAGAATGCCCGGAAACAGAGGTGGCTATGTATGGATGGCTGAGAGGCACAAAGTGGATGTACTTCGAGAATCGATCTACCACTGTCAGTATGACCGACTTGCCATTGATTGGGGAATCCTTCAATAAAATCCATTGTTATGTCAGCCCATACCACAGAGAGTAAGTCAAGCGGTTGGAGGAGGCTGCCTTGTAGAAGCTATTCACCCTTGTTCTTCTGGCTGATGACACAAGACCTCACATGTTTGATGTTTCCAGACCACCTTGTGTGCGCTGGGCTAGTAGAAGTCATGGCGGAGGTGGTGCAAGGTCTTATCGATGCCATCGTGGCCTGCTCCATGAGCCACGGCTAGCACCGTAGGCAAGTAGGATGTAGACATGGCCCGCTACTGTGACGAGGCCGTCGATGATCTGCCATGTTTGTCCCTTTGCTCCTGTTGCTACTTCTGCCTTCAGAGCTCTAAGGACTAGTTCTGTATTCAATTCTACACGTAGGTCATCAAACAACTAAAATGTTAGAGCGAACAATGCCATGGCTGACTCGATCTCTTCTGTATCGTGGCGGGACAGGGCGTCGACCACCACGTTGGATGCTCCTGGCTTGAATTCCACCGAAAAATCAAACCCCAAGAATTTGTTGAGCCATTGATGTTGGGGTATAGTAGATAGCCTCTGATCTAGTAAAAACTTCAAGCTAAAATGGTCAGTGCAGAGGAGAAATGATCGTCCCCAAAGATAGTGTCTCCAATTACGTACTGCAAGGACCAAATCGATGAGTTCACGCTCGTATGCCACCATTTTGGCATGGCGTGGTGCATGCTGTTTCTATAGATGGTGACCGGTCCCCTACCCTGGTGTAGCACGACTACAAAACTAGTTCTGGAGGCGTTGCATTCCACGATGAACTCCCGATTGAAATCTGGTAGTTGAAGCACCAGGCCTGATGTGAGTTACTTCTGGAGTATGCTGAAAATTGTTTCTACCTCCTTGCCCTAGTAGAAGCTATCCTTGCGAAGAAGATTCATCAATGGTGCGGCGATGGTGCCATAGTCATGGATGAACCAACGATAGTAGCTGGCCGGCCCTAGGAACACACGTACAACATGCACTGAGTGAGGTAGTAGCTAGTCCACCACCGCGCACACCTTCTCCTCATCCATTGTGACACTTGCAATATATGATATTACATGACCCAAGTATGCCACCTTGTGGCGACAGAAGGCACACTTGGACTTTTTCATGATGAAGATGTTATGACCAAGATGAGCTGAAGATGAGGATGTCATAAAAAAATACAAGCACAAACCGTCTTAAAAAAAGCTATAGGACCTCATTCATTAGCGCCTGAAATGTGTCTGGTGCATTAGTCAGGCTGAAGGGCATGACTAGAAATTCAAAGAGCCCTTGATGAGTGCAAAACGTGGTCTTCTCCACATCATCAGGCTGCATCCGCAACTGGTGATAGCTTGAACGTAGATCCAATTTTGTGAAGAAGTTGGCCCCTTTAAGTTCATCTAGTAACTCGTCGACGACTGGTATTGGAAACTTGTCCTTTACTATCACTGAGTTCAAGGCCCTGTAGTCGATGTAGAAATACTAAGAGCCATCAGCCTTCTTGACGAGGAGGACGGGTATGGAGAAGGCGGACGTGCTCAGCCTAATGACACCAGTTTGTAGCATGTCGGCGCATTGTTTCTCCAACTCCTCTTTTGGGCATGGGCATAGATATAGGGACTAACAACCACAGGTGTCGTGCCTGGTAACAGTCTGATCTAGTGGGTGAATTGGCATTTTGGGGGTAGGCCAATCGGTTGTGTGAATAGCTGGCCAAACTCCAAAAGCAGCTCATCCATGATTTCATCGATGACCTCGAGCACTAAGGGAGGAGTCGATGAAGCTAGATTAGCTATGGACCATGTCACCTTGTGGCTGTCCCATACAAATGCTAGGGTGCATTGGCTGAAATCCCACAAGATGGGTCCTAGGGAACTAGAGTTGGGCATCATCTAGGAGATAGAACGTGGCAAACGCCACTCTCTTGTGATCCGGAGTTTGGTGAACATGGAAGTACCGCTCGCAACGATTGAGCAATGGGAGCAGATCATCGGTGTCGTCGAACTTGGGAAATTTGAGCTTGTGGGTAGTCAATAGCAAATCACTGCCCTAGTTATTGTTGTCGTCGTCTCCTGCGTGGTGACGGTGTTGGCGCCCCCTCCCTGGTTGCGTGGGGGTGGATCCACATGAGCACCTCTAACATGGCTACTCTCTCCTCCAAAGGCCGGATCGGCTGCAACTTCTCTTCAATAGCGTCCAAGCACTTCATGATGGAATTCAATGCTTCTTCGATCCCGGTCCCTGACCCGGTGATTGATTGCGAACTCATGGCAGTGGAAGGAAAACCCGAGTCTCTTGATACCAAGTTGTCACCTATCGAGGACTCGCTTAGGTTAGAACACACTCTACTTCATAATTGATACTTGAAAGCAATAGTCGGACGAGGTCCTGGACCGCTCTACCACGGTGGCGTCGTTGTGGGTGATGCGGCGAGAAGGCAGGGGATTGAACCGGTTAGCCAATAGCCAAGATTACTAGCATGACTCATCTAATTGTAGGATTCAGTTTATATAATACCGATCCGCCTAATAGATTTATTTATCTAACAACCAAAAATCTAATCTTAGCAAAATAATAACTAAATTTATCTACTACTAAAACTTACCTGATTAGCCCTCCTTGGGCCTACTGTTCCCTTCGGTCGAGCCCCCTTGGCTCCTGCTGCCTTGCGCCTAGAGTAGGTCAGTCCCCCTCCAAACATCAACATTGGTGGATCAACTTCCATGAGCCGTCAACTCGATTGTTCTGCCATAAATCCAATGCAAACAAGCTATCTAGTCCAGAATCACTTTGTCTTATCCTCTGTATACTTTGGTAACTTCAGTTTTCCTTTTAGAAAACATGGCACATATACTATACTAGAGTTGTGCCGTGAGATGGACGAAACATGGCGTACCTTTATGTGCCATTGTTTTCACCATCTACTGCAAATACTTAAATTTCTCCAAGTTCACTTATCAATGAAGCTACAATTTAGCCTTCAATGCCTCAAAATACTCGTATTCTTTTCGTTATGTATCATGGGTTAGATCCATGATAAGATAAACACTACCGAAAGGATAGCCGGATAACAGCGACTACTAAGAATGAGAGGTAGACTTAGTTTATAAAGAACATTAGAATGATAAATAGAGAACTGGATGAGAGATTAGATTAAAACGGTGCTTTATTTATCGCTTATACATAAGGCACATATTTATATGGAATTGGCTACTGCTTGGCTGCTACAGTACCTATGTGGGTACTGTTCACATGGTTGGCTAGGCCTCATCCACTACCCATGAAACTACATTCTTCCTTTTGAGTAACTCATTCTTGAGCTACGAGATGGACTTAATCCTAACTTAGACACTTAATATAAATAAAACTCAAAACCTTTTATATCTTGGCTTAATACATTATTATGAACAAAGAAAGATTATTATATGTCATCAAACCCTCTTAGCTTGCGGTGGATATTTTTTCTTGGCACCATATACATCAAACACTTGATGGAGTACCTCCTCAGTAACTAGGTAGAGTAGATGGTGCCCGTAACATGGACAAAATGTTCCAAGTTTTAAGAACAATATAATGCCGAAAGCTATGGTGAGTTGCTCTGATACCAAATTATCATAGGTTAGATTCATGACGGGATAAACATTGCTGGAAGGATAACTAGGCGACGGTGGCTTTTAGGGATGAGAGGTGGAGTTAGATCGGGAAGAACGCTAGGATGATTAATAACATGGACCGATTAGGCTTCACCCGCTACCCATGACATTATGTTCTTCGGGATTCATATGTCACACATGCATTTTTATTATGTCGTTGACTCTTGCATTTACTTGAATTAGCTCCGCATGTTTTGATTATCTCGTTTAATATGCAAAAAAAAATGCTTCCTTTAACGTAACAGGTAAGAAGGTGGATTTCTTCGGTCACCAACAGCCTGCTCAGTATCAGTGCAACCAGCTGCCGGCAAGCAATGTTCAGCTGCCATTGCCAACCTACCAGAGCTCACAGATCAGCACCACCAACACCAGCAATGCAAGCAGCTCGCAGTTGCCGTCGATTCTTGGCAAGCGCCCTGCTGAGTCTGAGAGCTTCTTCCCTCTCGACGGCAGCCTGGTTCAATCGGTTGGGCCGCCGGAGTTTCTGGCAACCTCGGAGTCGGAGAGGGTGCCGGCCTCAGGCGGCTCGCTGGACGAGCCTACCCGTGCTGCCGCCGCCGCCGCCGCTCCATCTCACTTCCCGGTGATGAGCAGCAACGCCGTGCCTGAACCAAGCTCGATTCTTGGCATAAAAGACGGCAATGGCGATGGCGATGGCGACGGTAAAGGGAAAGACGTGTGGTCGTACTGGAAGTCTCCTGCCGTTGCCAGGATCATGAAAAGGATTCGGACGAGGGAGACGACGACTCAGAAGACGCTGGGCTTGGATGGACATGGACAAGGTAGCTCAAAGAGCACCATGCAACGCCGTCCCTGAAACTGATGAGCAGCAGCTAGCACACCAACGAGACAGAAAAGTATCTCCAGCTATCTCTCGTTCTGCATTCAAGAACATTCTGTTGCCTCTTTTAATTTTCAGAGAAACATTCTGTTACCTCTTTTAGTTTTCAGAGAACATTCTGCATCATGTTTTGTTTCAGCATTTGCATTTCAGTCCATGTTTGCAGTTCATTCACTGAGTTCAGAATATCATCCAGAAAATTGCTGCATTGGCTGCAGCACAAATTCTGTCTCTGATTGCATTTTTCAGTTCTTGCTGAATTCTGAAGAACCCGTGTGTTGCTGGACAGGCTCAAATACAGTACAATATACACTCTAGAAAAGAGTAGAAAGAATAGATAGAATAGAGGAATTAGAGGGAGATATATTCTAGATTTTAGACTAATAAGAGAGTATATAATCAATTTCCACTGTATAAATATAAGAGAAATTGTATACAAATCTGATTGTCAAAACTGTTGGTTGAATAGTCGGCTTGAGTCCAAATTGTATGCAAAATTGATATTCCTAATCTTACACGGTTGAATGAGATGACTCGTAGAAATATGAATTCTAAGAGAATTGTCTCCCAATCCCATCAATACGTGTGTGTATATATATATATCTTTTGACTTCCATTGACAATCACTCATGAGCCATGAGACCCATGATCTTCATCATGGCTCTTCATACTCTCGCTTGCTTAGACTAGTTCTAGAACGAGTCTCGGCTAGTGACTTTGACAAATAATTTGGACCCCTTTTCAACCTTGCTAACCCTATAGGATGAGTTTCGGCTAGTGACTTTGATAAGTAATTTGGACCCCTTTTCAACCTTGCTAACCCTGTTATTAAATTTTGCTACCCTTGCTACTATATATTGCCTTCCAAGATCTATATACTTCCAATCAGTACAGGTTGATCCTTGTAATCACACCTTGCACTCGTTGGGCATCCCACCTCTTTGGTCATACCACCTGCTTCAATTGGTAAGAGCTTTGTAAGATCTTAGTAAGTCGTATCGAGATAGAGTGTGTCTCCATACCCTAGTAGTGATAGGGGTAACACTTTTTGTCTTATCTGCTATTTTCTACTAACAATGGTAGGTGAGGTGACTGATTTTGGTGATTGTGCATCAAGGAAGAACTTCAAAGGCTTGAAGAGAAGTTTGATGCTAACATTAATGTCATGCAACTAAGCATACATGTGCTAGCTAGGAGTATTGTTATTCTTATGGCTCATGTTCAACGAATGCCCCCAAATCAGCGGCTTCCAGCTCTAGTGCCTGAGGTTAAAGATGATGAAGAAGACACATATCATAGAAACGCACACGTTGCAAGCCGTGAAGAGTGTTCGCGAACATAATTACACCGTAATCGGCAAGGTAATGACCATCTGGGTAACCAACATCAGGGACAAGGTAACGATGATCCTTTTGCCAAAGTAAAATTTTGTATACCTTATTTTGCTAGCAAATATGACCTAAAAATATTTAGATTGGGAGATAACAGTTGAACAAAAAATTAATTCCCAACTAGTCCCTAAAATACATCGGGTTAGGCAAGGAACTAGCGAGTTCAAGGATTTTGCTATAATTAGGTGGAATGAATTGGTTAAAAATGGCCTAGAACCTAATACATGGGATAACTTGAAGTGAGCTATGCATGGTAGATTTGTTCCTCCACCATACCAACGATATTTGAGAAAGAAATTACAACCATTAGGGCCCTGTTTGGAATACCTCTAGCTCCAAGATTTTTTAGAGCAGGTATAGTCTAGCTCTAAGAAATCCTAGAGCTAGAGTTGTGGATGGATTAAGGATATTTAGTTAAGTAATTTAGTTTTTATTTTATATTAAAATAAATATTTAAACTATTTTATTATATTACACAAACTCCAGATTCTGCCCGAATCTTGAAGTTGGAACTATACCAAACAAGCCCTAGATCAAGGTAATAAGTTCGTAGAGGAATATTACCAAGAGCTACAAATAGGCATGCTGCGTTTTGAAGTAGAAGAAGATGAGGAGGATGATGAGGACATCCCTACCAATAATACAACCATACATGAATACTAAGAACCAATTACTCATGTTCGAGCAAGACGAATAAATCTTTAGGTGAACTCGTTTCTAAGTATCTCGTTATATTATCTTGAGAATAGATTACTATCTAAGGATAATATTATTGTTAGGAACTATATAGATGATGAAGAAGCACATGGATGGCTATAAGCAAAGAGTTGGAGAAGAACCAACAAAGGATGTCCAAACTGAGTTGGGAGTCCAATCCAATTACAGTTCGATTCCAACTCGGATTCCAAGAGCAGTGTGCACTAAAATTGTTGCCCAAGCCATAAACAAACTCCATTTTCGACGTTCCACCTAGGCACGAAAAGATAACTTCATAACCTTTCCAATTCCAGTAGTCTCACCTCAAAATTCATTCTGGATCGATAGGAATCGTCAAAACAAGATGACGTCTATAATCTGCCAACATGCTATTTTCTACGTTGTTGGGCCTTTAGGCCGCGTATCCAGTTGAGCCCATTAGGGGTACGTCCCGAACTACTATATATGATGTTTCTATAGACATCTAGGGTTTTGTAAGTGAATCCCAATTTGTAGATTCCAATAGAATTTCAGTTCGATTGCGTTTTATGCGTTCTTGCTTGTGTTTTTCGATTTGCAGGTAAGGATTAGCCTTCTTGGTGAGGTCAATCAGACTATGCTCGGTTGATAACCAACGGAAGGTATATTCTAGTTAGCAAAAAAAAGTAACTTATGTCGGCCACATCTAGCCGATGAAAGTTATTGGTTTTTAACTTCTATCGACTGAATATAGCCGACGGAAGTTACTATTTTTTTATTTTCATGTTTCACCCATTTACATTCACAAACATATTCACACATTCACAATCATATACATATCCACAAACACATTCAAAATCACATCCACAAATACATTCACATGCACATTCACATTCTTCACCTCCACAAACACATTCATAAATTAACCAAATAAATCCACCTTCACAAACTTAACCATTCAAAGTCACAAATCACATTTAAAGGCACAAGACATTCAAAGTAACAAGTTGTGTTCAAATTCACAAGTCGCGTTCAAATACACAAAGTTACAAGTCATGTGAAGAAATAACATTCATACTTAGTCACAACACTCACTTGGTTGGTTAAAATTATGGCCGCTGCCTCTCGGAGTAGTAGCGTGTTGCTCATTAACATTTGAAGCCGATGCTCAATCCTGACCAGGAGTACGAAGAATCTAAATCAATATATAAATTTGGGGAAACATTATCAACTAACAAGCCAACTCAAATAACCCTCCAAATTTTGATTTATGTAAAATAGACATTAGAACAAAGTAACATGTCAGGAGGTACCTCATTTGCAAGAGGAGTACCCAATAGAAATAATGGTGGTGGGGAGGTATCATTTGGAACTGCGACATGTGAAATCCTTGCTGATGGGCAAATTTCTATACATGTTGTAATGCAATCACTGAACTTACTTGAAACATCGTTTGCTGCTGTGCTAAGCAAGAAGCATGGTACTCGTCTCACTGCCTCAGTGCCTCCATCAGCTGAAGCATTTGCAGGTTTTCTTCTGAGTGGCGATGGTTAGAGCTAACCCCTGAAGAGCTCTATGACGACTGAGTTGACTTATGAGCTCTCACTTCTCTTGAGTCAATTATTCCATTGATCATAGAATACGTGTAACATTGAATAGACAATTTACTATTACAGTACCATAAACAAAACATTGAGAAGCATCATCTCACCGTCCATGACTCTTTCCACCTCCACTAGAGTACACATTCATTAGGTCGATAGGTTGCTTCCGCCATTCATACTCCACTCCATGGAGTTGTACCATTTGTTGACCATATTGCATCTGCAAGAAACCAACAGTGCCGATTAGATAGAGAAAAATGATGCAAACTCTTAAAAATTGTTAACACCTCACCAAATAATCCATAGCCGTTTGACTACACAATTCATCTGGCTTTGAAGGATCTAGTCCTTTATGACCACCTATATAGACCTCGACGTTAAGATATGAGTTAGTCGCATTACAACGTATATAACATTCAACACAACATTAGTTCTTTCCATGTGTTTAGCCAAGTGGATATGTCCATCAGCCCGATATCTATGCTTTGGATCAGTTCCACGACAAAGTCTTTTCTTCTCATAAATCACCTTAAAACCACTTGAAGATCAAAGTTTGCTGAATTCAAAATAGGTCGTCTTACGGTTTCTAAACCACGGAATCCTGACCTGAACAAAGGTGGAGCTTTTGCATTACATGAAAATAAATCTCAAAAGTCGAAGATCAAAAGTCTTAGAATTATTTAACGAACGGTATTGCTCCTCAGTCAAGTATATTATTGAAGAACCCATCCCCTTGGCAGAGGTGTGGGTGGCACTTGGTAGAGGTGGTCACTAGTGGCGATGAGCTGTGAACCCAACGTTCTTAGTTTTGTCCGAAGAATTCTTGTTTTGGTTGATTGAACGATTTGCATCTAAATTGCCCACATATAGTTATGGTGATTTTGGAGTGTTTTGGCAGATTTTATGGTGCTTGATCTATGCTAAAGACTTAAGTGCTATCCATATTGGCATAACTACACTTGAAACCCACCGCAAGGGGTTGATGTAAACCCCTAAGGGCCTGTTTGAGAATTTCAAATTCTGGCCCATTCCTTAGGAATGGGACGAGATTTTAAACTAAAATCCCGGCCCATCCACAAGGAATGGACCGGGATTTGAGGTTCCCAAACAGGCCCTAAAGGTTATGGTAGGCTTGTTGAGCTAGTGGAAAAACCTAGTCACTCAAATGGAGATTGGGTTTCATTTCTAGATTATCTCAACTTGTTTGGGATTGAAATACTTTAAAGAGGGGGAGGAAGATTGTGATTTATAAATCAGTTTTTCTCATAGATTCAAGCTTTCTTGTTCAAAGTGAATGTTAGCAAATCAAAGCCCACATTGCTTTTACAATATGTATATATTATTGGTGCTAAGGTTTTTAGCTGCACATCAAAAACTTCACTGAAATTTCCATCATATATATATTTCCCAGAAATTCTTCTGATGCCTTCTTAAACATACTTCTCAAATAAGAAATTGGACATAATACAAATGGTAAACTACAAATGACACCAAATCTCGTCAGAACTTAAGCGTGCTCAGGCGGGAATAGTATCAGGATGGGTGACCTCCTGGGAAGTTCTCGTTCACGTCCCCGACATACCCATGGCCTTCAAATAAGGTCGGGCCTGTGTGACCTATTTCAAAAAAAAGTCGGATATTCTTGTGCTCATCAAGCATCAGCCACCCATTTCATCTTGGGCCAGATAATATTGATGCAGGAAGTGGAGCTGAATATGCTGATGGGTTGTCTTGAACAGATATTACTGAATTTGCATTGAAAATGTTGTAATCCAAGTAATTTTCCACACTCGTTGTGCCTTCCAATACCTTGACAACCATTGACATAGAAGGCCTTCGGTTGCTATCATTTTGCAAGCACCACATTGCGAGCTTCATCATTTCGATCACTTCCTCCTGGTGTGAGACCATGTCATCACTGTGCTTATCAATCAGATCAGTCAGCTGATTGTTTTGAGCCTTTTCTCTTAATAAACTGATGAGTTGAACACTGTCCTCTGGCTGACTGATATCAATGTTTTTTCTCCCACTTATTATTTCCATAAGAACAACTCCAAAGCTGTACACATCAACTTTTTCAGTGATCTGTGATGTTAACCATTCTGGTGCGAGATATCCAGGTGTGCCTCTCATCACAGTCATTACCTTGCTCATATCCCTTTCTATCAGCTTAGAAAGTCCAAAGTCAGCTAATTTTGCATTGAAGTTTTCATCTAAGAGAATGTTTTGTGGTTTGATATCCAAATGAACAATTCTTCTCCTGCATTCCTCGTGGAGATAACACAAGCCCTTGGCAATATCCAGGATGATCCTACACCTGGTGCACCAATCAAGAGGGGAATTGTTGTGGCGGTAATAGATCCACCTATCGAGTGACCCTCCTGGCATATATTCATATACCAGAAGCCTATTCGACTTATCTGCACAAAATCCGATCAACCTGACAAGATTGATGTGCTCAATGCTGCCAATTGTCTCCACCTCTGCAAAGAATTCTTTCTTTCCTTGTCTAGCACTCTCCAATCGTTTCACTGCAACTCTCTCTTCGCCGATTTGCCCTTCAAATACTGATCCAAATCCACCTTCTCCGAGTTTTTTACTGAAGTCTTCAGTGCATTCTCTCAACTTTCCGAACGAAAACCTCATTAGCATTCCAGGCAATATATCAAAATCTAACTCTTCATCTATCTCTTGGTATTTTTTCCTCCTACGTACATAAAGAACAACGACAATTATAGCGATAACAACAGCAGGAACTGCTGCTGCAAGTGTAGCAACTAAAATTTTCTTCCTTCTGTTATCTGCAGGGGCAGAATCAGAGGGGTTGAGCTGCACCTTCAAGTAAGCAGAAGAGTTGTAATGAACAGTTTCAGGTTGTACTGATTGCAAGGAGAAAACCTCAGTAACAAACTGGCATTGTCCATCGGAATCGTTCTGGCCATACCTGAACATGACAGCCCTGCAGGAGCAATTCTTCAAGCAGGCTTGCTTGCAATCAGCTCTGTTTGTTACATTCACAATTGTTTGGCTGACATCAAAGTAAGAAACATTAGTAAGAGCCAAGAGCTGATGGTTTTGCATTTCTTGACAAGATATTGGAGTCACTGGTGCACAACCAAGATTCAGCTTCCGTTCATCAACTTGCTGGAAGTAGCTTGGACTAGAATTGTTCTGAAGGGGACAGATGCATTGCCCACCTGTGCATATCCCATAATCCCCACAAACTGTTGGGAAAGAACAATCATCGAGGAGGGATACCTTGGTTACATCATACACCATGCTCCACTTTGCTTCTGCAACAGACCACTCATACAGCCTCAAGTGCCCATCAGACTCTAACCTGATGTACTGGGTGGACTTAGCTTCTGGCAATGGTATCCTGGCATCTGAATTTCCTGGCTGTGTGGGCTGCACAAATACACTGAGGCTGCCATTCAAGAAAGTAACCCTCGTCAGATCTTGCCTGCTCTTTTGTTCGCTCGTCAGAAGTGTGTAGTAGAGTTGTGGTGGTGTGGATTCAACGTAGCCATATAAACCATCTGAGAAAACAGTCATATAAAACTTACTCTCGGTCGAATTTGTGGTAGAGGTGTTTGCTGTGAGCCTCTTTCCCAGCAGAAGTGACTGCCCAGTGACCAATGCGTCAGTCGGATGATCAAATGACTGCCACACTGTTGCATTCTTATGATCAAACAGCACCAGGTTGCCTTGCTCGGTGACTTCCATGCCGGCAACAGATCGGGCTAAAGTGTTGCTTGACCAGACGAGTTTTCCACTGGCTTCACGGAGGACTAGGTTGCCATCACTAGTAAGCTCAAGGGTAGCATTCTCTGCAACAGGGCTTGCACGGTTGGCTGACCAGGTAACCTGCGCCGCGCCATTTACCGGTAGTGTGATCTTGGCCCCGCTGTTGGTGTAGACAATGAAGACAGCGAAGAGGAATTCATGGCAGGGTGGAGTGCAGAAGAACCCTGCGGCGAAGGAGGGGCCAAAGAAGGTTTTTGGCGAGCGGAGGACGATGGCACGCACCTCTGACCCATCAGTGTAGGAGACGCTGTGAGGGAGCGAGGCGGCGTTGTTGACCCACCTCGTCGAGAGGTTGGCCATGGGATAGTCATAGGCCTGCCCCTGCCCGGAGACTGACGGTACTATGCTTGCAAGCACCACCACCACCACCATCACCACCACCGTGATGTCAAAGAAGAAGAGATTGGCAGGACGCATGGTGCCCGGATGGAAAGGGGACTGCAAGAACTAAGAAGAACATGTTCTTTGGTCACGACTCACGAGGCATGACAGAGGTTGACAAGATGTCCTCACCTGATTGACACTGATTCGATGGAGATGGAGCTTGTATGATCACCGGAAAGATAGCCTCCCCCGTCGCCGGCAAGAGGTGGCTGAAATCCGGAGCAGCAAAGAACTGGTCTTCTCGCCGCAGGTTCACTTTGGTCGTTTTCTGGGCAACTCGGCAAGTGGATGGGCTTGACCAATTCTAAGTGACAACCATGGAATCTGCGTCAACAAGTTTCCTTGTGCTGGCCTGTGATGGCTCATGGTTTTATGCGTACACGTAGATTAATGGATTAATTTTTTCTGTGCCATTACAATTTTTATGGTTTGCCAATATGTCATCGGTGTGTCACTGACAGATGGCGGCCGCCACAGTCACTGATAGTGACATATAGGCAATTTCTGACATTGACACAGAAATATGCCTCCACACTTGGGTCAGTTCGACGATCTAAAAGCGTGTGGATACTTAGAGACAAGCTTAAGCGTAACACAACACTGACGTCATGTTCCGACTACCCTTAGCCGTGGTAAGGGGGGTGAAGTCGTCAGGTAATCAAATCACATAATCCAATTAGCCGAAAGAAATGTATTAAACAGAACAAGTCAGAAACTGAACGGAGCCTGACTGATTCGAAGTAGGGTGCGGAGGGTGCCGCCGAAGTGTACCTTCGGCGCCTGGTGCGAAGTGTCCCGCCGAAGGGTGTCTTCGGCGTTCGGACTGATCTGGCCGGAGATAAACTACGAACCGATCTGGATGCGACAATCAACCTCCGAACAGCGGGGTTCAGCGTAAAGTCTCTAATACAGTAAGATACAGAGAAATGACTTAGGTGCAACGCGCGAGCGTGACTTCGTTCGGAGCGAAGTACAAGCGTGGCGAAGTCTGTTGGCGAAGCGTGTTGCGTGCGGGACATGGCCAAACCGATAACAGCGTGACGGTCCGGCACGGGTGGTCAAAGCAGCAATCTCACCGAAGGGTGTTCTGGCAACCTCCGAAATCGATCTCTCAGCTCCGAACACCTCCGACGAAGTAGCTCCGAACGTGGAAACCTACAACATAGTAGATTCGAAGTACCAATTCAGCCTGAGTACCGAATTCTGCTAAGTGTTGCACTAGTGGCAAATGTAGCAATCTGTTACATAGATTAGCGGATACTTCACAGGCAAAGTAACAAGGCGATAGCAATCTATTACGTAGATTAACAGATACTTCACAGGCGAAGTAACAAGGCGATAGCAATCTATTACGTAGATTAACGGATACTTCACAAGCGAAGTAACAAGGATTACCACTGTTCCGAAGTGGCCATCGGAGGGCTTCTAGGCAAACCCACGAAGAGTACGGAAAAGTAAAGGTAAATAAAATACGGTTCAAAGCTAGGGCTTTGAGGTTGATTTGTGTTGGGGGGCTTCTGAACCAGCCTCACCCCTATATTTATAGGGGCTAGGCTTCTAATCTCTAAGCCTAATCTGGTGGAATTTGGTTTGATCACGCGTGAAAGAGTCAGTCAAAAATCGGACTCAATCTCTAACTCTGCCCAAAGTGGGCCTTTGGCCAGGCCCGTCGAAGTCTGCTCTTCGGGCCAAAGCTTCGGCGGAGTGGGCTTCCGAAGGCCCCCGGGCCGAAGGTGGTGGGCTGGCTGGAAGCTTCCGAAGCCCATAGCCTATTGGACCTTCGACCCTGTAGGGCTTCGACCCAACCCGGGACACGTGCTTTTTCGGCCCAAATTGCCAAAATTGGTATTTTGACAATCTTAACCATTAATGCCATTTTTTGCTATCAACACATGTCCCCTGCCTTTTAGTGAACTAAGTGAACTAAAAGCATAATGGGATAAAGACGATACCTTCCATATCGGCCTTTTGACATCTTTCAAGCTGTTTGCCACACACTTGGGAAATACCTTTTCAAGTATCTACCATTCAAAGCTGTTCGAAACCGCTCTCCTTGCAGAGATTCTAACACATATGCATTGCCAGGAGCGATTTCAGCTATTTTGAAAGAGCCTTCCCAACTAGGCGACCATTTACCAAATTCAGGACTCTTAGTGCCTAAAGATAAAATCGTCTCCAAACCAAGTCACCTACTTGAAACGATTTTGGTTTAACCTTCTTATTGTAGGCTTTAGCCACTCTCCTCTTGTCTATTTCTATAGCTTCTAAAGCCCTCAATCTCTTATCGGTCACTTCTTCTAGATTTTCTTTCAAAAGAGTCTCATACTCGTCGACCGACAAGCCATCTTGCTTTAACACTCTTAAAGAGCCAAGATCTACTTCTACAGGTAGAACGGCTTATTGTCCATATGCCAACTCGTATGGACTAACTTTGGTTGCACCGTGCTTTGCAATTATACAAGCCCATAACGCCTCAGAGAGCACTTCATGCCAACTTTTAGGGAACTCTTCAATTTTCTTCTTAATGAGCTTAATCACAGTTTTATTACTAGACTCGGCCTGACCATTGGCCTGAGCATAGTATGGTGAAGCGTTTATCAACTTAATACCATAATATTCGGCAAAGTCTCTCACTTCTTTAGAAACAAATGAACTACCTTGATCTGTAGTGAGAGTTTGAGGAATGTCGAATCTATGTATGATATGCTTCAAGATAAAGTCAAGTACCTCGTTGTGAGTCATGTTCTTGAGAGGCACGACCTCAGTCCACTTGGTGATGTAATACGTCGCCATTAATATGAACCGATGCCTCTTTGAAGGAGGTTGAATTTGGCCGATGAAGTCTAAACCCCAACCTCGGAACGACCATGGCTTGACAATAGGATTAAGTAATGAAGAAGGAGCTAACTAGATATTGCTGAACTTCTGACACGCTTCACATCCTCTATAGTACTTGAAGCAATCCTCAATCATAGTCGACTAGTAAAAACCCGCTCTTTTGAGCATCCAACTCATTTTATGGGCCGACTGATAAGTGCCACAAAGTCCTTCATGGACTTCTCCCATAGCCACATGGGATCGTTCATTGTCTAAACACTTCAACAATACTCCATCAATAGTTCGGCGATATAGTGTATCATCTAGCAATACAAACTTAAACGTCTGCCGCCGAACTTTTCGATCAACCCTTTGGCTAGGGTCTCTCAAATACTAGACGATTGGAGTTCTCCAATCGCCCTTGTGGACTTCTAAGGGTTTTGATAGCTCGCTATCTGGAAAAGTGTCTAAGATATTGATTTCGGAGTGCTCCCTGAGCCCTTTTGGCTTCTGCCAAAGCCTGTTTGGACTGGTTGAGCAAAGCTGCTTAGGCCGAAGTCTCCTGTCGGAGGGTCCGGGCTCTCAGAAACCCTCACTATCCCAGGGACTTCGGCTCATGGGCTCCGGTGTGCCAGACCCTTTGGTGGGCGGAGTACTCTGGCCCCGGGGCCTCGGCGCGTGGTAATCTCCGGCGGCCGGAGGGGTCCGACCCAGAGGGTGCGCTTGTCCGAAGTCACTGGCTTCGACAGTGAGACCAAACATTGGCTTTTCTCGTACAGAAAATTTTCCTCTCCTGACTTGGTAGCCAAATGCTTGTTGAGCCAAATCATTTGCAACTAAATTGGCCTCTCTTGTCACATAAGAAATTTTGAAGTCATCAAAAGTAGCAACTATGTCTAGGCACTTATCCAAGTAGCTATTTAGCAAACCATTAAAACATTGGGCACTCTTAGCAACTTGTTGCACCACTAAAAGGGAATCATCATGCGCATGAACATGTTTAAAACCCATGGATTCGAACAATTCAAGCCCTAGTAGTAAGGTCTCATATTCAGCTTGGTTATTGGTAGAGGGAAATTCTAAACGAGCCGAAGTTTCAAAGTGCGCTCCACTAGGTGATATGAAAACTACTCTAATACCTTGGCCATTTTTGGAAGCTGAACCATCAAAGTAAAGTTTCCATGGTACAACCTCAATTAAAGCAACATTGTTACTCCAACTGACATCTATGTGGTGGTCAACTATAAAGTTGGCTACAATTTGGCCTTTCATAGCTTTTAGGGGTTTATAAGCCAAATCATATTCAATCAATGCGTAAGCCCACTTTCCGATTCTTCCACTTAGAATCGGCTTTTGTAACATGTGCTTTATAACAACTTTCAAATCGACTAAATGGTTCCCCATAGCGTCCGATTTGACTACAACATCATCAATGTAAACTTCTAACATAACTCCTAGCAAGTCATGAAAGATCAAGTTCATAGCACGTTGATACATAGCGCCAGCATTCTTTAAACCAAAAGTCATAACGACCCACTCGAATAAACCGACAAAACCAGGGCATTGAAAGGCTATCTTGTAGACGTCCTCTTCGACCATAAAGATTTGATTATAACCAGCATTGCCATCAAGAAAACTTAGTACCTTGTGTCCTAAAGCATTGTTGATTATCATGCCGACTATTGGCATCACATACTTGTCCTTCAGAGTGGCCTTGTTCATATCCCTAAAATCAATACAAACTCGTATTTTGCCGCTCCCTTTCTTTTCTACAGGCATAATGTTAGCGACCCATTCTGCATACCTGCATGGCCTAATAAATTCAGCTTTGAGCAGTCGTTCCACTTCTTCTTTAACTCGGTCATAGACGACCGAATTAAAGCGACGAGGAGGCTGTTTATAAGGCCTAAATCCAGACTTGATAGGTAGCCGATGCTCCACGAGCTCGCGACTTAGTCCTGGCATCTCGCTATACTCCAATGCGAAACAATCGACATACGACCGAAGCAACTTTATTACTTCGGCCTTTTCATTAGGCTGTAAAAGTTGGTTTACAAAAGTCGGCCTCGGGGTGCTACCATCTCCTATGTCAACTTCTTCTGACGGGTCGGCCGACGCAAAACCTTATCCCAATTTCTCTACTTCGCTAAAGTCCTTGATGGCATCAGCAATACCATCTTTAGTAGACCGATACTGCTCTACCCGAGACTTTAGCACGATGGCCTCCTCCGGAGTCCTCACTTCAAGAGTGGCTTCATAAAAATCCAAGTCAGAATAAAGTTCTCAGCGAAGTATGAAAATGGAAAAGCTTCGAAGTCTTACAGAGGCGTTCTATGGCCACTTCATTTAGGCCCCCTCGGCCCGAAGGTTGGAAGAGCCCCTTCGGCCAAGAGCGTGCAAGGGGGCTGAGCCGGAGGGTGATGAACTCCTCCATGAGGTCCCTCATGCTCATCTTCGCTGCCACCCTCCGAAGGAGCAAGATCCTCGAGCGAAGGGTGTCGGGGCTCGTCTTCACCACTCCTTCGCGCCGATAAGAGATAAGGGCATTGGTACTCCGAAGGGGAGAGTTCGCGCCGATAGAGGTGTAGAACCACTCTTGATCCCACTTGGAGTACCATTTGCTGTTGACGGACCTCGCCGGGAAGGCATCTTGGTACTCTTTCCGAAGCTAGAAGTTGGCGCTTCCGAAGGCCAAAGACCTCTTGACGCGGTCTGCACCCTCCCTCGGATTTGGTTGGCAGTTGGCGTCATGAAGGGTGACGAAGACATCCGCGCAGCCCTCGCAACCTTCGGCCCTCATGGCCCATTCGAACATAGCAAGCCTCACTACAGCGTTGGGTGAAAGTCGAGGAAGCTCAAGGTTGTAAGCCTTCAGGACTTCGCTCAACATCCCCACCGCCGGCAGTCCGAGGCTGGCTTTGAAGAAGGCTTCAAACAGCACCACTTCGTCAGCCCGAGGCCTCGGTATGGCCTCTGACTTCTCCGACACTCTAAGTTGAATCTTCAAAGCAATCCTTCCTTCGCAGGCCCTCCGGACGAACTCCTCTGTGGAGATCGAGGCCCTCATCTCCAGCATTTGCTCAAACTTGTCGGATGGCGACCGAAGGTTCCTCGGCCCCAACCGCCTCGGAGCAGGCTTTGCTGCCGCAACTGCTGTTGCCTGCACTTGGGCGGAGCTCGGGCTCGAGCCCAAGGCCAAAGCCTTCGAAGCAGCCTTCTTCGGCATTTTGTGGAGCTTCGACGCGAAGGGGCTAAATCTAGCGAGGGGCGCTTTGCGCGAAGCTAAGGAGGAGAAGAGAGCGAAGGATGCAAGGCGTTGAGAAGAAAGCAAATGAGAAGTGTGCCGAAGCCTTGTGCGGTAAACCCCTATTTATAGGCAGTAAAAATCCCGACGGTTCGTGGGCCGAACCCACTGGCAGGTGGGCCTCCAGCGAAGGCGAAGCAGCCCGGCGCACAGTAATGGTCAATTTTATAGCCGTTGCGGAGTCAATTGATCTCCCCGAGGTCATTCTGATAGCTGACGCATGCAATTTTTTACCTACGCATTTCGAAGCCACCTTCGGTCCAATCTCCAAAGGCTTATTTTCCCTGAAGATGTAATTTTCGGTCATTTGTCCCAAGGGAGCACGCACCCCTTCATCCTGAAGGCCTGCAAGCGAGGGGCTACTGTTGGGGGAATAAGTTTTCCCTTGAACAGGGGCCAAATGGCGTCAGCCTCCGACAGCCTTCGGCCCGGAGCCCAACACTGTCGAAGCCTGTTCCTTTCTGAAGAAGCTGTTTCCAAGTCCCAAGGAATAGTTCGAAGCCCTCTTGAGCAAGGCCTCCGAACCCCTTCGGAGCCCTCCGGAGTGAAGCCCTCAAGATCCCTTGAAGATTGTCACAAGCTAAGTCTTAGGCTAAACTTCGAAGTTAACCTTTGGGCTCTGTTCGGAGTTAACCCTCGAACCCTGTTCGGAGTTAACCTTCGAGCTCCCTTCGAAGCTCCTCAGAGCGAGTCTCTGGACCCTTTCCAGCCAACTCAAAGCTAAGTCTCTGAGACCCCAGTTTGGAGCCCCAGTTTGGAGCTCAGTTCGGAGTATACTTCGAAGCCCACTTTGGAGTGTACTTCGAAGCCTTCTCTGCGGCCTTCGCCTGAAGAACTCCGGCCCCTACTCCGAACCCAGAAGATATTTGCACCTCGCTACAGTGTAGAAGCCATACCGGGGGCCCCTCCGCCCCTAGTATGTCGTTTAGCTGGTCAAAGAAGTGAGGTTGTCTGACACGTCTGTAAAGCTGTAAAGCACTTTTGTACAGTAGCTAGCTCCTTTTCCCCTTTTTGCCCCTATAAGCCTAGGACTTATAGAGGGCATTTTGGTCTTTTCCTTTGGCCTGCGTGCCTATAAAAGCAGGGCCAAGCCCTTGTAACAGGGGGTCTTCTCCAGGGCCATGAAACCCTGCTGTTCACTACACCACACTGAGGCATACTATGCCAAATCCACCACAAACTGGACGTAGGGCTATTATCCCCTAGGGGAGGTCCGAACCAGTATAAATCTTTTCTCCCTCTGAGAGAACCCTTCGAGGTTCATTTTACACACCATATACACACATACAAAACATGTGCTGTAGCTAACAAAATTGCTACAACAGTAACCCTTGTTGATTCGCTCATGAATCTCCCGTTTAATCCACACCCAGTCTGTGCTAGATGGTCACATTTTCGACCAAAAGTACCAGTTTTCGGTATTTTATACATTTTAACCATTAGTGAAATTTTTGGGTATAAACAAGGGTCTTTGTCCAGCTTCATCTTTGGACTGGAGTCTATTTTCAATCGTCCTTCTTCTATGGCTGATTGAACTTGCCGACGAAAAACATTGCAGTCATTAGTATAATGAGAATGCGAATCATGTCACTTACAGTAGGGACGCTTCTTTAGTTCATCGGCGATCGGGATGACCTGGCCCTTAGGCAACCTGAGAAGCTGGCTCTTCAAGAGGAAATCAAATATTTTATCGCACTAGTTATATCAAATGAGTATTTAACTTCGTTGGGCCGACTCTTAGTGGGAGACGGCCGTAGCTCAGAACAAGTGATGTGCTTGCTCTTAGCATTCCAAACGCATTCGGCCGCATACCTGTCAGTCAAATTTCCTCTTCCTCCGACTCTTCCTTGTCGAAGTGTTCCATGATGTGGACTTTAACCCTAGGCTTGTTGAATGTTTTAACGAATTTTTTATCTTTGGCTCGACCTTCTTGGACCATAGTCTGCTGTAGGACTTGGCTGACTTCTAAAAAGTTCTAGTTGTCTAGCCTCTCTTTAATCTCAGAGCGTAACCCGTTAAAACCTAGATCTGCCAAATCCCTTTCTAAAATATTGAGACCAAAACATCGGTTTCTGGTATCTCTAAAGCGCATAATGTATTCAGAGACACTCTCGCTAGATTTCTGTTTGACCGATGTCAAGTGTGAAAGCCTAAGTTTTGTCTCGCCTGTATAAAAATAGTCATGGAACTTTTGTTCTAATTGGGACCACGTTTGGACGGAGTTCGGCGGGAGTGCCGAAAACCAAGTGAAAGCAGTGCTGGATTGTGAAAGGGAAAATAATCTAAGTTTTAATGCGTCCGACCCACTAGCTTCTCCATACTATGCTAAGAACTGGATGATATGCTCTAGTGTGGTCTTGTTACCCTCACCATCGAATTTGGTTAATTCGGGGACTCTATAACTACGAGGGTAGGGTATGGTGTCGAAGTGATTGGGGTACGGCTTTATGTAAACCCTAGCCTGATCTTTAGGCGCAAAGCCGGTGCACTCCCTAAACAGCGCGCGGATCCGCTCCTCAATGTCATCCTGGACTCCTGCCTGTGCATGCCTCTCATGCGTGGGCACGACACACGGTGGTATGTCAGTGTGTCGGCCGCGGGAGTCTTCCTCACGTGCTGGCTCAGGATATACGACGTGTTCGGGCCTATGCGTTTGCATAGGAGCATGCGGTGTTGGTAGCGCGGTAAAAGCTGACGCATGTGTAGGTGGAGGCGGCGCGTAGTAAACAGGGTTAGCTTGGCCATAAGTGTAGTGACTTGTCTCAGCCGTGGATGTTGAGGCCGAAGACATGACGGTTTTGCCAGTATTACCGTTGGTTCTGCTATAAATGTGATTTATCGGCGGAACACAAGCGATTGGAGTCGGAGGAACGGCCTCGGTAAAGCCGAACCTTCTAAACACTACTTCTACCTGAGAGCTGACTGCCAAATCTAAACGGTTGGCTAGCGAAGCGCTAACAGCTTGATATACCGATGCGCTATCTTTTTCTCAATCTCTAAAGAAGATAAAAGAGGCGACACTGGTGTTACCTAAGTTTGAGCGAGGTCGGGAATGTTGACATCACACTTGATGGAGCCCGCGCGTGTCTTGACGTAGCTCCTGAGCATGAGATCTTGGAGCTCTTTCATCTTCGCCTCGATCTCCACCTGATCTTCCTCGGGGATATCTTCAAGGGTGGGCGTCATAACGTTGTGGTTGTCGATTTCTATGCCCCCATGGGAACCATCAGCGTTGTAGATGGAGTATTCGTCGTAGAGGTACTTGTGGCCGATGTAGATGTACTCGTCATGTTGTCATAGCCTTCGCTAGCGGAGTCACCAAAAAGTGTGTTGACACAAAAACGTGTCCCACACATGGGTGCTCTAGACTCGCCGAAGGGTGCTCTGGCAGCCTCCAAAACTAGCTTCCCAGCTCTGAAAACCTTCGGCGAAGGGAGCTCTGAATGTGAAACCTGCAACAAAGTTAATATCAAGTGCCAATTCGGCCTGGAGATCGAATTACTAAGTGTTGCAGTAGTAACCGAAAGTAGCAATATGTTACGTAGATTAATAGATGATTCACAAGCGAACCAACAAGGTGATAGCGATCTGTTATGTAGATTAACGGATGATTCACAGGCGAACCAATAAGGCTTACCACTATTACGGCAAGGCCTACGAAGGGCTTCCAGGAAAACCCACAAAGGTATACGGAAATGTAAAGAAAGTAAAGTACGGTTCAAAGCTAGGGCTTTGTGATTGATTTGTTGTTGGGGGCTGATGAACCGACCTCATCCCTGTATTTATAGGGGCTAGTCTTCTTATCTCTAATTCTAATATGATAAGATTCAGCATAATCAAGTTTAGGGATAAAAACAACCAGAATCTGTATCAAATTCTATCTCTGAAGCTTGCCCGAAGTGGGCCTTCGGCAGGCCCGCCGAAGCCTGCTCCTTGGGCCGAAGCTTCAGTGGGGCAGGCCTCCGAAGGGCCTTCGGGCCGAAGCTAGCAGGCCACTAAAAGGCTTCCGAGGCCTCATGAAGATGGACCTCCGGCGCTATAAGGCTTCAGCTTGTACCAGGACTTGTGTATTTTCGGCCCAAATTACCAAAATTGATATTTTGACAATCTTGACCATTAATGTCATTTTTTGCTATCAACACTATAAAAACTTGTAAATGGTGAAGACATGAGTAAGAACAAGTTCATGCCAGCAAGATAGCAATTCACTAACAAATGAATCAAACCAGCATTACTCCCACATGTCACAAAGGATCCAAAATATATAATAAACATGTTATCCTTATCACTACGAGCAACCAAATAAATACTTATCTATCACATGTACAAATGTATTTTTTAAAATGGTTTGATCTTACAATTATTAAACATGCCTACATATTCATAGTCACAAAATATCTTGAGTGTGTGGGTTGTACAACTCATCCCTATTTTAAAGGAGTAATGAAATCAATAAATTTAATGTGTACGTTTCTTCTAATTAATATTTGGATACGATAAAGATTCATGAAAGCTATCTTATTTTGGACGCTCACCAATTAATTTCTTAAAGTTATATATCCTACTGTAGCGAGCCCTCCATCTCTCTGCGCTACCTCTCACCTCTTTGGCACCACATCTCTTCCTTCACACCACACCTCTTCCTCAGCCACCGCTACCACCGACTCGAAGATCCTATTGTGGTGCCTCCCGTCGCATCTCGGTGCCGCCTCACTTGCGCCAGATCTAGGAGATCATCACCTTCTTGTATTGTGTCGCCTCCTCTTTCCACACCGGCCCCTAGATTCCACTGCTCCGGCCCGCCTCTCCGCCATTCCACCACGCCTCTCCCTAAGGCGTCGTGTCACCGATCTTGAGCTTGTACTGTGGTGCGTCCTTTCTTTGTGCTGCCTCACTTGCACCACATAGATTCTCCAACAAAATAAAAAGCATGATAATTTCATCTTTCAAATAAAACAATCATTTTGTTTTTGCTGATATAAGTATAGTTTTATTATATCGCATCTGGCTCTACAACTAAACACATGCTAAATCTTCTGCTAAGTTAGTTGCGATGAGTTAACTTGATGTAATAGGAACATAATTCAAATGCAGTTTTTGTTCGCAAAATGCTTGACATCTCTAGAATTTTAGCATTATATATGTGGTATTGTTCTGTATATTACCATGTCGTCATTACTAGATACCGAAGTTGTTGAAAGAGGCAACTTGCTTTTGACATTTGAAGGTTTATATCTAAGCAACATAATTAGATTTTCTTTGCAAATAACTGTCATAAATATATATTAAATGTATATAATTAGTTAGAATGTTTATATTACCGTTAATTGCTTTTAGAAAGATTTCCAAATATTTTCTTTGTTTTGCTATAGCTTTTACAAAATATATTCTCTCAGTCATGCCTCCACTCCGACGAAGCCCCAGGATAATGGATCTGAACAATAACAAGGAAGCAAATGTGAATGCTAATAAAATTACTGCATCAAGATCAATGGTCTCACAAGACTCCAATGGAATGAAGCAGAAGGGAAAACATCCTATTGGACAGGTAAAACTATTATCTACAAACATATAAAATTTCATATTTTGATTCATGTATTCATCGGAAATTTACAAGATTTAGTTTAAATCCTTTAAAAATCCTTTACATTTTCCTCATTGAAATTTTATGATATGAGTTAGCTAGCTTTAATGTTGTATCCGGTTGATTTTGCTAGGTAAGAAAGAACTATTTTGAGATATCATTTACAATATTATGAACCTTATGTACTATAAATGCTAGGTTTCAGAATTTGAAAACCATAGCTAATATTTATGTCATCTAGCGGAAACTAGAAAGTATTTACCATTTTAATTTAGCTGATTACTTTGTTTCAACCATTATAATTGTAATTTTCCTTGGCATGTTGATATGACTTGTTCTACATTTATCAGTTTCAATAACAACAATAGAGCATTCTTTTTTCAATAAAACTTATTAAGACCATGCTTTAAAATAAGAATTTTTCATAACATATATAAATACATGATTGATCTATATAATTATTGGAATTTTTACAATATATACTAAATTCCTAGCTCCACCCCTGGATTGATAACTTATATCTAAAGTCGAATTATGTCACAAACAAAAAATTCGTAGCCTGTCATAATAACCACAAAACTGATATTTAGAATCAATCATCTTCCTACTAATTCATTAATCAAAATTATATTATAATCCTGATTATTTTAAGATGATATGATTGATAACTTATACTTTTAGTAAATGTGTTATTTTTGCAGACAAGAGAAGCAAAACTCCCAAGGACACCACCAAACCTGCCTAACCAAGAAAGGAGCAAGCAAATCAAAATTGGTGGATCAACTTCCATGAGCGGTCAACTCGATTGTTCTGTCATAAATCCAATGCAAACAAGCTATCAAATCCAGAATCACCTTGGCTTGTCCTCTGCATCCTTTGGTAACTTCATTTTTCCTCCTGGAGTTCTGCCACCACCAGATGGACAAAACATGGTGTACCTGCTGTATGTGCCATATTTTTCACCACCTACCCCAAATACTTCAATTCCTCCAAGTTCACTTATCAATGAAGGTACAATTTAGCCTCCAATGCCAAAAAAATGCGTGTATTCTTTTCAGTGGATTCATTATAAATAAGACTCAAGTTTTTTATATCTCATATTAATACATTATTATGAACAAAAAAACAAATATAATATTATTATAGGTCGCCAAACCCTCCTAGCTTTGTGGTGGATCTTCTTCTCGGCATCATAGACATCAAATACTTGATGGAGTACCTCCTAGGTATCTAGGTAGAATAGATGGTATCCTGTAATACATAGAACAACTTATCTAGTTTTAAGAACAACACTAGAAGCTATGGTGAGTGGCTCTGATACCGAATTTTCATGGGTTAGACACATGATGGGATAAACATTGCTAAGAGAATAACGAGGCGGCAGTAGATGTTAGGGATAAGAGGTAGACTTAGATTTGGACGAAGAACATTTGGATGAGGAATAGAGAACTGGATGAGAGATTATATTAAAAGCTTGCTTTATTTATTCTTTCTGTATATGACACATATTTACATGCCTTTACAATAGAGTTTTAAACCTCATACTCTTTTCTCTCAGTCATGCCTCCACTCCGAAGAAGCCCTAGAATTATGGAACTGAACAAGAACAAGGAAGCAAATATGAAAGCTAATCAAATTACTGCATCAAGATCAATGGCCTCGCAAGACTCCAATGGAAGGAAGCAAAAGGGAAAGCATCATGTTGGACAGGTAAAACTATTATCTACAAACATATAAAATTTCATATTTTGGTTCATGTATTCATTGGATATTTACAAGATTTAGTTTAAATCCTTTAAAATTCCTTTGAATTTTCCTCCATTTGAAAGGAGTCCTCAATATTTTGCTAGGCTTACCTACTTTAGTGTGATAATATTTCACAAAAGGTACCAATATGACTTTCTTTAGAAGTATCAATAATCCCCTATGTTCATTGCTAGTTTTTTCATATGTATTGATACATGCTTTAGTTAGTATGTTAATCAAACTTTAATATCACTAGAAATATAATATTTTTATAGTTGTAGTTGATCAACAAATACAGGAATTGAATGATTGGTTCACTTAAAAAGTTAAAAAGCTTCTTACTTTATATACTTTTTGGATTACTAGGATTAATTCAACTCGTTGAAAATTGATAATATTTGTTAGCTTGCTTTAATGTTCTATCTTGTTGATTTTTCTAGGTAAGAAAGAACTATTTTGAGATATCATTTACAATATTATGAACTTGATGTACTATAAACCCTAGGTTTCAGAATTTGAAAACCATAGCTAATCTTTATGTCATCTAGCGGAAACTAGAAAGTATCTACCATTTTAATTTAGTTGATTACTTTGTTTCAACCATTATAATTGTAATTTTCCTTGGCATGTTGATATGACTTGATCTACATTTATCAGTTTCAATAACAACAATAGAGCATTCTTTTTTCAATAAAACTTATTAAGACCATGCTTTAAAATAAGATAGAGGATGGGTCTATTAGATTCCTAAATAAGTTACATTGAGAAGGAGATAGTAATAGTATAGAGTTTACCACATAGGTACTTATGGTAATTTTGATGTAATTGACATGTCTATAACAATATTGAAATAAACATATTAGTCACTTCAACTTGCTTTGTTTACCCAGATTTTGTACATAGATTTTTAAATTACAGTAACATAATGCATGCATATTAATAAGAATTTTTCAAAACATATATAAATACATGATTGATCTATATAATTATTGGAATTTTTACAATATATACCTCATATGTCTACCCTTCACCCTTATACTAAATTCCTAGCTCCACCCCTCGATTGATAACTTATACCTAAAGTCGAATTATGTCACAAACGAAAAATGTATAGACTATAATAATAACCACAAGACTAATATTTAGAATCAATCATCTTCCTACTAATTCATTAATCAAAATTATATTATAATACTGATTATTTTGAGATGATATGATTGATAACTTATACTTTAGTAAATGTGTTATTTTTTGCAGACAAGAGAAGCAAAACTCCCAAGAACACCACCAAACCTGCCTAACCAAGAAAGGAGCAAGCAAATCAAAATTGGTGGATCAACTTCCATGAGCGGTCAACTCGATAGTTCTGTCATAAATCCAATGCAAACAAGCTATCTAGTCCAGAATCACTTTGTCTTGTCCTCTGCATCCTTTGGTAACTTCAGTTTTCCTCCTGGAAACCATGGCACATATACTGGAGTTCTGCCACCACTAGATGGACAAAACATGGTGTACATGTATGTGCCATTTTTTTCACCATCTACCCCAAATACTTCAATTCCTCCAAGTTCACTTATCAATGAAGGTACAGTTTAGCCTCCAATGCCAAAAAATACTTGTATTCTTTTCATTAGATTCATTTGTTATGAGTCATGGGTTGGATACATGATGGGATAAACAATACCAAGAGGATAGACAAGCGGCCTTAGTCCTAACTTGACGCCTAATATAAATAAGACTCAAGTTTTTTATATCTCATATTAATACATTATTATGAACAAAAAACAAATATAATATTATTATAGGTCGCCAACACTACAACAATCCACGAAACTTCCGTCGGCCAAAGCCGACGGAAGTTAGCCCTTTGCCGACGGAAGTTAGCAACTTCCGTCGGCAAAGGGCTAACTTCCGTCGGCATTTGGCCGACGGAAGCGTGTAGACGGAAGTTATCTAACTTCCGTCGGCCGCCGACGGAAGTTAGATAACTTCCGTCGGCCAAACCTAGCCGACGGAAGTTACCAAGAAATCGGTAACTTCCGTCGGCCAAATCCTAGCCGACGAAAATTACTTTTTTTTTGTTTTTTCTTTTTTCTGTCGATAGGCCAATAACTTCCGTCGGCTAATATTGGCCGACGGAAGTTAACTAAAAAAATCCAAAAAAAAAGAAAATTTATCTTAACAAATCTAAACTGCATTCCAATAAACAAATGGATCCAGACTGAATCAACACTCTGAAATCCAGTTTATGCACAACTGTTTTATGATTCACAACAGTAACCATCTGGAACCAGAGTTTAGCACTTTTTTAGGAGAAACCATTGAACTAGAGTCTAGAACTGCCAGCAGAAATTATTCTAGTTCCAATATCAAGGGTCCTGATCAGGGGATGAAAAAAAGAACATAACAACATTTTCACCTCTTTTGTCAACATTTACAAATGTCTGAGAATCAAACTTATCTGATTCTAGCCTACAGCGCTGTAAGACAAGAGAACTCTGGGGTCAACCAAAACTTATGGAGGAGAAGCTTCGTAAAGTAATCACCTGACAACACATATCTAATCTTGACAGCCATTACTTGATCTGGATATATTTTTAGAATCCACAGAAATGATGTAGTCAGTGTGTGATGTTCGCCGTCTTCTTTTAGCTGCTAATAGGAATTTTCCAGTCTCATCAAGCACAGCTGCAAGATGCAATTAAAACATTTGGTGCTATGTCCAATTTTCTTTTTCATATACAACTACATCCCAAAGTAGTGTACCAAGTTATCTGGATAGCTGCAATATCTACATTCCAGGATATATTGCTTTCAAAGAGACAATGGACAGATTGAAACTTAACCATATTTTCAAAATACTAAAAATGACCACCAAAGTTCTACTATACTATGCATTAAGTTGAAAAATGGTTATACAAGCAGGAGCTTTTACACAGGAACAGATAAAGATTGCAACTTGATGTGAGGATAAGGATTGACCAAGTAAAAGAGTAACAATTCTGTACTGTCCGATTTATCTTCTGAACAGGCATATCTATTCTAATACCCCTCTGTCCCAAAATATAAGGTGTATAAGTTTTTGCATGGTCATCAACATAGAACTTTGACCATTGATTTCTTTCACTACCATTAACAAATACAATGTTAATATCATATGAAAGTACTTTCAAATATGAATCAAACTATATAACATGTATGTCAGTTTTGATTTATCCCTTTTTATGAAACATTGGATTACTCCATCACGAGGTCCAGGCTGCGCATGAGAGATACAACGACTTGTTAAACAATACAGGAAATATCATATTTCAACAAGAAAACTAAGAGCTCACCAACTCAGGAAACTAGTAGTAGCTTTGTATGCAAATGAACCAAAAATTGGGGAAGCAAAAGCTAAGAGCTCACCAACTCAGGAAACGCCGTCGCTCCTCTGCAGCTTCTGGATAGCGGCATACATCTTCCTCCTGGACCCAATGGCACCGATGCCCATGTCCTTGAGATCCTCCAACGTTAGCAGCGGGAGCACTTCGTCGTCTACCTCGTGGATCTCGAACACCGGCGCGTACCGAGAGAGGCCGAGTCCATCCAGCCAGGTTTTAACGCCGCCGTAAACCATGGCCCCAGGAAGACGGTCGTTCGGGAGGCTCCAGTCCGCCACGCCGTCCGACTGGGAGGCGGGCGGAGGCGGCGGGAGGCCGAGGAGGCGGGCGGAGGCGGCGGGAGGCAGGCGGAGGCGGCGGGAGGCAGGCGGAGGCGGGGAGGCGGCGGGAGGCTGGGGAGGCGGCAGAGGCGGCGAAGGCCGGGGAGGCGGCGGAGGCGGCGGGCGTAGTCGCGCGGAGGCGGCGGCGGGGAAGAGGATAAGCAGGGGAAAAACCTAGGGCTGGAAAAAAGAGGGCGGGGGCTGGGAAAAAAAAGCGTGCGGTGAAAACTTAACTTCCATCGGCCACATCTAAAGCCGACGAAAGTTAATTTTAACTTCCGTCGGCTTTAATGCTGGCCGACGAAAGTTAGCAGATTTATACCGGGCGGGGAAAAATGCCTCTATCTTCCGTCGGCCACTGTGAAAAGCCGACGAAAGTTAGCTTAACTTCCGTCGGCTCCTCTAGGCCGACGGAAGTTAGCTAACTTCCGTCGGCTTTTTGAAATGCCGACGGAAGATAAAATAGCCGACGAAAACTTTCTGTTTTCTTGTAGTGCAAACCCTCCTAGCTTTGTGGTGGATCTTCTTCTAAGCATCATAGACATCAAATACTTGATGGAGTACCTCCTAGGTATCTAGGTAGAGTTGGTGGTATCCAGTAATACATAGAACAACTTCTGTAGTTTTAAGAACAACACCGGAAGCTATGGTGGGTGGCTATGATATCAAGTTATCATGGGTTAGATTCATGATGGGATAAACATTGCTGGAAGAATAACTAGGCGGCAGTAGATGTTATGGATAAGAGGTAGTCTTAGATTTGCTTTATTTATTCTAGGACACATATTTACATGCCTTTACAACAGAGTTTTAAACCTCACACTCTCTTCTAAAATATATAAACATATAATCTATGTCTTGCTAAAAAAATGACTTCTACTATATCCATAAGTATTGTTCATGCTACGGTGCCCATACGAATATTGTTCACGCGAGCTGACTAGGCCTGACCTACTACCTACCCATGACATTATGTTCTACGGCATTCAAATGTCACAGGTGCATTTTTATTATGTTGTTGACTCTTGTGTTTACTTTAGTTAGCTCCACATGTTTTGCGTATCTCGTTTAATACACAAAAAAACTCCTTCCTAGGTCATTTATTAATGACCAGAAGGATATGGAATTTTTCCATCACGATGTGTAATCTTTTGTTGCTTTCAATTGATTAGGGACACCTATGATCCATAATATCCCCTCAGGGAACTTGAGGCCCTTAGTTGGAGAAAATAATCCCAGCAGATCAAATCCAAGAGCAGCATTCTCCCAGCTAAATCATCAGTTACCCAGTGTAAGTTACTGAAAAATGCCTAGAATTACTTCATTTGTTTTACACCAAGATTTAATCTTTTGGCTGACAATTTGATCATGGACGTCTTCAGATTCAGTGCAACCAGCTGCCAGCAAGCAATGTTCAGCTGCCACAGATCATCAGCAGCACCAACACCAGCAATGCAGGCAGATCGCTGTACGAGCCTACCCATGCAGCTGCCTCCGTCGCCGCTCCAGCTCACTTCCCGGTGACGAGAGAGACGGCGACTCAAAAGAGCCAGGCTTTGCCTGAGAAGACGCTGGGCTTGGATGGACATGGACAAGGTAGCTCAAAGTGCACCATGCAACGCCGTCCCTGAAACTGATGAGCACACCAACGAGACAGAAAAGCATCTCCAGTTATCTCTCCT
Source organism: Zizania palustris (assembly GCA_019279435.1). Taxonomy (NCBI): domain Eukaryota; kingdom Viridiplantae; phylum Streptophyta; class Magnoliopsida; order Poales; family Poaceae; genus Zizania; species Zizania palustris. The sequence continues at coordinate 78,443,519 of JAAALK010000288.1, read as the reverse complement.
TCTGCTTTCAAGAACATTCCGTTGCCTCTTTTAATTTTCAGAGAACATTATGTTTGTTAGTTAATTCAACTTTGTTCAGCTATCTGCATCATGTTTAGTTTCTTGCTGTATGTTTCAGCATTTGCATCTCAGTCCATGTTTATTTTCTGCGAAACTTGCAGTTCATTCACTGAATTCAGAATATCATCCAGAAAATTGTTGCATTGGTTATGATACTACTTACCTACTTATTTATAATGACTATTGTCTCCTAAGAATGTTGAAAAAAGGGGAAGCAGAAATCTATAGAAGGCAGCATCGAGCGATTGAAGACCATATGTTTTTTTTTTTTTGGAAATCATACAAATCTAATGGCACAAAAGAAGTCTTTCCTATAAGACATCTCGAATTTAACAGTCTGTCTTCTGGTACTCAATTATATATCGACACAATCGATCAATCCCTCACCATCAACAAAAGAAGGATGATAAACACTTTACACATGTTACAAGCCATATACATACATACATACATATATATATACGGGAACGCTATTCTACATTATGGGTGTAAATGCTATTCTACACCGATCATCTCAATCGTGCTCACCCTCCACCCAATCCCAACCCCTCCATTCCACGTCGGTGTAGAATAGCATTCTACACCCGTGATGTAGAATAGCATTTGTATATATATATATATATATATATATATATATATATATATATATATATATGCACTTGTCTTGCTAACTAGCTACCAATACATTTTATTATAATAGTATTTTTCGAGGCAATGTGCTCAGATGTATATCACACCTTACATATACCAAACAAATCACAAAGATCTGAGTGATAGTGCACAAATCAACGGATGGGCGTTATAACCTAATGATTGGTTTTAGCCATTTTTTACAAGATAACGAGATAGTTATCAGTCCAATATGTGATTTTTATTTCTACATCAGCAATGGTTTTTTAGATTGCCCAACTTTACATAATTGTACTATGCATAGTGGGTTAGGTTACGGTCTATCTTTGGGTCTGTTTAGGGGAGCTTTAGATTCTGAGAAGTAGCTAGCTAGTGAATATCTAGTTAGTGAGAATCTAGAGAAGCTACTGTTAATACTATAGATTTTGAACCTAAATTATGAAACAAAATACAAACAGAATCTAAAAATTAACTATAATCCAGAATGTGTAAAACACTAGGTAGCTTTTCATATTCTCATCCGTTAGATACTAACAAGCTACTTCTCTTAATCTAAAGCTTTTCAAGCAGGCCTATATCTTAACTAATATAAAGCGGCTAGATGGTCTGCCGATTCCGTCCGCAACCTCGTGCCTGTCTTTCCACATCCTATACAAAACCGGTCTTGCCTATACACCCTGTGAAAACCGCCAGCTGAACCGCTGGTTTGGCCCCGCCCACTGCGCGCGCCCGGCCGTAGCGCCCCGCGTGCTGCGCGCAAGTGCAACTACCTGCTGAAAAGTTGCGTGAGAAATGTGAAAAAGAAGAAAAAGAAAAAAGAAAAAATAAGAAAAAACTCTTAGATTTCTCAAAAATCATATAGAAACATAAATTTTACGCAAATATCCTGTTGTAAAATAAAGTTCTGTTGCAAAGCACAGGCATTTGACTAGTTTTCTCCAAAGTGCCTAGGAACTTTTTGTTTTAATGGATTTCCTATGAACTCATAAAGCTTGTATCTACGTTGTGCTAGTATATATACACCACAGTGGAACAAACTGAACCGATGGTCAAACAGGTTAAGCTATCATCAGTCGTTCATCTGTTCACTAGTACGATCATCGATTTATTAATATTATATTTTGTGTGTTATTTTAATATAAAATACTACAAGTTAATGAGAAATGTGTAATTAGATATTAAAAATACAACTTTATACCTAATATTATAATTATATCATAATTTAGAGTGATATTATAACTATAATGGCATAACCCACAAATCCATATATAATAATAATAATAATAATAATAATAATAATAATAATAATAATAATAATAATAATAATATCAAAGTATTTCATTCATTTGTGTTTGTTTTATTTGATTGTCTGACATCCCCACCAAAATGAGCATAAACTGAGATGCTTTGAGGTGGTGCATTCACTTTGAAAATTCTCATCATTTTCTTCTTAGTCAACGTTGGTATGTTCTTCCTCTATATATTATTTTTATCTCTACTAATATAAAGCGCAGACTGTTTCTTAGTCGATTCCGTCCGTGAATTCCATCCGCACCCCTCCCCCAACATGTCCCACCCTCCTACATGCAGCATGCAGGAAGAAAAACACCCCCACACTCCAACTGCATTCCCGCGTGTATGCAGCATGTAACACGCGGGAAGAAAAAGAAAAAAAGAAATAAGAAATAAGAAAAAATAAGGGAAAAAATAAGAAAAAAGAAAAAAAGAAAAAGAAAAAATAAGAAAGAGAAAAATGTACTTTTGCATTTTAGTTTTTTAATTTATGTATTTTGCGTAGAAGTACGAATTTTACGTAAAAAACATTTAGATTTCTGGAAAATCACACATAAACTAAGAATTTTGCGCAATGACCCTTGAATTTCTGAAAAATCACGCAAAACTATGAATTTTGCATATAGGCAGTTAGATTCGCTAAAAAATTTATTATCGTCGTAGAAATAAAATAAGCCCCGACGCAAAGCACGGACCCCTTACCAGCTAATTATTACATGCTGAGTGTGAGCTAGAGTGGTCGTTGATGAAAATTGGAAGATGGACAATAAATCCCTCTTAAATTGATACTTTTTTATGTTAACACCGAACTGTCTGGTTCTTTAAAACCGGCACCGATTTGTCGTTTCTACAACAAATTGGCTATAGTTCGTCTGATTTTTATCGGTTTAATTGCACCAAAACCGACCCGATTAAGTGTTTGGTTTTGGTTTTTTGGTTTAACCGGTGGTCTAGTTCGATTTGTTGAAGAGTATGATGTGTTAGATTTGCTAAAATGACTTAAACATGAACAACACATAAACGATAAGATCTAATTGTCTAGGACATGATTGATTAACGTATAGCAGAAAACCATAAAATTGCATACCGATGTTAGAAGTAGCTATCTTTCTCTCCGAATTGAATTGCATTTGTCAGGTCGTGAATAGTAATTGCGATAGCAAGTATTTGGTTTCTACCGCCCGGTAGCCTCTTAGGGCATCCCAACCCTCCACGTTAGCTAGTGTCCATAGAATTTATTAGTATGTCACATAAGCAAGAATCTGATGTGACATGCAATTTAATGAAGATAGAGGAGAAAATTTGAAGAAACCATGTCTTCACCAAGAAACCAAGTCTTCACGATATCCAAAACATGGATGGAAAGGGATTGGACGAGAGGAGGAGAGAGAGATAAAATATAGTAGTATAAAAAATTTATTGTAGGCGCATACTACGAAATCATGATTGAGAGTATGATTTCTAGAGCTAGTGTCTTGCTGATATGGCAAGATAAGACACCATCTAAGAAACTATGGGTTAGAATTGTCATTAGCAATCGGAGTTTAGGTGGCTAATAGATGTGAAAGCTCTTAACTCAATGACTTAGATTGGATGAGTTAGCCGACTATATATGTAGATTATTATAGAGATAGTGCCAAATCCGCATACGACATGATAGAATATGTGCTTCTTGATTATGACACACAAACTCTTTCTTCTTACCTGTTTATCTCTAACTTAGTCCTAATAGATTACATGTTTTTGTGCAGATGATCACAACATTTATCTCCATATATGGTGTCCAATAGGAAAACTAACATGAAGGGCTTAAAAACAACATTTATCTCCATCCTTTACATTAAAATGGTTTGTTCATCTCTTGCAGGGAGAACGAACTAAGAACATCTCCATTGACTTATTATTTTGCTATTCACTCCAATGTACTTGCTGAATATGACTTCCTATTTGAATGTAGCTATATTTTATCAATTTATATACATACAAAGAAAATGAAAACAAATAAACAAGCTCAACATTCAATGGAAGAGCAAGTTTGGTTGGCTTGCTAGATGTAGCAAGTGTGGAGAGAGGAATAGCAAATCCTCTAAAATAATAAGTCAAATAGCAAGTACAATTGAGTGATTTTTTTGTACCATACTTACTATTATAAGAGATAACAAATGTGATAGCAAGTACAATAGAGATGCTCTAACAATTCCCTATATTTTTGAATCCTCTATTTTATTATTATCTAACGGTAAAAATTATAACGACTATATTTTTAACGGCTATATCTCTAACACATATACTATTATGTATGATCATTAGTATTTTTGACGATTGATATATTTTTTATTATCATTCAACGGTAAAAATTACAATGGTTATATTTTCAACGACTATATATTCGTTGTGAATTTTTATTTTTTTCATGAATAAATAAATATCCTATAATTAGTCTAAATAGTTGATCTCAAAAACATCTTAAAAATTATAAAGAAAATAAATTTTCCTTTTATTTTTCTATTTTTTCTTTTTTCTCTTTTCTTTTTTATTTTCTTTTTCCTTCTCTTCTTTCTCTTTCTTCCTTTCTTTTTTCTTCTTTCTTTCTCCCGGTGCTGACGTGGCATGGATAGGGGGAGGAGAGAGATTCCCCAGATTTGGGGATGAGGAGAGAGGAGTAGGGGATGAAATATATAGGGTAGGGGATGAAATAGGGAATCTGCTGGAGGACAAATTTACAACAAATTCCCTAAATTTAACTATAGGGGATGAAGAACAATATGTAAATAACCAAAACTAGTGGGATTGGTATAAAGGCCTGCACAAAGCATAGTTTGATCAGTATATATTACATGTGCGCGGGATGCTCTGGTGACTGCTTATCTCTGAACTGGATGCCTGCAATGAAGTCACCTCTGCGCAAGCAGGTTACAATTATGCCATCATAATTAAGGGGGTGGTTGTGAAACATTCCATTACAATTTTCTGTAATTTGAAAAATACCATTGTCAGTGACTGTGGTAGGTCCCATATGTCAGTGACATACCGATGACATATTTCAAAACTGTAAAAATTATAATGGCATAGAAAAATTTGGCCCTTGTTTCTATGTACTAAAACTTAGTCTGTATCATCGGATGTTTGGACATCAATTTAAAGAACTAAACGTGAACTAATTATAAAAATAATTGCAGAATCGGAGGATAATTCGCAACACGAATTTATTAAGCCTAATTGATCCATGATTATTGATTAGCAAATGTTTACTGTAGCATCACGTTGTCAAATCATGGCGTAATTAGGCTCATTAGATTCGGCTCACGAATAATGCACCGATTATGAATGGATTTTGTAAATAGTCTACATTTAATAATTCAAAATAATATCTAAACATTTGATGTGATGGGGGCTAAAATTTAGTCCCGTATCTAAACGCCCCCTAAAAAGATGTATGTTGAGAGTGACAAATGATCATTTTTTCATCATATGTTAGCTATAGAGACAGAGATTTTGATCAGTATATATTACCTGTGTGCAGGATGCTTTGCTTGGGCAAGGAATTCTTTTGTAGAAAGGATATGATAAGCTATTGCCTATTTGGTACGGAGAAATTTTATAGGATTTTTTAAAATAATATATTTTTATTCAAAATTTCAAATCTGGTATTTTGTTTTTAGAAATAGTAAAAATAATCGACTGTCGGGCTATGGTCCGTCGATAGGCCTCTATCAACAAATCATCTAACAATCTACCCTCTGTCAATAGCTGGTCTGCTGATAGAAGCTAAACCGATAGGTCCAGCCTCTATCAAGAGATCATCTGTTGGTAGAGGCTAAATTGGCAAATGGTTGCTTGACAAAAGAATTTTTCTTAAAAAAAAATTGCCTGGTCCTGCTCACCCTGAGCATGCCTAGTCCCCGCTTCTCGCACCACGCAGTGCGCACTCGCCGCTTGGCCAGTTGCCCGTGCCACTCGTTGCCTGTGCATCAGCTGCGCTCGCCGCCTCGCATCCCATGCCCACCGCTACGTGTCTTGCGCCTCGCATGGCGCGCCAACTGTGCCCACCACTTCACGTCCCACGCCTATTGCCCGAGCCACGTGCCAGTCGTCACCTCGTGTGCCATGTCAATGCTAGCGCGCCCGCTGCGCCCTCCATGGCCTCTCCTCCCATGACACTTCATGTCGCGTGGCACCCTGCTACTGCCTGCCACCTCGCACCACGCGCCATGCACGCTAGTCACCTACCATGGCTCCTGCGTGCACCACGCACCAATGATGCGGAGTGCTAAGGCTATTCACAGTGGTGGGTTTCATAACACTGTTTCTTAGAAGGTCATATCATCTTTACAACTGAATAAAATATCTTGTCTCAGTGGAGAGTTTCATTTCACTATTTCCTAGGCTAACCAGTGTAATTAAATGTAGCTAGCTCTCATGAAATGCTCTCTCTCTGATGAAACGATTTGGCTCTCAATGGGTGTTTCATTTCATTTCATCCGTCTTGGAAACAGGTTAGCACCATGTCATGGTGATGACACTACTTCCTTCTGTTTCCTCATTAATTAAATGTCATGTCAGCAAAAAATATGATATGGTATGATAATTAATATCATGAAATACTCCATGAAACCCTCATTGTGAATAGCCTAAGTTGGCCTGGAGATAAGACTACATGTGGGTGAGAGCCAAGGCAGGTGGGCACAGTGCGCCTGCGGGCGCTGCATGGTGCATGGGCGCATAGGTGGGTGTGCGGTGCGGCGTGTGGCAGCGTGCAGGCACTAGCGCAGCGTGGAGCGCAGATGTGACACGTGGGCACGTGCACTAGCATGGCACGGTGAGCGCTAGTGACCGGTGTGCTGACTTGCTTATGTCGGTAGACAATCTACCAATAGAGCCTATTTTTACCACGCTGAACTCGAAAAAGTCTCTATAAGTAAATGGTTTGTTGATAGAGATCGTAAAAGCCATTGCCGGCATTTGGTTTGACGACAGTGGTCTATTTTTACAATTTCTGAAATCCGAATATCTGATTTGAGATTTTGAATAAAAATATATTATTTTTTTTAAAAAAATAAATTTTATAGTACCTGAGGACCTCAAGTACATTTAGTATGTCCTCAAAAACTATATTTCCACCAGCTTTAGGACCTGTTTGGGGGAGTTTCTAGTAGGTGCGGCTACTTCTAGAATTTGAAGCTGAAACAAACAGTCCAGATTCTGACTCATATTGTGAGAATCAGTAGCTGCAGAATCTAAAAATGAACTAGAATCCAGAAGCTAGAAAACACCAATTTCTCTAGATTTTCATTAGCTAGATACTCAGACTATCCAACTACTCAGACTAACTAGCTACTGAGAATCTCTTTGGCCATGCATGGGTGGACCTGATTTAAGTCACCTTCCAACTTTAGCCTTTTTCCCCACATTCCTTCCTTTAATGAAAGAGATGGATAAACTCTTGGTCTGCACCAGGAGAGGTCATTATTGCAAGCCATGAACAAGAAGCACACCTATATATGGAGGTTAGTGTACCACTGAGTTTCTTTTGTGAGTGTAGCTTTCACAAGGATAAGAGGACAACTGAGAGTGTGAGGCTGGACCCCAAGAGCACTTGCAACAAGAAATGTTTTTGATGTTATAATTCGTTATTACTTTTTATAATTCAAATGTTGTCGACTTTCGCTAATTTTATAGAAGAATATATTAGTATTTAAAACATCAAATTAGTTTTATTAAATATACGATAAATTATATCTTAATAATTTATTTATTTGATATTATAGATCAATCCTAATATATTTTCTTCAAATTTGATAAAGTTTGACTCAAGTTATATATATATATATATATATATATATATAATAAAGGAGTAGTTAGCACACTCGAAATAAAAATGGACATCTAAAAACGGATACATACTTGAATAGTATCGAAAACGAATACAAACCAAATAAGGAGCGGACATAGATACAAAAACCAAATATCTATTAAAAAAAATCTCTCATACGTGAAAAATATGATGAACCAATAAATAAGTTCGATTTACATACATATTAACAAATGATAAATATATATAACAAAGTAAAAATAGGTTTTATAGAAATTTTGGTTCTAATGAACATATATTATTTATTTTTAACAAATAATTATATATTAATTTAATTTAATTTGCTTAATATTTCACGAATAGAATATATTTCACAATTTTACATAATATAAAAAACAAAAGCTAATATTTTATATAGTGCAATAAAGAAACAGTAAAAATTGAACCTTTCTGTTTTATTACGTGGAATATTCCATTTCTGTATATGTTTCTATCAGAAATCATTGTTCTGTTTCCACTTCTATTTTTGGATAAAAAAATACATTTTCATTTTCATTCTTCATATTCTATTTTTGTTTTTTAATTGATAGAAACTTTCTGCTCCATTTTTCATTTTTACCCTTATAAAAGAAGAGTAAGATAGATACTATAAGTCAGAAGTGCTATAAGGGTGTTTAAAAGAAAGGAATAAAGCATTACTATTTTGAAGTATTAAATGTAAACTATTTACAAAACTCATTCATAATTGAAGGATTATTTACGAGACGAATCTAATTATCCTAATTACGTCATTATTTAACAATGTGATGCTACAGTAAATATTCGCTAATCATGGATTAATTAGGCTTAATAAATTCGTCAAGCAAATTATTTTTCGATTATGCAATTATTTTTATAATTAATTCATGTTTAGTCATTCAAATCGATATCTAAACATCTGATATGATACGGACTAAAATCCAGCCTCACGATCCAAACACCCCCTTAGAACTGAGAAGGTCGATAAGGCAGATGACGATTGGTGGATACGTCATGGTCTTGATGTGCAACAGTGCACCATCGACAAAAACTAGTGATAACAATGCACCTAAGCTTTGGACCATCAGTGTTTGCTCCATTGAAACTGATGTATTGTAAACGATCAAATTATTGTGGAAGTGCTAGCTTATAGGTACATGAAAAAAATTCTCACGTGTCATTACAAATTTTAAAAATCTTCTACATATTGATAAACAGTAAAAAAATATAACGACACAAAAAAATTAACCCTTAAACTAACTACACAAACTCACATCCTCAGTGTGAATGGTGGTTATATATATATATATGTGTGTGTGTGTGTGTGTGCGCGCGCGCGCGCGCACACACACACGCGAGTGTGCGCAGCTCTCATGAAATAAAATATCAAATAGATTAGGGGTCTGTTTGGTTCAGATTTTTGAACCAGTTTTCTAGCTTGTAAGCTGAAATCTAAACTAAATAGCTCTTTTGGCCACCCAGTTTTTTCAAAATCTGCAGATTTTTGCAATGTAAATAGGATGTTGGGGGTACCTTAGATTCCACAGATTTTCGCACCCCAACTTTTGATGGAAATTACTCACATTTGTCATTAATGAAATACCACTTCTATTGGTATAGAGTACTTGAAACTAAATAGTTTTCTAAGAATAAAAGTTAATATATGATTATTGGAAAATATAAATATATTTCAGTTATAAATAAATTCATTTTAGTTTTTATTACAATAATGATCTAAATGCACACATCATTATAAAAGTCAGTGTTTATATTGAGAGTGTATATTAATAGTGCAACCAAACATCAAGGGTATTACAGACATTTACTTTAAAACATAAATTCACAGCTACTTCAACCAAACAACTTCTCAGCTTTTCCACTCACAACAACTTTTCCACAGCTCACAGCTCACAACAGCTTTTCTACAGTTCACAGCTCACAACAGCTTTTCTATAGTTCACAGCTCACAACAGCTTTTTCAGAATCCACGGCTCGACCAAACACACCCACACCCTAATATCCGACATGAATGAACTACTCGATTGATGTGTAAACCTATGGTATACACACGTGGTAGTTGACAGAACTTTAGTTGAGAGCCCTGTGCCGTACGTCACACACCACTCCACAAGTCTCTCCATTCAGCTCAACTTAAAATTCTATTAATATTTCTAAGGTTAATATTACCTTAATAAATGGTATTTTGAGATTTTTTTTTTGTTGCCAAACAACATAGGTGAAAAATAAGCTGTAACTGTACTATATATTGGCCAAAACATAAAGGGGTGCACACAGGGGTTGAAGCAAAATTCTGGGCTAGTTTGACAGCCTAAAATTCTAGGCCATTCATACAAATATGTTAGAATTCTGAGGATTTTTTTAAATAATATATTTTTAATTCAGAATTTCAAATTTTATACATTAATTTTAAAATTACAAAAATAGTCTTTTGTCGGTACTTGGTGTACCACATACCATCTGCCAATCTAGGTCGGTCGGCCTAGATCTAGTGATAGTCAGGGCCTATCGACATTTCATCAGCAGCAAGGATCGAACTCAGGTTGCTAGGATCTCAAGCAAATGTGTTCACCACTAAGCTACACCAACTACTGGATTAGAATAATTTGATATAAATAATAAACCTAATTATCTGCCAATCTAGGGTTGGTTAGCGCTAGATCAGTAGACCATCTATTGATCTAGGTTGAGCGGCCTAGATCGACGGATAGAGTATCGACAGAGGGTGGCTGTCGTCGACCTAAGTCGATTGGCCTAGATCGGTATACAAAATACTGACAAAATGTCATTTTTACAAATTCTAAAATCCGTGTCCTAAATTTGAAATTTTGAATAAAAATGTACAATTTAAAAAATCAAATCCCTATGATCTACAAAACCGGAGGGCATGCAAGGAATTCCTCAGGTTTAGATTGAGATGGACACACACGCACGTCTGGTCCGCTTAAATCAGTATAAAATAAAAGGAAGGCACGCCGTTGCATCCGTGTGTAATGTACAACCGGATCGATGAGCAGAGACCATCAGATGCCGCGGTTCTCAAGGCATTCTCTTTGTAAGGTCGCCTTTCTCCTGCACTTGACGCTGCAATCGCCATGGTCGTCGTCGCACGGTCTCCGGCACAGCGAAACACCGAGGAAGGTATAGCTACTAATTAAGCCAGTAATCCATTTGCATCTCCTCCTGCTGTAATCACCACGCAATCATTTTATTATACGATAAATTTTAAGGTTATTAAGGAGATACCAAGTTATCCTAATAATATTTAGTTCATGTTTGTTTTCAGTTGCAGCTATTTCTAGAATCTGATGTGGAAACAAATGATCCAGATTTTGGATTCAGATTGTGAGAATCAGTAGCTGTAAAATCTGAAAATGAACTAGAATCCAAAAACCGAAAAACATCAGCTACTCAGACTAGCTAGTTACTGATAATCTCTAACTGCTAGAAGTTGAAACAAACATGTCCTTAGTATTAATTTGGGAAAGTTCCGTATTTGTCACTGAAAGTTCATCTGGTTCCATATATGCCACTGATTGTCTCACTGACATGTGGGTCCGAGACCCACATGTCATTGAGACAACAAGTGGCATATACGGAACTGACTAATTTTTCAATGGCATATTAGGAATAATCTCTATTAATTTTGGTATCCCTTAGTACATGCATAGTAAAATCAATACTAAAAATTACGCTACCTCATATCTCTTCAAAAACCACAAAAGCAAAATTTTACGGTTGTCTTGGAAGATATCAAGAGTACTATAATTTTTAATGTTAATTTTAATTCATGTCGGTGTGTCATATACTAAGAGGTATTAAATGTATGGTATCTCTTGAGAATAGTTTATAGTTTTTTAAGAGGTATCGTGATTTTAGTGTTAATTGCGATACATGTTAGTATATGACATACTAATCGGTACTAAAACTAAACTAAAAATTATGATATATTTTGGTACTACTCGAGAACCGTAAAATTTTCGGATATAATTATCCTCACAAGTTAAGCTAGGACTATGCATGTATCATGGTCATGGCTGATTGATGAAGTACTGCATGCATTTCAAGATATACGTCGTGTACCTCGGTGAGAGGCAACACGAGGATGCTGATCTCGTCACTGCTTCACAACATGACATCCTCTCCTCTGTGCTGGGAAGGTAATTACGATTCTATTTGTTTCGGTTTTTAGCAGTTAGAGATTTTCAGTAGCTAGTTATTCTGAATAACTGATGTTTTCCAGCTTTTGGATTATAGTTCATTTCTAGATTCTGTAGCTACTGATTTTCACAATCTAAGTATAGAATATGAACCGTTTGTTTCAACTTCAGATTCTACAAGTAGTTATACACAACTATCAGAAGCTGAAACAAACATGCCCTAAATGTGCATGCACGTATAATTTAGAAAAAGTTGATAGTTTACTTAGTTTTATACTTGCTACCGGCTGTTTCAGAGACATATGATTTTAGGATCCACATATAGGCTATAGCCCGTCACATATATAGAACCGAGTAGATTTTTAGTAACATATCAAGGATAATCTCTACAATTTATATAGATGTGCTTGACTCAAATGTACTATGTTACTTTGTTTGTCCACAACTACTTGTTATTTTTGGCCAATGATATTTAGCAAGAAAATAAGGGTTTGTTTGGTAGAGCTCCGAATCCTGAAATTCCATATTGAAAACTAGAGTGGAGCACTTGAAGCTGGCTAAACCTGCTTCCACTATTTCAATTCATTTTTCTGAGTGCTCTCAGTGGAATCCACTCCTCAGAAAAAGTGTTTGGCTTAACTCCAGCTCCACAGAGCCAAGAAACTGGAATTGGAACCCTACCAAACGCATCCTACTAAATATAGAACGAACTAGTTGTAAAATTTATCATGATTTAAAAAAAACAATCACTTTTATTCAAAATTATAGTTTTGGGGTTTGCTATCTGATAAATTATAGAACTAGTCCATGTCAACCAAGCATTTGATAAGCATTTTTATCAAAATTATAGTATTGGTTTGCTTTATGAAAAATTACATAACTAGACTCGTGTCGATCAATCATTAGTCGAGTCGATCAACTAATGGTCGACAAGACCATCAGATAAAGTCCCTCCGATCAACAAACGGTTGATTTCAAAAAAAACAAACCCAAAACTGTAGTTTTAAAAAACGATTTTTAAAAAATATAAATATGTTTTAATACTTAGTAGTTCCTCTGTTTATTTTAAATGATGACGTTGACTTTTATCACAACATTTGATCATTCGTTCAATTCAAAAATTTTGTGCAAATATGCAAAAATATAAGTTACAGAAGTACATCCAATAATAAAATAAATTGTAACAAAATAAATAATATTTTAAAAAGATTTTTGAATAAGACGAATGATCAAAAATCACGATAAAAAGTAGTAGCAAAATACAAGTGCACACGAGCATATGACCATTCTATTTTATTGTTAGTTTCTACAAGATTGACATCTCATACAGTCAGTGGCGGAGCTAGAGAAAAATTGAAGGGGGTGCACCACTTTAAGCGGTACACTATATGTAATTTAAGGGGATGCACAAAGGGTAAAAATCGTCAATATACACTAAAAATTTTTTTTGAAGGGGTTCCTGGGAACCCCTCAGCTCCATTGAGCTCCGCCCCTGCATACAGTAAGCTAATAACTTTAACATTAATTAAGAAACTTGGAGTTGATTAGATTCATTGATTTGCAACTAATTAATCATCCATGATTGCTCGAAGCAAGGAGGAGGCTCTTGAGTCGATTGTGTACAGCTACAGATACGGTTTCTCAGGCTTTGCTGCAAGGCTCACGAAATCACAAGCCACCAAGATCCGAGGTTAGTTTTAATTATATTCCTTTTTCTTGCTGAGAAATCTGTATTCATATTCAAAATATATATACGTTTGACAAAATTCCATATATGTTATTGAAAGTTCACCGATTCTTGTATATGTCACTGCTTCAATTTTTATGTTCATATGTATCACCGAGGTCAACTTCAATGTTAGACAACATTAGCTTTTTTCTAAATGCCCAAACTGCCCTTAGCTCGGTAAAAATCAAGGATGATTTAAGATAAGTGATCAGCTAGCACTCAGTTTAGTTGGCACATGCATACCAATTACTCATCGAATCCAATGCAACTCGGACCATCCGAGAGCAAAGCAAGCTAGCTAGCTTTCTGAGCTGATGGCAATTTGGGCATTTAGAAAAAAACTAATGTTGAAACTGACGACAGAGGGCATATCGGGACATAAAAACTGAAGCAGTAGCATATATAAAAACAACAAATTTTACTGATACGCACAAAAACCGATGAACTTTTAATAACATATACGGAATTTTCTCTATAAGCTCTGAAGATTAGTTCCAATTGCATGCTCACATTTGCTGAATTGGATACTATACAATCAATGATCCACAGGGCTGGCTGGTGTGGTTAGCGTGAGAGAGAACCACATCCATCGCATGCATACCAGTCGAAGCTGGGATTTCCTTGGGATCGACTACAAGCAGCCAAATGGCCTACTTGCTAAGGCTAGATATGGGGATGACATAATTATTGGTGTTATTGACACAGGTAATTGATTACAAACACTACTACATAAGGGCCGGTCTAAATGAAATGAGATCCTCCGCAGATGAGGAATTTAACCTGACTATAGAGGACAGTTGCCCGTTCTAAGCCGTTCAGACGAGATCCGATGGTGTGGGAGTAAGACTTTATGGTGATGGGGCCAACTTTGCAGCGATCGGAGGTAGAGCGTCATGACGGTCGAGATGGACTTTGCACCATCGGATCTCGTCTAGATGGCTTGGATCAACTGCTGCCCTCTATAATCCAGTTGCAGAGGAGTTGGTTCCAATCCAAACCACTCGAACACGGTCGATTTTTGCAGTGATGTGTATCACCACCACCAGTTCACTAGTAGTAAATTATGTCTAACTGACACTAAACCCACATTTAAGTGTATTGAACTGGCCAATGACTCTATGATCCAACCTATAATGTCTTAAAATTTTTACAAAGTTTTAAAATCACTTTTCGTGGATTTTTGAAAACATCATACCATGTTTGTTGTAAGTTTTGCTTCTTTTTTGAAAACCCCATACAATGTTTCTCTCTTTTCTCTTCCTCTTTGTTCACAAGTACTTCCTTCACCTAAACCATAGCAGACTAGTAGCGTGCCCATGCTAACGTTATGGTAAAAATCAAAAAATAATAAATATGATCTAATTTTGATCTGAAACAAAAAGGTTTTGCCATGAAATCAAACACACCTCTCGATCAATACCATCATCTTACAACATTCAATTTGTAGCTCAAGACTACGTTTATTACACTAAAATTTATATATAAATTAAAGTGACGTAGAACACCATGGGCCCACTTCTAGCTTCTTCACTGGGCATATAGTCAATTAATCCTATTTTATCATATTAAACATGCATATAGGTGGTTATAGCAAATTAAGATTTTTGGGAACATGGGTTCAATATAACTGAAGAGGGGTGTGTGACTTGCCTTGATCTGTTGATCTGCTAACAGAGAAGGCGATGCTTCGAAGTACAGCTTCGGCTCCTCGGTGGCTTCAAATGCTAGATGGCACACAAAATGAGGCAAAACAATCAAATAACAGAATAAAAAGTACATAAAATACAATTTATTTAGTTCATGTTGTAGAGGGAAATTTTAGGATCATTCTGCAATTTGGATGGGTGAAAATGGAGTTCTGATGCAAAAGTTGTGCCTATTTGAAGTTAGAGGGTTTTTTCTGGAATTTTCTGGGATTTTTGAATTATTTTCCCACTGACAAACCTATGGGCGCACGGTGAACCGAGTCCACCGTGGATTCACGAGTGGGCTACATCGAACTGGTATGTGGCAGTTGGATGCGAATTGGACAATCGGGATTTAATGATCATTGGACGGTTCAGAATAAAACAGAGCAGATCTATGGCTCGGATCGACGCAGGCTGCTTAAATGAAATTGAACGGTCGAGATCGCTTGATACCGATCAACTATGGTCAAGCCAATCTGGGCACTTGATTGGGGTTTCTAGTCATGGCCGCACGCGTGAGATCAGACGACCGAGCTAGGATCCGACATGCGTGGAGTAAAACAATGTGTGTCATTCGTCTTTGGCGATAGCCAAGGAACAAAAACACCACTAACGATGGCGGCGGGACCTACGGGCTAGAGTGGATAGCTTAAATGGAAACAAAAAAATGACGGGGGATCACGTGGTACTAGAGTTTAGTCTCGGGGCTGGTCAGGTGGCACCGGCGATGAGTGGGGCTTCGGGGAGACCTTCAGGTTGATAGCGGCGGCGACAATCCGGCGGCCAGGAGCTCGAACGAAGCAACAGACGAGGATTGGATGGGGACAACGAAGGTTATGGTGTCGACGGTGAGGCATAAATGAGTGGCCGATAACGGGATCACACAGGGAGTGTTGGGGTTGGGGTTGGGGTTGGCAATCGGTAGCGAAGGGGGCATTATAGGGTAACACCGAAGATGGAAAGGGGATGATATGGAAAGAGGTCCGAGGGGCTTCAAAAAATACTCTAGCCAGGTTCCAATTTTACTTGGATCTGGTGATTGCTTGCTTGATGACACGAAATTTCAATGGGGAAAGTTATTCGGGCACAAGACAAGCACAATGGCGGATTTGGAAGGGAGGATTGGCTAAGGTAGCAACGAATTTTGGATTTAGGGTTCTCCGGTGAACAGTGCGTGCTGATTTGAGGATTCCTCGTGGAGAAGACGAAGCTGACAGTTGGGACCCACTGGAGGTGGGCGGAGAGAGGGGATGCTCATGGGTAGGACCCATGGCCCATAAGTGAGACAGACATAAAGGCATGGAGCGCCAAGATGGGCTAGGTCGGCCCAGGAGATGCGAGGTGTTTTGTGGAATAGAGATTAGATTATGGAGTACAGTTAAGATTTAATACAAACAAACAAAAGGCTAAGATTGAATAGACTAGTGTCTATGGTGAGCACTCAACTTCACCAATTATATAGTAGGGTAAATGAGTCCGCCTCACTCACAATCCATCTCTCTTGGACATCTAACCCATTTCTCTTTTTTGGCCTAAAGTCTCTTTAGACAAACTGAATTTCTAACTGACCAGAACGTGTGTTGACCCAAATAGCCTGATCCGACCATCTATAACAACTACCAATCAAATATGAATGACAAGAACGAGACTTTGAACTCGAGGAAAATTAGACACTCCAAAGTATGTTTGGGAGCCTATAATCCCAGCCCATCCCATACCAGCCCCCAGTTAGATTGGAACTCCAATCCACTTTGAGAAAGCTAGATTGAGACTGTGAGGTATGGAGAAATCCGACATTTTGACCCAACAAAATTTCTAGTATTATATTTCAACTAGAATGTCTGGTCACAACAAGAAGAACTCATCTTTAAGAAAGGATTTTGGACACTGAAGTTCAACCTTTGGATTTTAGAGATGATCCGCCTAATATGGGGTTATTTTTTCCGTGCCATTACAATTTTCACGGTTTGCCAATATGCCATCGGTGTGTCACTGACAGATGGGGGCCGCCACAGTCACTGACAGTGGCATATAGGCAATTTCTGAAAATTATAATGGCATGTGAGTAATTTTCCCTAATATTATTAGAGGCATGCCTAGTAGAACTCAAAAGAAACAAAAGAGTACATCACCGAGTTTTACAATGCTGATATTTTTCTTTATTACTGTTGGAATATGAAGTGAATTATTCACCTTTCCTCATCAACTTAAGTTTTTAGGTTGAACTAATTGGTACATACAACACAATAATCTATGAGAGCTAGAGGTGAGGTTGAACTGGTAGTTACATGCAACTCAATAGTTACACCATAGAGTTGTTATCAAATAATCATTTATCATTAATAATCAACACTCATAGAAGATATTAGTCCTTTTCTAATAATTGTTTATCATTAATAACCAAAATTACAAGAAAATTACATGGTAAAAAATGATCTGACGAATAATCCATCCGCGAGCTTTCACCACCAGCTCCCCCGCTGTTTTTCACCGCCCAACTCTCTCTCCTACCTATTTAGGGTTATCAATTTCATTTTAGTACCGGCTAGAATGGTCGGTATGTATCATTCCATCACTCAAACTAGTACGTACTAAGTGGCGTACCATTTCGACTTTAATACTGGTCAATACCGATCATTCCGATCAATACCGATTAATACCAGCTGATACCGACCGATACCAGCACATACCGATCATTCCAGTCAAAAATTGTATTTCTATTTTTAAAATATATATTACATATTACTTATATTAAGCTATATATTATATTATATTCGAGCTAAACACTATATTAAGATATCAATGTATTGAAATATATCATATTTAATTATATTAATATATATTTTAAATATATTTATATTATTTTATTAGACCCTAAAACAATAGAGCAATATCATCCAATACCGAGATATCGTTCTAAGAACCAAACCGGAATCACCGCAACAGAATAACAATATTGCTCCTATTCCTCCTCCGGTTCCCTCCTAGAGCTTCTCAGAGCATCTCCAAAAGATATCTAAAATTTTATTCTCTAAAATTTAATATAGAGATCATTCATGTTAATCCCTAAAAACTAATTTGATTTCAAATAATTTCCTTATCCCTATTTTTAAATAAGGAATGGGAAATTAATCCTATATTTAGGATAGATATCAAGGGATTTAGGAAATGGTTTAGGATGAGGATTTGTTTAGGGGTGTTATTAGAATCTAATTTTTCATCGAAATTTTAAATTTTAAATTTAGGAACCTCTTCTCTTCTGGTGGCGGCGCTGGGCGTCCCTTCTGGTGGCAGCGCTAGGCGTCCCTTCTTCTGGTGGCGGCGCCTCCGGGCGCTGGTCCTCCTCTCTCCTAGCGCCGCCCATCCTCTCTCCTGGCGTCGCCCCTCCTCTCTCCTGGTGCCGCCCCTTCTCTCCTGCGCCAAGTCTCTCCTGTCCTGCACCCTGTCAAGGCAAAGTAAATCCCCTCCCTTCTCCCTCCCAATCTAAAACCTATTTATGCAGCAGAAGTACGAGAGATGAAGGGAAGTGCTGCCTTGCTCGCTTGTCCAGAAAATGACTCCATTTTGTGGGAATATGGGACTGGACATTGACTTCGCTTGAGATAGTGATTCATTTAGATTGATATAGGTTGTGTTTCAAATCATTGCTATTTTTTATCTACTCTCATTTTGAGTTTACATCTATCCTGACATATACACGTTCTTTGCAATTTTGAGTTTTTTTACCAAAGGAACTACTGTGCTGGAGCATTGTTAATGAACATAGTTTTGTATGCATGTTAGAAGAGAATTCCATTAATTCAGATGGTGAGATTCCTGAGGAGCTTTATATTTTATAATGCCGTGATGAGTATCTCTGGTTTTGATGTTACACATCTTAATCACTACTATGTTTATTTGTGTGACCATCCATCGAAAGCAAAGGCATTTTACAG
This sequence comes from Zizania palustris, assembly GCA_019279435.1. Lineage (NCBI taxonomy): Eukaryota > Viridiplantae > Streptophyta > Magnoliopsida > Poales > Poaceae > Zizania > Zizania palustris. Next base: position 78,424,176 of record JAAALK010000288.1, on the reverse strand, counting down.
GATGTCACTCGAGCAATAATAACCTATGTACTATTTCAATATCTATAAGGCCCGTTTGGATCCTAGGTATTGGGTCTAGAATTAAAGAATTGGAATTCAATTCCATGAGGTGGGTTCATTGGGCCACTATGGAATTAGAATTATCAAATCTGATCTACAATTCAACTAGGAATTCATAGTTCTGTCTAATTCATCTTCAAGAAAAAAGAATTGACTGAAATTCTTATATTTGTCAAGATTGATCATTGTACAATGCATTCCTTCATCAAGCTTGTTTTTATAGCTAATATTTTCTTGTATTAATGGAATTAATTCCATGGTTTAATCAACCAAACAGGTTTGGGAATTAGTTCTCGTATTTCAATTCTATCGAATGCCCAAACATAAATATTGGATTTCAATTAAATTCCACACAATTAAATGTTTTATAGAATTTGAAATGAATTACAATTCTTTCAATATCTGGGATCCAAACGGGGCCTAATATGTTTATATATGTAGTATTAAGCATGTGTATGTGGGATCAACAGGGTTTAAACCTAGATAGTTAACCAAGAGTGGTTGTATGTCTTGAATCTCGTCTCCATGACATTCTTGATCTTGACTCTGCCCCCATTTGTATATATCTTTGGGCCTCTGTTTCTACACATATGTCTTCGTCGTTTTCTGGTCGGACTTATGGATATAAAGTGAGAAGGCCATGTGTTTTTATTATATTTCTCACTATGCGTATCCCAATTGGGTTCTATTCTCTCCGTCCCATAATATTGCAATCTAGTATCGGATTTAACATTTCACAGTACAATGAATCTGGACAGTGACAATGTTCAGATTCGTTGTAGTATGACCTATGAAATGTCAAATTCAGTTATAGGTTGCAATATTATGGGACGGAGTGTCCGTATGAAAGAAAATATTGGGTTAATCTATCCCTTATACATGTAGATATTAATTACATAAATGGATTCAGTTTCCATATGAATCATTTTCCCATAACATTGTCACATGTGTTTTGGTATAAAAGATGATCAACTTGGTATCGCCTTGCCCTTGCAGGAATCACACCGGAGTCGCCGAGCTTTGATGACACCGGATATGGCCCTCCTCCATCCAAATGGAAGGGAATTTGCCAAGTCGGCCCCTCGTTTAGCGGTTGCAACCGAAAGATCATCGGCGCGCGGTGGTACGCCGATGACGTTGCAAATGCCACGCTCGAGAAGGAGATCCTATCTCCAAGGGACGTCAATGGCCATGGCACCCACACGGCCTCAACGGCCGGCGGCAACATCGTCCATAATGTCAGCATCCTTGGGTTGGCTGATGGGACGGTTCGTGGTGGCGCGCCCCGTGCACGGCTAGCCATATACAAGGCTTGCTGGGACAAAGGCGGTTGCTCTGATGCCGGCATGTTAAAAGCCATGGATGATGCCATACACGACGGCGTCGATGTCATATCGTTTTCTATTGGTGGTCCGCTCGAATTTGAAGGCACTATGCATGTTGTCGCCAATGGCATCCCGTTTGTGTGCTCTGCTGGGAATGATGGACCCATCGCTCAAACGGTGGAGAACCCGTCGCCGTGGCTACTAACAGTTGCGGCAACCACCATGGATCGCTCCTTCCCTGTAGTTATCACCTTGGGAAACAACGACACATTTGTGGTATGTACTACTCATCCTCTTTATCCTCTTTATACCAGTTTACTTGTATTATGTGGTCTCTTTGTACAAAAATACATGGTTTATATTCATTCAATTTTGTCTTGAAAAGACTTTATTTTTACCTGATTATATGCTCTCCTTCGTAAATTAAAATTTTTATTTTCTTCAATACATTTATCCACTTCTTGCATGTTTACTCATAATACTAAGGCACTAATAATTTATTATACCAGTTTACTTGTATTATGTGGTCTCTTGGTTCCAAAACGACATTGTTTATATTCATTCATTTTGTCTTGAAATTAAAAGACTTTATTTTTATGTGATTATCTACTCTCCTTTGTAAATTGGAAGTTTTATTTTCTTCAATACATTTATCTACTTCTTGCATCTTTACTCATAATACTAAGACACTAATAAGTTATTAACTTTATATCAAAAATAAAATATTCTGAGGGAGTATCAATGAATGTAATTTATTCTGACCAAGATATTAATTTTTTTGGCTGCATCATCGATCATGTGTTCATTTGCCTCCATCCGGTGACAATTGCAGGCACAATCCTTTGTCTTCCAGCAAAATGCAGGTCACTTCCGGGAGATACAACTTTTACGGCGGCAACATGTAAGTGTAGGGAATTAAACAGTAATTAAATAAGCTAATATAACTTCGTACATAACAAGTTAACAACAACGTACGTACCCCAAGCAACCAAATATAATATTTATTATTTGTAATTAATGATCTTTTGCTGCAGCTGCGATGTTGACCAGATTGACAACAAGGTTGTTAGAAAGAACACTCGCATTGGTAGGGATGACACTCAAGAGTTGGGGCAATTTTCTTTCATTCAACTCACTCAAATGCCATGCCAACCCAAATGGTTGGGATACATATTTATAGGCTAGCCATGTAGCCCAAGATGCTAGTCTAAGATGCTAAAGCAAAGATGCTAGTCTAAGATGCTAAAGCAAAAGATGCTTAGTCTAGTCTAAGATGCTAAAGCAAATATGCTAGTCTAAGATGCTAAAGCAAAAGATGCTAAAGGTGCTAAGACTACAAACTTGTCCACACATGGACATCACACATGTCATGCCAAACAACATGTCATGCCAAAACACACACACACACATAGACTTAACCTCTCAATCTCCCCCTAAGTCTTGTGTGGCGCCTTCTGGGAAATCTGAACCATCCCAATCCTGGCGCGAAACTCCTGGAACTTGATCCGCCCAAGCGACTTGGTGAGGAAGTCGGCGAGCTGGTCTTGGGTGTTGATGTAGCTTGCCTTCACACTCCCCTCATCCAAACAACTCCGGATGAAGTGGTACTTCACCCTGATGTGCTTGCTGCGCTCGTGGAAAACAGGGTTCTTTGCCAAAGCCAAAGCAGACTTGCTGTCAACCCTGAGCTCCACCGCTTCGGCATCTCTGCCAAGAAGATCACCAAGCAGCCGAGCCAGCCAGAGAGCTTGAGTTGATGCAGAAGTGGCTGCGATGTACTCTGCCTCGCAACTGGACATGGCCACCACCTGCTGCTTGACCGACTGCCAGCTGATTAGACACTTGCCGAGGAAGAACAGCGTCCCGCTTGTGCTCTTGCTTGTGTCGATGTCGCCGGCGTGGTCGCTGTCACTGTACCCGATGAAATGCGCCGCACCGGGGCACCTCGGGTAGTACAAGCCGTAGTCAAAGGTCCCCGCGACATAGCGTAGGATCCTCTTCACGGCCTGTTGATGCTCCGTCGTCGGTCGCTGCATGAACCGACTGACGTAGCCAACTGCGAATGCCAAGTCCGGTCGCGTGTGGACAAGGTAGCGAAGGCTGCCCACAATGCGCCGGTACTGCGTCGCGTCCACCTCCTCCGTCGTGCTGTCGCGACTCAGCTTCAGCCTTTCCTCCATGGGAGTGTAGGCTGGGTTGCAGTCGGTGAGTCCGCCCAGCTCGACGATGCGCTTGGCGTAGGCGGTCTGGCGAAGTGAAGTGCCAGAGTTGTCCTGGTGCACCTCGATCCCCAAGTAGAAGGCGAGGAGCCCTAGGTCGCTCATCTGGAAGGTGGCCTTCATCTTCGTCTTGAACGCCTCTACCTCCACCTCCTTGGTGCCGGTGATCACCAAGTCGTCAACGTAGACGCCTACCAACAGGGCATTGTCTCCCTTGCCCCGCCGATAGACTGCAGCCTCATGAGCACTCTGATGGAACCCCATCTGCCTGAGAGTGGAGTCCAATTTGTCGTTCCAAGCTCGTGGTGCCTGTCGCAAGCCATAGAGGGCCTTGCGCAGGCGAAGAACCTTGTTCTCCTTGCCGGGGATGACAAATCCCGGCGGCTGTCGAACGTAGACCTCCTCCTTCAAGTCGCCATTGAGGAAGGCGGACTTGACATCCATGTGATAGACACGCCAACCCTCTTGGGCTGCCAGCGCGAGGAGGACACGAATGGACTCCATCCGTGCAACAGGAGCGAAGGCGTCGTCGAAGTCGACTCCCTCCTGCTGAACAAAACCGCGTGCCACTAGCCGAGCCTTGTGCTTGACCACCACCCCGGCTTCATCTTTCTTCAGCTTGAACACCCACTTAAGGGTGATGGCACGGTGGCCGGCCGGAAGATCAGCCAGCTCCCATGTCTGGTTCCGCTCGACGGCGTCCATCTCCTGCTGCATTGCGGCACGCCAGGCCGCGTCTCCTTCCGCCTCAGCGAAGGAACGTGGCTCACCGTCATCGTGCGCCAAATGCAGCTCTGCATCGAACTCATGTTGCGCCATCCCAGGAACGGGCTGCTCACCAAGGATGTTATCCATGGTGCGGTATCGTAGAAGCTCGCCGTCATGGCAAGCATCGACACGGTCCCCGTCGTTTGATAATGGAGTAGTGAACTCCACTTTGTGCTGCTCATCATGGACTGAAGCCGCGGATGCCGATCCTGGAGATGTGGGCGCCGGTGTAGGAGAGCGAGGTGTGGCCGGTGCAGGAGGTGGTGGAGTACTTGCCGGAGCTGATGATGTGCCAGGTGCTGGGGCAAGCGAGCTCGGTGAAGGTGAGCTGCTAGCTCCCCCTGCTCCCTCGAAGTAGACGTACTCGACGACGAAATCGTTGATCGTCGAAGTCGAGCCATCATCCGCCATCTTGCCCCACGTCCAGCCTCGCCCTTCATCGAACACAACGTCTCGTGAGATGTGGACGCGCTGTGTCGTAGGGTCGAGGATGCGGTAGGCCTTGGAGCCCTCCGCATAGCCGATGAAGACCCCTGTCGCACTCCGATCATCAAGCTTGCCGATGTGGCCGAGCTCCTTGACGAATGCCAGGCAACCAAAAACGCGAAGGTGGCCAACCGTCGGCTTGCGTCCGTGCCAGGCTTCATACGGCGTCTCGCCGTCAAGAGCCTTGGTGGGCGAGCGGTTGAGGAGATGGACGGCAGTCATCACCGCCTCTCCCCAGTAGATCGCCGGCATCCCCCTCTGCTTGAGGAGGGCGCGAGCAGTGGCCACCACCGTCTGGTTGCGGCGCTCGACGACGCCGTTCTGTTGTGGTGTGTACGGTGCGGAGTAGTGGCGCTGAATCCCCTCGTCGGCGCAGTACGCCGCGAACTCAGCCGCCGTGAACTCGCCGCCGTTGTCCGTGCGCAACACCCGGAGCTTGCGGCCGCACTCCTTCTCTGCGGCAGCTTGATGACGCTTGATAGCATCTGCGGCTGCTGCCTTGGTGTCGAGAAGCACCACCCACATGTAGCGGGACACGTCGTCGACGAGGAGGAGGAAGTAGCGCCGGCCTCCAGGGGTAGCCGGTGTCACGGGACCGCAAAGGTCGCCGTGCACGAGCTCGAGCTTCTCCTTGGCGCGAAAGCTCGCCTGATGAGGGAATGGGAGTCGCCGCTGCTTGGTCAGCACACAGGTGTCGCAGAACTGCTCCACATGCTCGACACTTGGCATGCCCCGCACCATCTCCTTGATGCCGAGCTGCTTCAGGGCCTCAAAGTTGAGGTGCCCAAAGCGCTCGTGCCACCGCCACGCGTCGTCGTCGCGGCGGGCTGCAAGACACACAGGCTGCGCCACCTGCACATGAAGGACATAGAGGCGATTGCTTCCTCTATTTACCTTGGCGACAAGTTGGTGCTGATGATCCCAAATGCGCAGCACCCCATGCTCGATCTCCACGCGCGAGCCATTCTCATCCAGCTGGCCCAGACTGATGATGGAGTTCCTCAGCTCGGGGATGTAGTAGACACCGGTGAGCATCCGATGCTCGCCGGTCTTGGCGGTGAAGATGACAGAGCCGACGCCCCTTATCTCCACAGCGGAGGCGTCCCCAAACTTGACGGACCCTCGCACGCTGGAGTCCAGGTCGGAGAAGTGGTCCCGCCGCCCGGTCATGTGATGGGTGGCGCCGGTGTCGAGGAACCACCCGTCAATCTTGTCATCATTGGACCCATTGCCGAGGAAGACGTGTGCGCGCGGTTCGTCGACGTGGAGAAGAGCGGCAGCTGTCGACGTGGGAGGGGAGTGCAACTCAATGTTCCCATGTATAAGGAACAGAGCTGGCTCCTCTTGCGCTTGCGCGACATGTGCCTGACCGCCGCGCTTCGCCTGCCGGCAGTCCCTAGCCCAATGGCCGATCTTGCCACAGTTGTGACAAGTGTCATCACGGGTGGCCTTGCGGCCACCGTTGGCGCCGCCAGTAGCGCCTCCATGCGCCTGGGGGGCCTTGCGCCCCCTGCGTGGCTGGCGCTTGTGGCCATTTGACGAACTTGATGCCTCCCCCTTCTTCTGCTCTCGCTGGCGCGCGAGCCACTGCTCCTCGGTGAAGAGAAGCTTGCCACCAGTGGTGGCCGGCTCTGAAGATGGCTGAGGCTCGTCGATGTCGACGACCTTGAGGCGACCTATCGCTTCTCCGATCGACATCCTGGAGAGGTCCATCAAGGACTCGATCGAACGAGCCATTTGCTTGTATTTCCCGGGAACGCAGCGAAAGAGCTTCTCAACAGCTCTTTCCTCGTTGATGAGGTCTTCGCCATGCTGCACCAACTTCTGCAGTAGAGAGTTGAGACGGAGAGCAAAATCATCAACATCCTCACCTGGTTTGAAAGCCAGGTTCTCCCACTCCTTGCGTAGTGCCTGCAGCGTAGCCTTGCGGGCGCGATCGCTGCCAATACATACTGCAGCGATAGTATCCCAAGCCTCCTTGGCAGTCTGCTTGCAAGCAATCAAACACTGCATCTCCGGCGGAATTGCAGCAACGAGGGTCTCCAGCGCCCGTCGATCATCATCGTAGTCGACGTCGTCGTATGTGACTGCCTCCCACATGTGCCGCACTTGGAGCTTCACCCTCATAATCATGGACCACTGGGTGTAGTTGGTCTTGGTGAGGGTGGGCCATCCACCACCAGCACCAGCATCCTTGATGATGGTCTGGAAGCCGCGATGACCATGGCGCCGGTCCGGGGAGGGAGAGCCACGCCGCCTGTGAGGGTCGCGTTCGCCATGAGCACGGCCGTCGCGTGCGCATCCTCCCGGAGTGTTGTCGGCGCGTCTGGGCCCGTTTGGGCTGCCGCCGCGAGCACGGGGCTGCGCTGCTGCCCACTGCGCCACCCGCTCATCCTTCGCCCTCCTTGGTAACTCGGCCTCCAAGTCGAGGCTACCTCCCTCGGAGGCACTGCCACTGTTGCTACCGTGGCGCAAAGCTTCGAGCTCTGCCGCCGCAACACGTGCTGCAGCCACAGCCGCCGCCGCTTCCTCTTCCGCTCTCGCTACTGCCAGTTCTGCCGCCGCCAACCTCACCTTCCGAGCCTTCGCTGCCACAACCTCTGCTGCCACCCCGGTCGCGCTCCTCCGCCGCGGCGACTTCGGCCTCCTGCCGATGTCGTGCGCTCGAGGTGACCGAGCGAAGAGAGTCTCCTGTGGACATTGCGAGGTGGTAGAGTGGAAGGGTCGTGGGGGTTGCTGCTGCCCTGGGAGGAAGCCGCTACACTCGTGCTGCTGCTCGGAGTGTGGGTGGAAATCGCCGAGTCGTTGGTCTCCGGTGGACCGGCAAGGGAGGAAGATGAACAAGGAGAAGGGTGTCTCCGTTGGAGAGAGTCGCGGAGGGGATTGGAAAGGTCACAGAACCATACAGCTCTGATACCAATTGTTAGAGAGAACACTCGCATTGGTAGGGATGACACTCAAGAGTTGGGGCAATTTTCTTTCATTCAACTCACTCAAATGCCATGCCAACCCAAATGGTTGGGGATACATATTTATAGGCTAGCCATGTAGCCCAAGATGCTAGTCTAAGATGCTAAAGCAAAGATGCTAGTCTAAGATGCTAAAGCAAAAGATGCTTAGTCTAGTCTAAGATGCTAAAGCAAATATGCTAGTCTAAGATGCTAAAGCAAAAGATGCTAAAGGTGCTAAGACTACAAACTTGTCCACACATGGACATCACACATGTCATGCCAAACAACATGTCATGCCAAAACACACACACACACACATAGACTTAACCTCTCAAAGGTGAAGGGGAAGATCGCCTTCTGCTTCCAAACGACGTTCAATCCGGCACCAGACTACTATAGCATCAGCAGGAAAGTGAGCGCCAATGGCGGCAAAGGGGTCATCTTGCCGCAGTACGACACAGACATATTGCTTTCAGACATTCTCCTCACTCTGGATATTCCGTTTGTGCCCGTCGACTATGAGATTGCCTACAGGATTTTCAAGTACATAACGTAGGTAAATCTACTATGAGTTTGCATTGCAAGTTGCAACCTAGCTAGTGCATGCCTAGTAATTTCTTCAAAACAGAAAGAAATAGTAGTAAAATGAGCGATTTTATAGTCCTTAAGAAGATACTAAGAGTTACCATAATTTTTAGTATTGATTTTGGTACCTTGTAGTATATAAGATATCGATAGTTACCAAAATTAACGCTAAAAATTATGGTACTGTTGGTACTCTCTCAAAGACTGTAAAATTTTCGTAGTAAAATGCATCGATGGCACTAAACTATGCGGGTGTGTGCTATTTCATTATTCATTCTAAAAATTACTCATCCGAGTCATTCATCTTGCTTTGGGTGGTGTGTGAATGTCTTGGAAGAGATTTGCACTACAGAAACATGCACGTTGAATGACTAAGGGGGTGTTTGGATGGTGCTAAAAATTTTTAGCCCTTGTCACGTCCAATGTTTAAATATTATTTTGGAGTATTAAATATAGACTATTTACAAAACTCATTCATAATCGGAGGATTATTCACGAGACGAATCTAATGAGTCTAATTACACTATGATTTGACAATGTGATGCTACAGTAAACCTTTGCTAATTATGGATTAATTAGGCTTAAAAAATTCATCTCGCGATTTAGTCTTCGATTCTGCAATTATTTTTATAATTAGTTCATGTTTAGTCCTTCAAATTAATGTCAAAACATCCGATGTGACACGGGGCTAAAATTTAGCCCCTGGATCCAAACACCCCCTAATTATTTGGGCAATTTGCAAGATGAGTGACTAGATTGTACCTATCTCACAGATTATGGTATCTCTGCTTTATTAGCAATCATTTGACTACCTAGCTTTACTATTTTCTTCTTAATTGCTATTGTTGTTCCACTCTAAGAAATTCATCTAACCTTCAGCCCACACTGGAAATGATGAGACTTGTCAACATCCCAAAAGCTATCTTAAGATCAAGACGAGGGACTCATTCACTATTTAAGTTGGATCAATTCTCCTTTCACAAATAAGTGGATCAAATCGATTTCATCTCATAATTAATAATTAATGTAATAGGAGACTTGATCCAACTTAAATAGAAAGAGAGTCCCTTATTTCTTGAGTTAGCTTTTTGGGTATAGATGAGGCTTCTTCTAGTGTGGACCGAAGGTTGGATTAATTTCTCTTACATTATGCCGATAACTATTATATTTTAGCTAGAATAATTCCTTTTACTTTCCATCCATGATTCAACAGTGAAAATGATGGCATCCCAAAGGCGAAGATATCATTAACCCGAACCACCATTGGAGGTGCAATTTCACCGATTCTTGTATATGTCACTGCTTCAATTTTTATGTTCATATGTATCACCGAGGTCAACTTCAATGTTAGACAACATTAGCTTTTTTCTAAATGCCCAAACTGCCCTTAGCTCGGTAAAAATCAAGGATGATTTAAGATAAGTGATCAGCTAGCACTCAGTTTAGTTGGCACATGCATACCAATTACTCATCGAATCCAATGCAACTCAGACCATCCGAGAGCAAAGCAAGCTAGCTAGCTTTCTGAGCTGATGGCAATTTGGGCATTTAGAAAAAAACTAATGTTGAAACTGACGACAGAGGGCATATCGGGACATAAAAACTGAAGCAGTAGCATATATAAAAACAACAAATTTTACTGATACGCACAAAAACCGATGAACTTTTAATAACATATACGGAATTTTCTCTATAAGCTCTGAAGATTAGTTCCAATTGCATGCTCACATTTGCTGAATTGGATACTATACAATCAATGATCCACAGGGCTGGCTGGTGTGGTTAGCGTGAGAGAGGACCACATCCATCGCATGCATACCAGTCGAAGCTGGGATTTCCTTGGGATCGACTACAAGGAGCCAAATGGCCTACTTGCCAAAGCTAGATATGGGGATGGCATAATTATTGGTGTTATTGACACAGGTAATTGATTATAACACTACTACGAACGAGCCGATCCAAATGAAATGAGATCCTCTGCAGACGAGAAATTTAATCTAACTATAGAGGACAGTTGCCTGTTCTAAGCCGTTCAGATGAGATCCGACGGTGCGGGAGTGGGACTTTGTGGTGATGGGGCCTAGCTACTATACTTTGCAGTGATCGGAGGTAGAGCTTCATGACGGTCGAGGCATGCTTTGCACCATCGGATCTCGTCTAGACGGCTTGGATCAACTACTGCCCTCTATAATCAAGTTGCAGAGGAGTTGGTTCCAATCCAAACCATTCGAACACGGTCGATTTTTGCAGTGATGTGTATCACCACCACCAGTTCACTAGTAGTAAATTATGTCTAACTGACACTAAACCCACATTTAAGTGTATTGAACTGGCCAATGACTCTATGATCCAACCTATAATGTCTTAAAATTTTTACAAAGTTTTAAAATCACTTTTCGTGGATTTTTGAAAACATCATACCATGTTTGTTGTAAGTTTTGCTTCTTTTTTGAAAACCCCATACAATGTTTCTCTCTTTTCTCTTCCTCTTTGTTCACAAGTACTTCCCTTCACCTAAACCATAGCAGACTAGTAGCGTGCCCATGCTAACGTTATGGTAAAAATCAAAAATAATAAATATGATCTAATTTTGATCTGAAACAAAAAGGTTTTGCCATGAAATCAAACACACCTCTCGATCAATACCATCATCTTACAACATTCAATTTGTAGCTCAAGACTACATTATTACACTAAAACTTATATATAAATTAAAGTGACGTAGAACACCATGGGCCCACTTCTAGCTTCTTCACTGGGCATATAGTCAATTAATCCTATTTTATCATATTAAACATGCATATAGGTGGTTATAGCAAATTAAGATTTTTGGGAACATGGGTTCAATATAACTGAAGAGGGGTGTGTGACTTGCCTTGATCTGTTGATCTGCTAACAGAGAAGGCGGTGCTTCGAAGTACAACTTCGGCTCCTCGGTGGCTTCAAATGCTAGATGGCACACAAAATGAGGCAAAACAATCAAATAACAGAAATAAAAAGTACATAAAATACAATTTATTTAGTTCATGTTGTAGAGGGAAATTTTAGGATCATTCTGCAATTTGGATGGGTGAAAATGGAGTTCTGATGCAAAAGTTGTGCCTATTTGAAGTTAGAGGGTTTTTTCTGGAATTTTCTGGGATTTTTGAATTATTTTCCCACTGACAAACCTATGGGCGCACGGTGAACCAAATCCACCGTGGATTCACGAGTGGGCTACATCGAACTGGTATGTGGCAGTTGGATGCGAATTGGACAATCAGGATTTTATGATCATTGGACGGTTCAGAATAAAATAGAGCAGATCTATGGCTTGGATCGACGCAGGTTGCTTAAATGAAATTGAATGGTCGAGATCGCTTGATACCAATCAACTATGGTCAAGCCAATCTGGGCGCTCGATTGGGGTTCTAGTCATGGCCGCACGTGTGAGATCAGATGACCGAGCAGGGATCCAGCATGCGTGAAGTAAAACAATGTGTGTCATTCGTCTTTGGCGACAGCCAAGGAACGACAACACGACTAACGATGGCGGTGGGACCTACGGGCTAGAGTGGATAGCGTAAATGGAAACAAAAAAGGACGGGAGATCACGTGGTACTAGAGTTTAGTCTCGGGGGTGGTCAGGTGGCACTGGCGATGAGTGGGGCTTCGGGGAGACCTTCGGGTTGATAGCGGCGACGACAATCTGGCGGCCAGGAGCTCGAATGAAGCAGTGAACGAGGATCGGATGGGGACAATCAACGAAGGTTATGGTGTCGACGGTGAGGCATAAATCAATGGCCGACGATGGGATCACAAAGGGAGTGTTGGGGTTGTGGTTGTGGTTGGCAATCGGTAGCGAAGGGGGCATTATATAGGGTAACACCGAAGATGGAAAGGGGATGGATATGGAAAGAGGTCCGAGGGGCTTCCAAAAATACTCGAGCCAGGTTCAAATTTTACTTGGATCTAGTGATTGCTTGTTTGACGGCACGAAATTTCAATGGGGAAAGTTATCCGGGTACAAGACAAGCACAATGGCGGATTTGGAAGGGAGGATTAGCCAAGGTAGCGACGAATTTTGGATTTAGGGTTCTCCGGTGAACAGTGCGTGCTGATTTGGGCATCTGACCCATTTCTCTTTTTTGGCCCAAAGTCTCTTTAGCCAAACTGAATTTCTGGTCTAAAACCAAAACTTCCGTTCAAGCAAGGAAATACCAAACTAAGACGTTGGACTTTAAGTAAAATGGACCTCTAACTGACCAGAACTTGTGTTCACCCAAATAGCCTGACCCGGCCATCTATAACAACTACCAATCAAATATGAATGACAAGAACGAGACTTTGAACTCGTGGAAAATTAGACACTCCAAGACCTGTTTGGGAGTCCAGAATCCCGCCCCATTCGTTAGAGATGAGTTGGGATTTTAGTTCAAAATCTCGGCCCATCCTATACCAACCCCAGTTAGATTGGAACTCCAATCCACTTTGAGAAAGCTAGATTGAGACTGTGAGGAATGGAGAAATCCAAGACATTCTGACCCAACAAAATTTCTAGTATTATATTTCAACTAGAATGTCTGGTCACAACAAGAAGAACTCATCTTTAAGCAAGGATTTTGGACACTGAAGTTCAATCTTTGTCTTTTAGAGATGATCCCTCTTAATATTAGAGGCATGTCTAGTAGAACTCAAAAAAAAACAAAAGAGTACATCACCGAGTTTTACAATGCTGATATTTTTCTTTATTATTGTTGGAATATGAAGTGAATTGTTGACCTTTCCTCATCGACTTAAGTTTTTAGGTTGAACTAATTGATGCATACAACACAATAATCTATGAGAGCTAGAGGCTAGGTTAAACTGGTAGTTACATGCAACTCAATAGTTATACCATAGAGTTGTTATCAAATAATCGTTTATCATTAATAATCAATACTCATAGAAGATATTAGTCCTTTTATAATAATTGTTTATCATTAATAACCAAAATTACAAGAAAATTACATGGTAAAAAATGATCTAACGAATAATCCGTCCGCGAGCTTTCACCGCCAGCTCCTCCGCTGTTTTTCACCACCCAACTCTCTCTCCTACCTATTTAGGGTTATCAATTTCATTCTAGTACCGGCTAGAATGGTCGGTATGTATCATTCCATCACTCAAACTGGTACGTACTAAGTGGCGTACCATTTTAACTTTAATACTGGTCAATACCGATCATTTCGATCAATACCGATTAATATCAGCCGATACCGACCGATACCAGCACATACCGATCATTCCAGTCAAAAATTGTATTTTTATTTTTTAAATATGTATTACATATTACTTATATTAAGCTATATATTATATTATATTCGAGCTAAACACTATATTAAGATATCAATGTATTGAAATATATCATATTTAATTATATTAATATATATTTTAAATATATTTATATTATTTTATTAGACTCTAAAACAATATAGCAGTATCATCCAATACCGAGATATCGTTCTAAGAACCAAACCGGAATCACCGCAACAGAATAACAATATTGCTCCTATTCCTCCTCCGGTTCCCTCCTCGAGCTTCTCAGAGCATCTCCAAAAGATATCTTAAATTTTATTCTCTAAAATTTAATATAGAGATCATCCTATTCATGTTAATCCCTAAAAACTAATTTGATTTCAAATAATTTCCTTATCCCTATTTTTAAATAAGGAATGAGAAATTAATCCTATATTTAGGATAGATAACAAGAGATTTAGGAAATGGTTTAGTACGATGATTTGTTTAGAGGTATTATTGGAGTCTAATTTTTCATCAAAATTTTAAATTTTAAATTTTAAATTTTAAATTTTAAATTTAGGAACTATATTAGGCTGCTGCGCTCCGCGCTGGCGTCTCTTCTACCGGTGGCGGCGCTGGGCGTCCCTTCTTCTGGTGGCAGCGCTAGGCGTCCCTTCTGGTGGCGGCGCCTCCTGGCGCTGGTCCTCCTCTCTCCTAGCGCCGCCCATCCTCTCTCCTGGCGTCGCCCCTCCTCTCTCCTGGTGCCGCCCCTTCTCTCCTGCGCCAAGTCTCTGCAGTCCTGCGCCCTGTCAAGGCAAAGTAAATCCCCTCCCTTCTCCCTCCCAATCTAAAACCTATTTATGCAGCAGAAGTACGAGAGATGAAGGGAAGTGCTGCCTTGCTCGCTTGTCCAGAAAATGACTCCATTTTGTGGGAATATGGGACTGGACATTGACTTCGCTTGAGATAGTGATTCATTTAGATTGATATAGGTTGTGTTTCAAATCATTGCTATTTTTATCTACTCTCATTTTGAGTTTACATCTATCCTGACATATACACGTTCTTTGCAATTTTGAGTTTTTTTACCAAAGGAACTACTGTGCTGGAGCATTGTTAATGAACATAGTTTTGTATGCATGTTAGAAGAGAATTCCATTAATTCAGATGGTGAGATTCCTGAGGAGCTTTATATTTTATAATGCCGTGATGAGTATCTCTGGTTTTGATGTTACACATCTTAATCACTACTATGTTTATTTGTGTGACCATCCATCGAAAGCAAAGGCATTTTACAGGATGTCACTCGAGCAATAATAACCTATGTACTATTTCAATATCTATAAGGCCCGTTTGGATCCTAGGTATTGGGTCTAGAATTAAAGAATTGGAATTCAATTCCATGAGGTGGGTTCATTGGGCCACTATGGAATTAGAATTATCAAATCTGATCTACAATTCAACTAGGAATTCATAGTTCTGTCTAATTCATCTTCAAGAAAAAAGAATTGACTGAAATTCTTATATTTGTCAAGATTGATCATTGTACAATGCATTCCTTCATCAAGCTTGTTTTTATAGCTAATATTTTCTTGTATTAATGGAATTAATTCCATGGTTTAATCAACCAAACAGGTTTGGGAATTAGTTCTCGTATTTCAATTCTATCGAATGCCCAAACATAAATATTGGATTTCAATTAAATTCCACACAATTAAATGTTTTATAGAATTTGAAATGAATTACAATTCTTTCAATATCTGGGATCCAAACGGGGCCTAATATGTTTATATATGTAGTATTAAGCATGTGTATGTGGGATCAACAGGGTTTAAACCTAGATAGTTAACCAAGAGTGGTTGTATGTCTTGAATCTCGTCTCCATGACATTCTTGATCTTGACTCTGCCCCCATTTGTATATATCTTTGGGCCTCTGTTTCTACACATATGTCTTCGTCGTTTTCTGGTCGGACTTATGGATATAAAGTGAGAAGGCCATGTGTTTTTATTATATTTCTCACTATGCGTATCCCAATTGGGTTCTATTCTCTCCGTCCCATAATATTGCAATCTAGTATCGGATTTAACATTTCACAGTACAATGAATCTGGACAGTGACAATGTTCAGATTCGTTGTAGTATGACCTATGAAATGTCAAATTCAGTTATAGGTTGCAATATTATGGGACGGAGTGTCCGTATGAAAGAAAATATTGGGTTAATCTATCCCTTATACATGTAGATATTAATTACATAAATGGATTCAGTTTCCATATGAACCATTTTCCCATAACATTGTCACATGTGTTTTGGTATAAAAGATGATCAACTTGGTATCGCCTTGCCCTTGCAGGAATCACACTGGAGTCGCCGAGCTTTGATGACACCGGATATGGCCCTCCTCCATCCAAATGGAAGGGAATTTGCCAAGTCGGCCCCTCGTTTAGCGGTTGCAACCGAAAGATCATCGGCGCGCGGTGGTACGCCGATGACGTTGCAAATGCCACGCTCGAGAAGGAGATCCTATCTCCAAGGGACGTCAATGGCCATGGCACCCACACGGCCTCAACGGCCGGCGGCAACATCGTCCATAATGTCAGCATCCTTGGGTTGGCTGATGGGACGGTTCGTGGTGGCGCGCCCCGTGCACGGCTAGCCATATACAAGGCTTGCTGGGACAAAGGCGGTTGCTCTGATGCCGGCATGTTAAAAGCCATGGATGATGCCATACACGACGGCGTCGATGTCATATCATTTTCTATTGGTGGTCCGCTCGAATTTGAAGGCACTATGCATGTTGTCGCCAATGGCATCCCGTTTGTGTGCTCTGCTGGGAATGATGGACCCATCGCTCAAACGGTGGAGAACCCGTCGCCGTGGCTACTAACAGTTGCGGCAACCACCATGGATCGCTCCTTCCCTGTAGTTATCACCTTGGGAAACAACGACACATTTGTGGTATGTACTACTCATCCTCTTTATCCTCTTTATACCAGTTTACTTGTATTATGTGGTCTCTTTGTACAAAAATACATGGTTTATATTCATTCAATTTTGTCTTGAAAAGACTTTATTTTTACCTGATTATATGCTCTCCTTCGTAAATTAAAATTTTTATTTTCTTCAATACATTTATCCACTTCTTGCATGTTTACTCATAATACTAAGGCACTAATAATTTATTATACCAGTTTACTTGTATTATGTGGTCTCTTGGTTCCAAAACGACATTGTTTATATTCATTCATTTTGTCTTGAAATTAAAAGACTTTATTTTTATGTGATTATCTACTCTCCTTGTAAATTGGAAGTTTTATTTTCTTCAATACATTTATCTACTTCTTGCATCTTTACTCATAATACTAAGACACTAATAAGTTATTAACTTTATATCAAAAATAAAATATTCTGAGGGAGTATCAATGAATGTAATTTATTCTGACCAAGATATTAATTTTTTTGGCTGCATCATCGATCATGTGTTCATTTGCCTCCATCTGGTGACAATTGCAGGCACAATCCTTTGTCTTCCAGCAAAATGCAGGTCACTTCCGGGAGATACAACTTTACGGCGGCAACATGTAAGTGTAGGGAATTAAACAGTAATTAAATAAGCTAATATAACTTCGTACATAACAAGTTAACAACAACGTACGTACCCCAAGCAACCAAATATAATATTTATTATTTGTAATTAATGATCTTTTGCTGCAGCTGCGATGTTGACCAGATTGACAACAAGGTGAAGGGGAAGATCGCCTTCTGCTTCCAAACGACGTTCAATCCGGCACCAGGCTACTATAGCATCAGCAGGAAAGTGAGCGCCAATGGCGGCAAAGGGGTCATCTTGCCGCAGTACGACACAGACATATTGCTTTCAGACATTCTCCTCACTCTGGATATTCCGTTTGTGCCCGTCGACTATGAGATTGCCTACAGGATTTTCAAGTACATAACGTAGGTAAATCTACTATGAGTTTGCATTGCAAGTTGCAACCTAGCTAGTGCATGCCTAGTAATTTCTTCAAAACAGAAGAATAGTAGTAAAATGACGATTATAGTCTAAGAACTATAGTTACCATAATTTTTAGTATTGATTTTGGTACCTTGTAGTATATAAGATATCGATAGTTACCAAAATTAACGCTAAAAATTATGGTACTGTTGGTACTCTCTCAAAGACTGTAAAATTTTCGTAGTAAAATGCATCGATGGCACTAAACTATGCGGGTGTGTGCTATTTCGTTATTCATTCTAAAAATTACTCATCCGAGTCATTCATCTTGCTTTGGGTGGTGTGAATGTCTTGGAAGAGATTTGCACTACAGAAACATGCACGTTGAATGACTAAGGGGGTGTTTGGATGGATGCTAAAAATTTTTAGCCCTTGTCACGTCCAATGTTTAAATATTATTTTGGAGTATTAAATATAGACTATTTACAAAACTCATTCATAATCGGAGGATTATTCACGAGACGAATCTAATGAGTCTAATTACACTATGATTTGACAATGTGATGCTACAATAAACCTTTGCTAATTATGGATTAATTAGGCTTAAAAAATTCATCTCGCGATTTAGTCTTCGATTCTGCAATTATTTTTATAATTAGTTCATGTTTAGTCCTTCAAATTAATGTCAAAACATCCGATGTGACACGGGGCTAAAATTTAGCCCCTGGATCCAAACACCCCCTAATTATTTGGGCAATTTGCAAGATGAGTGACTAGATTGTACCTATCTCACAGATTATGGTATCTCTGCTTTATTAGCAATCATTTGACTACCTAGCTTTACTATTTTCTTCTTAATTGCTATTGTTGTTCCACTCTAAGAAATTCATCTAACCTTCATGCCCACACTGGAAATGATGAGACTTGTCAACATCCCAAAAGCTATCTTAAGATCAAGACGAGGGACTCATTCACTATTTAAGTTGGATCAATTCTCCTTTCACAAATAAGTGGATCAAGTCGATTTCATCTCATAATTAATAATTAATGTAATAGGAGACTTGATCCAACTTAAATAGAAAGAGAGTCCCTTATTTCTTGAGTTAGCTTTTTGGGTATAGATGAGGCTTCTTCTACTGTGGACCGAAGGTTGGATTAATTTCTCTTACATTATGCCGATAACTATTATATTTTAGCTAGAATAATTCCTTTTACTTTCCATCCATGATTCAACAGTGAAAATGATGGCATCCCAAAGGCGAAGATATCATTAACCCGAACCACCATTGGAGGTGCAATTTCTGCCCCCAAAGTAGCAGCTTTCTCATCAAGAGGGCCTAGTTCAATCTATCCTGGGGTTCTCAAGGTAAGGCTGCTTAAGGGGATGGATGGAGACTCAATCCTGTTTTCCCCGTTCGATTTTCAACATCAATTCCTGTGTAATGAATTGGCATGCAGCCAGACATTGCTGCACCAGGGGTTTCGATTTTAGCTGCTGCACCAAATACTGCATTTTACGGAGGTCTTCGCTACCATTTCGATTCTGGAACATCCATGTCTTGCCCACATGTAACTGGGATCGTTGTGCTGCTCAAGTCTCTGCATCCTGAATGGTCTCCTGCTGCCCTCAAATCAGCAATCATGACAACAGGTAATGATCTATTTGGTTTCTTTTCATTTCTAATCCTATTAAATTTTGGTAATTTGGTAAGGCGACGGTAAATTCCTCCAAATATTACAACCCTATCAAAATTTTACAGTCATTTTACAGTCCTTAAAGAAATACCGAGATGTACTAGCAATTTTAGTGTCCGCGACGGCGACAGATACCAAAATTTACATTAAAATTATGTACCTCTTGTAAAATTTACGGTTATATTTGTTTGCACGCAGCACTAACACTTGACAACAACGGGATGCCGATCCAAGCTAATGGAAATATTCCAAAGATGGCCGATCCATTTGATTATGGAGCAGGGTTTGTTAATCCGACCAAAGCAGCTGATCCAGGCCTCGTCTACGACATCAGTGCATCGGATTACCGCAAGTTCTTCAAATGCGTGGGAGGTTTCGGCAGAGACGACAACTGCACGATGGCCAAAGGATCACTGGCTGACCTGAACCTCCCGTCGATCGCCATTCCCAACCTGAGGACAATCCAAACTGCAGTGCGCACCGTCACCAACGTCGGCCAAGACGACGCGGTTTACAAGGCTTCCCTGCAGCCTCCTGCCGGCGTCGAGATGTCCATCGAGCCGCCGGTGCTGGTTTTCAGCAGGAAGAAGAGGGTGCAGAGCTTCAAGGTAACCTTCAAGGCGACTCGCAAGCTGCAGGGGGACTACACGTTTGGAAGCCTTTCATGGCACGACGGAGGCAGCCACTGGGTTCGTATCCCCATAGCAGCTCGCATCGTCATTGAAGAGATCTACTCCAAGATTTCATAATTTCACATACATACATACATATATATATATACATATATATATATATATATGTATATATATAAGAACAACTTGATCAGAGGTCAGCTCCAATAATACTTATGTCGATCTTGTTCCAACTGATCCAAGCATCGACAGTGTAATTGTTTAAAGTCACCACTACTGTATGTGATCCTGCTCTGGACTTTGTGTTTTGAAGTTTGAAGTTTGAAGTTTGAGCTTGATTATGTATACGTATGAGAAAAAAATCTAAACAAATAAAAATTAAGGTCATGCATATGTGTCGATCCACTGTGTGTTTCTATTTTGATTTGTTTTATTTTACACGTACGGAATTTTATGAGTTGCACTTCAAGTTCTTCAATATTGTATAAATATATAAAATGAATAAGCGCATTGTATGAGTGTTGTGCAATTAATTACTCACTCCGATTACTTAGGGTGTGTTTGGTAGGGCTCCGGCTCTAATTTCTTTGTCATATGGAGAGAGCAAGGCAACATTTTTTCGGAGAAGTGGATCTCACTGAAAACACTTTAGAAAAATGAATTGGAGTGGTGGAGTAAGGTCTAGCCTAGGGATGACAATTGGGTCTAGCGGGTATGGGTAGTGCATACCCATTCACCCGTCGGTATAAAATGGAGAACAAACCCAATCCTAATAGGGTTTTTACTCACAGGTAATCGGGTACAATTGTCATCCCTAGTCTAGCCAACTTCAAGTGGTTTACTCCAGCTTCAGTATGAATTTAGGATATAGAAATCTACCAAACATACCCTTATACAAGTTATCTTAATGTTCTCGACTCTTTCTCTAATATAAATCTTCTTATAATTTCTATGCAGTTTTTAATCTTTTCTTTGTTAGAATTGGGCCACCCTCCACGTGTTGAACGATCCAGGCTAGTGGGCCACCCTTGAAAGTTGGCCATGGGCTGCTTTGTTGGAATCATAAAAACCTAGCTATAGTAGACCAAATCTGCCATAACATTTGATAAACAAAGGCCATTGTGATTATCTGGTTTAACATTTAGGACACAAACATTTATCTTCAACAACAAAAAGGTTAAATATTTATCTTCAACAGATGAAATATTGGATTTTTTAACATGTGAAACATTTATCTTTAACAGGTGAAACATTCATATTCAATAGGCGAAACATTCATATTCAACACGTGAAACATTTCAAAGAAAACTTAAATAGGTGAAACACTCATCTTCAACACGTGAAACATTCATATTCAATGCGTTAAAATATTTATATTCAATAGTTGAAACATTCATCTTTAACATGTGAACATAGCATAAAACATTTAACAAGTGAAGCATTAATCTTCAATTAGTGAAACATTTATTTTTAACCAGTGAAATATTCGTCTTCAACTAGTGAAACATTCATCTTCAATTTGTGAAACATTCGTCTTCAATAGGTGAAATATTTTAAAATAAAAAGAGTGAAAAACATTTGAAATAAAAAGGTGAAACATTTGAAATAAAATGGTCAAACATTTAAAATAAAATGGTGAAATATTTTGCTCTCACGTATTAAAGATTGAGTTCTAACTACCGTAACATGTGAAATATTTATCTTCAACTAGTAAAACATTTATCGTCAACTAGTGAAACATTTATCTTCAACTAATAAAATATTCGTCTTTAACAAGTGAAACATTTTTAAATAAAAAAGTGAAAAAATGAAATAAAAAGGTGAAACATTTGGAATACAACGGTGAAATATTTAAAATAAAAGGATGAAACATTTAAAATAAAAGGGTGTTTCTTTCGTTCGTATATATATGCTACAAAAATTGGCATGTACTGTGTGTTTAATATGTGCATACGATATTATATGGAAGAAGACACTACTAATTAATTTAATTTACCTATAACTAAATTAAAACCATTAGTACCGCAAGTTAACACATTTTAAAATATTATTTTTTACCTCCTTAATATTGAGGTACCAAATCTAAAACAAAACATTTGTGGTACTCTTCAAGTGAAAGTACCACAAATTTGAAGGTTATGCCCAAGAAAATTCAATGGATCGGAAGTTCCGATAGTGAGTATCGGAAGTTTCGGTTATTTTCTGGTCTCGATACAGAGAGTAAATGTTTCTTCGGAAGTTCCAATATGGTATCAGAAGTTCCGACGAGTTGGAAGTCCCGATTCGGAATCGGGGAATTTTTGTACTGATCAGAAGTTCCGATATGGTATCGGAAGTTCTGAGGTGGGCGAAGATAGATTGGATCTGTTGCGTGTCGTGCTGAATTTGGAGACCTAAAAAATACCTTGTCGGAAGTTCCGATCTAGGATCAGAAGTTCTGATGTGGGGTATCAGATTGGATCTATTACGAATACGAATTAGTTGTAACTAATTTGTGGGTTCCAAGATGTACACGACCCAGGGGGTTTTGGAGCCCTATATAAGGAGAGGAGGAGGAGGTCTTGGGACAAGGAATAAGCCTAGATTGGATCTAGACACCATAGACTACTCTCCTCCCTTTCTTGATCTCAAACATTGAGGTCGAGGATTTCCCGTCTCTCACGTGCTGGTGCTAGCACACTGCCGTGGGAGGAACTCTCCATCCTGTATGTGTGGACTCCATGGAGGCGTTGCTCCATAAGAGATGCTCGTAGCCATCACCACGAGGAAGGCGACTTCTTCATCGATCGAATCGGCGAGGAAATGCCGGGACAAAGCGAGGATAAGCTTGGCGTGCTTCATCAACCTCTTCTTTCGCTGCACCTAGCACGTCAAGTGCTAGAAGGTAACGATCTATGATCTCACACTCGCATGAGTCTTGGGTCTTAGGGCGGAAATTTTGAATTTGCTGGCTAGCGTAACTCCCTATTCCCCAACATTGGTATAAGAGCCTACATGTGTAGTGTTCGATCTAGATCCCTCATGTATGTAGATACATGGTGGAAAAACAAATTAGATATGTTTCTGTCCGCGGCATATCAGAAGTTCCGATGTGATCGATAGTTCCGATACTAATCGGATGTTCCGATATCGAATAATGATTCGATACAGAAGGTAATTGTTGTGATGCGGGATTTTGAAAAACTGAGCTTGCTGACCCGGATTTTTCAGATCCAGAATCCAGTCATTTGTAGATTGCTCGCCGAACTTCATTTTGCAGAGAATGTCGTGACTGGCATGACCTTGGTTGAATGTGATGTATGAGATGCATGCAATGAATGTAAATTAAATATGGCCTACGTGTCATGGTTATTTACAGCCCAAGGCTGATGTAAAATTCATTACGACTTGCATGTCATTTCCGCGGTGCTTCGGCCCATGTAATTAGTATAGCCTATACGTGATGGACTAGTACTCTTCATGGAGGTCGGGAGCACACACTCAATGATGGGAGCCATGGAGATAGAGATCGCCATGTGAAGAAGGCCATGCTATGTCATAGTTAATATGATTGCCTGTGATGCTTTCTTATGTTCTTGTTATTCTATTCTTGCATGTTTTGTGTGCGCTAGGGACATTACGATGCTAGAGTAGTTTTCCTTCAAAAAATTAAGTGTTGATGCTCTTCCCAATAGCTGCACCCACCAAGGTTCGTGCTCATCGATAGTGGGTCTGCCAAAGCAGGGTGCTATCTTTTATCTCGACCAGTTGAGGTGGAAGTTGGATTTCTGCACGCATAGTGTTGGTTCACTTGACGAGGCTATCAAAACGGTTTTGGGCCTTGGAGCATAGGAGTTGGGGTTGATCATTGGATGCTTCTCCAATGACAAGAGTCACATACGATGTGATTAGTAAGGAGTTGCTTACCTATGTCAACTAGCTTCTATCAGTGATGCCAAAGCTCACTAGGAGATAGCGTGACCATGGATCTTGCGCCACTATTAGTCATGAGAGGGAAAGTGACTGGTTTAGATAGTGGGACATCTTTTATTGGATAGAATATAAACATTGCATAGTGTTGAACCTTGCATTTAATCTTTTGTAGATCATGGCACCACCTACTACTGTTAAGAGCACTCCAGTTTTTAATTTGTGATCTATTCTTGAACGAGATAAATTATCTAGAACAAAATTTTATGGACTGGTACAGAAACTTGAGAATTATTCTCAAGTAAGAGAAAAAGGATTATGTTCTAGAGGAACCTCACCCTGATGAACCAGGAGAAGATGTTTCTGCAGCAGATAAGCGTGCTTATGAGAAGCATGCTAGTGATTCCGTGGATGTCAGCTGTCTGATGCTTGCCTGCATGTCCACTCAATTTTAGAAACAGTATGAGGAACGTGATGCTTACGATATGATCGTAGGGCTTAAGGGCATGTTTCAGTACCAAGCAAGTGCAGAAAGATACAATGTGTCTAAATGCTTGTTTGGCAGTAGGCTGGCTGAAGAGAGCCCAGTGAGCCCTCACGTGATCAAGATGATTGGTTGCGTGGAGACTCTAGAGAGACTGGGCACTCCATTGGATCCATACCTCGCTATTGATGTTATTCTCTAGTCACTCCCACTGAGCTTTGAGCCGTTCATCATGAACTACAACATGGTTGGACTGGAGAAGACTCTAGCTGAGTTGCATGTGATGCTAAAAGCCGCTGAGGAGAGTATCAGGAAGACTCCAAACCATGTGATGGTTGTTCAGAAGGAGGGCAAAAAGAGGAGGAAAAAGGCTAAGTCTACAGATTTGATCTCTAGTACTAAGCTGACTAGAAAGTCTAGGCCAGGTCCTGCCAACTCTGATGAGTGCCACCATTGCCACAAGCCTGGGATTTGGAAGCGCAACTGCAAGGTATACCTTGGAAGAGCAGAAAAAGAAGGGAAGTATGACTTCTGCTTCAGGTATTAACGGTTAAACTTGCTACTCGTCCCAATGATTCATAGGTATATGATACTGGTTCGATGATTCATACTTGCAAATTGTTGCAGGGGCTGAGTAGGTCAAGGAAGTGTGCTAGTGGTGAGATGGATGTCCGCGTCGGAAATGGTGCAAGTGTTGCATCGTTGGCCGTCGGCGTTAATTCACTGCCACTGCTATCAAGACTAGTTTAGGAATTGAATAATTGTTATTTCATTCCCGCCTTAGGCAAAGACATAATCTCTTCTTCATGTTTATGAGAATATATTTTGAATTCATAATAAAGAACAAGAGTTGTTCGATATTCTCGAATGGTTTGCTTTATGGCGTTTGTCCATTAGTGAATGGACTGTACATTTTGAGTCTTGAAAAAGCGCATGTTTATAACGTTAATACAAAGAAACGATGTCTCAATGATTTGAATCCAACCCACGTCTGACATTGTCGCTTTGGTCATATAAATGAGAGGCACACGCAGAAGCTTCATAGTGATGGACTTTTGAAGTCATTTGATTTTGAATCATATGACACGTGTGAATCTTATCTACTTGACAAGATGACAAGAGGTGACTTTCACTAAGTGTTAGTGGGAGGGCAAGTGAGCTATTGGACATAGTACATACTGATGTATATGGTCCAATGAGTCACACAGTTAGGAATGGGTCCTAGTACTTTATCACTTTTTTGACGACTTTAAGTAGATGTGTCTACTTGATGAGATGTAAGTGGGAGTCCTTTGAAATGTTCAAGGAGCTCTTAAGTGAAGTACAAAATCATACGGGCAAGATAATTAAATTTCTACGATTGGATCATGGAGATGAATATTTGAGCCATGAGTTGACGCGCTGATCTTTTCATCATCTTTTGAGGTAATGCTCTAGAAACCGACACTCTCAATTTAAACAGAGTTCCATCTAAGAGAGTGATGGGACCAAACTCTGAAAAATGGTTTGGAACCATTAAGATCCGAATTAAAACAGATTGGATCTGTTTCTATTTGCAGAACTTCGAAAGTTCCGATAGAGATCGAAAGTTCTGATATTTGTCGGGTTGGAAGTTCCGATGTTGATCAGAAGTTCCGATGCCAGACAAAGTTTGCGACTAAGGAGTCAGATCAAAATTTCCGATACCAGATCGGAAGTTCCGATCCAGACAGATTAGAGTCCATAGAAGGAAACCAAGTTTGGAACTTGGTGGATCCACCCGATGGCGTAAAAACTATTGAGTGAGGATGGATTTTAAGAGAAAAAGACATTGATGGAAATGTTCACATCTATTGGGCAAGATTGGAGGCGAAAAGTTTCAAAATATTCAAAGTGTTGATTATGATGAAACGATTTTCGCTCATCGTTATGCTTACGTCTGTTCGAATTGTTGTAGAAATTGCCGTATTTTATGTTCGTGAGATATGGCAAGCTTCGTAGAGTTGGAATCTTTATTTTGATGAGGTAGTCAAAATGTTTGGCTCCGTCAAGAATAAGGAAGAGTCTTTTGTTTGCAAAAAGGCTAGTGGGAGCACACTTGTATTTCTGGTTCTATGTGTCGATGACATTTAGGAGATCGGAAATGACATTCCTTTGTGAAATGCTGTCAAGACCTTATTGAAAAATGGTTTCTCAATGAAGGACCTTGGAGACACAGCATGCACTTTGGGAATAAAGATCTATGGAGATAGATCAAAATGGCTAATTGGATTAGGCCGGGATGAAGTACATTGACAAGTTTTTGAAATGGTTTCAAAATGTTGAATATGAGTGTGATCCTGTATGCCTCCACGATCGGGTCAATCATATGTGCCATGTATACACCCAAACGTGTAGATACCAGTCAAGCCCAGGTGAGAGTCACTGGGCAATCGTAAAAGGGATCCTCATGTGCTTGAGAAGAACTGAGGATATGTTCCTAGGACACAGTAGCAAAGAGGAGCTCGATGTAAGGAGTTACACCGAGGCTAGCCTTCAGACCGATAAAAGATAATTCTCGATCGTAATCTTGGTTTGTGTTCTGCCTCAACGGAGGCATAGTGAGTTGGAAAGGTTCCCAGCAATAGGTGGTGGCCGATTCTACAATAGTAGCTGAGTATATTGCAGCTTTGGAAGCTGCAAAGGAGGTTGTTTGGATCAGAAAGTTTGTTTCTGTGCTGAGTGTTGTTTCTAGTCCATCCAGTCCAGTGGACCTCTATTATGGTAATAGTGGTGCCATTGCGTAAGCCAAGGAGCCTAGATAACACCAGAAGTCCAAACATGTACTTTGACTGTATCACCAGATCTGAGTGATCATAGAGAGAGGTGATATGAAGATTTGCAAGGTGCACACGGATTTGAACATAACAGATCCATTGACAAAGCCGCTTCCATGGCCCAAGTATGAGGCGCATATGAGCTGCATGGGTATGGGATATTTGCATGAGTCATGTGTATGTGGGAGTTGCTAGTGATGTCTATGCTAATGTATGAGGATAATTGTTATCTTGTTCCTTGAATAAATATTGTTTGAATTTAATTAATAAGTACGACTTGTTATGTGAAACTATTTGCTTTATGACGATGTTGTTTAAAAGGGTCCCTAATCTTGTCATCATGTGGGACAACGATGATATATGGATTAGCACATCCGACTGATTGATGATTGTGTTTCACAGATCATAGACATAGAGATGTCAAATCAGTGATGTGGACACATGTTAGTGAACATGGTGCTGGACAGACCCACTTGAGATACTGTTGAGATAGTTATGTGCCAACAGTTGTCATCTCAAATGGTGTACCTGCAGAGTCCTTAGACCTGAGATCATCATTTCATTCTAGAATGCGTAGTGACACACTTAGATGCTTCCTAAAGCTATTCCGTAACATGTCTTGGGATATGAGCGGTCAAGATGGAATTTACCCCTCCTAATAACGGGAGAGTCGTATCTGGGCCCCTCGAGGTATTGGTTTGGAAAAGTGCATGGTCATGCCACTATGACTAAGGAGTTAGTCATGATTTGAATCCAATGCTTGATCGAGTGAAATGTCGAGCTAACCAACAAGGGTGGCATGTATATCACCTTGAGCTTGACTGACGGCATGTGGTAAAGGGACTGATGTGTGAGTGTATCAAGGTTCATGAAAATTTGATTTTGTATGTTTTCGGGGGGTCAATATGTGCTGCTAGGTATCGCTATTGATCAGTAAGTCAGAAATAGTTTCCGGTGAACAACCGTTAGTGTATGAACCTATCGGGTCACACACTTAAGGGGATGGATTAAAACATGCAAAGAATTGGTTCTTGTGCAAGTGGGAGATTGAAGGTTATGCCGAAGAAAATTCAATGGATCAGAAGTTCCGATAGTGAGTATCAGAAGTTCCGGTTATTTTCTGGTTTCTATACAGAGAGCAAATGTTGCTTCGAAAGTTCCGATATGGTATCGGAAGTTCTGATGAGCCAGAAGTTCTGATTCGGAATCGGGGAATTTTTGTACTGATCGGAAGTTCCGAGGTGGGCGAAACAGATTGGACCTGTTGCGTGTCGTGTTGAATTTGGAGACGTGAAAAATACCGTGTCAGAAGTTCCGATCCAGGATTGGAAGCTCTGATGTGTGGTATCAGATTGGATCTGTTACGAATACGAATTAGTTGTAACTAATTTGTGGGTTCCAAGATTTGCACGACCCAAGGGGCTTTGAGCCTATATAAGGAGAGGAGGCGGAGGTCTTGGGACAAGGAATAAGGCTAGATTGGATCTAGACACCATAGACTACTCTCCTCCCTTTCTTGATCTCAAATGTTGAGGTTGAGGATTTCCCATCTCTCACGTGTGGTGCTAGCATGCTGTCGTGGGAGGAACTCTCCATCCCTGTATGTGTGGACTCCATGGAGGCGTTTCTCCATAAGCGACGCTTGTGGCCATCACCACGAGGAAGGTGATTTCTTCATCGATCGGATCAGCGAGGAATGGCCTGGACAAAGCGAGGATAGGCTTGACGCACTTCATCAACCTCTTCTTTCGCTGCACCTAGCACGTCAAGTGCTAGAAGGTACCGATCTATGATCTCACACGCGGATGGGTCTTGGGTCTTAGGGCGGAAATTTTGAATTTGCCAGCTAGCGTAGCTCCACTATTCCCTAACAAAAATCACTCTTACCTATTGATCTAATAAATCTAGGCCATTTTGTTTGTCTACTAGTAGAGTCACTATGGGAGAAGAGTGCTTTATCGAGTGCCAGAGGCACTTGGTGAAACTTTGTTCACACTCGACGAATGGTTTGCCGAGTGTTGCACTCCGCAAACCAAACTCGGTTTTCACATGATTTTTGTATCATGTCAAACCTATTGATATTAAGTATCATGTTATGAAAGATATAGAGTTCTAGATCAAACAAAAAAGAGAGAAGAAAAGAAAAAGAATTCTCGCATGGCTTCACATAACGGTTAGTGTTTAATTTTTAATCCGCAATTAAGAGATCTTGATCTGCTAAAATTCTCATTTATTATATTTACCTAACAAAAATAGCCTCTTCTTAATTGGATTTATAACCAAAAGTACTATAATGCATTTACCAGATGACATCATCAAACAAAAAATATAAAGTCATTGAGCCTACTCTCTATGGTGAAATTGTGTATAAACATATTTACATAATCATGGAATGATTGTGCTTTCCTAGCTTCTCTTTAACAAAAATTAAGACCTATGAATGGGCTCATAAACAAAAATGAAACATTATACATGCCTACATATTTATAGTCACAAAAGATCTTGAGTGCATGGGTATTTTTCTAATGTGTATGTTTCTTCTAATGATAGTTGGATACGATAGAAATTCATGAAATCTATCCTATTTTGGACTCTCACCAATTTCTTAAAGTAATCTATCCTATTGTATCCATCCATCCATAACCAAAATCTGATTTGACAATGAGATAGCATAGGGAAGAGCGGAGAAATTTTACTTTTGAAAGAGTATCATCTAAAGGATTGATCAGTCATTCAAGAAAGCGTCGCAGGTAAACTTCAACAAAGGATTTATGTTTTCATGTGCACTATATTTGTTTATCATTTCAAATTTTAAATCTACCTTTTTATTGGTTCTTTCCTTGTTGCACCACCTAATTACCATGGAAAGAATGGTGTAAAATTGATGGCAGTCACCAATAGACGAGGAAGACATGTAGGGGTAGCCTTATTTTGAGTGTTTATAATTCTGCCACTAACGTGTGAGCACTTATCTTGATGTTGGGAGAACTTAACGGATGGAGTCATCTTGCAGCAACAATATTGATATGAGCTTCGGGACCACACCACCCAAAGAATAGCTGGAAACAACCATATTAGTATGCCCGTGCTCGCTCACGTGCATCTCTCCACGCTACCTAGCCTCTCCGGCACCACACCTCTCCTTCACGCCCACACCTCTTCCTCAGCGACCACCACCGACCCAAATCTTCCACCGTGGCGCCTCCCCTCTCTGTGTTGCCCCACTTGTGCTAGATCTGGGCGACCGTCATCTTCCTACATCTCGTCGCCTCTTCTCTCCACACCAGCCCCTACCTTCCGCCGCACCGCCTGTACCTCTCCGTCGGGCCACCACGCCTCTCCCTCAGGTGTCGTTGCAGATCCAGAGCTTCCACCGCGGTGCCTCCTCTCTCTGTGCTTCCTTTCTTGCGTCACACAGATTCTCCAACCAAATAAAATAGGATAATTTTGTATTTCAAATCAAACAATCATCCCTTTTTAGCTGAAAATAAAGATAGTTTTATTCCATCGCATCTCCCTCTAGATCTAAACAAATCATAAATCTTCTCCTATGTCAACTATGATGAGTTAACATGATGCAATAGGAATGTAATTCAAAAGTAGTTTTTATTTGTTCACAAAATGCTAGATATGTGTGGTGTCGTGTTGTTCTGTATTTTACCATGTCGTCATTACTAGATGCTAAAGCTGTTGAAAGAAGCAACTCGCTTTTGAAATTTGAAGGCTTATATCTAATATCTAAATAAAATAATTAAATTTTCTTTTCAAATATTTTTATCACAATTTTATATAATTAGTAAGAATGTTTATATTACCGCTAATTGCTTTTTAGAAAGGTTTCAAAATATGTTCTTTGTTTTGATATTGTGTTTACAAAATATATTCTTTCAGTCATGCCTCCACTCCGAAGAAGTCCCAGAATAATGGAACTGAACAAGAACAAGGAAGCAAATGTGACTGCTAATCAAATTACTGCGTCAAGACCAATGGTAAAACTATTCTCTACAAACCTATAAAATTTCATATTTTTATTCATGTATTCATAGGATATTACAAGATTTAATTTAAATCCTTTAAAGTTACTTTAAATTTTCCTCCATTCGAAATGAGCCCTCAATATTTTAATAGGTATACCTTAAAAGTATCAAAGGGAATGAGGGCCCTTTTGGACTTCTTATTATAAAATTAGCCACAAAACTAATAATTTGAATCAATCATTTTAAAATTATACTATAATCAGAATTATACTATAATTCCAATTATTTTAAAATTAGCCAGCAGGAGCCATTGCCCCCCTTTGTTCATTGGTAGTTTTTATAGTTATTGATACATTCTTTAGTTAGTATGTTAATCAAAGTTTAATTAATATCATTACATATATAATATTTTTTATAGTTGTAGTTGATCAACATACTCAAGAATTGACTGATGGGTTCAATAAAAATTCTACAAAGCTTCTTACTTTATACACATTTTGGACTCTTGGTACTTATTGAACTCATTCAAATTTGATGATTTGTGTTAGCTAGCTTTAATGTTCTATCATGTTGATTTTGCTAAGTAAGAAATAACTATTTTGAGATATCATTTACACTATTATTAACTTGATATAGCATAAACCCTAGGTTTCAGAATTTGAAAACCATAGGTAATATTTGAAAACTATTCTCTACAAACATATAGAATTTCATATTTTGATTCATAGGGTATTTACAAGATTTAGTTTAAATCCTTTAAATTCCTTTAGATTTTCCTCCATTCGAAATGAGCTCTCAATATTTTCATAGGCATACCTATTGTAGAGTGATAATATTTCACAAATGGTACCAATATGACTTTTTTAAAAGTATCAATCAGATTGAGGCCCCTTTTGGACTTCTTATTATAAAAGTAGCCACAAAACTAATAATTTGAATCAATCATCTTCCCGCTAATCCAATAATCAGAATTATGCTATAATTCTAAGTATTTTAAGATTGAGGCAGAGCCAAACAGGAGCTATTGCCCCCCTTTGTTCATTGGTAGTTTTTATAGGTTTTGATACATTCTTTAGTTAGTAGGTTAATCAATGTTTAATTAATATCACTACATATATAATATTTTTATAGTTGTAGTTGATCAACAAACACAAGAATTGAATGATAGGGTCAATAAAAAAGCTACAAAGCTTCTTACTTTATACACATTTTGGATTCTAGGGAGTTATTGAACTCATTGAAATTTATGATGTGTTAGCTAGCTTTAATGTTCTATCATGTTGATTTTGCTAAGTAAGAAATAACTATTTTGAGATATCATTTACAATATTATGAACTTGATATAGTATAAACCCTAGGTTTCAGAATTTGAAAACCATAGGTAATATTTGTGTCATCTAGCAGAAACTAGAAAGTAAAGATGACTACTATTTGATTGACAGGTTACATAGTATTTATCCTTTTTATTTAGTTGATTACTTTGTTTCGACAAATATAATTGTAATTTTCCTTGGCATGTTAATACCACTTGTTCTAGCTCTATTAGTTTCAAGAACAACAACAAAATAAGATGGAAGATAGGTCTAATGAGATTTCTTACTAATTTACATTGAGAAGGAGATAGCAATAGAGTTTACCACGGATGTACTTATGATAATATTTTGATGCAATTCACACACGTTGAGAAATATTGAAATAAAACATGTTAGTCACTTCAACCTTTCTTTGTTTACCCAAATTTGGTATATAGATGTTTAAATTACAGTAACCTAGTGTATGTATATTAAAATATTTTTTCATAATATATATACACATATGGTTGATCTATATAATTATTGGTATTTTTACTATATATACCTTGTGTGTATGGCCCCTTAGGGCCTGTTTAGAGGCCTCAAATCCCTGTCCAATCCACAAGGATGGAGTTTAAAATCTTGGCCCATCTACATGGATTAGGCCTGGATTTAAGGCCTCCAACAAGGCCTTATACTATATTCCTAGCTCCCACCCCTGGTTGATAATTTATATCTAAAGTAGAAGCAAATTATGCGAGAAAAAAATTATAGCCAACTTAAGTAATAATCATAATCATATACAATCCAATAATCAAAATTATATTATAATTCCAATTATTTTAAGCTGACATGATTATAACTTGTAGTTTTAGTAAATTTGCTACTTTTTTGCAGATAAGAGAAGCAAATCTCAGAAGGACACCACCACACCTATTGAACCAAGAAAGAAGAAAGCAAATCAACATTGGTGGATCAACTTCTATGAGCCATCAACTCGATTGTTCTGCCATAAATCCAACACAAACAAGTTACCAAATCCATAATCCTTTTGGCTTGTCCTCTACATCCTTTGGTAACTTTAGTTTTCCTCATGGAAACCATGGTGCATACAATGGAGTTGTGCCGCGAGATGGACGAAACATAGCATACCTGTCCGTGCCAATGTTTTCACCATCCACCCCAAATAATTCAATTCCTTCAGGTTCACTTATCAATGAAGGTACAATTTAGCCTCCAATGCCCCAAAATACTCTTATTCTTTCAGTAGATTCATTCGTTATGTGTCATGGGTTAGATGATCCATGATGGGATAATCACCGTTGTCAGGGTCATGACCCGCAGGTACCTTGCATAGGGCTTATTAGTCCAAACTAAGAGTAGGCCAAGCCTAGCATTGTAGTCCGGTATGTCCCATGAAGAAATATCATATCCTTATTGGGTAACTAAGAGATATGTTTGCACCAGAATCCTTGTAATTAAGGAATAGGACCTAGGTTTGGTATATAATCTTGGACATAAGGAAAACCGACTCGGGATAGAGTCCTGAATTGTTGGGCTTGCCCCCTTGACTATTTAAAGAGGGCTAGATACCCATAAAGGCATCATATTCTTCAAGCTTTTATGCTTTCATCGCAAAAGCTCAAAGCTTTATCAGCGTAGACACCATATAATACAATGAAATACTAGATGTAGGGGTGTTATCCCTCAAAGGCCTGAACCAGTATAAATCTTGGCTCTGTTATTTAGAATCGATCATCAGGTTCGAGAGTGCAATGCTTTCCTAGCTCTCTATTTACTACCTCGGGTTACTCCCTTAGGTGTACCACTCGATAATTCATCGAAACCCGCCAAGAGGATGGTCGGACGACGATGGCTGTTAGAGATAAGAGGTAAACGTAGGATGGGAAGAACATTGGGATGAGGAATAAAGAACCGGATGAGAGTTAGATTAAAACATTGATTATTTATTCCTTCTTCACAGGGAACATATTTATATACCTTTCCAATATAGTCTTAACAACATACTCTTTGCACAAATATAGAAACATAATAGATATAACCATCATTTTCATCATGTTTTTCATGTCACGTTTAATATACAAAAATACTTTCCCTGACCTAAATGGTTGTTTATTAATGACTAGAAGGATAAGTAATATTTCCATCTTGATGTGTAATCCTTTGTTGGTTTCAATTGATTAATGACTCCTATGATCCATAATATCTCATCAGGGCACTTGATGAGGCCCTTAGTTGGAGAAAATAATCCCAGCAGATCAAATCCAAGAGCAGCATTCTCGCAGCTAAATCATCAGTTACCCAGTGTAAGCTACTGAAAAAATACCTAGAATTACTTCGTTTGTTTTACACAAAGATTTAATCTTTGACTGACCATTTGATCATGGCTGCTTTCAGTGGTACACTGTTGCTCCTGTTCATCGCACAAGTCAGAACAACGTGGATTTCTTCGGTCACCAACAGCTTGCTCAGTATCAGTGCAACCAGCCAGTAAGGCCATTGCCATCTTACCAGAGGTCACAGATCACCACCACCAACACCAGCAATGCAGGCACCTCGCATTTGCAGTCGATTCTTGGCAAGCGACCTGCTGAGTCGGAGAGCTTCTTCCATCTCGACGGCGGCGACGACATGGCCACGGTGGCGCGTGGACCGCAGTGCAGCCTTGACACAGACAACCTTCTCAGCCTGTATCAATCGGTTGGGACGCCGGAGTTTCTGGCAACCTCGGAGAGGGTCTTGGCCTCAGGTAGATCGCTGTACGAGCCTACCCATGCAGCTGCCTCCGTTGCCGCGCCAGCTCACTTCCCGGTGACGAGAGAGACGGCGACTCAAAAGAGCCAGGCTTGCTCAAAGAGCACCATGCAACACCGTCCCTAAAACTGATGGATCATGGGGATTGATGAGCACAAGCAAACCGATGAGATAGAAAATTATCTCCAGTTATCTCTCCTTCTGCATTCAAGAACATTATGTTGCCTATTTTAATTTCCATTGAACTTTATGTTGCCTATTTTAATTTTCAGACAACATTATGGTTCTTATTTTAATTTTCAGAGAACATTATGTTGCCTCTTTTAATTTTCTTCTCTTTGTTAGTTAATTCAACTTTGTTACACCTAATCTACTCGACACTAAAAGGGCACATAGAACAATCTAATCCATTAACTTCATTGATCATGATTGGCAAAAATTCTCATCTATTATAATTGTCTAGCAAAAATAGTAGCCGTCCCTCCATAACAAAATCTAATTGGACAATGAGATAGAATAGGGAAGAGCCGAGAAATTTTACTTTTGGAAGAGTATCATCTAAAGGATTGAGCATTCATTCAAGAAAGCGTTGCATGTAAACTTCTACAAAGGATTTATGTTTTCATGTGCGCGGGTCTTTGTTTATCATTTCAATTTTTAAATCTACCTTTCTATTTATTTTTTTCCTTGTTGCAACACCTAATCACCACCGAAGAATGGTGTAAAAATTGATGGTAGTCACCAATAGACGAGGAAGACATGTAGGGGTAGCCTTATTTCGAGTGTTTATAATTTTGCCACTAACGTGAGAGCACTTATCTTGATGTTGGGAGAACTAAATCGGATG
Organism: Zizania palustris; assembly: GCA_019279435.1. NCBI lineage: Eukaryota > Viridiplantae > Streptophyta > Magnoliopsida > Poales > Poaceae > Zizania > Zizania palustris. The sequence continues at coordinate 78,388,161 of JAAALK010000288.1, read as the reverse complement.
GAGTCATCTTGCAGCAGGAATATTACTATGAAATTTGGGACCACTCCATCCAAAGAATAACTGGACACAACCATATTAGAATGCTCGTGCTCGCTCGCGTGCATCTCTCCACGCTACCTTGCCTCTCCGGCACCACACCTCTCCTTCACACCCACACCTCTTTCTCAGCGACCACCACCGACCCAAAGCTTATGGTGCCTCCCCTCTCTGTGTCGCCTCACTTGTGCCAGATCTAGGCAATCATCATCTTGTTGCATTGCGTCGCCTCCTCTCTCCACACCAGCCCCTAGCTTCCGCCGCATCGTCTTACCTCTCCGTTGTGCCACCACACCTCTCCCTCAGGTGTCTTCGCCGATCTAGAGCTTCCACCGTGGTGCCTCTTCTCTGTGTGCTTTCTTGCTTGCTCCACACAGATTCTCCAACCAAATAAAAATAGGATAATTTCATCTTTCAAATAAAACAATCATCATGTTTTAGCTAAAAATAAGGGCCGTTTTATTCCATCGCATCTCCCTATAGAACTAAAAAGTCATAAATCTTCTCCTAAGTCATCTATGATGAGTTAACTTGATGCAATTATTGCAATAGGAAAGTAATTCAAAAGCAGTTTTTATTTGTTCGCAAAATGCTTGACATCTCTAGAATTTTAGCTAGATATGTGTGGTATTGTTCTGTATATCATGTCGTCATTACTAGATGCTGAAGTTGTTCAAAGAAGGAACTCACTTTTGACATTTGAAGGCTTATATCTAAATAACATAATTGCATTTTCTTTTCAAATATTTATATCATAATTTTATATAATCAGTAAGAATGTTTATATTACTATTAATTGCTTTTTAGAAAGGTTTCAAAAATATGTTTTCTGTTTTTCTATAGTATAGTTTACAAAATATATTCTCTCAGTCATGCCTCCACTCCGACGAAGCCCGAGGATAATGGAACTGAACAAGAACAAGGAAGTAAATGTGAATGCTAATCAAATTACTGCATCAAGACCAATGGTCTTGCAAAACTCCAATGGAAGGAAGCAAAAGGGAAAGTGTTCCGTTGGACGGGTAGAACTATTCTATACAAACATATGAAATTTTACAAGATTTAGTTTAAATCTTTTGAAATTCCTTTTAATTTCTCTCCAATCAAAAAGGAGACCTCAATATTTCATAAAATGACTTTCTATAAAAGTATTAATTAGATTGAGGCCCCTTTTGGACTGCCTATTTGCTTATACTTGAGGTAATAATCATAATAAGCCACAAAACTTATAATTAGAATCAACCATCTTCATGCTAATCCAATAATCATAATTATATTATAATTCCAATTATTTTAAGCTATCATGATTGATAATGTGTACCTGAAGTAGAAGCAAATTGTGTTTCAACCAAAAACAACTATATCCAATCCAACTTAAGTAATAGTCATAATTAGCCACAAAACTAATAATTAGAATCAATCATCTCCTACTAATCCAATAATCATAATTATATTATAATTCCAACTATTTTAAGCTGATATTATTATAAACTTATACTTTTAGTAAATGTGTTTTTTTCAGACGGGAGAAGCAATTCTCCAAAGGACACCACCAAACCTGTCGAACAAAGAAAGAAAAAAGAAAATCAACTTTGGTGGATCAACTTCTATGAGCCATCAACTCGATTGTTCTGCCGTAAATCCAACGCGCAGACAAGCAATCAAATCCAGAATCACTTTGTTAACTTCAGTTATCCTCTTGCAAACCCTAGAACATATACCGGAGTTGTGCCGCGAGATGGATAAAATATGGCATACCTGTACATGCCATTGTTTTCACCATCTACCCCAAATAATTCAATTCCATCAAGTTCACTTATCAATGAAGGTACAATTTAGTCTCCAATGCCCCAAAAATACTCTTACTATTTTCAGTAGATTCGTTCATTATGTTCAATGGGATTAAGATTTGACACATGCATTTTTATTACGTTGTTGACTCTTGCATTTACTTGGTTGTGTTTAGATAGAAAGATATCCTACGACGGGATGAGGCGATCCCACTTTTAAGGGTATATTGGATGGAAGATATGTGAAATAAAATGATCCCTAGAGTAGAATATTCTACTTTAGATTTGGAACAAGCTCATCCCTACGAAATGAGGGGGGCGAGTTTATCCCACTCATGCGGGAGAGAATAATGCATAGGGTTCACATGTAACATATTACATCCCACATTATATATATCATCCATTTAGCCAAATAAAAAAATGTAGAATGAACCCATCCTACTAACCAAACAAAAAAAGTATGATCCTATCCCATGGACCATCTCATTACACTATGTCTTCAATCCAAACACAACTTGAGTTAGCTCAGCGTGTTTTGCATATCTCTTTTAATTTGCAAAAAAAAAAAAAATACTTCCTCTAACGTAACAAGTCATTTATTAATGACTAGAAGGATAAGTAATATTTCCATCTCGATATGTAATCCTTTGTTGTTTCAATTGATTAATGACTCCTATGATCCATAATATCTCATCAGGACACTTGATGAGGCCCTTAGTTGGAGAAAATAATCCCAATGGATCAAATCCAAGAGCAGCATTCTACCAGCTAAATCATCAGTTACACAGTGTAAGCTACTGAAAAAAAATGCCTAGAATTACTTCATTTGTTTTACACAAAGATTTAATCTTTTGACTGACAATTTGATCATGGCTGCTTTCAGTTTTACAATGTTGCTCCTCTTCATGGCACTAGTCAGAACTAACAACGTGGATTTCTTCAGTCAACAACAGCATGCTCAGTATCAGTGTGCAACCAGCTGCCGGCAAGCAATGTTCAGCTGCCACAGATCAGCAGCACCAACACCAGGAATGTCCTAGTGTAACATGCTGGACATTGCTTTTCACTGCTCTGAATTTGTTATGGTGTGGCACATTTGTGTTAGTAAGCATAAGCATGCTCTGAATTTGTTTCTGCTTCTAGACATGTTCAGAAGGAAGAGTTATGAGCTGTTTTTCTGCAGAAGATTCATCTGCTATGGATGGTTTGCACTCATGTTGATAGAATGAATTCTTCACCTTTTTTTCACTGCATGTGAATATATGATGTGTTCTATTATATGCTCAGTGATTACATAAACCCTATTGACTCTGCTTCTATTTTGTTGCTTCAGCATTTCGCATGTTTCTTCAGATTTTCTACTACAAAAGATAAGCTAGAGTAGCCGTTTCCTTCTGTACTGAGTTGCTACAGGTGAAATATGATAGTTCATCTTTGGTAGGATGAGTTGATCATCCTTTGAAAACTAGGGCCTACTGCCAGCAAGAGTATTGACATGTCAAAAGTACAGTGTGTTGATGTACATCTTCAGATTTACAGAGCCCTTCATGCTGCCTGTATACTGTTTTTCAAGTTTTCTGATGGAGATGTGCCAGAACAGCAAAAGCAGTTATCCATCTTATTGTAGCCGGCCCTCCGTTACCAAAACCAAATTTGGTGTCATGTGCAGTGATATTTCTTTGAAGACATGGCCATATTGGCCCCTAGCCTTGGCCTTTGCGCCGGCGAGGTAGGGTTCCAACTTGGCCTCTTTTGATTTAATCTCCGATGCATGTTTTATTTCTTTTTGCCTAGGGGCATATTTATAATATATCTAAATAATCTCCTAGCTATCCTTAAGGAAATATAGAATGAAGCTCCTAAAGATAACTCTTATCCTAATTTGGTACGGTACCCACATGGGTATTGTTCCCATGGTTCGTTGCTAGGCCTTGGCCCAATAGCCTAGCCGTGCCCAACACCGATGACATTCGGCAATGAGATAGCATAGGGACGATTCAATAAGTTTTACTTTTGGAAGAGTATCATCTAAAAGATTGAGTCATTCAAGAAAGCATCTTAGGTGAGTGTTTACCATTTCAATGTTTTCCTTTTATTGATTCTTGCCTTCTTGCGATGCCAAATCACCATGAGAAAATGGTGTAAAAATATATGGTAGATACCAATAGATGAGGAAGGCGAGTAGGGGTAGCCATATTTTGAGTGTTTGTAGTTCTGCCAACAACGTGAGAGCATTTATCTCGATTTTAAGATACAGAAGAAGAAATAGCACATTAATTTTAAATCCACGGTATTCCAATCCTAAGAACATGTTTGGTTCTAGACCGAGGTGAGGTAAAATGATTCCATCTCAATTTCCTTAGTGTTTTGTTATAGAACCAAAAGGATGGATTCGTCCCGTAGCAATATTCCTATTAGATATGGCATCACTTTGTCCAAAAAATAGTCAGTCATAGCCAACCTAGCACGCTCGTGCTTGCTCACGTGCGTCCTTCCATGCTACAGCGCCTCTCCACTACACTCACACCTCGCCATCAGTCACTGTCATGATGCCACCCCTCTCCGCATCGTCTTGATTGTGCTATAGATAATCTCTAACCAAACAGAAATAAGATGATTTCACTCCTCAAATAAAGCAATCAAGATAGAACCATTTCATCTCAACTCGCTCCAAAACCAAAAACATCCTAAATATATAATAGATACATTACACATATCACTATGAGTGACCAAACAAATACCTATGTATACTCATGTGTGCAAATGCTTTTTAGAAAAAAGGTTCGCTCATACAAACATTAAACAAAACTACATATTTATAATCACAAAATTTCCATGTGGGTCAGTGGGTGGGGTAGGTAGATCAGTCAAGATTTAATTTAAAATCCTAGCCACAGATTCATGTTTGCTAAACAAGGCCTAAAAAGTAAATAAACTCACGGAATTAATGTATACATTTCTTCTAATAATATTTCGATAGAGTAGAGATTCATGTAGACTATTCTATTATGGACTCTCGCAAATCTCTTAAAGTTATATATCTTATTGTAGTCAGACCTCCACAATCAAAATCTATTTTTACTTTTAGAAGAGTGTCATCTAAAGGATTAAGGAGTCGTTCGAGAAAGCATCATTGGTAAGTGTTTACCATTTCATTGTTTTTAATCTACCTTTTTCTTAATTCTTACCTTCTTGCAATGCAAAATCATCATGGAAATAATGGTGTGAAAATTGATGGGAGACACCAACAGATGAGGAAGGCAAGTGGGGGTAGCCATATTTTGAGTGTTTGTAGTTCTGCCACTGACGCAGCCGCATTTATCTCGATTTGAGGATAAGAAAGAAGCCATAGAATATGAATTTTCAAATTGTTGTGTTCAAATACCTAAGAATATGTGTGGTTCTAGAGTGAGGTGGGATAGAATCATTCCATCTCAATTTCCTAAGTGTTTGGTTAGAGAATCAAAAGGTCAGACATAGCCATCCTAGCTCATGCTCACTCATGTGTGTCCATCCACGCCACTGCACCTCTCTTCTGCACCCACACCTATCCCTCAACCATTGCCGTGTCGCCTCCCCTAACCACATCGTCTCACTTGTGTCACGCAAATTCTCCAACCAAACAAAAAAGCAAGATGGTTTTATTCCTCAAACCAAACAATCAACCGGTTTTAGAGATAGAACCATTTCATGCCAACTCACTCTAGAATCAAATGCATCTTAAATATATAATAGACACACTATCCTTATCACTATGAGTGACCAAACAAATACTTATGTATACTCATGTGTACAAAAGCATTTTTTAGGAAAAAAAAATTTGATCATACATACATTATACATGCGTACATATTTATAGCCACAAAAGATCTAGATTTGTGTAGGTTGTACAACTCATCACCACTAGTAAATCCCTATTTTAAGGGTTGTTTTAGCAGCCTAGGGATCCTAGGCCTATTCAATGTGAATGGAGCTAGTGGATTTGCCAGAATTTAGTTTAATATTTTGGGATATCCATGAGAAATGGATAGAGATCCCAGCCTGCTAAGCCAGCAGGCCTAAAAAGTAAAGAAATTCACCGAGTTAATACGTAGATTTCTTCTATTAATATTTAGATATGGTAGCGATTCATGAAAGTTATCCTATTATGGACTCTCACCAATCTTTAAAGTTATCTATCTTATGTTAGCTGACCTTCCATTGCCAAAATATAATTTGACAAAGAGAACATAGGGAAGAGCTAAGAAATTTTACTTTCGGAAGAGTATCATCTAAAGGGTTGAGGATTCATTCGATAAGCATCGTAGAGGTAAGTGTTTACCGTTTCAATGTTTTTAATCAACCTTTTACTTGATCCTTGCCTTCTTGCAACCATAATTGTTAACACATCGCCTAATCATCGCCTAATCGATTATTAGACTTATAGGCGATTGACCGCCAATTGATGCCATGGACGATAACTTGCCTCATGGGAGTGTGGCATCCACCTTAGTAGATATGATGCCTGCATAATCGTGTTTAGTGTCGTGCGGATGCCATATTTCTTCATATGGATGCTAGATGGTGATGGCAATGGAGTGCTTGACATGGAGAAGCAATGAGTCAAAGCATGTTTCTACATTCCCACCAGTAGATCTGCATCCCCACCACCTAGATCTACATCCTCGTCGCATGGATCCATGCCCCCGCCGCCTAGATCCATTTCGCCACTGTGTTAGGACCGCACCACCGCCTGGTCTATGTCGCAAGTGATGTCTTGTTCCATCCTAGGAGAGAATGCAGGAATTTGAGAGATAGTGAGAGGGGATGAAACATGGAGAGATGCATAGAGAGAGGAGGTGTGGAATGACATACAGAAATACATGAGACATGGAGAAAAGAGAGACAAAAAGGAAATAAAAGATAGAGAGAGATACATAGAGTCATGGAGAAAAGCATGTGCCATGCCCTGTGCCAAGTGCCAGTCAGAGACTCAGAGTGCTAGCATGATTTCTCTTAGAACTATGTTAAACTATATGCGTGTTAAGTATGAATAATACATTATTTAACTATTTAATTGACTGATTAATATAGTTAATCCCCTTATTAATTGAATCCCTAATCCTTGGTCGATTGATCAGCTATCGATCACTGACTTTTTTAATACTGAGTATTGGTGACTTGCAAACATTAATCTTGCTAGTGGCTATGTAGAATGTAGTATTAGTGATCTGAGTAGTATTAAGTGATGATAAATTGATGATGTTTCATATTTATTCTCGATATAATTGTGCAATACTTTTGTCATATCATTTCTATGAAGTGAGTATGACATCGCCGCCTCGCCGCATGCTATACTATCCTAAAAGGTGTGAAGGTGGACAGGTGCCTTGCATCACTGTGTCACCGTAATAACTATGCTTGCAAGTCAAATCACCATGGACAAAATGGTGTAAAAATTGATGGCAGACACCAATAGATGAGGAAGGCAAGTAGGGGTAGCCATATTTTGAGTGTGTTGTAGTTCTGCCAACGATGTGAGAGTATTTCTCTCGATTTTGGGATACAATAGAAGAAACAGTACATGAATTTTTGAACAATTGAATTCCAATCTCTAAGGATATGTTTGGTTCTAGAGTAAGGTGGGATAGAATCATTCCATCTAGCACACTCGTTCTCGCTCACATGCGTCCCTCCATGGTACCTTCATATATTCTCTATGTGCCCACATCTCTCCCTCGGCTGTTGTCATTATGCCTCCCATCTCCATGTCATCTCGGTAGTGTCACACAAATTCTCTAAACAAACAAAAACGGGATGGTTTTATCTCTCAAATAAACAATCATCTTGTTTTAGTAGAACTATGTTGTCCCAACTCGCTTTGGAACCAAACACTTCCTAAATCTTCTCCAATGTCAGCTAGGATGAGTTAACTTTATGCAGCAAGAATGTAATTCAAAAGCAGTTATTGTTCGCAAAATTCTCAACATTTATGTATATTAACATGATGTCATTACTAGGTCCAAAGTTGTTGAAAGAAGCAACTTGCTTTTGACATTTGAAGCTTATGTCTAAGCAACATAATTATATTTATAAATGTATATAATCATTAAGAATGTTTATATTACTGTTAATTGATTTTATAAAGGTTTCCAAATATTTTCTTTGTTTGCAATAGCGTTTACAAAATATATTCTCTCAGGCATGCCTCCACTCCGAAGAAGTCCCAGAATAATGGAACTAAACAATAACAAGGAAGAAAATGTGAATGCTAACCAAATTATTGCATCAAGACCAATGGTCTTGCAAGACTCCAATGGAAGGAATCAAAAGCAAAAGGGTCTTGTTGGACAGGTAAAACTACTCTCTTAGATATGCAATTTCATATTTTGGTTAATGTATTCATAGTTACTTGTATCTCTCTGAACTCCATATATTAGAGTAAATGTGAAAAAAGCTGCTCTCCCAAATGTGAGATGCTTGCCGAAGTTAGGGTTCAACCCAAAAACTTAAGCTGATGGAAAAATGCGAATAATTTACTTTATATTCCAACACTCCCTCTACCAAGTCTCGAGCGTGGAATATAAGTGAGATTCAACTTTTATTAATTGCATGCTAGCTAAGATTCAAACTCGAGACCTCTAGCTCTAATATCATATTGAGTTACATGCACCGATCAATTCAAACCAAAAGCTTAAGCTAGTGAAAAAATATGGACAATTCACTTTATGTTCCAACATCGGGATCCTTCAAAACATAGGAATTTTATACAATTTTTACATAATTTAGTTCAGATTATCCAAAATCCCTTTAAAATTTCCTCTGTTCCAAAAAAGACCTCAGTATTTTAATATGCTTATAAACTATAGGGTTGCAATATTTCCCAAATGGTACTAGTATGACTTTCTGGACTATATTCAGGCCCTGTTTGGATCCCATGAACTAATTGTTAGTAGCTAATTTTAGCCTTAATTCATCCAAACAATTCAACTAATTACTAAACTAATTGTTAGTTCATGGGACCAACTAATGATTAGCCATTATTCCACAAAAGTGAACTAATGAGAGCTAATAGGGACCTTTTACTCTTTTTTCATATATTAGTCCAAAGTATTCAAACATGTGTGAACTAATTATTAGCCAACCAACTATTAGCTAACTAATAATTAGTTCTAGATAACAATTAGTTTTAGTCCATCCAAACGGACCCTTAGTAAAAGTATCAATCAAACTAATCCATCTAAGACATGGTTGATAGATTATGCTTTCAGTAAATGTGTCTACTTTTTTGCAGACAAGAGAAGCAAATCTCAGAAGGACACCACCACACCTGTTGAACCAACAAAGCAGAGAGCAAATCAACATTGGTGGATCAACTTTCATGAGCCATCAACTAGATTGTTTTGCCACAAATCCAATGCAAACAAGCCGCCAAATCCATAATCGCTTTGGCTTCTCCTCTGCATTCTTCGGTAACTTTAGTTTTACTCCTAGAAATCATAGCACGTATACTGGAGTTGTGCCACGAGAGGGACGAAACATGGCGTACCTGTATGTGCCATTGCTCTCACCATCTACCCCAAATAATTCAATCGCTTCAAGTTCGCTTATCAAAGAAGGTACAATTTAACCTCCAATACCCAAAAATTCTCTCTTTGCTGACTTCTTTCATTCAAGAACAAATATTTGTTATCTTCTACGGGATTCGGGTTTCAGTTTCGCACATGCATTTTCATTATGTTGTTGACTCTTGGAATTTCTTGAGTTAGCTCTACATGTTTTGCATATCTCCTTTAATATGCACCAAATTTTTACTTCATGTAACATAAAAGGTCAAATATCACAATGTATGATCTTTTGTTGGTTTCAATTAATTAGGGACTCCTATGATCCATAATATCTCCTCAGGACACTTGAGGCCTTTAGTTGGAGAAAATAATCCCAGTGGATCAAATCCAGGAGCAGGAGGCTACCAGCTAAATCATCAGTTATCCAGTGTAAACTACTGAAAAAAATGCCAAAAAATTACTTCATTTCTTTTACACAAAGATTTAATCTTTTGACTGACAATTTGATCATGGATGTTTTCAGTTTACCCTGTTGCTCCTCTTCCTCGCTCAAGTCAGAACAACGCGGTGGATTTCTTCGGTCACCAACAACGTGGATATCAGTGCAACCAGCTGCCGGCAAGCAATGTTCAGCTGCCATTGCCAACCTACCAGAGCTCACAGATCAGCAGCACCAACACCAGCAATGCAGGCAGCTCGCAGTTGCAGTCGATTCTTGGCAAGCGCCCTGCTGAGTCTGAGAGCTTCTTCCCTCTTGACGGCAACGACGAGATGGCGGCGGATGCGCGTGGACCGCAGTGCAGCCTCGACACATGCGATCTGGTCAGACTGGTTCAATCGGTTGGGACGCCGGAGTTCCTGGCCATCTCGGAGAGGGTGCTGGCCTCAAGCAGCTCGCTGCACGAGCCTACCCGTGCTGCTGCCTCTGCCGCCGCTCCAGCTCACTTCCCGGTGATGAGCAGCAACGCTGTGCCTGAACCGAGCTCACTTCTTGACATAAAAGACGGTAATGGCGATGAGGAAGGTAAAGGGGAAGATGTGTGGTCGTACTGGAACTGTTCTGCCATTGCCAGGACCCTGGAGAATTGGAGAGAGATGAGGACGAGGGAGACGACGATTCAGAAGTGCCAGTCTTTGCCTGTGAAGACGCTAGGCTTGGATGGACATGGACAAGGTAGCTCAAAGAGCACCATGCAACGCTGTCCCTGAAACTGATGAGCAGCAGCAAACCAATGAGACAGAAAAATATCTCTCCAGCTCTCTCTCGTTCTGCATCCAAGAACATTCTGTTGCCTCTTTTACTTTTCAGATTTTAACATTTGTCCTACCATAATTGCTTGACACATTTGTTTCTCCATTAGAACAATGCTGGGCTTTGCTTTTAATTGTGTTATGGTGGGGCACATCTCTGAATTTTGTTTCTGCTTCTAGTCATGTCCAGATGGAAGAGTTGTGAGCTCCAGGGATTAGGCTCTTGCACAAGATTTGCTGGCTTACTCTAATGAAGAGATAGACAAAATTCTGCTATAGTATCTGTTTCCATCTATACTGGAGTCACTAATAGGTTAAAGATGGTTCATCTTTGGTAGGATGAGTTGATCATCCAGAAAACTAGGGCCTACTGCCAGCAAGAGTATTGACATGTCAAAAGTACAGTGTGTTGATGTACATCTTCAGATTTACAGAGACCTTCATGCTGCCTGTATAACTAGGGGTAAAAATAACCAATGCTATTTCAAAGTCCAAACAGTTAAAGATCACCATGCCCAACTGTTGATACTGTTTTTCATGTCTTCCCATTGGCATAGGGGTACTCTGCAGGTGAACTCCATAAGCCAAACAAGATGGAGATGTGCAGGAACAGCAAAATCAGTGATGAATAGGCAGTTGAAGGATAAATATTCCAGCAGAGTTCCACACCAACAAATATAATGATCCTGAGATGAATAAACATCAGTGATATGAGACGAAAGATCGACATGATTGTGTCCTAAACAGTTCCAAGCATGACTGATATAAATTGGAGTAGAAAAGGGCATACAATTGTGGTGCCTTACCTCATAAATGTTGGAAAACGAGTTTTCCACAAAAGGAAAGGCAACGAATTGAAATACCTGCAAAAATTAACAAAAAATTTCATTTCCAGCATTTCACAGGCCTGCTCTTTAAAACTTACTGTGAAGGTGGAAAAGAACTGAATTGAACTTACCAGGAATAAAATTGGTAGTGTAATGATCGGGCGCACACAATGCCGATGAAGTTTCCAACAAACATGACAGTTACAATATCTGAATGGAAATTGTGTTTATCTAATTAGTTCAGGAAAAAATATATAAATTTTTTTTTTGAGTTTTACGTCCCAACATACGTTCTTTACTAAGAGTTGACAGTTTGGGCTTGCAAAAATAAAGTGTTGAATTGATGTGGCATCTTTGAATCTGGAATACAAGAAATGGAACAAGCCACCCTCAGTCCTGTCAACATGAGTACAAAAACATTAAGCATTTGTAGAAAGTAGAAACTTATGGTTATGGTGAAACATTATAAAATGAAGATATCAGTTGTCCCATTATTCTGTTATTGACATAAACTAAACAAAAATGAAGATTATCCAGAGACAGAAAATACTTAGATCAAACACGTAATGAATTGACAAGTTTAGATAGGGCCATCGAGAACATATGTGTAAATTAAGATTTTCCATTTGGGCATAAATAGGGCTGAAAGCCAACATCATACAATAGTAATAATACAACTGATTATAGCTAACTTGAGTACTCACTTAAGCCACTTGTAGTGTGCAAAAACTATAAGAGTAGTGAGGTGAAGAGCCAACAGGGCAACAGCTAGCTCTTTTGATACAAATAACTTCTCAGGGACAAATTTAAAATTTACAGACCTGCAAAAACATTGAAGTATATGAAAATTAATATTGTTTTATAGCACATGTGCATGTAGAAAATGCTGAGAATCTGGGCATAATGATACTCTTAAAATGATTCAAACTTCAACGTTCAAGAAAGATGGTATAATCACCAGAAATGGATGAAGACACGCCCAAGGTTAAATGCTCTTGAGATGTACTCGACTGGATGCGATAACAAGAATGGCATGCCCAACAAAACCTATAGATGAGAAATGTGAAGCATTAGCATCAATAGTGAGATACTGCATATCCATCTAATCACTTGTCTAGCGGATTAAAGCACCAAAAAATATTTAATGTAAAATGTCGACTATGTCTGTTAGGACCGGCATCCACTATGAGAGGAGAGTTGCCGGCCCTAGAGAGACCCAAGGGGGCTAGATTTTATCAGTTATTCTGTTTTCCAGATTAGATTCAATTATGTTTTCTAGATTAGATTCAATTATGTTTTCCAGATTAGATTTAATTCTGTTTTAGATGAGATTGTATTAGGACTATAAATACCCCTTAAGTGCTATGGAATAATACAAGCCTAGCAACGTACTTGTTGCCAGGGTTTCACCCTAATCTCTCCACCTGTTTCCTGCGCACGCCGTGCCCCTCACAGCGCCCACAACCTGATCGGCATCCTGGCTGCCGATCCACCCCCCAACCATCCTTACAATCTATGCCCCAGGAAAGCAAGCCCTACCAATGTCAAACATACAATCTGATATAAAAATGATCCATGATCAATTTGCATTAATAAGAAAATTTATTGCAATTAAAATGCTCAAAGTTCAAAATTGCCCCTATATCCCTAACAAGGAATGATTTAAGCCCTTTGATGCAGGGGCAGCACAGAACACACATCATTTTAAAGTTTGAAAAGAAATAGGAATAACTCTTACTGGAAGAATAGAAAGAACTGGCGAGCTAGCATGACCACAATGAAAATGCATGTCGCTACGAACACCCTTTAACAAGCAAATCATTTCTAAAAAGTTGCAACGATGATAAGATGAGTTTCAAAAAACACAATGCACCTGTAATACTGCAGCTCCTAACAAAGCAAAGAAAACTCCTTTGATGTTCATGGCCTGTACCAAAAACTTAGTTAGGGACTTAGGGCAACTATTGGCAGCATAAGAATATGCAAGTAACAAGCTTGTACCTTCAGCATCAGTAGTAACAAAGACGGAGCAAAAAGAAGCACATTCATCTTAATGGAAACAGCTGCACTGCAGGAAGAGGGATTTCAGCAAGATTTAAGCAGTTTGATTTGTATTAACAAAAACAATACCTTAAAGCAAACAAGTAGTATATGGATGCAATGTCATATTGTTGTCAGTCACCTGAAAATTATTAGACCAAGGTACCACTTGTGATAAATAATCAAAACCATGGCAGCATGGAGAAACGTCATAGCAAAACAATCGTTGAAGAGGCGGAGCACAAAGATGGAGTGAACCCTCTTTGACAAGCAAAGCAAACTTAAAGCCCACCATGGAAGCTGTCAAAATTATTGGTAACAGGGAGGTTCAGAAATAACATTAGGTACATATTCGCGAAAAAAACAAATTGACCTCGTTGAACTAAAGAAATAATTGCTCTAGATGAGTATTGCTGAACTTAGAGCAAACTAGGAGAGAACACATCATAAATTTTGCATTCCTACCACTTCAGTCTTGACGTAAAGCAGCATAACAAGGCTAAGGTTGACAATGTACAAGACGCCGAACAAAATCTGCAGGCACGTAGACGGAAGAACTCATCAATCTTTAGCACAGTTGATCACATGAAGGGAGCCATGGAGGCAACAGAGCAGACAAGAAGATGAATAGATGATGGCGGCAGCATATTAGGCTGTTGGGAGGCGACCTGCGCAGGGAAGACTTGGCCGGCGGTGAGGAACTTGATGGCGGAGTAAACGTACAGGAAGCCGGCCGGGTAGACGAGCGGCCCCGTGTCGCCCTCGATCTTAGTGTAGTCCCTCTCCCCCTCCACGAAAGCGTCCACCTTTCGCACCAAGCACCAGCAGCAGCCAAACTCAAAACCTTTTTAACTCAAATTCGAAACTCTCCGCCCAGAAAAGAAGGAAATTTTGCCAATGATCGGAGCGGGCACCTGAGCCATGTACGCGTCCCAGTCGATCTTGGTATCTGCAGATCGAAGCAAGCAACCGAGAGGTGAGTTGCCGGACAAGCTGGCGCAATGTAGAGGAAGAGTCAGGTGAGGGGAGGCATCAGTTGCGTGGGTACGGACAAGGGACGAAGACGATGATGAGGGCGACGAGCGCTGCGTCGGCGAGCAGCAGAAAGGCAGCAAAGTAGAGCGGCCTCCGGTCGGACGGGGTCGAGTCGCCCGCCGCCGCCGCCGCCGCCGCCACCGCCGCCTTTCCCGCGGTGTGCTTCCCCACCCGAGTCATGGCCGCTGCCCAGCGGGAGCGCCCAGCCACCACGCTCCACGCAGGGTCGCAGGCAAGGCAGATCCAACCAAGAACCAACTAGCTCGAGACGACGCCGAAGACGAAGACGAGACATCGATCGAGCTCAAGATCCTTCAGAGTTCAGACCCAACCCAAGCAGCTCAATGGGCCGCCGGCCCGCAGCTGCAGCACGCCGCAGGCCGCAGGCCGTCCGCCACTCCGCCATTAGCCCAGCTCGGAAATAAATCGGAACCAGTCCGCGCCGGCGCCAACCTCCTCCTGCTCCTCGCGCCGGCGCGATTGCTGTCCTCAGTCCTCCCCTGCACGCACCATCCTCCGCAGATTTATTTCAGCAGCCATTAATTTCTGAATTCAACTCGTCAGATTGATCTCTCCTTCCATTACTAACAAAATGAGAAGAAAAACATCAATTTGTTTGATATGAACTCATCTCATGTGTACTACTACAGTCTACAGATCCAACCAGTTACAATTACGGTTCAAAAATCACGGTAACCAAACCATCAACATTTTTGCAAACATCCGTAGGGTTGTTTGTTTGAGCTTCTATGCGCCTGCTTAATCTGAAGCTAAAACAAATAGTTTAGATTTTAGATTCAGATCGTAAGAATCAGTAACTACAGAATCTGAAAATAAATTAGAATCCAAAAACCAAAAAATATCAGCTTCTCTAGATTCTCTCCGAGAACGGGCTTGGCTCCGTTCCGTGCCTTATTTCATAGGTAAGCCCAAAGTGACTCTATTTAACTTCCTATCATTTAATATCCATCTTTTGTTATCTTATTTTTTGATCTTATCGATAACTATCCAGCTATTCGGACCAATTAGCTACTAAAAATCTCTAGTTGTCAGAAACTAAAACAAATAGAGGTGGCGGGCCGAACCAGACCATGTCAGGTCAAATTAAAAAAATTCCTCCAAAATTTGTGCTTTTGTCCTTGGCAGCCACCATCATCTCCAATGATTCTTATTCTTATCTCATGGCTTCCATTGCTCACTCACCTGTGTACCACGAAGGAAGAAAAAAGAAAAAAAAAGGCGTTGCACTAGCACTTCATGTGTACATGTCACCTTGCAATTGGGTTGTTCAGTGGATTTGCTCCGAGGTCTCCCTCTGATGGTGACAGTAAGCAGCATTGCATAATTGCAGCCAGCCAAACAGACAGCGTGTAGGTCTTCAAGTTTGAGTGACATTCGTGCTGTGCCGCCTCTCGTTCCAGAGTGAGGGATCACGGGGAAAGAGGGGGACGCATCTGTACGGGATCCAGGGAAGATTCAATCCGGCAACGTACGTAGGCAGGAGCAGTGGTGATACTGGATTACTGATACCGATGCGTGCCAGTATTAGTAATATAAGGAGAGGGTGCCACTGCCAGGCCGGCGGGTCAGCAAGAACCCGGCAAGATGCAGCGCGCGGCGGCGGCGACGGCGAGGTCGCGCTCCAGCTCGACGGTATGGAACGCAGCACGGCACCGCGGCTCAGTCCCGCGCTGTGTCGCCGCCGCCTCATTCGCCGGCAGCCGCGGCGATGGCGCGGCGGCTGCGCGGCCACTCCGTATTCCTGGCCCCGGCGGTCGCCTAGCCTTGTCTCTGCCGCGGCTGTCAGGTGGCAGGGCGGCCACGACGAGGGCGGCGGTGGCGGCGGCCGCCGGAGTGCCGCTGCCGGCGGACGACGTGGGTGCAGTGGAGAGGAGCGGCGTCGGCGGCCTCGCCGAGACGGCGCAGCTTGGCGCCATGATCGCCGCCTGGTACCTCCTCAACATCTACTTCAACATCTACAACAAGCAGGTCAGCCATTTCCTCATCCCAAGAATTCCTCTCCCTCCTCTCCATGATTTAACCCAATCTGATCTGCAAATTGCAGGTCTTGCAGGCATTGCCGTTCCCCTACACCATCACCGCCTTCCAGCTCGGGTTCGGCTCTGTGCTCATCTTCCTCATGTGGGCGACCAAGCTCCACCCGCCGCCCAGGATCACCCCTGCACAAGTGAGTCGATTCTTTCGACCTGAAATGAGGGGAAAACGCGATGCGATCTCTGCTATCGCAGATTCGTCTTCTGAATTTTGTCCGTAAAAACTGAAACATTTTGCCGCAGCTCGCCAAGATCGCGCCGCTGGCCGCCGGGCACATGCTGGGCACGGTGTTCACCAACATGAGCCTGGGCAAGGTCGCCGTCTCCTTCACGCACACCATCAAGGCCTCCGAGCCCTTCTTCACTGTCCTCCTCTCCGCCTTCTTCCTCGGCGAGGTGACCACCTGCACAATTCGATCGCTCACGTCAATCAATCAAGAAATGAAATTTAGGCTCAATTCAATCTTTGTTCCACCTGCAGACGCCCTCGCTGCTGGTGCTGGGCTCCCTCGTGCCGATCGTCGGCGGCGTCGCCCTGGCATCGTTGACGGAGGTCTCTTTCAACTGGTAGAATCTCTGACGAATACCATATCTGAATGAATCTTTGTTTTTCAGTTGTTGAAACCCGAATGATTGGAGGTATCTTGTCACACTGATTTTGTGGAAGCAGGACTGGATTTTGGAGTGCGATGGCATCGAATCTTCTCTACCAATCAAGAAATGTGCTCAGCAAGAAGCTTCTTGGCGTTGAAGAGGTGACATTTCTTCCTCATGGTTAGAATCTTTCTCCTCTTTCAAATCAGCTGTGGGTGATCCCTGACAGTGATTCTCTCGTGGTGCAGGAATCTTTGGATGACATAAACCTCTTCTCAGTACTGACCGTGCTGTCCTTTTTGCTATCTTGCCCTCTGATGCTGTTTGCAGAAGGCATCAAGTTCACCCCAGGATACCTCCAGAGCACAGTGAGTATTGCCAAATTCAGACAAACCAATACTGGATTGTTTTGTCACCATTTCCAAGCTATGAACTTATCAGATGGCATGCAATCTTTTGCTTGGCCTGCAGGGCATTAACCTCCAAGAGCTCTGTGTAAGAGCAGCACTTGCTGGTTTCTGCTTCCATGGCTACCAGAAGGTGAGGAAACATCCACAGTCTCAGTAATCTCTCACCTGTTCTGTGCCTCAAGAAATATTGTGCTGGATGATGCATGACCTGTAACAAAGGGACCACTCTGTTGTTCCTTGCATGGCAGCTCTCGTACTTGATCCTGGCCAGAGTATCACCTGTCACTCACTCTGTCGCCAACTGTGTGAAGCGTGTGGTTGTCATCGTGTCATCTGTTCTCTTCTTCAGAACCGCAATTTCACCTGTCAATGCACTAGGTAACTTTGATTCTTTGAACAAATTGACTCTGTTACTCTGCTCTTGTGTGTAACTAATTTATTTTTGGATTATGTTCATCTTTTTTTTTCCTTTTGTGCCAACCGGCAGGAACTGGTGCTGCACTTGGAGGAGTTTTCCTGTACTCCAGGTTGAAGAGAACAAAACCGAAGGATGCATGAAGAAGCTAGGGCACAAGCTTTAGTAGCTCGTAGATTTCTTTTTGATTTGAGGTACAAAGATTAGACGTCGGTATAATGGCGAGGAAAAGGAGTTTGTGCTACATGAGCTACAGTTTTCTTTTACAAATTTGTAAGAACACTATTGAATATTCTCAGATCTCGTGAGAAATCACTAGTCCAGGAGTAAAATCAATAAAGCTACCACTTCACTTTACAAATTTGTAACACTATTGAATATTCTCAGATCTCGTGAGAATTCACAACCGGCAAAGAGGAAAGCATGGGCATAAATATTCAGCAATCAGCATACGAAATTAGTTCCATGTTTACGACGCTGAGGGAATCATAAACATAACTTGCATGATTCCAACCAAAATTCATGCCTCAGGCGGTATGTTTCCACAAGGATCATAACAGTATCAAGTATAGAGAGCAAAGAAGACTGAGCATCCAGGTTGCTTCCAAGTCTGACAAACTAACTAGGCTACTGGGAAACATTATCAAAGTGCCTCCCAGGCACTACATCTGCACAGCAGAAGATCCACACTCTTATCCTATGTTAGTTAAGTTCGAGGACATTGTTTGCGTCAGGCGAACACGCAAGATGGTATAGTTTGGTAAGAGAACAGCTTCATCTACTTTGTTTCGTCACCATCATGATGTTACTTGCATCTTGCAGTTAGCACTTACCAGCTGGAGACTCCCAGAGCCTTGACCCAGGATCATCATGGTTACGTTTGCTTGGAGGACTCCTACTCCTATCACGTAATCCACCGTTGTTTGTTCTGCTCTGATCACTGCCTCGAGAAGAGCCATAGAATCTGCCATTTGCATGAAGATGTTAATTAAAGCTGCATCCTTCTGTATGAAATCACATTGCCAACACAATAAACCACTAAACAAAGTTATGTTTTCTTCTTGTTTAAACAGTTGGTGTCAGCTCCCAGATGATATAGGCCCATTCATTTACCCAGCTACTACACAAGTTCTTGTCGGAACTCAGAAGACCACTTAATAATGATAATATCAGTGTAGTTCCTAAGGATTTGTATCCCCCTAGGCCCTATCCAAGCAGGTCATAAAGGAGCTAAACATGTATCCCAGATGGTAAAGCAGATCAAATGAAATTCAGGCGTAAGGCAATAGCATATTCTATTAACAGTACCTGGCATGGAAGCTGAGACCATCACCAGATTGATCGTTGCTGCTAATATTATGTAAGATGACAAAATGTCAACTGATCATTCATCAAGGATTGAACATACAAAAAAAAGTATCAGATAGCAAAATATTGACTAACCTGGTATGAAAGCTTGCATTGTCATTGGTTTGGTTGTTGCTGCTGCTGTTATGAAAGCTGTATAATGATGGTTCATCATGTATCCATGTGACTGAAATGGCAAGGCATGATAGAATAAACATTGGTGTCATACCTGGTTTGGAAGCCAGATGTATCACCAAACTGATTGCCACTGTTGTTGTTGCTGTTGTGGAAGCTACATAGATTATTCATTATGTAGGTGCTAGCTAAGCTAAAAAGCAGGATTCAAAATAGAAACTATTACACACCTTGAGTGAAAGCTTGAACCACTCCCAGAGCCACTGTTATGGAAGCTATCAGTCGATCTTGTACCATAGCCTGAATCATATCCTCGACCACCATAAGAGTCATCGGAAGATGCCCAACGCCGTGACCTTCCACCATACCCTCCACGGGAGACCATGTCTCTTAATTGTTGTGAGACAGACTGGTTTGCACCCTCCAAAATCTTCACGAGATCTGAAGCATACTTTGAATCTTGTTCACAGAAGAATGTATAGGCAAGTCCAGTCGCTCCAGCCCGTCCTGTTCTCCCAATTCTATGGACATAATCCTCAACACCAGTCGGGAAATCATAATTAACCACAACTCTGTAACAAGAGATATGGGAGAGTTGTCAGGGAATAGCATTTGAAAATCCACAGACCATTACAACATGAATTGAGGCATTAGCATTATGAAATGTGGCATGAAAACTTTTCTTTCTAGCAAGAGTCAAGGTCTCAGTTCTAAAAGTTACAAAGATAAATCCCAACCTGATATCTTTTATGTCCAAGCCTCGAGCAGCCACATCAGTGGCAACAAGAATAGGGCATCTGCCACTTCGAAATTCACTCAACACAGAATCCCTCTCACTCTGTGACTTGTCACCATGAATAGCAGAAGCACCATACTGCCGTGATAGGTTTCGAGCCAGCTGATCACACATCCTCTTTGTGGAGCAAAATATTATAATTTTGGATCCAGGTTCTTGAGACCGTATGATTTGATCAAGACGTCTCGATTTCTCTGTAGGTGTGATAACATCCACATGCTGCACCATACAACAATCTACTTCAATATAACGAAACAAAGTCTGGCAAACAAAAAGAGAACACCATTTTTATTACCTGAGTGATTGACTTGTTTGCAACCAACTGATCAGTGTTCCCAATATTAACCTGGACTGGATTGACCAACAAATCTGAGGCTATTTTCCTCACCTCTTTTGGCCAAGTGGCAGTAAACATAAGAGTTTGTCGTTTAGATTGTACTTGTTTCACAATTTTTCTTATTTGTGGCTCAAATCCCATATCAAGCATGCGGTCAGCTTCATCGAGAACAAGATAAGATACTTGATGTAGGCTTACTCTTCGCATTTCTAAAATGTCATTCAATCTTCCAGGTGTTGCAACAACAACATCAGCACCACGGTCTAAATCTCTTAGCTGAGGACCTTTTGGAGCACCTCCATATAAACACTTCAAATAAAAGGAATGATTATATGACATCAGTAACTTTATATGGACTATGCACAAAATGATTTTTTGTTTGCTATTTTGCTTACATATAAATCTAATAGAATTTGAAGAATGTGGATACTGGTGCTACAAAAGTTATTTACGAGTAGGACAGAATGTAGATCTCAGATAAAATTGGCATAGTGTAAATAACAAATACGATTAAAAGATAGATGCGCACAACAGATGATATTCTCGATGATCTGCCAAACTTTATCGCTTCTTCCTGAATTTGTGTTGCCAATTCCCTTGTTGGAGACAGTACTAATACTGTTGGACCTTCCCTTGAATTATGTTGCAGGCGCTTGAGAAGGATAAACCCTGGGATGAGATAACCCAGTGTTTTTCCAGAACCTGTTTTTGCCACAGCTACAATATCACGACCCTTAAGAGCAATTGGCCATGATTGAGCTTGGATAGGAGTGGGTGCAGAGAATCCCACTTTCTGTACCTACAGGAACAAAGTCCGTGACAGAAATGAGCAAAATGTGAGTCTAACAGCTGTATAGATACAAGCCTAAATCTGCAAATGCACTAACAAAAATGTTTGTGAGCTATATAGAAGTCAAATCTACTATATTGCAGCAGGAGGTAAAAAAAGAACGAATATAAAGATTATTCCAAACCACAGGAGGCCGGACAAGACAACAAACAGGTCAAACCTTGACTTGGATTGTTGACTCGAAGAGCCTTCTGCTAGAAAATCCAGCACAACTATCGCATAAGTAGCATGAATGAACAGTGACCTCCTGATTTATTTGGAGAAGGATACAAGAAAATGCATTAAATAGTCATGTACAGTGTGTGTACTTACCTCCCTTAGAATCTCTGAAGGGAAACCTGAGGACTGAAACGTCATGAATGGAGCTGGAGCCTCATTTCCCTGATAAAAAATAAAAGGGGCTGTATAACTAAGCAACATAATACATAACTACCAATAGACAATAGTGATTAAGAAATTATTATAGAATTAGTTGACCACATACAACAATAGTGATCTCATGCTTAGCACGATATTCATCTGGCGAGATGCGGTTTCCACTGGCCGCCTCTGAAACTACACTAGTGGACAGGACATTCCGAGCAGGGTATAGTTCAGTTGCAGAGCATGGCTGCAAAAGAGGAAAGCATGTTATTTAATGCCATTTGGGAGTGGAGCGAAAACATTACACCAATTCTAATCATGCTTTAGGTATGACTGCATATTTGGATATTTGCTACATTATTATTATGTTATTGTACTACTATTTTTGTATTTATGTAAAGCATGCATCATAAAATGCATAACTTGTAACATGTTTTACCTGCAAAGACGGATTGCTACTGGTATTTTGTTCAGTGAAAGGCACATTTTGTGCGTGACCTCCTGCAGCTTCAGTGCGCCGCTGAAAAATAGGCTGGCATCTCATGACAATTAAATTTTAAAGTGGCGGACATTAATACGACTGACCGTTGCACTACTACTTCCTTATCCCTAGCTAAGATGAAGGCAGTTAGTTTGTTACACAGGCCAAAAATAACTAACTTTCTGCTTCACCATTACCGACAATCCTGTTCTAAACCATGCTGACATGCATCATGAGGAAAATGCACTGCATATCATCGAATTACATGATGCGACGTTAACAGATGAATGATAAGTAAAAAATAAAGATAGCACACCTCGAAATGATTGTTCCTAGCTCTATCGTCATCAGTAGGCACGTTTTGCATGTGGCTTGCTCCAGCTTGCGCCTGCAACTTAGGAACACAGATCAATAAGGGAATCACATGCATCTCCAGGCCGACATTTATGCCACACGCATCCAAATCAACGGAGAAGAAATGAATAAAAAGAGGATCATTGAGGGGCTACCTCGGAAGGGTAGCTGTTCCTAGGCCTCTCCGGAGGCTGCGCGGAGGAGGGGGGAGGCGCCGTGGGACGGTCGTACTGCACGACCTTGGTCTCCGGGTTCCAGAAGTAGAGGAACCCGGTGTTACCATCGATGAGCCCCCTCCACGGCTTGGGCAGCGTCGGATCTGGCGGCGCGTACCGCGGCCCCCGCGACGGCACCCTCTCCGCAGACGACGTCATCCCGCAGCCACTCCCAACCCTACCACACCCAAAACCCCACCTCGAATCAGATTATAAAAAAAGGGTGGCGCCGCGCGACCAACGCAATGCAATCGTAACCAAACAAAAGGTTCGTCTCAGCGGCGAGGGAAATCGACGACGAGGTGCGCCCGCACGAACCCTAGCGCACGATGCCGCGGGCGAATGCGGACAGCGGCGGCGGCGGCGGCCGAGAGCCGGGAGGAGGCGCGTCTCGGGGACCGAGGCCGAGCCGAGCCGAACCCTTCTCCTTCCCTGCACTCGGGTCGCGCACCCGCGGCGGGGTTAAGTAGGCGGCCGATGGAAATGGAAGCGGAGGGCTCGGTGAGGTCCCTGCGATTTGCCAAGTGCGTAGCTGAGAATGGACGCGACAGCTGGTGGTGGGGTGGAGGCGCAAAAGGCCGCGACGCCGGCCGCCGGCCGCCCGAATGCCGGATCGCTCCGGGGGCCCAACCTGGGTTGGCCTTTTCTTACTTCCAGCCCGGCCCGGCCCGGCCCGGCCCGGCCCGACTCGTCCCGGCCCGGCTCGGCCCGGCCCACATTGCAAACGCTACTCCCTTTTCTGGTTTGTTTCCTTTTCGTAACAATTTGCTGACAGCTTATGATTAAAATAAAATTAGATTGTGTACTAAATAAACAAATCATAGACAGCTTATATATTAATCATAATCAGTAATATAACTAATAATAAGAATCAACTAATTATAATCATAATCATAATTATTTTAAGCTGTCCTAAAGATTTATATAACTCTGCATGACACGTTCACTATTAGGAGAGTAATTCATATAATATATATATATGATTATATATATATTCTATTTAAAAAGAAGTTAGTGATTGTGGTTCTACCATCATTTCAACTTCAGCTTCAAACACACGGACACTCACTAGTATCTATAGTACTTTAAAAGAAGCTAATAGTAGTGAGTGTGTCACCACCAACACTCTTTTTCATAGCAAACTAAAAACGCTTCAACTTCAGTTTCGCTCACGTCTATTTACATAATATTTTTTAATGTTATAATTTTTCTGTTACCATATGCACGTGCACTCGGCTAATATATATAAAATAAAATAAGAAATAAGAGAAGTATTATTCTCTTTAATTTTTTTCTTTCAAGGCATCCCTGTCCAATGTCCACTAACGTGATAATAGTATAAATATTGTCTTAAAATGGTACACGTTATAGAATTTATAACAACAAAATTTCACTATCATAGAGCCTATGGACTGGTTTGATAATTGATAGTATACATTATTTTGAATTTTTTTGAAATAATATTTTTTAAAAAAAATCAAATATGTATGTTAAGTTCAAAAATTGCAAAACTAATAGGCAGTCGACACTTGAAGTGCCAACTGGAGCTGATGTGGCATCAAGTGCCGACTGCCTGGTAGTTTTACAAATTTTTGAAATCAGCATACATAATTGATTTTTTTTAAAAAAATATCATTTTAAAAAAAATCCATTATTTTTGGACAATTGCTATTATCTTCTCCTAGGTCTGTTTGGAACTCACGATTTCGGTCTGTTCCTGGAGATGGATCAGAATTTTAAACTAAAATCCCGGTTTATCTCCAGGGAACGGACTGGAATGGCGTGCTCCCAAACAAACCATTATAAGTTTTCTTAAAATAAGGATTACTGCTAGTTTAATTTTTTTTATGAGAAAAACTGCTAATTCCTTATTCTTTAAAGCAGTCACCTTCACAAAGTCAGAGCAAAACAGAGGAAATACAAAATTAAATGGATATAAACTGTGTTGGACCGGAAACGGCGACTAGAGGGGGTGAATGGGAGCTTTTAAAATTTCAGGCTAAAAATAGCCTTCTGTTTTAATACAGTCTACTGCGGAACAAGCTTCGAACACAACCTTCGAAGTTCTGGTTCGGAGGTGTTTGACGGCTCCGAACACAGGCTTCGCAAGGAGCAAAAGTTCGAAGCCAAGAAGACTTCGCTCCACTCACAACCTTGGAAAATCTACTCTGCTAAGTCAGTGCAGGCTCCGCACACAAGGTGCTTCGAGCAGGCTTCGCACTTCACCCTTCGCACGAGGGGACAGCGTCAGCTTTTTGCAGAGCAGACAATGTCAGCCTTTGCAGTCTTTGACCTTTCTGGAGCCCCCCTTCGCACGCGAGGGGTGCGGTAGCTTCGGTGAGAATCCTTGAGCCTGACGGCTTTCGCTTCACCGAAGTCAGCCTCCGATATAGTGATGGTTTTGAGCCGAAGCCGTCAAATCCCTTGGGCCTTCGCACCACCACCTCCGGAGTGGACCACCACGGCTTCGCAGCTACTCCCAGCTCGAACTCCGCCAGTCTGTGTACCGAAGCCATGCATGACCGAAGTACCACAAGTCAACCTCGCTCCGGAGCTAGCCTCGCTCCGAAGCCTTTGTCACTCCGAAGCCCTCCTTCGGAGTACCACCCTTCGAAGTCCCTCCTTCGTCCAAGGCCTCCGCATGAAGCATTCCATGAGAACTTCGTCGCAGTG
This sequence comes from Zizania palustris, assembly GCA_019279435.1. Classification (NCBI taxonomy): domain Eukaryota; kingdom Viridiplantae; phylum Streptophyta; class Magnoliopsida; order Poales; family Poaceae; genus Zizania; species Zizania palustris. The sequence continues at coordinate 78,362,611 of JAAALK010000288.1, read as the reverse complement.
TCTCTCCCCGAGCACACTCCTCGATGAGCCTCACCTGGACCATGCCTTCGATGCACCTCGACTTCTGAGATCTTCGTCGGGTACCTTCGAGTGTCTCTCTCCGGAGCACACCTCGAACACCTTGCCTCTGCTGAGGACTTGATCCACCATACTCCGAAGTCACCCCATCCGGAGTACCCTTCGAAGTGCCTCGACTCCGAGGACTTTGTCTCGAAGTACCTTCACCCGGAGCCACGCTCCGCACTTACTGCCTTCTCCTGGTGCACCTCGACCCGAGGTCCAACCTAGACCCCTTCGCAGCCACCGTGACGGAGCTCCCCGCTCCCCTGGCATCAAGCCTCCCGCTTGACCCAGGTTCACCTGCTACGAACCGTCTGTCGCCTCCGAAGTCCCCTGCGCACCACAGACAAGCAGACAAGTGTATCCAGTACTCCGGAGGCCTCTCCGGGTTAGCAACCTTCGGCACACACTCCGGTGTACCGCCCAAAGTACCGAGACCTTCGGTACAAACCCAGTCATCGTGTACTGTCGGACCCCTCCGATAGGCACACTCTGCTGCAACAGCTGCAGCAACCAAACCACCGAACCCTTCGGTGAAACAGCCTCCGAACACCTTCGGAGGTCCAACCTCTGAACCCCTTCGGAGGTACCCCTTCGAACCAGAGATTAAATACTGTCAATCACTCATCACAGACTCCAAAACCAACCCTTGGTTTCTCAAACTGATTTTCTTAACTGACTACTGGGCTATGAAGATGTATTATACTAAGTTAAAGATAAAGAGGTACATAAAGAACCAAATGAAAATAATATCTGGGATTTTTTTAGAAGATGTATTATACTAAGCTAAAGGTAAATAAGTGCATAAATAAACAAACGAAAATAATATCTGAATTTGTTTAGAAGATGTATTATAGTACTAAGCTAAAGATAAATATTTTGCTCTTGCTCATCACATCCGTTTGCTGAAAATAACACTCAAATAGAATGGAATGTGAACCCACATATCATCCTCACCTTTATTCTTCTTCTCCGCACGTGTCGTGCCACCCTCTAACCACACCAGCTCCGCTCTTGCCAGCGCTGCCCTCCCACGTGTGAGAAAGTTGGACAAATCCATCCACTTGACTCATTCCGCATCTACACAGAATATTCTTTTTTTTGGAACATCTTATCCTACTTCATTTGTAAACCAAATATCATAAAAAATAAAAATAGGTTTGTCTCATCTTGTTCCACTCTATCACAGCGACAAAAACACTAGTATTCTATTCCTTTTTCGTAGTTTGTATGTTCTGCACTAATTGTGTGAGGTACTATCATATAAATTGTTTAAAATTAAAGAAGAATCTAAACTTCCTAGTCATTGTAAGATTGTACCTATTATGAAATCGTGTGATGTTTGTCTGTTTTTTATATCAGCATATATATTTATAATTCCCACAAAAATAGTACATTTTAGAAGAATAGACCGTTCTTGATTTCTAAATAACTTATTGACGGTGGCCCCTCCTAGGCTCCTACATAACTCCATCTCCATGTATATTTAGATCTAAAATTTCTAAATCTGAAGTTATATATGATTTGGTGATATTTATTTGAGCTATTTGGTTTTTGGAATAAGTCTATATAACCCCTCATATATTACTTATTGATTGCTTAATCCTCTGAACTAATAAACTAGGTGCTTAACCCCTCTAACTTTCTAAATATCGTATACTTAACCTACTAAGGTAGTTTTATAAGATGGTTTTGCTATGTTGGTATGCCGCGTTGGATAAGATTGTTTTTTTTTTCTTCCTTGTCTACTTGTGCTCATCTCTTTGATGATAATGCCACCGTTGAATCATCCTTCTTTCGAAAGAAGTATAAGAAAAAAATTATACTGGTTGGTGTGAGGTGTCTAGTTAGTGTCTAACGTGTTGTTATTGCTATTGATACTATTTTCGATGAATTTAGCATTAGATGTGAAATAAGGCTTGTATTGACTAGTTTTTCTTGTTATGTGAATATACTGCTTGAATAGTTTTTAGACAACTTTTAGAGTTTTAATTTTACTTTTCTTTGTTCTTTAACACAATATGACTAAAAAAACCACAACTATAAGGTATGTAGATTAACCTTCAATTCAAGTTGTAATCGAATGATATACTCCCTATCATCAACTCATTGTTTGCTTATCCAAAAAGAGGGAGGGAGGGGATGTGAAGTGAACAAGCCACTAATGGAGTGAACAAAAAGTCTAGAGAACGTGGTTGTTAGTTTTTGTGCAGACGTGTGTGACCTATGTGACAATCTTATCTAACGTAACACATCACTAGGATAAAATCATTTTACAAAACCACCTTAGAGGGTTAAAACACATGCTTTATTAGATCAGAGACTTAGGTAATCAAACAACAATATGGGGTTATGTAGACCATTTAGAGTAAAAACAAAAGTTTAAACCACTTTATCATATGAGATTTTTTTATCATATGAGATTTAGATTTAGTATGGATCTCAGAGCTGAATTTATACCAAACATGCCCTCAAAATGGTTGAAGTTCAACAATCAGAAAGAATTAAAATACAACTACTTATCAATCAACACACCGCATTTATGTTCACGAGTCAGTGTCACACATTCTTTCAGGATTTTTTTGACAAGTTCGACAGTGATTAAATATGGACCTTTCTAACATTACAACAACACACATGATTATATTAAGAAAGTACAGCAGGCCTCCATGCAAAAACAGGTATGATAGGCCAAATCCTCCAAGTTAAATCATCAAGCCTACAACTATGTCATTCTTTGGTATCATTTTTTTTGCTAGTCATACAGCCCCTCCTGTTCCCAGATATCCACAAGAAAATCAACCATCTCCTGCAAACTCATGATATAGGTATAAGCACGTTGCCTTAAATGGAGTGATAAATTGGGCAACATTATATCTTACATGTAGAGGGATAGGTTGTTGAAAGGGCTTGTTGGATCCAAGCAAACTCTCATATGCTGCATTCCAACTACACATGTAAATAAATTGTTTGGGTGAGCATGAGCTTCAGGTTCAGGTTGCATTATGCAACTACTATTCACTCTAAACATCATAAGAACCATACAAGACATACTCCGCCATTAATAAAACCACAAATATGTTTTCTGAACATTCTCAGGATAGCATCCAAACAAGATATCAATTTGAACAAAAGGATCCAGAGAAGAACAATGGAGAGTATCCAGTATTCCAGTTTCTGTTTTCAATCCATATCTAGCAGGTTTTCAGAACCATTTATGAAAGATCAACAAATGCAATTGAATTTGACTATAGGTACTTAGTGTGTTGTTTGTAAAAGGAATACCAAATTGCACAGGTAAAATAACATGCTAAGGACAGGATGCAGGAATAATATGCTATAAAACTTCAGAATTCAGATCACATAATTTACATAGAAATTTAAACAGATTGACAATGACATATGCACAGAAGCACAGGCACCAAAACATGGATGTGGTAGGACAGTATGAGAAGGGATAAAGGAAAATTTGCACAATGAAGTGTCATTCAAAAAGCCAGGCGTAAATGAAAGCAAGAATGGCAGCACAACAGAAATAACCGTTATCCAGAAAACGACCCCAAACTAACCTCAAACCTTGGAAAAAAACAGACTACTTTTTTATGGATCTAATTTACTAGGTTGGATTCTGATAAATCAAATGTATCCTGTCTAGCCCTTTTTTCTGCATATGCATAGGCATCTCATGTTCATACCTCAATGTTGGTTCACGAATCTGCTTCTTCATGGGTATTTCCCTTTTATTCACACTCCAGTCCTGTCTAATCTCCTTCCACAGAACAAGACCTGCAATATTATTTCGAATTGATTATGTCAACAGCAGCAACTTGAACCTCTATATCACTTGTTACGTGGCAAGAAAATCACTATACTAATGACTAATGAGGTAATATTCTCTACCAGATGTTGTGCAAGATGCCGGCATGGGCATAATATTGACGAGAAACATAGAACAAATAAAACATAGTAAACCAAATGTGTAGATCTTGATATGGCCAACTGCCAACATGTACCCAATAATTTCCAGAATAGTGAGGTCATCTCAAATCTTGGAAAGTTTAACACACTCTAATATCAATCTAAGACCACAAATATTTTTTCAGATTAAAACACAAAGATAAATACTCTGTAGATAATAGAGGCTGATTGAACGAAAGAAGGTGTTTTATCTTATACCCTTAAATGGATTACTTTGCTACATCTAAATTTCATTCCCACAACCAGGGCATAATATACTCTTTATTCACATCCTAATGTTTCTTCCTAGTCAATGTGTAAATGCAGCAAAAATTTTCCTTTTTGAGCAACAATGACAACGCAATTAAAATAAGGAACTACCATGATTGACATATTCAGGAGGGCTATGGCTACTTCCAACGCCATGCTGATCAAGAGGCCATGCCTGTTCAACCTCAATGGTGGTTGTACTCCAGAGTTCTTCTCCGATGGTGTAATTTTGGTCCTGAGTAATTAAACTCTTTGAAAGCTCGCCTACTTGTCTTGCAACCTTATCACAGCATCCAAAACAGCCTCTGCTCTGTTTGCAAGGATTTCAATTATGTCGACAATTAGCAGAAAATTAAAAACACTCTGCGAATATGGAAAGAAGAAACAACTGCAAACAAGAAATAACCCAGGGATACCAACTGATCAAATCACCCTCCAATACCACAAGTATCGTGAGAGAGTGACCATGAGATTAAGCACGATTCCATTACCACATCTAACATACAAGCTAGAATATTGCATAAGCAAACCGTGAGCATAAACATGCAAACAAGCAATCGCCAATTGGTAACAAGCCAGCATGCCAGTACAGTGTGCCTATGGCATATGCAATGTTCGCGCCAATGGAGCAAACTAAGCAAGATGCAGTCGTCTTTGATTCACAGCACGAACGATGAGGAGAAGAGGAGAGAGAGAGGGGGGAAGCGGACCGACCCGGAGCAGAGGAAGAGGCAGGCCGAGGATAGAATCCGCGGGATGCTGCGCCAGTCCCAGCCCTCCCCCAAGTCAACGCCCCAGTCCCCGACCCTCGACGACGATCCGCCGCCGCCGCCGCCGCCGCCGCCGCCGCCGCCGCCGCCATGGGCTCCCGCCATGGCGCGCACTGCATCCACCTCCACCTCCACCACCTCACCCGCTGGCTCGATTCGGCTCGGCCTGGTCTACGACAACGAGGCGCTCGCCGTCGCCACGGGGGATTTTCTCCCAATCGAATCGGATCGAGCCACCGACCGACGTCTGCAACTATGGGATTGGGGCGCGAGGGCGGAGCGCGGGTCGTGCTCGCGATCCCGGCGATGATTGATTAGGATAAGAGGAGGAGGACGGCGACGACGGTGGCGGCGGAGGTGACGGAGATTGCACGGATTTGACAGACCGCCCTGCCTTTCGTTCCCCCACCTCCTCCTTTCCTCTCGCTTTCGCCATCAACATCTTAAAATACCATAATTATCTGACGCGTTCGTCGGTAGCGAGACTACCTTATACTATCTTATACTGTTGTGCCATAAAATTCAAAAGAAATAATATCATAAAATATTCTAAATATTCTGACGATAATAAATAATTTATTCATAATAAATAATTAGTAAAACATAATATTCATAACTCTTTGAAAGTACATTATTATTATTATATGTAACCTGAATTTAGATATGCATTTATCAAGAAAACAAGTAAATTAAGTAAATTAAATCTTAACAACTGTATATTTGAATTTTTTAAGAAATGAAAATTTTCGTACGGTTTAATTGTAACCGTGCATTTACACGTAGGAAATCCAATAAGAAAAATTAACAACGAATTTAAGCAAGAAATAAATTATAAAAGGAAATAAGATTTATATGGTATATCACCCACATTTATTTGATAGGTATAGGTATGGTTTGGAATTAACTATAGGTGTCATGTAAAGTAGAATGAATGGTTGAGATTTAACTAAAGCAAATAAAAAGCTAGGATCTTTCAGATGATTATCCCTGGTTATTCACTGCTATATTCACAGCTATGACCATATTTGTCAATTATATAGTAGGTAGATATAAGTAATTCTGATTTTATCTAGTATAAATAAATTTAGATAAGAATGTAATAACTTATGCTATGAAACAGAGAAATTAGCTATTTCTAGATTTTTGTCACTAGTATTAAAAAAGAATAAAAATATATTACTACTATTTAATAATATTTATAAAAGGATAGCACGTGGAGTCCACTATGGGTGGAATAGTGCTAAAAAATCTTTTTGTCTCAGTACTAATTCTATATATTGGGAGGATAGTTGTAAACAAATTAAGAGTTTGTTTGGTTTAGATTTTTCAACCAGCTTTTTGGCTCAGAAACTGCAATCTTAACCAAACAACTATTTTGGTCACTTGACTTTTCCAGAATCTGCAAATTCTCGTAGTACAAATTTAGAAACTAGGATAACCAATATTTCACAGCTTCTCAGTTTAACTTCGAATGAATATTACATATCAAGCTATTAAAATATATCATTTTAGTGTAATTTAAAAATATATAATTTTAATATAAACATTACAAAAAATCTATGATTTGAATGATTTACATATAAAATTACACATTAATAATGTAACTAAACATCATGAACTACCAAAATATAAATCTACAACTATTCCGACCCAAAATATAAATCTGTAATTATTCAAACCAAACAACTTCTTAGCTTTTCTACAGTTCACGACTCACAGCCCACAACAGCTTTTCTACAGCTCACAACAGTTTTTTTCAGAATCTACAGCTCAGCCAAACACATCCTAAAACAAGACATGGATTTTATATATGAATATTGGTTTTATAAATTAAATAATATTTTTTAGTTTAATAGTTGCTCATTGGTAGAACATGTTCATTTTATTTTTTTTATGTTGGTAAGGGTCTCACCTCTAGTGCTATACATCGTATATTTTTTTCTAAGAAATAAGTTTACTTGTAGGTCCACCTAGTCCTAGTTCAAGAGTACTATACATTGTAGATGCCCAAGTTTAGACCAAAATTCACTTTTGAAGATAGAAGTTATAATATTTGGGTCAAAATTTAAATGGTAGAACTGATTATATATTAGGATGGAGCGACCAGTATGATCAAATGGTAATACTGCTCCCCTATTTTTTAATTTATATTTCACTGTTTTTTTGTGACAATATATTTTTCTAATTCATAGTTCTATTGATACTGTTCGTGTATGTCGCCTAATATTTTTAGGCTGTTTGGTTTGTAGAATTAAATTGGGCAAGCAAAATTTAAGGTATTCAATTTAATGTTGAAATAAAACCGGTTCACAATTCTGATTCTATTGTTTGTATGGATGGATTAAATTTTACAAACAAAATATTCAACCAATATCAATTGCACACAGAAAGATTTGCATTCTTCTTCTTCTTGCTTCCTCCTCTCTCACCACTTCTCTAGCTCTTTGCTCACTGCCAAGCTAGGAGAAGCTAAGGAAAGGTCAGAGCCAAAGCTCGTCAACGTCAACGACAAGCAGGAGTGGTCAGCGAGCTCCATGCCGACAGTGAGAACTGAGAAGATCGGGTCAGATTTCGTCGACGCCAAGACGTGCAGTGCGTGGCGATGCGACGAGCTCATTGATGGCAAGAACTGGTGCAAAAACAATAGTAAGGTATACGGTGGTGAGGAGAGATGTCAATGGGACCCGTTGTTTGATTTTTCGCGGAGAATTCTCCTATTAGAAGTCGGGGATGGTAGGGATTTTTTATCTGTGGGGAATTATATGGAGGAAAATAGTCTCCGTCGGATTTCATAGGGACGGGTATGATCCTCTATTCCACATCCCCGTTCCCCACGGGGACCCGGTTCAACCCATAAAAATAGGTCCATTTCAATAGCTCATGTTGGTTGTTTTATAAATTTATTAATTAATGTTTTTTGTTAGTGAGTAATTGGTTTGTTATTTTTACAAATTTTATTAAAATTTGGGATCGAAATTTTAGTAAAATTTGCTTTCTACATTATCTTTAAAATTATGCTTTAAATGATTAGATTGAATCGAAGACGGGGGCTCCACGGGGAAAAATCCCCGCGCGGGTAACGAGGATGGGAAAAAATCCCCATCATCATTGGCGGGGATGGGGATGGGGAAAATATATTCCCGCGGGGACGGGTATGGGGAGGTAAAACCCGATGGAAAATTCTCCGTTGACATCTCTAGTGCTCTAGTGGTGAGCTCAACAATGACAACGAGAGGAAGCGGCGGGGGAGAAGTTTTATGAAGTACGGATGAGTTTTTAACCTAATTAAGATAACTATATACAAATTGTTCATACTATTGTATGATGACAAGTGTAACTAAGATAATTGTATTCGAACAATCAAACATATACATATAATTGTATTGTCACTAAATATGATTAAAAATATCTATAAAATATGATCCAACATATATAGAAATCTAAATATGAAAAAGACAAAAATAATAATGAGTAGATGATTTGAGTACCTTGTCTTCTAAATATCCAATGCACTAATTGCGTCTACGAGGCAAATTTATTTTTCGGCGCTTCATATCTTGAAATTGTCGAATGATGGTGGTATCATCAAGGGCCTTAAATATCTCTCGCTCGGTGTAGCAAACCATCAAATCATTGAACCAATCATCAGCTATCTTGTTGTGCAGCTTAGACTTAATTATTTTCATCGCTGAGAAAACTCTTTCAACTGATGCGGTTGACACGGACAATAAAAGTGTCAACTCAATGAGTTTGTACACCAATGGAAACACACTATATTTTCCTATTTCAACCATCTTTGAAGCCAAACTTCCAAGATCTTTACAAGTAGCAAATGCAGTATGCCTTCTCATACGAAGAACAAAAGTCTCAAGTTGGTCTAGTAATATTGTACGATCTCCACTACTGAAATCAGCACCATAAATTTCAGCAAGCCGAAAAAGCTTTTGAACATCAAACATGTAGAAATAATTTCTTGGATCAAGACATGAGAAGCATAATAGCACTTCCGATGATGCTTCATTAAACTGGTGATTCATCTCAGCACATATTTTGTCAATAACAAGATAAAATATTTCAACACGAAAATGGTGAAGATTTGTGACAGTGAAGCCATCAAGTATTGAACGACCCCTTATTGGTATTTCTTCATACATATTTTGTCAGACAAAATTCTTGAACCTCACTAATTAAAAAGGTCATCCCAACCACTATCTCTCAAGGTGGTCAATCGAGTTTTTACATCATGAATTAATTCCATTGCATGAACAATATTTATATCTTTTCTTTGTAAGACAGTTGAAAGCTCATTTGTGATAGCAAACAACTTTAACATGAGCTTCAAAATGAAAACAAATTTGAAACTCCATTTTTCTATCAAACTTGCTAGTTGTACATGCCCTTCTCTATCAATAGTACCAAGCACCTTGATAACTGATGACCACATTTGATCTAAGCGGAGCAAAGTTTTATGATGAGTACACCATCTAGTATCTCCAGCTCTAGCAAAACTAGATTCCTCATGCAAGCCTCTTCCTATAAATATCTTACCACTCTCAAGCCTATCTAAAAGGGAAAATTACTCACATGCCATTATAATTTTCAGAAATTGCCTATATGCCACTGTCAGTGACTGTGGCGGCCCCCATCTGTCAGTGACACACCGATGGCATATTAGCAAACCGTAAAAATTGTAATGGCACGGAAAAAATTAACCCCTAAAATATCTTTGTGATGGTTTTCTAACAATGCATACATCTTCTTGCAAGATGCACTTGATGTGGTCACAATCAAAGATATATACTCAAGTAAATCATGAACCGATGAGCAACAGAAACAATCACTAACTACAATTAGTGGGCAAAACAATGAACATATAAAGCATGGGAATTTTCATCCAAAATCTTTTTCGCAAGTCATTAAATTCACCTCTCATATTTGAAGCTCCATCATATCCTTGCCTTCAAGCCTCGGAAATGGACAACTTGTAATGATCAAGAACACTAAATAAAGCACCCTTCAGTGCCTCTGATGTAGTATCTTTGACATGTTATTCACATACCTATATTAAATGGAGAAAATAGTATGGTTCTGGAGCATAAAAATGAAGATAATTAAATGGAAAAGTTGATTTTGGAATTTTCATTACATACTAACATCAACATCACTGTCATTTGCTCTTTCACTGATATATCTCGGGACTCGTCGATAAGAACTGAGAATTGTCTATCACCAATATCTCCCCTAATTAGCTCGGTGACTTCTTGAGCACAACATTTTGCAAGATACAACGGAGCTCGTCTCCTAATAGTACAAGGAGAGTACGATGAGCATAGACTATAGCTCAAGGATTGATGAAGTCGATAAGAAATGATCTCGTCAGTAGCTTGAGAGGGAACGGGTTCCTCTGCAGTCGGGCTCGCCGACTGCAGAGGGCAGTCACCCCTCGCGCGCCGTCCGATCTTGATCGGGCGGTGCGAAGCCCCCCTCTCTCTCTCCGAAGCCTCCTGCGAAGTGGGTCCCACCAACGCGAAGCCTCCCTCTCTCTCTCCGAAGCTCCCCTCGCACAACCATCCGATCAAGATCGGACGGCGCCGAAGGGTGATTTCCCTCTGCAGTCGGCGAGGGGATCTCATTTGGCTTGAGAGTGGAGGACAACGAGCTCAATGACAGTGAGCATGGGGGTTCTAGGCGATTGGAAGAGTATCACATGTACTCAATAAAGCTTTAATAGGCTCAAAACATTATTTTAGGAACTTGTGGTTCAAATTTTATCTATTTCAATTTAAATCCTACGAACATATTTAATGAATTAAAAATAGCAAATTGAACTAAAAAACCAAAATTTTTACTTGGAATAAGATACGCTATATTTTTAGTGTAGAAAATTTTCAAGTTAAAACCAAATTTCAAATATAACATAGACTCGAAATATTTTTTCACACAAAACGATGATTTTTTTGAGTCTGTCGAGTGCTTTTTAAAAATACACTCGGCGAACCCGAAATTTTTTTACTGGCCAAACACATCATCTTGATGTCCATCAATACTGATTTTTTTTGTTTTTTGTCAAGTATCATAGGATTTGCCAAATACATTTCTATTAAACACTCAACAAACTCCAAACTCTTTTCACTGAATGCTTGAAATAATATACTCGACAAAGATTCTGACACTTAAAGTGCTCAAAGATATCATGATATGGTGACAGAAGTGGCCAACGACGAGATCGAGTTGACGACAGTGAGGCTGACGACGGTGCAATTATCGATTCTTCCATGTTCTTTTTTGTATGGTTGCCCCCCTCTCCCCACTTACGCTCAACAAAATATTTACTCCATGGTTGCTCTTGAATGGAGAAATCGACAAAGAATTCAGACAGAAGTTAAAAACCATTAACTTCTGTAGGCCATGCCTCCGTCGGCTATAAACCGACATAAGCTAGCGTTTTGCCGACGAAAGTTAGCTTCTTTCGTCAAATTTAACCTAATTTCCATCGACTTTAGGCGATGAAAGTTTGTTGGATCCTTGTAGTGATGCCAATGATGTTGTAACTCAAACAGAACAAAATAGAAGACGATGCTGAAGATGTTGATAGAGCTAATACGTGATGACTAGCTAGAGAGGAGGTAGAAGGTATATTAAGGCCCCATTTGCATTTGGTATAACTTTAGATCTAAAATTTTTTGGAGCCGGCTAAATCTAGCTCAAGAAAATATTGAATCTAGAGTTTTGAATAGATCGAAGGTATTTAATTGAACAATTTAGCTTTTATTTTGAACTAAAAATAAAAATAAAATAAATTTATTATATCATATTTAATTGAATAATTTATAGAATTCTAGATTATAGTTTATCTACAAATTCTACAAATACTAAGTTTCATAATTTAAATCCAGAATATAGATAATTATTGAGTAGATACAATTAGCAAAACTCTCTCTATCTCAAATAGACTGCTAGACTCGTAGAGTGGTAGACTTATCAAATCTCTTCACCCAATAGCTACTCATTCCCATCGTGGGCCCACTACAATGGGAAACAAATCAGGCCAGCACAACTAGGGATAGAGTCATAGAGGCATATATATATATATATATATATATATATATATATATATATATATATATATATGAAGGAATATTGGGCTCTCACTCACGGCTAGTATTCCGTCCGGTTCCTAAGAGGAAATCGTTTTAGGATTGTATCGAAACTTGTTTAAACAAGTCGTTTGTATTTTATTATATATCTTAGATAACTATGCTCATGATGCAGTATTACTTTTTTTTCGTTTTCCGTGCTATATTTACTCTCGTGTTATATTTAATAGGGATAAACATGAAAACTACACACTAATTAATTGCTCATTGATATCTGAAATTATATCCAAAACGACTTCCTTTTGTGAACTGAAAGGAGTATGAAAAATTCTTGCATTCCAAGTACCTTAAGTATTCTCAACCCTATATGTTACTTAGTGTCTATGCATTAAATAGACTGTCATATAAGTAAAAGACTGATGTGACAAACAAGATAATGAGGAGAGAGATGACAAATCATGAAAAGTGGGTCTCATGCAACAAACTAACTCTTCACGAGAACCAAACAAGCAAAGGGGATTGGAAGAGGAAGAAGAGAGAAGATAGATGATTGAATGATAATATTTTTTAAAGAAACTATCAATTGAGAAGGTAATGCTTATGAATGGTGTTTCACTTTCTCTTTCATCTAAGACACTATACTATGGATTAATAAGACCGCTCTTAGAACGAATTAGATGAATTGTTCATTGGATTATACTTAAATTTTGTAGTTTAATCTTAGAATTAATTTAGGTATTTTTTTGTTGTGATATATTTTCCAACATTGATTTATAAACTTTAAGAATGAGAATATAAAAATCTTGCCATAAAAATGCTTTATGCTACTTCGGTCACATGTCTTAGATTATAAACGGCAGCTAAGAAGTTCATAGACGTTAACCATAGACGTCTTGAATAATCGAAACAATAGAAAATATTAAGATTTCATATGTAAAAACAAAACTAGAAGATTTTATATAGTTATACTTTTAATAATTATACAGTACAAAATAATGTAGAAACACGTACATCACGTCTCTCCTGTATAGCGTCCACGTCAATAAAGGGGATTTGATCGTATACTAGAAATTAATTCACATCAGTAAGGTTCTGTCATATCAATAATATATGAGTCGGAATAGTAAATTCTTAATTTTTATCTAAACAGAAAGTATATGATCAATTTTTCATCAATAACTCATCGAGTTAAAGAGAAAAGATGTGGTATTTGTCTTTATCACAATTACTTACACAAAAGCCATGAATGCATTCAGTATAGTTGTATCACCTTAACTGAGTTCAATAAAGCTTCTTTTATCCAAAAAATTCAGTACAGTTGTATCACCTTAACTGAGTTCAATAAAGCTTCTTTTATAAAAACACCAGAATTACAAATTCGGATGAACACGGTTAACCAGTATCAGCAACGTTAAAACTTAAACGGTAGTTCAAGCAGACAATCATGCCAGGTATTAAGGTTCCATCTTACAAACGGCATCATCACAAGCACCATCCACCCATCTACCTTCTTCCCAACTCAACCATGCACAGGCACTGCACTTATTACTTCATCAACACAAGTTCACAACTATAACTGAACAACCAGACCACCTTGCCACCAGACTGAGACCTGACAGGAGAAGCCCTATGGTGATTCATCTAGGTGGTGAGGATTGGGGGCATGTAATCTGACTTGGTTCCGAGGATGCGGGCCCGTGTGTCGGGGAAGTACTCCATCCCTGGCAGCTCTGTCACCACTCCGTCGCTGGCGACGCCGACAGGGTAGCTGAGGAGGTGGCCAGTGAGGTCCTGTTGGAGGTCGTCGCTGGAGTACATGTCCCAGTATTTGTCCGCGGTCCTGTTCACCTTCTGCACGCACTCCAGGCTCTCAGGGCGCAGGAACACCTCGTCCAGCATGCCCAGGTGCTCGTACCACAGCGCCATGCGGAAGCCGTGGATTTGGCCACGAGCCGGCTGCCTGGTTGCCAGATGGTATGGCTGGTACGCGCCCATGGCGATCTCAGAGTCCCTAGAGCCATCCATTGACCTCTGGTTGATGTTGGCAGAACCAACGATGATGTACTCATCGTCAACTGAAAATGGAATGAATCAAGTTGTTAATAGCTTGACTGATAAAGTGTATATCTAATATCTTCTTGCAAAATTTAAAAATGGACCAGGAGGTTTATGTTACTAGCTTGATCAACATGATCTTGTTTTTATTGTTTTGTCAAAAGGGCTTATTTAGAACCACGGAAAATGACAACACAATCAGATAAATATCCGAGAACAGGACATTCTCTCTTGAAATGGAAACCAAGAATAAACAGAAATAGAATTATAGAGCACATAACAATTTCTTTTCTAAAAAGTTGTTAAGGCTTTTAAAGGAGGGAAAAATGACTTTAACTTGCTATCAATTTGACATATGCCATGATCGTAAACTAATAAATCACTGCAACACTCTAAAATCACTGCAACACTCTATAATGCAATGCAAGCAACTATGTAAGTATGTTGTATGACCCATCTGACATGCTTTAAATGAACAAAAAAAATGCATAGCTAAAGCAAATATGTAATCCAATATTCCAATTATAAGTAAAGATCAGTCGGTACCTATCATCATTTTGGTGTGGACATAGATCATGAACCTTCTAGCCTCTTGAGCCCGGCTGTAATCAGTGTCAGGTTCTGGTTGTTCCGCAGGTTCATATTCCCCACTCTGCTTGACCTCACGGTTACCCAAGCAGAAGAAAGTGAGGTAGTCCTTGGGGTTTGCTTCAATTCCCTTGGCTTTGAGAGCGTCTATAATGTCAGTATACATCATCTCCATTGTTCTTCTCTGCCAGTCCAGGATTGCTTGAACAGATCCACTCTCTGGAACACCCTCAGGCCACATTGGCACCACAACATAAACAGTGAACCGTTCCCCAGCTTCAATCTTACTGACAACTTTCAATGCAAGCTCCTTAGGGATCAAATGAAGAGCACCGATGTCTTCAGGCTTGATGCCTTCTGGTTTCCAGGCATAGGAACTTCCAAGGAAGTACTGGTTCTCAATATAGATAAAGTTCTTCGCCCTCCGGATGGCATGTATGTAAGCATCCTGGATGCTCCTATCAATGATTTGATCCTTTCCGCTTACAAGCCCAGCCCTTGCAGCATCCTCGGGAGTATCAGGGAAACCAAAAGCAGCACCGCCATCAATGGATCTAAATAGCTGAACATTCCATGTATCTCTGTCCTCTGGGAACATAACAGGGGAGGGTGGAACAATAGTTTCAGACAGATCCCTGAGCTGCAGAAGGAGATCCTTACCACCCTGCTTTCTCCATCTTTGCTCAAAGTTGTAAAGAACATCCCAAGCAATTGGTCCTTCCAACCTTGAGTGGATATCATGCCATGGCTCTCTTGGACCACCCTTCGCGATTGATGCACCCCCAAAGTTTGGTTGGTGGAAGTCATTGTGATGGACAGTGTCGAGTGTCCTAAACAAGGAATGGTACTGGGTGTCATACCTTCCATCACAGAGGTCAATGCCACCAACGAAGCTGACTATCCTCCTTTGCTGGGAGCCCTGGTTTGGCATTTCATGGTCAACAACTACTATCTTCTGATGGTGTGTGAACATAGTTGAGATCTGTAGATCCTGAACAATGCTGCCTGAGTCATCAGGGTTGCGAGGGCACAGAACACAGTGCACATCAGTGCCATGGAAGTAATTCTCAGTGTCCTCATCATGTGTTGCCATCAAGCCATCTCTCTTCAGCAAACCAACTGAAGTCCTGTCATCCCACACTAGCATAAGGACCCGGACACCTTCATTGGCTTTCTTCTTTAGCAACTCCCCAAGGGTGACATCCCCTCCAGGTTTTGGACGATTGGTGTCCCTAACCAAGGTGATCTCAGTGTATACAGACCAACCAGTAATGTAAATCAAATGCTGAGCATTGCTTATGGCATCAAAGATATCCTCCCAGCATCTGTGGGGCTCATAGTTCTTGCTATCGGCGAGCGGAATCTTGGGGATGAAGTTGTCTGGGACATGAGCATCTTGATACAAGGTAACTTTACACCCTTGCCTCTGCGAGAAGAAGGTGTAAGGAACACCAGGATACTTGGTGCTCCAGACACCCCTTGCCCAATTGCGGTCCTTGGAAATGTCGAAGTACTGAAGCTTCACATGGATCTTGCTCTCACCAACAGGCTTGCGGTCATTATCACAGATATCCAGCCACCTATCAATCTCCTCTCCATTCAAAAGTTCCTGGACAGGCAGGTAAGCCCTCCCAATGTTCGTTGCCCCGATCGCATTATCAATCTTGACAGTAAAGATCACATTGGAAGCCATGTGAGCGCAGTAGATGTGGAACGACTCATACCAGCGAGGATTGCCAGCCTCATTGGTTATCATCCTAGTTCTCCCCGTACGAGCTTTCTCCAGATCAATGGTGGCATACACCTTGGAGCTTCCTTTTCCGATACCCACGGTGTCCTGAATTCCCACCACAATCTGTTGACATGAACTCCACGTGTTAGACCAAGAACAACAGCGACCACAAACAACACATTGCATAATCTGCATTTCAGGTGATACAAGCACAAATATAGCACATCGGATACGTATATTTCTTC
This sequence comes from Zizania palustris, assembly GCA_019279435.1. Lineage (NCBI taxonomy): Eukaryota > Viridiplantae > Streptophyta > Magnoliopsida > Poales > Poaceae > Zizania > Zizania palustris. The sequence goes on along the minus strand of JAAALK010000288.1, from coordinate 78,345,837 downwards.
AATTCCTCACTACAAAATCAAGATTTTAAGTGATGCAAGCACACATCACGCACATCAAACTCCAGATTCGGAGTAGCAATTGGGTCAACCAAGAAATGTTCAGTTAAGATCGTTTCAGTATGTGTTACTGGAGGCAACTAGCTGTTCGATTTGGACTCATGCAAACGCGCGCACGAGAAAAGGGGGGAAAACAAGAGCAAGGCGGAGGAGACGACAAGCGCGCGTACCTTGTGGAAGAGCTTGGGGCCGCCGGCCTTGGGGAGCGAGGCCGCCTCGAAGATGGTGGCGTGCAGCGTCCCGTGGAGCAGCATCTGCGCCATGGCTCCTTCCTCCTCCGCGCTCCTGCTCGCTTAACCTGCGCGCACACGAGTAAACTCCGTTAGAGAGAGAGGGAGAGAGTACAGATCGAGGCCGGCAAGCTAGCGGAAGACGAACACACAGCAGCCGCGCTCGGCGTTCGCAGTGCAGCAGATCTGAGCGGAGAAGCAGCAGCAGCAGCAGCTCTGCCGCTATTATGCTCCTTCGCTTTGGCCTAAGCACGCGGTTTAGAGAGAGACGGAGATGCTTGCCAGGTGACTAGAGGGACGTCTTCGCCGGGAAGACGAGCAGGATGGCGACGGAGATGGCGAGAAGAGAGGAGAATAGGATAAATAAAAGGGAAGCAGATCCGATCGAGCGAGAGATTATTAAATTGTCGGCGAAGAATTTCCAAATCTGCCGGCCATTCCGGTGACGTCGTCACGGCTTCCCAACCGCTGCACCCAACGCGTCGCCGCCACGGGGGCTCGAGCGAGGAGGAGATGTGAAAACCGGAGCAGTAGATGGGGGATAAGCCTCTTTCCGGCAGTTAATCCATGAGGCGACGTCGTGGTCGGTCCGCGTCTCTACCCCAGAACGCGGGGCCGCCCTCGCCGCGTCGTCCAAGGCCCAAGTGGCGATCGGGCATTCGGGCTTGGGCGACTGACTTCCCCGGATCTGCTGCTCTCTGAGCTCGCGGGCTTCGAGGAGGAGAACATGGTGGGCGGTGGATGGATGGAGGGGCGGCACGCCGGACGCCGCGCTGCCGACGTCGGCGACCACGCGGCTTCGCGCACTCCAGGTGCTCGACCAAATGTCAAACTGAGCTGGCTCATGCACATCTCACCCCGTCGTGATCGATCATACAGCCATACAGGTTACGCCACCACCTCACTTGCTGTCATTTTCGTTCGTGCACTTGCGCTTCCATCTCATCGATGAATCATGGCACACCACCAAGTTGGGTAGTTAGGTACATCCATTTGCTGCTCAAGTTGAATGCTTTGTTGCGCTAGAGAACAAGCTCAGCTCAACATCAAGAACGTAGTCGTCAAACTAATGTCAGTGTCTGTGTTAGCCGTTTTGGATGCCTATTGAAATTTGAAAGAGTCAGAGGGTAAGAGATTAACGGCGACAGGCTGATGGGGAACACGGACGGCGGTGGGCACGGGAGGAGCAAGGAGGGAGGTGACTGGGCAGGACGGCGAGGGCGAGTGCCATGGGAGGAAACAGCGCCGTGCGGGTGCACGTGCATGGCCAGGGCAACGCCGGCTGCGCTCGTGTGCCCTAGGTACTCCATACTTGTGCTTGGGAGTTTTAGTAGGCTGGTTTGGGGGTTAGTTCATGGTCCACCTGAACTACTCTGTAGAACCATCACCGACAACATTACCATTGGGGATATCTAGGAACCGGCTGTGCAGATAAAACTATAAAGAAATTATGCCATATGATGTGCCATTCATTTGAATTGAAGATCATGGTATTTTCTTATCTGAGAAACCTTGGTAGCCGAATGATCAATGTAAACTCTAAAAATGTATGTGTAACTAGGACATAAAATTTGGTAGGCTCCTGGCTAAGGTGTTTTCCGCTCCAAATTTTCTGTGCTAATAGTTCTGTGAAAAGAACAAACTGTGTGTACTTAGTCCGATTGTTGACTGATATCGAATTTTTCATATTTCAATGAAAAATGCAAGTCCATTTAGCCCAATTGCTGTTCAATATAGGTTTTTAAACAGTACATTTCCAAAAAAGGAAGAAGAGCATGCCCAAGGACCAGAACTGAAAGTGTTAACCCACAATTTCCTCATACATTTGTTTTTGTTAATTCGTTACCCTCTTTACTGTTATCTCCTTGCTTGCTGATGAAAATGTGCTACTTCTCATGCTTGTCACTATCCAATAATAAAAAGTCTATATTCGATCTTCACCTTCTGTGGTCATTTTTTAAAAAGCCATGTGTATTTATGAGAACTTTGAGCCAGTGTGTTCTTAAGCTCAGCTAGTTTTCCTCATCTGTCTTTAAACTGATGCATATATTGGTGCTGAAGACAACAAAAAAAAGTAGGTTTATTTATCTTTAATATTGTACTCACCATTTTGTGCTGTCAGTGTTAGGACGTCAGTACCTTTTCCTTATTGCTTTAAAGAAGCACATCCACTATATTGTGGTTTACGTGCAATGCAAAATGGTGTGCTCTGGTGGAAATCCATACATGTCAAGCCCACTTTTGTGAATCCTTTTCACCAACTGTTTGTCATGTTCTTCATGAGTTCCACTATACCTTTTTTGCTGTTCCCATGTTCTTCACGAGCCACACTGAAAGCTCTTCTACACTATTTATCTGTAAGTTGTACATTTACAACACATTAGTTAATGTTGTGATGATGAGGTTTAGTAATTCATTCTATGGATGGATATGCCTAAACTGCTGTTTTTAAGTCTTACAAGTTGCAATCATATAGCTAAAATTGTTAGTGTCTATGGACCATAATTGAACAATGAGCACTTCTTTTTTCTTTGAAGAAACTTGAGACTTCAAGCAGTATATTGTTTTCCATGGTTGAAAGATTGGCTCGATAGCATGGCTATCTTCCTGAAATCGGAGATGATTCAATTCAAAATGTGAGCTGGTGGTACCAATGCTTTCTAAGAACTGTGAATAGTGGATGTAATCATGTAGACGGCCATCTGCATAAAAAGAAGAATGCATATTTTGGAGAACCTAATTCACACGTCTTGCATTCTGATGCATCATGCTTGCTCACAGTGATCCTTTTTTATCGAAGGAAAGCAATCTCCCAGATGTTATAAACTTTTATCAACTAAGGTTTTTATTGTAAAAGGGTGTATTTAGCAGTGGAAATCCTTGATGATTTTCTGCTATGGTATAGTGGAGAATGTGGCTAGGTTATGTGCATGTAACATGACTATCTTCTATCTATCAATGGAGGACTGAGTTGAGTGGCTGCTTCTATCTTGCATTGAGGAACTAATATTGAAAACAACACACACAATTCATCAAAAAAGGCTTCCTATTTGACACTGTAATTCTTTTACAGTTTGATGATCATATAAATATATAATATACATGCAGGTTGATATGCTAGCTGTGATCCACATATTTCAGTAGTGCACGATCCACTTGCTACTCCACTAAGATTGCTAGAGTACTGTAGTAGTCAGGGGATAGCAGAAGTTGAAACCTCTATATAATGGAGAATAAGACCACAGGGTTGCCACAATTAGAGAAGTTCTTGATAACTCCTCTCAAGACCATGGCAATATCAGAAATGGCAGTTATTTTCTTTTTATTCAGTGTTTTGCTGAGAAGTTCTTTGGTCCATTGTCAAGGACTGCAGAGAGGATTCTACGACTCTGATTGTCCTGATGCCGAGGACATAGTCAGGTCTTCCGTCGAAAAGTATTACAACAATGATGCCACCATTGCCCCAGGCTTGCTCAGGCTACATTTCCATGACTGTTTTGTTCAGGTTAGTTTTCTTCCATCAGTAGCTAATACTTCATAGTGTTAATATGGTTGCTGTTAATCGTACAGGAGTTGTTTTAAATGTCTTTATAGCTGACATCTGTTCCTGCTTGCTCTGTAGGGATGTGATGCATCAATTTTGATTTCTGGTGCATCCTCTGAGAGGACTGCGCCGCAGAATTTTGGTCTCAGGGGATTTGAAGTTATAGATGATGCTAAGTCACAGTTGGAAGCCGAATGCCCTGGGGTTGTATCCTGTGCTGATATATTAGCTCTCGCTGCACGCGATGCCGTTGATCTGGTGAGCCCATACACTAGCAAACCCTTTTTCTTATCAGCTCATGTACAGAATTCCTGCTGATTAGCGTTTAATTACCTTACAATTGAGAGCCGAATGACTGAATTTCTCGTTTTGCACCTACTGTAAGACCGGTGGACCAAGCTGGTCAGTACCGCTGGGACGAATAGATGGAAGAATTTCGTCAGCTTCAGATGCCAAAGCCTTGCCGTCTCCTTTTGACCCTGTATCTATCCAGAGGCAAAAATTTGCAGATCAAGGCCTGACGGATCATGACCTCGTAACACTAGTTGGTAAATCAGTAAATCTTTCTTCATTCTTGGCTAACACATGCTCGAGACATATGCCCTGTTTGGATCTTATCAACTAACTATTATTTCATTGGCTAATTAATGGTTAGTCTATTAGCTCACAAAAGTGAACTAATTTGAGCAAGCATCTCCGAGAGCTCTTATATAAGTTCTTAAATTTAAAATTTAAGATTTTGATGAAAAAATAGACTCCAACAACATCCCTAAACAAATCATTATCCTAAACTATTCCCTAAATTTCTTGTTATCTATCCTAAATTTAGGATTAACTTCTCCTTTATTTAAAAAATAAGGATTCTAAGTTATAGAGAAACTGTTGTGCATCAAATTAATTTTTAGGGAATAACAAAAATAGGATGATCTATATATTAAATTTTAGGGAATAAAATTTAAGACATCTCTTGGAGATGAATAAGGTCCCTTGACTATTTTGCAGCATACATCACTGTAGCACGATTATTATAGTATATATAGGCAAAATCAGCTTTAGCCACCTATTATATTAGTCCAAAGTATCCAAACTTGCATGATTGCTTTTTAGCCAACTAATTATTAGCTAGCTAATAATTAATTCTAGTTATTAGTTAGCTAACTATTAATTTTAGTCTATAGTTGTTAATCAGTGAAGTAGTGAACTGTGTCAGAATTTGTCATGCACCAGACTGTGCATTGTTCACTGCCATGCATGGCAAAGTGGCAAACCACTGACCACTGTGTGATCGACTGATCTGTAGGTGCTCACACCATCGGGCAGACGGACTGCCTGTTCGTCCGGTACCGCCTCTACAACTTCACGGCGACGGGCAACGCCGACCCGACGATCAGCCCGTCGGCGGTGCCGCAGCTGCGGGCGCTGTGCCCGGCCAACGGCGACGCCTCCCGGCGGGTGGCGCTCGACCTGACCAGCCCCGGCGCGTTCGACGCCAGCTTCTTCAAGAACGTCAGGGACGGCGCCGCCGTGCTGGAGTCGGACCAGCGGCTGTGGGGCGACGCGTCGACTCAGGCCACCGTGCAGAACTACGCCGGCAACATCCGGGGCCTGTTCGGCTTCCGGTTCAGCTACGAGTTCCCCAAGGCCATGATCAAGATGAGCAGCATCGCCGTCAAGACCGGCACCCAGGGCGAGATCAGGAAGAGGTGCTCCAGGTTCAACTAGTTTGGTGGTTTACTGGTTTCAATCGAGTTCGATCGATCAATTCACGCATACATGATATACTGTATAAATTAACACATGCATGCATGCTACGTGTGAAGCCATGAATCTGTGAGCAGCACGCACGCACGCCTAAACTATCCTTTCCAGTCTACACAGCTTCACATAATATGAATCAAGGGTTAATTTTTTCCGTGCCATTACAATTTTCACGGTTTGCTAATATGCCATCGGTGTGTCACTGACAGATGGGGGCCGCCACAGTCACTGACAGTGGCATATAGGCAATTTCTGAAAATTATAATGGCATGTGAGTAATTTTCCCATGAATTTATCAATGATTTTGAACACACATATATATCGATTAATATATATATATAGATATATATATAGATATATAGATTCATTGATTCGAATCTGAAAAAAAAACTAAAATGATTTATGTTCTGAAACGAAGTTAATACTTAATTATTAGCATCTATCGTACATCGATGTGCAGAAATTTTGACGGAAAATTAACGGAGAAGCTAGGTTAGTTGGATCAATTGAACGTATTCAGATTATAACAAAACAGTCGCTTACACTATTATTGCCACTTTTCTAAGTGTCAATGGACACCCATTAATCACTCGATCGTGCCCATTAAGATGATGTTTGGTTCCTTGGACTAATTAGTCCGTGTCACATCGGATGTTTGTACATCAATTTGAAGGATTGAACTTAAACTGATTATAAAAATAATTACAGAATTGGAAGATTATTCACGAGACAATTTTTTAAGCCTAATTAATTCATAATTAGCAAATGTTTACTGTAACATCACATTGTCAAATCATGGCGTGATTAGGCTCATTAGATTCGTCTCGCGAATAATCCACCGATTATGAAATGAGTTTTATAAATAATCTACATTTAATACTCTAAAATAGCATCCAAACATTCAATGTGATGGGACTAAAATTTGGAACTAAAGAAGCAAACACCCCCTAAGGCATTAAGCATTCATAATTCGGTTGGTTAAGGAAGGAGACAGGCAGCAATGGATGGTTAATGAAGCTGAAAAGGACACCATTTTACTGCACAGGTCCCTGACTGGCACGTTGGTTAACATATGAACTACACTGATCCTATATTTTTTCTCTATGAACCAAAGAGACGTCGACCTCTTCAAAATATAAAACATAGATATATCCCAATTAAACCCATCAATTTCATTTTAGAATACGCAAGAACAGTACTCTTTTGACACTCAAATTCCTATATATTACAGGTTTGTTTGGGATAGCTCCAGCTCTAAGATTTTTTTAACAAATACAACCTAACTTAAGAAATCCTGGAGCGAGAGTCATGGATTGATTAAACATATTTAGTTGGATAATTTAGTTTTTATTTTATAATAAAAATAAAAATTAAACTATTTTATTATATTATACAAACAACATATTTAACATGAATCTTAGAGTTAGAGCTATACCAAACAGACTCTATTACCGTATCATATTGATTCCAATACCGATCAATATCGTCTCCGTGTACTGATATTGAGCGGTACCGCTAGATTTTATTCTAGCAGCCAAATCAAAATAAAATCCAGAATAGAATTAACAATCTTTGATCGACCAATCTTTGCCTCGGATTATTTTCAATCTTTGATCGACCAATCTTTTGCCTTGGATTATTTTCAATTTTGTTTGTCTATTAGATCTGGGAATCATTGGTCTTATTGGAGACACGTCATATACTGATATACAGATCTAGTGGTATTAATGGGGACAACGACGCAGATGCTCGTGGATCACGCAGAGCCATCGTACCATTTTGACAAAATGCCACACCCTCTGCATTCAGGCACGTGCCAATGTTGTGGTGGGCCACACCAGTGCTCCTGTCCTTCCTCCAATATAATTTGGAATAAAAAAACCATCTTTTATATAGTGCATTCCAATCTCCTACTAGTTCCATTTTCTGAATATAAAGGGTAAGGGGGTGTTTGGCTCCACGGACTAAAATTTAGTCTGTGCCACATTGGATGCTTGGATATTAATTTAAAGGACTAAACGTGAACTAAATATAAAAATAATTGTAGAATCGGAGGATAATTCACGAGAAAAAATTATTAAACCTAATTAATCCATGATTATGAAATGTTTATTGTAGCATCACATTGTCAAATCATTGCGTAATTAGGCTTGTTAGATTCGGCTCGCGAATAATCCACCGTTTATGAATGAGTTTTGTAAATAGTTGTTGGTGTATTTTTTGTCACACACGTGGCCTGAAAGATCTGCTTAACTCAAGTACATGTCCTATAATCTTAGGAAAAAGAAGGTTCTGAACATGTCAATCAGTTTGACCCTGCAACTGATAAGGAATCATGAAAGATCAACGCTAGTAGCAACACCGATCGGCTATCGAGCCGATGACTGTGGTGAAGATGAAATAAACAAGAATAAACGTGCTTATCGGCCATAGGGCCAATAACCATGTCCACGCTAACGGACCAAGCACACTATCGACCGATATGGTAGCATCTTTGTGTGTCAAGGCCGATGAGTGCTTTCCAGATGTGGATGGAAAACAACATAAAAATAAAGATAACCTATCGACTTGTATTCCGATAGATCGACGTGTATTCCGATAGAAACTAAAACAAACATGTCAAATAGCATATTCATATCATTAAATCACTTTAACCGCAAGATTAGACTCAACCGAGACAGTCGCTAATCACGATAAATCAATAACACTCCAACGCATCAAACATAATTTAAATGAATGGTACATAGCATGAACATGATGCAATAGATCAAGATGTCAGATTTAACCGATAAAGCCTCAAACTATAACACAACCTTAGACTTAGCAAAATATACCAAGATAAACCCGACGATCACACCGATCGGGCCGATACCTCTAGAGATCGATACGATGTAGCCTTGAAGAACACGAACCTATTCAATATGACCGTTGGGGTGGTGGGACTCACTTCTTCGCTAGAGATCAAGATGATGCAGCCCAGTTCCAAGTGCTGTTTTTGTGGTTGGGTTGTGTGTGTCTTAAACCTAGCTAATAAGATACATATTTATAGTCCGGAGACTTTCCATCCAAGTAATCTACATTGTAACCGATTCTGGATCATCCTTATCTTCTCTCTCCTACATCGGCTCCATATCCGGTCATGATGTAACAATCTGGACGAACTTCTTTGCCTATCTTTGACCGGACCCCTATTGACTCTTGTTGACCGTGCGACATCCTTGGCAGGCCTGGGCTCTACTAAATCTTGGCGTCAATATATGCCCCCTAGTTTTGGAGCATTAAATGGCATCTGATGCTTCGAAATTACCAACCATCATCACCCCCTGCCATCATGTATTTTCAAACGTCTAACCACGACATATTTTCACACCCATTAATTATAGTAGAGACTCTTCATCTTTTAGTACTCTATAAAATTCCGCCCAGGGTTTCGGCTTCATATACCTTTTTCTTCTTCCTTTTTGTTTCTTCTTCCTCGGCCATTCACAATTGTGATGTGTGTCGCTTGGTCTGATGCATCTACTTTTCTTTGTGGCAGCGTTGGACCAGGCTTCATTCCTCATAGTTTTTGTACTGGTGCTCTTTAAGTCGAAGATTTGGTTCCTCTAATCTAGGGCTTGCAAAGATCTCAACATTTTGAAAATTGTACTTATGATTACCTTTCGTCGAACGTTACAGGTGGTCCCCACCATATATGGTGGGATCGGTTTGACCCAGCCGCCGAAGAGTCGCCATTTGCTTTATCAGTACCCTCATTCACTCCACCTTTCTTTCTCATGCTTTATGTGCATTGCTCACTTTTAGCCCTTGAGCTCACCGTCATCTGCTTCTAGTACTTCTTGTGACCGCCGCCGCTCATCGTCTTCTTTGCCTTTGCCTATCCCGCACTTCGGTAATACTGGTGATGGCCACCATCAACATGATCCCTGTGGTAAGTCTTTGACATTCCCCTCTTTTCGTTGTTCTTCTAGGTTCGTCCGCCGTTTTTCTTCAATGTTCTCCTTTTCTTACTATTTATTTTCTACTTTCTTCTTTGTAGAACTTGCAAAACCAAGTCTTGATCCCCATAACCACTCATCCATCTTGTTACTACTTGGCTCCTTTGGGTAATCCTGACCCCACATATTTTATCAATATTGAAACTTGTTGAATCCCTTTTAAATATTCTCCTATAACTTGCCGAATCCATTTTAAATATTCTCCTATGCTCTCTTCCGACTGGAACTCCATCTTCGAATCTTTTCCTCCTTCTCTCGCTGGCTGGCGTGACTGGTACCTTAGGGTATCGGCCACCTACTGTGCCTTTTCAGAAGAGATTGACATCGCGCATTGCATCGACCTCTCCCTCGTTGAGCCATATCAGAACGAGTCGATGCTAGATGCCTCCTACTACTTCTGGTTCGATGCTCTAAATGCCTTCATTTTTGGCCACGGGCCGACGAGTCCTTCGTTGCTTGATGTTTTCTTTTTAACTTGTCTTGACATCGAATCATCGGCCAACCCTTTCTCTTTTTGATCCAAACAAACCCATCGTATTAGCACCAAGTCTACTGATAGCTGGGGCCAATACATTGAGACATAACAAGAAAACTGGCCCCGTGGACATTCGTGAACACATCACTTTCCTCAACCTCTGGTTGGAGAGATTTGTTTTTTGCATATCGGCTCTGACTTAATGTTTATACAACCGATGTTGTTGGAGGGCCCCCTTTTGCTCAAATGTGTTTTCCTGCCAATTTTCCGGAATCGTCTACTCCTATTTATCGTCGCTTCTCTTCCTTTGGCAAGGCGGCGACATGTTTTTTCGCTTTTCCTTTGTCTCTTGCATCGTTGGTCGCTTGCTTCAAGGGTTTTTACCTTGGATTCTTTGATTGGACCATCCGGTATCCCTTCTAGTATTACTCGGAGTATGAATGCCCTCATTGGCTAATCCCGCCTGATGTGTTCTGGGATGAATAATCCCTTCATATCTTTACAACCACAATTTTTCCTTGCTTGCTCCCTATTAATTTTACAGACAAGCTTTCTCGGAAGGGCTCTTACGAGTTCTACCATCCTTCGGTCTTTGCGAGACAATTAGGCTTCGGCCAACTCTCACCCCACTTATTCTTTGTTGATCAAATCCAAAGTCGTGGGGAAGTTAAGGATATTGTGGAGTGGGATTGCCTTCTCCATATGACCGGTTGGATCCCCGCTGGTGATTTTGCTTCTTGGACAGCCTATCGGGCGACCTCTACCATCTTCCACCGATGGTAGACTAAGCTGAAGGAGCATGTTTTCATCCGCTCTTCACTTCTTTACCGGTAGCATATTCACCCAAGCGAAGCTGACGCGGGACCCGAGGTAGGCACTTCAACTTACTTTTTTGCTTTGTTTCCATCACCTTCCTTTTGTCTGATTACCTTTGCTTTTACAGGAGGATGACCTCGACGCCCCTTCGGTGAGTTCTACTGGATGGCTGATATGATACGGACCTGTATCAACCACTACCAACTTGGGTACCAGTGTCCCCACTCCCACGGCCTGGGTAAGTCGAAAATGGTCCAAGGTCTTAACGTGCAAATGCCAGACATCGACCCCGACCGTTCGCCGATCCACTAGGGCCTGGGCTAACCAAACGAGCCCATTATCTCTGACTCCACAGCCGTTAGTAAGTCTTGACCTTTTCTCATAATGTTGGTTCTTGGAGTGTACCTAAATCTTTTGTTTACTTTGCAGTCGACACCGATCGCCTCTTCGACCGCACAGGCCCCTGTCGTTCATACTTTACCAACAATCAAAGTCCCATCATCCGTTAAGGTTTGCACTTGTCTTTTGTGTCGTCTTTATTTCCTTCTTCATGTTTCTGACGCTGGACATCTCCTTTGTTCTCAGCTACCATCATCTTCTATCGACGTCGACTCCCTCTATGCGGCATTTGACCACATGTTAGATGAACCTGTCGATCCACGACTAGCTTAGGCCACCAAAGTTGTTGTTGTAGGGGTTGCTTCTCGGTCCGATACATTGGAGTCCATTGCCACCGGTCCTAATGTATTGGTCGCTGCCGATGTTGTCGCAGCTCTGGGTGCCGATGTTGCTAGAGTTGTGCCTGTCGGTGCCGATACCCTTGGGGTTGGTGCGTCAAGAGGCGCCACCACTAGTTCTGAGGCGTCGGCTGCCCATGTTGATACCATTCACCAGGTATCTTTACTTATCCATTATTTTGTCTTCTTTTGTCTTTGATGTAACCGACACTGATCTTGGACATAGCTGACGCTCGAGAAGGATAAGTCTGACGAGGAGCACTCGCCTAACCTCTCGGTCGCCACAATGGAGAGCGATGCTTCAGCCTCCACTACCGACGACGCCTCGCTGTCAGCCGTCCTAGCCAGGCCATTTGATGTGAGTGTCCTTACATTTATCCTAGCATGCTTCTCCTTTTATTTATCTAACCTTTATTTCTTTTTCTAGTCCTTCGCTTGGTAGTTTCCTTTCAACATCGGCCGATCGGGCTAGTCGCGTGTCGCTGTTGGAGGCAATGAAGATTGGACGAGGGCACTCACTTGGATCACATCGATGCTGAGTCATCGGCCATGTCATGGGAGCTAGATTGGCTGTGGTCGGAGGAGGTCGATCTGGTGACAAAGCTGGAAGGGGTTTGGATGAAGATTGCCAAGAAGGAAGCTGATGTGGCCTCCTTCTCGGCTTGGGTCAAGGCCCAGAAGCACCAGCTTGTCGGTGTCGTTCGCCACGCGCAGCGTCGATGCCACACCCTTCAAGATGTCCCCGACTCGAACACTAAAGATAGGGTCATCCTTTGGACCGTTGATGCGATTAGGTTGCGGGTGATTGAGGCCATTCATCGAGCTCTTTCTTAGCTTCATGTAGGATAGTTGACTTGTAACTTGAAACATGCCTTCACAGTATATTTATCTTCGATCCTTAGAATTGATCTTGAGTTTTTTGTATCTAAGGGTGATGCCTCCGCATCGGCCGTCTAAAGGCGATACCATCGGTATCAACTGTCTTGCATGTACTCCTTTAGGTATTTATCCAAACGCTCGAGGAATATTTCTTCAAGTACTTCCCATTCTTCTTCTATACTGGCACGATGTTGGATATCCACTATGCGTATTAGCACGGTCTTATGAATCATGTATCATATAACCTTGTTACCTCGGTCTTGATATCTGGATATATTTCTGCCTTGAACCACCGAGGTGACTGCTTGAATGGACAATACCCTTGTATTATTGGGAGCCGATGTTCTACGATCGATCAGCTTAGTCCTGGCATTTCATGATATTCTCATCCGAAGCAGTCCTGGTATTCTCGTAATAATGCAATTAATTCGTTCTTTATTTCATCGGGAGTTGAGCACTTACAAATGTTGGCCTCGGTCTATCACCAGGTTCGATGTCTACCTCCTGTAGCTCATCGGTTGCAGCAAAGCCTTGACCGAGTTTACCTTCTGGTTCATCTATGCCTCCTTCAAATGGTAAGCTTGGGCTGTTCATTGCTGACTGGTTTGATTCTGTTATTTGATACTTAGAGAAAGTCACTGTCCCAAGCTTCAACAGACAAGCAGACAACTTCCTCCATTTTTCATACCGATAAATTAGCTATAGCCATGTTAACCGATTTATCGGCGAGAACTATTTCTACTTGATCGTTGACCCACTGCATGAGGCTCTATTGCATTGTCGATGGGATGCAATAATTTGCATGAATCCAATCACGCCCCAACAACATATTGTAAGATCCTTTCCCTTCTATGACGAAGAAGGTGATCAACAAGGTCTTACTCCCAACCGTCAATTCCGTGTTTAACATCCCCATCATCTCTGATGAATTTCCATCGAAGTCCCTTAGTACAATATTGGTTTTGATGAGGTCCTCCAGCCCTTTTTCCAGCTTCTGGAAAGTGGCATATGGCATCAAGTTGACGACTGCTCCCCCATCTATCATCATTTTAGACATCGGCTTGCTGTTGACCTGACCCTTGATGTAGAGAGGTCTCAGGTGTCAATGCTCGTGATCTTATAGCTTGTCGAACACTGTTGACTACGGTGTCAAAACCAGTTGAGCCATAGTATCGGCCTGCTCGACGTCAACCTTAGGGATGGCCAGATACTTTGTAGGGAGGAAGAAAACCATGTTTATCCCTGCATCTTTCTTGTCGTCATGATCGGCCTTATCCTTTACTCGCCATTCACCCTTAATCCTTTGAGGCTGGTCAATCTCGTTCTTGTGCATTTGCATCTGCATCTCTCTCTTCTACAGCCGTTGTATTCTCCTCTTCTATTTCCTCGTAAAAATCCTACTGGGGCACCACTACGGCTTTCCTACGGAAGTGATGTTGTCAGCCGATTGGCCATCTTTCTTGGCGTTGATGGGTCCAAGCCTCTTGAGTACTGATGCCCTTGGTGGTGATAACCTCCGAGGAGGGGCTAACTTCTCTTGGCTGTTTGATCTCATCATGTCAGAGCGTGGATCATGGCCGTCCTGCCACCTATCTTCGTTGTCACACTCAGGACAGTCGCCCATTGATGGCAGGCGGAGCCCTTCGTTCCAGCAGAACTTGAATAACTCATAATTCCAATGGAGGTTGAATCGTGGGTAATCGTGGTCGCCTTCACTATCATCCTTTTCCATTGACTTCCTCTCATATTTTCTGATCAGATCTGAGGAAGTAATGACACTATTGGTTTGCCTGCTTTTCTTCTAGTGCTAGTCATCAGCGTGGTGCGCATGCACCATGTTGACTAGGAAAGGGTGACCGTCGATATTCATCGGCTTCTTCCCATCACCGAACTTGATTCGGACTTGTTCCACAACCGATTGAATCTACTGTCTAAACACTTTGCACTCGTTAGTATGGTGAGATGGGGAGTTGTGCCACTTACAGTATTTCTTTTTCTTCAATTCATCGACATGTGGTATCACGTGGTTAGGTGACAGTTGGATCTGCTTTTCTTTGAGAAATAGATCAAATATCATGTTGGCCTTGTTGATGTCGAAATCATACTTCATATCTTTATCAACTAGCTTCACCCACGGACACACAACTTGTTTCTTGTTTCTGGTCCATTCGGCCAAACCGACCTCCACATCGGACTCGCTATCCTCCTTGGAGTACGAATGGGATGCATGAGCATTCACCGCCTTCTTCTGATACATGCCCCTTTTTGCTTCCTAGAACCGACTCTCATGGGTTGATACCCGTTGTACCAGGTGTGATAGGCTCTCAAACTCCTGCGATGAAAACTTGTCCTTTATTGGGTTCAAGAGCCCCTGGAACGCTAGCTCAGCTAGTTGCGCGTCGCTGAGGTTCAGGCTATAGCACCTACTCCTCATGTCGTGAAACCTCTGTGCGTAATCTTGGACTGACTTGTCCATCTTCTACTCCACTGCCATCAAATCGATGAGCTTCATCTCGTGTATGCCGATGAAGAAATATTTATGAAACTTGAGAAACCAAGGGTGGTTTCGGTGTTGTGATGAGTGATTGACAGGCTTTTACCCTCTGTTCGAAGGGTACCTCCGAAGGGGCTTCGGGGGTGTTTGCTTGCTGCAGCTGTGCAGCGGAGTGTGCTTGTCGGAGGGGTCCGACAGTATGCGATGACTGGATTCGTACCGATGGCTTCGGTACTTTGGGCGGTACACCGGAGTGTGTGCCGGAGGTTGCTAACCCGGAGAGGTCTCCGGAGTACTGGATACACTTGTTTGTTTTTGGTGGTGCGCAGGGACTTCGGAGGCGACGGACAGGGTTCGAGCCAGGTGAACCTGGGTCAAGCGGGTGGCTTGATGCCAGGGGAGCGGGGAGCTCCGTCACGGTGGCTGCGAAGGTGGTCCGGGTCGGTCCTCGGGTCGAGGCGTGCCAGGTGAAGGCAGAGAGTGCGGAGCGTGGCTCCGGCTGAAGGTACTCCGAGTCAAAGTCCTCGGAGGTGAGGCACTTCGAAGGTACTCCGAATGGAGTGACTTCGGAGTTGGTGGAACAAGTCCTCTGCGGAGGCATGGAATTCGAAGTGTGCTCCGGAGGGAGACATTCGAAGGTTGCTTGACGAAGGTCTCAGAAGTCGAGGTGCTTTGAAGGCATGGTCCGGGTGAGGCTCGTCGAGGAGTGTGCTCGGAGTGAGACACTGCGACGGAGTGCTCGTGGAATGCTTCATGCGGAGGCCTTGGACGAAGGAGGGACTTCGAAGGGTGGTACTCCGAAGGTAGGGTTTCGGAGTGAGGATGACTTGTGGTGCTTCGGCCATGCATGGCTTCGGTACACGGACGGACGGTGTTCGAGCTCGGAGTAGCTGCGAAGCCATGGTGATCCACTCCGGAGGTGGTGGTGCGAAGGCCCAAGGGCTTTGACGGCTTCGGCTTAAAACCGTCACTGTATCGAAAGACTTCTTCGGTGGAGCGAAGGCCAACAGGCTGCAGGCTTCTCGCCGAAGCTTCCGCACCCCTCGCGTGCGAAGGGAGGTTCCAGAAGTCAACACTGTAAAGGCTGACATTGTCTGTTCTGAAAAAGGCTGACACTGTCCCCTCTGCAGCTGACAGAGAAGCCTCCAAAATAAAGGTGGACTACCTTTTGTACCCCTTAGTTCTGTAGAGACAAAATGGATGTAAACCCTAGGGGTAAAGTAGTCACTTCCTTAGGATGAAGCCGTGGGCTATAAATATGGGGGCTCGGTAGGTAACATTTAACACTTTGAGCATTTACTGTTGAGCTCCTGTAGACAGACCTCGCTGTATTCATTCTGAGTTCAATTTATTTCAGTGTTCCTTGTTCAAGCGGCGAAGCCCTGTTTTCCTGTGCTTTTGCTTGAGCTCGCGTAGCATACCTCGCTAGTTTTAGTTCACCGAAGCCTGTCTTGGCGAAGGGTGTTTTTCTCGCGAAGTGTGCTTTTCAGTGTGCTGTCGCTCTGTGTAACACGAGGCAAGACCTCGCGGCTTACTAGCGAAGCCCTGTTCGTTTCCCGTAGTGCTTCTTGTGTCGAAGCCCTTTGCGTAGTCCATTTGCGTGTGCGTGTAGACCTTCGTGTACGAAGCCCAGCACTAGTTGCTGTCGCCAAGTGCTTGGTCGAAGTCCTCAGAGGGCTGTCCACTCTTGCGAAGGGTGAAGTGCGAAGTGTGCTCAAAGCACCCTGTGTGCGGAGCCTGCACTGACTTAGCAGAGTTGTTTTTCGAGGGTTGTAAGTGGAGCGAAGTCTTCTTGACTTCGAACTCTTGCCACTCCGAAGCCTGTGTTCGAAGGTGTCGAAGTACCTCCGAACCAGACCTTCGAAGGCTGTGTTCGAAGCCTGTTCCGCAGAAGACAGAACAGACCCGAAGGCTAAGTTTTTAGCCCGAATTTTTAAAAGCTCCCATTCACCCCCCCTCTGGTCGCCGTTTCCGGTCCAACAATTGGTATCAGAGCGGGTTAAGATCACCAGTTGACCTTAACCGGTTTTGTGATCTGTTGGCGACATGGATAGAGGCAGTAAAATTCCTCTGTTCGATGGGACAGATTTTGCATACTGGAAGGTGCGCATGGAGGCTTACTTGTTAAGCCAAGGAAATGCAATTTGGGAGATTGTGGACTCACAATACTCCATCCCTGATACCCGCACCACTCAAACTGAAAAAGATCAGTATATTGCCAACTCGAAGGCAAGGAACATACTGTTCATTGGTTTGAGTCGGAGTGAGTTTGATAGGGTACAGCACCTTAGGACTGCTAGGGAGATTTGGACAACACTCACTGTTTTTCACGAGGGCTCTGCTCAGATTAAGGCCAGGCGCCAAAGCACCTACAATCAACAGTATCAGCTGTTTGTGCAGGCACCTGGTGAATCTGTTGATGCCATGTTTTCTCGTTTTGACGCGATAGTGAGTAACTTGCGATCCAACGGGACGCTTGCTTACAGTGATCATGATAGGGCTATCAAGCTTCTCTATGCTCTTGACCGTAGCATATGGGAAGTGAAGATATCCAGCATAGAGGAGTCCACAGGCTATGACACATTGACCTGTGACGAACTCTTTAGCAAGCTGAAGTCCACAGAGATTGCCAAGGCATCTCTTGCAGTGCACAGAAGCTCTTTGCCACAGCCATTGGCATTGGTTTCTAGCACTAGCCGTGGCACCACTGCAGAACCAAGCACATCAGGCACTTGTGTTCTTGCAGATGGTTTTGCTTTGTCCTCCCTGGTCTCCGTCACAAAGGAGCAGGTGGACACTCTAGCTGATGATGAGCTTGCTCTCATTGCTCGGAGGTTCACCCGCTTTCATCATGAGAGACGGGATCAGAGGAGAAGTGGTTTTAGTGGCTGCTATGAATGTGGCGACACCTCTCACATTAAGGCCAATTGCCCCAAGGTCAAGAAGAGAGATGAGAGTGAGCGCCCCAAATTCCACAAAAAGGAGAGGAAGCCCTTTGTGAAGGGCAAGCGCGGCAAGATGGCTAAGAAAGTAGCCAAGGCCGCTTCCAGAGCCTTTGTTGCTGCTCTCAGCGACATCGACACTTCCTCAACTGAGGAGTCGAGCTCTGAGGAGGAGGAGTCCCCAAGGAAGGAGGACAAGAAGGACAAGAAGGGACGTGACTTCACCGGCCTTTGCTTCATGGCCGACAGCGATCACAGCGGCGATGAGCTTGACTCCTCTGAGGTAAACCTATCATCTGACCAGCTTCTAATTAAATTGGATGAACTGAATGAAGTTGTGCTAGGTCAGGATAGATTACTTGTGCAAGCCGCTAGAGAAAGAAAAGACCTTAGACTTAGGCTAGAAAACATTACTACTGAATATGCCATGCTTAAGTCTAAGTTTGATGATGCTGAATGTGAATCATGTTCTGTTGTCATGAGTGAGCTTGCTCAGTTGCGTTCTGTTCATGCTCAAACTCTTTCTGAGCTTGAGACTGCACAGAAGCAGCTTTTGGAGGTGGATTCTAGACCTCATGATGTTATTGATTGCATGAACTGCTGTTTATTACGCGATAGCATTAATTTACGTGATAAGCATGTTCATGATTTAGAGGCTAGATTGGAGAGGGCCGGTAGTTCTAAGGATGTGCAACCTGTTTGTGACACTTGCATCACCCTTAAGGACCAGCTAGGCACTGTCAGAGAGCGAGCTGAAAACCTCATGTCTGAAAATGAATTCCTTCTTTCTGTGGTAAATAAATGCACTGAGGGAAAGGGTAGGATGGATTTGCTCTTGGCCAAGACCAAGTTGTGTGCTGATAGAGCCGGGGTAGCTCTAGGTTTGGGTTTTGAGAGGATAGCTTCAGACAGTAAGGCCAAAACTGTTTTTACCTCTCCTACCACCCTAGAGAAAGAGAGAGCTCTGTTGGACACCTCATCAGCCAAAAAGCCTACCCATCCACCAAAGAAAACCACTCCTCCTACCAAGAAAAATCCTCCCAAGAAAACCACACAGAAGAAACCCAAGGAGCCTGTGAGAGTTGCTCCTGTGACCCATGAGAGTGCCCCTAGGAGAGTGTTTCAATGTTCTTATTGTCAGCGGGCGGGTCATTTGATTGGTTTCTGTTTCCGTCGCATCAAGGATGAGCGACGTGCACAGGCGATGAGCTATCAGGACATGCATTACCCATCTTTAGGTATGCATGAGTCTGAGTTTACTCTCGTCCTGTTTTAGAGGCTCCTCGTGCTTCTCGGAGAGGTTTTGCTCCTCGAGGTGTTCACCATGTTCCATATGGTGGTAGACCTCGGGCGAGTAGCTTTATACCTCGTCAGAGTAAGAGACCTCTACATGCTTTTCGTTCTTTGCATGTAGGTAGACCTCGCATTTTGCATCATGCTGATTTTCATGTGCGTAGACCGTCTACTTTTACTGTGCCTACTACTCGTGTCACTCAGTGCTGGATGCCTCGTCATTATTTTACTCACCCCAGCACTGAGCGATCGAGACGTTTTCATCATGTGTAGGCGACAGGTCGAGGCTTGGAGGGCACGTGGATCATGGACTCCGGTTGTTCGCGCCACATGACCGGAGATGCAAATTGGTTCTCCAGCCTCACATCAACCAAGCAAAGGGAACATATCACCTTCGGAAACAATCGAAGGAGTAGAGTGAAAGGTAAAGGTGTGGTAAGAATTAACACGAACTTCACTCTCAAAGATGTTGCATTGGTTGAGAACCTGGGATACAATTTGCTGTCTGTATCTCAGTTGCTTGATGAGGGCTTCGAAGTGCGATTTCATCGCGATACTTCGCAAGTGCTCAATTCTGATGGCGTTGTGGTGTGTAAGATTTTTAGAGTTGGGAGAGTGTTTGGAGCTGATTTTTCAGAGTCATCTGGTTCTTCTCATTGTCTTGTTGCTCATTCGACTTCTGAGCTTTGGAAGTGGCATAGGAGACTAGGGCATATGAGCTTTGAGTTGCTCGCTCGTCTGAGCGCCCTAGGCCTGATCCGAGGATTGCCCAAGCTCAAGTTTGAGAAGAATTTAGTTTGCACTCCATGTCGACATGGAAAAATGATTGCCGCTTCGCATTCGCCAGTCACCACTGTGATGACTGAACAGCCCGGAGAACTTCTCCATATGGACACTGTAGGTCCTTCTCGGGTTAGTTCTTTAGGCGGCAAGTGGTATGTTTTAGTTATTGTCGACGATTACTCTCGCTACTCTTGGGTCTTCTTTCTTGCCAGCAAGGATGAAGTGTTTTCACACTTTCGGAGCTTGGCTTTGAGACTTTTCACTGAACTCCCAGGTGCATTAAAATTCATTCGAAGCGATAATGGCACCGAGTTCAAAAATAGTCTCTTTGTTGACTTTTGCATGGAGCATGGCATAGAACATCAATTCTCTGCTCCGCGGGTTCCTCAACAGAACGGTGTTGTTGAGAGGAAAAATCGCACTTTGGTTGAGATGGCTAGGACGATGCTTGATGAGCATAGGACTCCTAGAAAATTCTGGGCTGAGGCCATGAACTCTGCATGTTACATCTCAAACCGAATTTTCTTGCGCTCAATTTTAAACTTGACATCTTATGAGCTGCGTTTTGGGAGACAGCCAAGGTTACTCATCTTCGAGTTTTTGGCTGTCGCTGCTTTATCCTAAAACGTGGTAACTTGGATAAATTTGAGTCGCGATCTTCTGACGGGATCTTCTTGGGCTATACTACACATGGTCATTCTTATCGTGTTTTTAATTTAGAAACTAACACTGTCATCGAGTCATGTGATGTGACTTTTGATGAATCAACCCCCTCTGTTAGTTCAGCTTTTGAACAGGCAAATGAACACGACATGGAACAGACTTTATTCGAAGACGAAGATCCCGGAGAATTCGAGGATGATCCCCTACTACCCTCGACATCAACCCCCGAAGCTGACCCCGCTTCAACTACTTCGGCACGAGGTCCCGAAGCGACTACCTCAACATCGGTCATCTTGGACCACTCCAACGCACAAGTTGAGGGGGAGACTGCATCCCGCCGCGAGGCTCCACATCATGTTCAAAGGATGCACCCTCCCGAGCAGATCATTGGTGAGCTTGATCAAAGGGTAACACGTTCTCACGCTCATTTCACTAATGCTGCTTTTGTTGCTTCTTTTGAGCCTTTAGATGTTAGTCATGCACTTTCTGATTCTAGTTGGATCAATGCCATGCATGAAGAGCTTGAGAATTTTGAAAGAAAACCAAGTCTGGACTTTAGTTGATCCTCCACCAAGTGTGCATTTCATAGGAACAAAATGGATTTTCAAAAATAAACAAGGGGAGGATGGGACAATTGTTAGAAATAAGGCTAGACTTGTAGCTCAGGGTTTTTCTCAACTAGAAGGGATTGATTTTACTGAAACCTTTGCACCTGTTGCTCGCCTTGAGGCCATTAGGATTTTGCTTGCCTTTGCGACATCCCGGGGATTCAAACTCTATCAAATGGATGTCAAAAGTGCTTTTCTTAATGGCTTCATAGGTGAAGATGTTTATGTAAAACAACCCCCTGGTTTTGAAAACCCCAAGTACCCACATAAAGTCCTTAAACTTCATAAGGCTCTTTATGGACTCAAGCAGGCCCCTCGGGCATGGTATGATAGACTTAAGTCTTTTCTGCTTGAGCGAGGGTATTTGATGGGCTCTGTTGATAAAACTTTGTTTACTCTCAAGCATGGCAAAGATTTCCTCCTAGTTCAGATTTATGTGGATGATATCATCTTTGGTGGCTCTTCTCATGCTTTGGTTGCCGAGTTTGCAGATACCATGAGCAGGGAGTTTGAAATGTCAATGATGGGTGAACTCACCTTTTTCCTTGGTTTGCAAATCAAGCAAAGCAAACAAGGTACTTTTGTCCACCAGACAAAGTACACCAAGGACCTGCTCAAGAAGTTCGACATGTCCGATGCGAAGCCCCTCGCCACTCCAATGGCTACATCTGTAGCATTGGACCCTGACGAAGATGGAGAAGCCGTAGATCAGAAGGAGTTCCGGAGCATGATCGGCTCCCTCCTCTACTTGACTGCCACGAGGCCGGACATACACTTCGCTGTGTGTCTGTGCGCTCGTTTTCAGGCTTCACCACGAGCTTCGCACCGCCAAGCGGTTAAGCGCATTCTAAGGTATCTCAAACACACCCTTGAATTTGGCATATGGTATTCATCGTCTTCATCTTTATGTCTTAGAGGTTATTCAGATGCGGATTTTGCTGGGTGTAGAATTGATAGGAAGAGTACCTCTGGTACTTGTCATTTTTTGGGTACGTCTCTGGTTTGCTGGTCTTCCCGCAAACAGTCTAGTGTTGCTCAATCGACGGCTGAGGCCGAATATGTTGCTGCAGCTAGCTGTTGCTCTCAGATTTTGTGGATGGTTTCCACTTTGCGGGATTTCGGGTTAGATTATAAGAGTGTTCCACTTTTCTGTGATAACACTAGTGCTATTGTATTGCAAACAACCCGGTTCAGCACTCCAGAACCAAACACATTGATGTACGGTATCATTTTCTCAGAGATCACAATGAGAAGGGTGATATTGAACTTCAATATGTTGATACCCAACACCAGCTTGCCGATATTTTTACAAAACCCCTCGATGCTTCTCGATTTGCTTACTTGCGTGGGGAACTTGGTATTTGTCATCCCTACGGCATTTTGTGAGGGGGAGCTGATTTTAATTGTCTTGCATATGCTCATTATGTGTGGAATTGCACTTACATCTTTTGCTATATATGCCTGCTTTTAATTCAAAGAAATCATGACAGCTCAGCTCTATGAAATATGCCTGGAACATTGATGTGCATGATGTTTTATTTTCTAAAATCCAAACCTTCTCACCGCACAATCTTGTATCTAGCTTGTTTAGGCTGGACTGCTTTTAGCTATCTTTATCTACTTGACAGCAAGACACTGTTCCTTGGATGCTAAAATTTGCAACTTGAAAAATTGTGTTCTTTATTCATGGATATTCATCAAAATACTTCATTCATCTGAATCAAAATCAAAAATCCATGATTTGCCTGGTTTAAATGAAAAGATCCAGGAGGGTTTGTTTGTCGCACTACTCTATTCTAGACTGCTTACCATTGCACTTTGGTTTGAACTGGGATAGTGTAGTGTATGCCAAAATCACCGCCTTAAGCTTCAGATGGCTTTCATGCCTAGGCTTGGCTTGATTGGAAAGTATAAGGTGGACAAACAAATAACCCCGGGCATTAAGAAAAGGAACAACAAAATTAATTATTCATCAAGTTTGCTTTTAAAGCTCCTTTGTTTTGGAACAAGACTTGTCTGTCTAGGGTAGAAATTGTTAGCTTTGCGCAGTCCTTGCCTTCACATGTCTAGCTGCTGTGATTAAGTGGTGATGCTTTTACTTCCAAAATGACAAAATCACATGCCATCATCTTGTTTCACAGATTGTTAAATTGAGCTGAGCACATGATCATTAGTGTTAATGTTGGCATATTTTTGCATTATATGTCTTTGCAATTCTATTCATTTCGAAGCTTTGCATCTTTTAACTGCTCCTTGATGCTTGCATTGCCAAAGGGGGAGATTTGCTGTGTTCTCTGCCGCAAGAAGGCATAATTTCGCAAGGGGAAAGATTTTTGACATAAAGGGGGAGAAAAATATTTGCTTAACTCAGGGGAGTTCTTATCAAGGGGAGTTTTGCCAAAAGGGCTTTTACTCTTTTACAAAGGGGGAGAAAAATTCTTTTATCAAGTGACATGCTTTGGCTCTTTTCTGAGTTTTTTATGGTCACTTGTGTGCTGAAAATTTTAAATTTTCTTGAAATTGGATTTGGTTGTCAATGCACTCATCAAGGGGGAGATTGAGAAACCAAGGGTGGTTTCGGTGTTGTGATGAGTGATTGACAGGCTTTTACCCTCTGTTCGAAGGGTACCTCCGAAGGGGCTTTGGGGGTGTTTGCTTGCTGCAGCTGTGCAGCGGAGTGTGCTTGTCGGAGGGGTCCGACAGTATGCGATGACTGGATTCGTACCGATGGCTTCGGTACTTTGGGCGGTACACCGGAGTGTGTGCCGGAGGTTGCTAACCCGGAGAGGTCTCCGGAGTACTGGATACACTTGTTTGTTTTTTGGTGGTGCGCAGGGACTTCGGAGGCGACGGACAGGGTTCGAGCCAGGTGAACCTGGGTCAAGCGGGTGGCTTGATGCCAGGGGAGCGGGGAGCTCCGTCACGGTGGCTGCGAAGGTGGTCCGGGTCGGTCCTCGGGTCGAGGCGTGCCAGGTGAAGGCAGAGAGTGCGGAGCGTGGCTCCGGCTGAAGGTACTCCGAGTCAAAGTCCTCGGAGGTGAGGCACTTCGAAGGTACTCCGAATGGAGTGACTTCGGAGTTGGTGGAACAAGTCCTCTGCGGAGGCATGGAATTCGAAGTGTGCTCCGGAGGGAGACATTCGAAGGTTGCTTGACGAAGGTCTCAGAAGTCGAGGTGCTTTGAAGGCATGGTCCGGGTGAGGCTCGTCGAGGAGTGTGCTCGGAGTGAGACACTGCGACGGAGTGCTCGTGGAATGCTTCATGCGGAGGCCTTGGACGAAGGAGGGACTTCGAAGGGTGGTACTCCGAAGGTAGGGTTTCGGAGTGAGGATGACTTGTGGTGCTTCGGCCATGCATGGCTTCGGTACACGGACGGACGGTGTTCGAGCTCGGAGTAGCTGCGAAGCCATGGTGATCCACTCCGGAGGTGGTGGTGCGAAGGCCCAAGGGCTTTGACGGCTTCGGCTTAAAACCGTCACTGTATCGAAAGACTTCTTCGGTGGAGCGAAGGCCAACAGGCTGCAGGCTTCTCGCCGAAGCTTCCGCACCCCTCGCGTGCGAAGGGAGGTTCCAGAAGTCAACACTGTAAAGGCTGACATTGTCTGTTCTGAAAAAAGGCTGACACTGTCCCCTCTGCAGCTGACAGAGAAGCCTCCAAAATAAAGGTGACTACCTTTTGTACCCCTTAGTTCTGTAGAGACAAAATGGATGTAAACCCTAGGGGTAAAGTAGTCACTTCCTTAGGATGAAGCCGTGGGCTATAAATATGGGGGCTCGGTAGGTAACATTTAACACTTTGAGCATTTACTGTTGAGCTCCTGTAGACAGACCTCGCTGTATTCATTCTGAGTTCAATTTATTTCAGTGTTCCTTGTTCAAGCGGCGAAGCCCTGTTTTCCTGTGCTTTTGCTTGAGCTCGCGTAGCATACCTCGCTAGTTTTAGTTCACCGAAGCCTGTCTTGGCGAAGGGTGTTTTTCCTCGCGAAGTGTGCTTTTCAGTGTGCTGTCGCTCTGTGTAACACGAGGCAAGACCTCGCGGCTTACTAGCGAAGCCCTGTTCGTTTCCCGTAGTGCTTCTTGTGTCGAAGCCCTTTGCGTAGTCCATTTGCGTGTGCGTGTAGACCTTCGTGTACGAAGCCCAGCACTAGTTGCTGTCGCCAAGTGCTTGGTCGAAGTCCTCAGAGGGCTGTCCACTCTTGCGAAGGGTGAAGTGCGAAGTGTGCTCAAAGCACCCTGTGTGCGGAGCCTGCACTGACTTAGCAGAGTTGTTTTTCGAGGGTTGTAAGTGGAGCGAAGTCTTCTTGACTTCGAACTCTTGCCACTCCGAAGCCTGTGTTCGAAGGTGTCGAAGTACCTCCGAACCAGACCTTCGAAGGTTGTGTTCGAAGCCTGTTCCGCAGAAGACAGAACAGACCCGAAGGCTAAGTTTTTAGCCCGAATTTTTAAAAGCTCCCATTCACCCCCCCTCTGGTCGCCGTTTCCGGTCCAACAAAACTTCTTCTCCAAATCTGCCCGTCCTCTGATAGAGTTCTCCGGCAGTGATGAGAACCATGCGAAGCCCGATCCTGATAGCGACAGTGGGAAAAACCTAACCTTTAGTTCTTCTTCAGCCGATGCCTCACCACATTGAGTGAGAAAATAGTTAATATGCTCGATCGTGGAGACCGAATCATGCCCCGAGAACTTGGTGTAGTTAGGGACCTTGTATTGATTTGGCAACGCGACACCCAATCGAATCACTCTGGGTACGGTCGTCGATACACGTAGGTATGGTCCTTGGGATTGAGTCCAAACTGATCCCGAATCACCTTAGTAATTCGGTTCACCCAATCATCTTCTTGCTAGTTCGGCGTAAGGTATCGGTCAATCGTTGGAGGCTGCTGATACTGGTCTAGCTGAATAGTATTGTATCTTTGCTCTTCATTGGAGTAGGGCAGTACTCCATAGTATGTAGTCTGGTGGTACCCCGAAGGAATGCCATCAGGTTCCCTCCTTGGCAGCACGAGATCTGGTAGCATATTCCTGGCGATTTTGTACATGGGCTAGGGTACCTCTTGCATGATCAGCCCTTGTGGCATGGCCGAAGGATATGATGGTGGTGTACCCCTATCGAAGGGATACGTGTTCTAGGACGAGTCCTATCTACCTATCCACTGGACCCTGTCTTATAGGCCCTTACATTGGTGGCACCGACCAATTGTGCTGAGGGTTTTGCAGCAGGCGCGGAGGATTGGTTGAGAAGTACACCGGGTCCTGCGTCAGCTCTTGAGAAATTGTTCCGTCAACAGTCTTCTTGATCAATCGTGCAAGGTATTAACCAACACCTCGGATTGATTGATAAGGGTGTGATGCAGAGCATTGTCGATGGCCTCCTGGAAAGTAACATGTGGATTTCGGTCTGCTGAGGGATCTCACCGGCCGCAGCCTATCTCGGTAATTGACTCCTCTAGATAGGGCCTGATCGAGTTATGCCGAAAGCGTTGAGACACAATCTCTTGTAGTTCTCCACATGATCCAGTACATCTGCTCTCTATTCATCGGTCAGTACATCCATGGTGACTGGGATGATGTTACTTCCATCAACCTCGCCCGCCATGGATGAGTAATCTAAAAAAGTGTCCCACCGGGCATGCCAAAAGCATGTTGGTGTATTTTTAGTCACACGTGTGATCTAGAAGATCTACTTAACTCAAGTATAGGTCCTATAATCTTAGAAAAAAGGTCCTGAGTGTGCCAATCAGTTTGACCCTGCAAATGATAAGGAATCATGAAAGATCAACATTAGTAGCAATGCTGATCGGATATCGAGCCGATGACTGTAGTGAAGATGAAATAAACAGGAATAAACGCATCTATCGGCCATAGGACCGATAACCACGTCCACGCTGTCAGACCAAGCACACTATCAACCGATATGGTAGCGTCCTTGTGCGTCAAGGCCGATGAGTGCTTTCCAAATGTGGATGGAAAACAACGTGGAAATAAAGATAACCTATCAGCGTGGATAACCTCGGAAATCCAAGGGTAGTGATGCGCCTGAAATAGTAGTTTTGTGGTTGGGTTTTGTGTCTTAAACCTAGTTAATAATATACATATTTATAGTCCGAAGATTTGTCATCCAAGTATTCTATATTGTAACTGATTTTGGAATCATCCTTATCTTCTCTCTTTTATCGGCTCCTTCATATCTGGTCATACTGTAACAATCTGGACGAACTTCTTTGACCATCTTTTACCAGACCTCATTGACTCTTGTTGATCGTGCAACATCATTGGTGGGGCTGGGTTCTACTAAATCTTGACAGGTAACAATAGTCTACATTTAATACTTCAAAATAGTATCTAAACATTCGATGTGACAGAGGCTAAAATTTACCCTTGTATTCAAACACCCCCTACGTCATTCTAATATTTCTTATATTCATATATGATTAATGAATTTTGACACATGTGTGTATAGATTTATTGATCCATAGATAACTTTAAAAAAGTCAGAATGACTTTCACTTTGACACAGAGTCAGTAGCGGCTAAGATTTTTATTAAATTTAACATGTAATTTATCTTTAAAATATAAAAATAAAATAATATATTAATCAATTCTTATAGTTATATGCTTATCACAATTTTTTTTTTCTAACATATCACTTTTCTTAAATCGGTAGAAACAAAATCCGTAGAGTACTAAATTTTAAAAACAAAGAAACTAACAATATATATTATTTATAGAAATAATTATAATAATTATAAGATAAGGGTATCTCCAATGCTTAGTGTTAATATAAATGCTTAGGATAAAAAAATAAGTATTTTATTAAGAGCCTTACGTTCCAATGCAAAGATATCTAGTACTAAAATATTTATTAATTAATTTGTTGCTACAATTACTTGACTATCCATGTATGGCTGAAATTACCTCGATTAGCACCTATTAGTACCCGAGGCTACAGTAAGCAACGAGCTCCTACGTTAAGCATCCATGGTCGAAAAAACCGGTTTTTTTCCTCTAAGCACATCTGCGGCTTCCTGTTGGAGTTGCCCTAAGAGCATCTCTAAGAAACCTCCTAAATGTTATTCTATAAATCACATATAGGGATCATCCTAAACTCTATCTTTCCTAAAAATTTATCATTCTACAACAGTTTCCTATAATCTTGATCCCTATTTTTTAAATCATACAAATATGATATATAATATGTAATAATTTTGTGTAAAACTATGATGCATTCAAATATATGGATCATACAACCTATAACAACATGTACGAGAGAAAACAACGAACATGTAACAAAAATATGTACAAATAGAAATCAGGATTTGCCAAATTAATTCTATATTTGAGAGAGATGAATGGTGATTTAGGAAATATATTAGAAAATAGACTCGTTTAGGGGAACTCTTGGAGCTTCATTTTTCACAAAAACATCTAAATTCAAATTTAAATAGTCATATAAGTAATCTTTTGGGATACTCTAATATACCAGTCTTATGTAATCTTCATTTGATCAATTAAGATAAATAGTCCATACTTATTACTTATTTAAGTATACCATAAAATGGAAATTTTATGATAAAGATCTACTTGTTTTATTGTAGCCCTTTGATTTGATTAATTAAAGTGTGGTCTGGTTTATTTGAGTGTATTCTAAAATTTACTATAAAAATTAAAAAAAATCGAGTGGACCTGCTTCAATCTTCTTCTCCACGCAGCAGCAGAAAGGAACCCTTCACTTGCTCCGTCTCTTCCACTCCACTTGTCCGGTGACCTACTCGTCACTCGTCATGGCTCGCCGTGGCAGTGGGCCACCACCGCAGTTGCAGCTCGTCCTGCTCGCGCTCGCCGCCTCCTTCTGCCTGGCCTGCGCGACGAAGGCTCAGCCAGCTGCTGCCTCATCACTCGTCGTCGACGAAGCCGGCGGCGAGCTGCAGGGGAGGCAGTGCTGGTACACGGTGCAGATCAAGACGAGCTGCGCGTCGCCGGGGCGGACGTCGGACGCGGTCAGCGTCGCGTTCGGGGACGCCTACCGCAACGAGGTGTACGCGGCGCGGCTGGACTCGCCGTCGTCGGGCACGTTCGAGCGGTGCTCCACCGACACGTTCCGCGTCGGGGGTCCCTGCGGCTACGGCGTCTGCTACCTCTACCCAGTGGCGGAAATACAGGGGGGGCTGGGGGGGGCGCGCGCCCCCCCCTACAGCTCCCCCAGCTCCCCTGTTCCACTTTTTTTATATATAAATAATAATAAAAATTAATTATTAATATAAATTTTTATGTTAGAATGCGGTAGAATCTTACATATCTTGTTTTATTTTTCTTAAATTTCTTTGTATTTTTATTTACCTATATGGTTTTCTCTATTTTTCATGTATACTTTTTAACTTTCTCTTAAACTGTATTGCCTGTATATATACATAACTTCCTTCTATAATAGCATATACACGTGGACAAAATTATCAAGTGATCTATAATAACCGGTTATTCATGTATTTATAATTTTATTTTAATTTTTATCTCAATTAAAATATCAACATGTCACCCTGCTCGTTCTGAATAGTCCCCCACTTGGCCACGCCACCTGCGGCAGACGTCGGCCGTGTCCTACCGTCCTACGTTACTGTGGTCGGTGTCGTCCTGCACCGTGCATCCTTATTTATTGCATGTTTATTGCTTATTATTTTTAGAATCTTATTTCTTAGAATCAATATAAACACGAATTGAGCTAGTTCTCACAATAATAGAACTTCATGAATCAAAGAACAAATATTGAATAAAAATTAATTAATTATACTAAAAATGTATTGAACCCTTGATCCTGTAAACTTAGCCCCCCCTATATTTTCAGTCTAGCTCCGCCACTGCCTCTACCTCCGCCGCTCCGGCCGCGACGGCTGGACGCCGCAGTGGGTCAGGGTCTACGAGCCCACCGCTGACATCCCCGCCACCTTCTACTACGGCGACCCCCTCCCCAACGCCGTCTGGTACGGCTTCAACCGCTGCCCCCACCTCACCGCCGCCGCCTCCGCCTCCGCCGCCGCACTATGAGATGATTACGATTCGAGGATCGATCGAGCACGTGATTCACGCTGTTGGCTACAGATTATTTCGTTTAATTATCACACCATGTTTGCTAATTATGTACCATGATAAAATGCATGCGTCGATCTGTAATAATCCATAAACTAATCATCATTAATAAAAACAGATCTCATATGATCTGGATGTTGTATTGTTGTCAAATTAAACCATCTCCGGTAATCCTCTTTGTTTCATCTGTAATCCTATTCGGCGATTTCGTTTCAGCAAGACAGAAATTTCAGCCACAAAAATGCTGCTAAATATCAGTCGATTCTGGTCACCTTTGTATCAGCATCGAGATTCGTGCTTTGCTTTGGTAAGAGCATGTCTCCATCTTTCCCAAGTTATGGTTCATGTAGACAAAGCTAAGATATTTTTGTTGTTTCGGTCACTTCCTCCGTACCGTCTGATTTCGATCTGATGGATATCAGAGTGGGTTTCGAAGGTGGGCTCCATACAAGGATAGACTCACCTCGATCCACAACGTCGGGGGTCTCCGCACTGTCGGATCCACGTCGAATGGCACGGATCACAACTACAGAGGACAATCGAAGCCCTCGACATCAGAGGAGCCAATTCCATTTTGGGGATTCTGCAACTAATTCTAGAAAGTGTAGCTTTTTCAAATGGTTTAGATTAGGAATGACAATAGATTTGTGTTGGGTACTATTTAGGGTTCAAGGTTTAACCATGTCCATATATATAGATCTTATTAAGAAACAAATACGCATGTATGGGTATAACTTCGTGTTCATACCCATGACTATACGATATTACTTATCAAGTTTTACAGACCTAACTATATATGTAATACTATTAACATATTATATGCGTTAATTTTTTCCGTGCCATTACAATTTTCACGGTTTGCCAATATGTCATCGGTGTGTCACTGACAGATGGGGGCCGCCACAGTCACTGACATTGGCATATAGGCAATTTCTGAAAATTATAATGGCATGTGAGTAATTTTCCCTATTATATAACATCAAACTATATGATAAATAAATATGTTTGTCATACATGAAAATGTCTACATGACCCCCAAGTATTAGGTTGTATACGAATATTATTCTTAACTAAAAAGTAGTTTTTTAACCCTCCAAACTAATTTATACAGGATAAATAACTCTTTAGGGTTGTTTACTGTGACGATTTTACTGACGTAACAATCCATGTTGACGGTTTTCTAATGTAGCAGTCCACGTGGACACTTAAGTGTTGATTTGGTCTAGCTTAAGTGAGTGAGAAGTGGAACCCCTCCTTCCTTTTGCTTCCTCTCTCCTCCTCTTTTCTTCGTCTCTCTCCTCCTTTGGCCACTGCCTGCACCCTTGGCTATAACTAGTCGTCGCCCGCTTGTATCCGGTCACCTATGTCGTAGCCGTTGTGCCCGACCTCCCACCACTACTACAAACCGCCACTGTAGTGGCGTTGGGCAAAAACACTGCAGTGGCGGGCTATTATACATCTGCCACTACAGTGGTTCCAAGCGCTGCCGCGCCAGTGACCGCCACTAGTATAGCCACTACTAATGGCGGTCGCTGATGACGTCAGCCTGGATCGCCACTACTTTACCAATAGTAGTGGCTGGCGCTGGTGCTGCCCGCCGCTGCTACGCTGTCCGCCACTAATGTATTGATGACATCACTTGCGACCGCCACTACTATTCTGGCTATAAATACGGACCTTCTTCCTCTCCCGAGCCCGAGGCTACCGGAATTCGCATTTAATTTGGTCCGTACAATGGCGACGACAATCTAGATAAAGAGAGGGGAGACTTTGTTTTTGTTTCTTTTGAAGGATTTCATTCTAGGAGGTAAATCCATGTCGAATCTCACATTTATTTTGTATTTAATCATGTATATACCGAGTTGTTAGCGTTTTACTAATTTAGGGTTTGTGAATAGAAATTTTCAAATATTCTTCCATTTATAGTTTTTCTTTCTCCCAAAAAATGAAGAAATATGACCCTCCTCACAATTATTCATCACTTGTATACATTTTTACGTCGTTTTAATCTCTTTTTTAATTTTATTTATATGATTATAGATCTAGAGTTATGTTGTTTGGAGAGAGAAACCAATGTAGTTAATTATGTATACTGTTATGGATGGTTGTGTGGAGTTGTGAATACAAGCTGTGAATCTTGAGGGTGAACAATTGTTAATTTTGAAGTTACGATGATGAGATGTAAACTTTGTAAACTTGATTTGTGATAAATGTGAACTTCGTAAATTTGTAAATTGATGTTGTTGTGTTGATGTTGTTGTTGTTGTGGATGGTTGTGTGGAGCTGTGAATACATTGTGGTTTTGTTATGTTGTGTTACTGCTGTAGAGCTATGAATTTCTGAATATATATTCTGGAGACTATTTGAATTAAGGTTTATATAACATTTCTGTAAAATGGGGAAAACACAGTAGTGGCGAGCAGGCTGACGTCATCTGCCCGCCATTGTTGTTAGCCATAGTAGTGGCGGGTGCGCTGACGTAATCTGCCCTGCCACTGCTGTTAGCCATAGTAGTGGCGGGCAGATTACGTCAGCGCGCCCGCCACCACTATTGACACAAGCGGTGGCAGGCACTCTGCCCGCTACTGCTAACCAGGGTTAGCAGTGGCGTTAGAGCAGTGACGGACTGGTTGCCCGCCACTACAGTACGTTTTTGCCCGCCGCTATAGTGTCGCTTTGTAGTAGTGCACACCGAGCCCCTGTCACACCTACTTGGCCACTTCGCTAGCTAGCCTAGTTACCCTGACATAGGGTTTATTTGGTTTAGATTTTTGAACCAGTTTCCTGGCTTAGAATCTGAAATCTGAACCAAACAGCTCTTTTGGTCACACGACTTTTTCAAAATCTGCAAATTCTCGTAGTACAAATTTGAAAGCTGGTATAATCCAGATTTCACGGCTTCTCAGTTCAACTTTAAATGAATATTACCTATCATGCTATTAAAATATACCAGTTCATGTAAAACTTGAAAAAGTGAAATTTAGTAAAATATATCATTTTAGTGTAATTTAAAAATATATCATTTTAATATAAACAATACAAAATTTCATGATTAGAATGATTTACATATAAAATTACACATTAATAATGTAACTAAATATCATGAACTACCAAAATATAAATCCGTAACTATTCCAACCAAACAGCTTCTCAGCTTTTATACATCTTAACAGCTCACAGTTCACAACTATATTTTTAGAATTTATAGCTCAACCAAACATACCTTTAGACAATGAGAAAGAAGGAAGAAGACGTGAGAATTTTCCATGTCAGTGATAATCACATGGATAATTACCTCAGCGTCTCTCGCCACATCAATGATATAATATTGCCACAGTAAACCGACCTTAAAGAAGGTTATTTATCTGGTATATATTAGTTCAGGTTAAAAGTATAATTTTTTAGTTAATGGCGACATTCATCTACAGTCTAATA
Source organism: Zizania palustris (assembly GCA_019279435.1). Lineage (NCBI taxonomy): Eukaryota > Viridiplantae > Streptophyta > Magnoliopsida > Poales > Poaceae > Zizania > Zizania palustris. The sequence continues at coordinate 78,312,046 of JAAALK010000288.1, read as the reverse complement.
CTCTCATTACTCATGATCTTCTAAACTTTTTGTTATCATAAATTTATAAATATATACAATAATATATGTAGACTATGTGATGGACTAAAGTACATACGTAAATTGATTATACATATATATATATACACATCGGTATATATGTTTAGGTGCTATAGTATCGCACACGTACATACAAACTTAATGGGTATGATTAATATATCCATGTGTGAGGATTTTAGTCCCTAATATAATAAAAAACCATCGAGTTTTGGATTTTGGCTACTCGCTATCTTGAACTAGAAAACTCAATACGAATATAGAAATGAACTAGGATTAAGCCGTATACTATTAGGTAGTGTTTGGTTGTTTGCGTCGTTTTATTCATGTACTATTCTGTTCGGGGTGGTTTCGTTCGAAGATTTTACTCGAACCACGCGATACATGATTGCTAAAAAATATTCCATAAATCTGTATCAATTCATACATAATGAAATAGTTCAATTCAAACAACCAAACACATGAGAATGTCAAATCTAAAATAGAATGGTATATAAATAAAATGATATAATCAACCAAACACTACCTTAGTTGCTCTTTAGAACAAGCTCCTTCCAAATAGGGTATTTTTTTAGACGATGATTACGGGTGACAGGAGACGGTGTGCATCCGACGATGATGTCACCGGTCGCCGGAGCCGAGGAAGAAGCGGCGAGAAGCCGAGGAGTAATAATCTGGGTAGAGGGCTAGTCAGTAGTCACAATTTCCCTTATTCAGAAAAAAAGGTGAGCCTTTAGCTCATTCCAAAAATAACACTTCAACTATTATGGAAATGTTTAGAAATAGCAGATACACATGTAGCCTGTTTTGGAATGCTTATTCATGAAATGATTTCGTTTGTGTAAATGCTGGAATCGCAGCAGTCAGCAGCAAGGCGAGTGACAGGCAGGCGACACGCTTGCAAGATTTGCTGAATTAGCTGCCTCTCAGCATTGAGTGGCTTTATGAACTTAGCAAATCTCAGGATCCAGATTAGCAAATGCATCAAGGGGATTTTCACTGCTTTACTAAGATGGAGAATTGATATCTTTGACATAATCAAAACAGTTAATGCTACAGATAATCCACAGCTCCACAGCTGTGGGTGTGTGGATTATATATGAACAGGAAGAACAGTGCATTGTATCATATCTTCAGTGACCAGGTCAGGATTCAGGGTGTTTCAACCAGAATAACCATGGTATGTCTCTTCTACCACTGTTCGTCAGGTTAAAGTTATATGAATCTTTTTGTTCTGTTCAACCTGACATACCTTCGAATGGCAGAGGGTTTGGATGGCAGCAAAATACACCCTTCTGTTGTTCTTGCTCGTGTTGGCCATTCGATCAGTTCGATCAGAAGCACCACAGCAACGAGTTTACAACGTCTTGGATTTCCATGCTGCTGGAGACGGCAACAAAGATGATACACAGGTTAACAACATAACTGCATAAGCATAACCCCAATGAAATTTCATTCCAAGCTGCTTGATTTTGCTAAATTGCTCTGCCTCTTGGATTTCTTACCTAACCCTGCATCTTCTCTGTCAAAAAAAGGCGTTCTTGGCGACATGGGTGGCGGCTTGCAGTGATACAAGCCAGCCGATCATGATCATCCCTGGAGGAAGGACATTCTTGTTGAGCCAAGTTAGATTCAGTGGAAACTGCATGTCACCAATAAAGATACAGGTAACCTGCATATTTGATGACCCTGATTCCCTGAAATGGTCTGAGATACCATACAAGAAGCTAATGTAGCATTTTGAATGTGACAACCTGCAGCTGGATGGGAACATTGTGGCACCAAACTCCATCTGGACATCAGAAGAAGCTAACCTGATAACATTCTACCAAGTCAATAGCTTGACATTAGATGGAAATGGCCAGATTGATGGCAAAGGTGATATCTGGTGGACTTGTTACAACCAAAAGGTAGACTTCAGAAAATAACAGTAACTTCATCCTATTCCTTGTAAGCAAAATCTGATGTCTTCTCATTTTGACAGAGATGTGCCACCCGGCCTATTGTAAGTACACACAACACTTACTTGAGTCAGCCTGAAACTAGTGGTGTAGACACTGTTCTAGTTCTGTATGTGTTATTGTGTTACTCACGCTTGTATATGTATATCAGTTGCTGGCCTTTGATGAGTGTAACAATCTCTCGGTGATGAGGGTACATCTGAAGAACAGCCCAAACAAGCACATGGTCTTGTACAGGTGCAGCCAGGTGCATGTGTACAGTGTCTCCATAACTGCGCCGGGCGATAGCCCCAACACGGATGGCATAACCATGGCATCTTCTGACCATGTGTACATCTCAAAGTGCTCTATCGAAACTGGTATTTATCATTTCATAGTTTATATATATGTAGAAATATCACTGCATGTATTATTTGCATATCATGGACACAAATCACTGAAATGAATTTGATGGTAGACTCAAATGTGTGTGAATGCTGACATTGGACAAATGCAGGAGATGACTGCATTTCGATGCTATCATACACCACTGATGTTAACATCACTGACAGCATATGTGGGCCTGGTCATGGCATCAGGTACAACTTACAAATGCACAATCATGTGTATGCAGGCTTGTGCTGATTAATTCCAGATCAACTTCTTCTTTAGTAACACATTGAGCTAAGTAACTTGCTGATCTTATCTAGTGTGGGAAGCCTCGGAGAATTTGAAGTAGCACTGGTGGAACGAATTTTGGTATCCAATTGTAACTTTTTTGGAACAACGAATGGTGTGAGGATCAAAACATGGCAGGTAAGAACTAAGAAGCATCTACACATCATGTGCTTATATGTTTTGTGCATGCATTTTTACTGATGGTTGCATACATATCACCATGTACATAGCCCTCTTTGAAAAATAGGAAAGAGACATGGCCCCTAATATGTGAAGTTATGGATCCAGGGTGGAAAGGGCGAAGCCACAGGGTTCATTTTTGAAAATCTCAACATGACGGAAGTCCAACATCCTATTGTCATCGACCAGTTCTATTGTCCCCAGGGAGAATGTACAGTAAAGGTGAAATCTGCTAAACTCATCATTGTGTTGGCACCTGATACTGCAGAACAAAAGATGAAATAGCCTAAATTTGTTATGTCTGTAGTATGGTGGTGTGGCTATACGTGACGCGAAATTTATCAATATCCATGGGACATCCTCAGAGCAAGAGGCCATCAAGCTACAGTGCAGCCAAAGTGTGCCCTGTGAAGGCATCTATCTCAGTGACATTGAACTCTATTGGGCAAACCATACTACCCCAGCAAATTCCACTGTTTTAAATGCACAGGGAACCACTGTGGGGACGGTGATACCAAAGTTCAATTTTAACAACATTGATAGCTAGTGTTCTGAATTGTTGTCATCTTTATACATAGTCTTTTAGTGTATGGAGCAGGATTATTAGTTGATATCTTTAATAGTCAAATCATTTTATTGCTCATCCAGCCATACAAAGGAAAAGGGTAGAAGTACTGCCTCCGTTCTCAAATATATGACATTCTGGAAATTAACACAATCTCTGATGCACATGTATTTATGCTACATTTTCTATTTAAATATTTATAAAAACAACCACATGAAAATATTTTCATGACAAATCTATCGATACCATTTTCACATATCAAATCCCAATATTTTTTATTTATTAATGATTTAAAACTTCAAGTTTTAACTGCACACATTTATAGGACATCATCCTCTTGAGAAGAGGTAGTGGTACAATTCTTGCTTAGATGAGTGACCTGTAAAGTTACTACTGAACTAGACTATCCCAAGTTGATTCTATCCATCTATTGATGGTTCACATGATCATATTGTAGTTTCATAGTCTACAAACTCCTAATGTGTGATCATATAAATAAAGTATTGATGAGTTGTGTATGACATTACAATATCTCACATGACTCTGACTCTGAGCGGCCAAACACTGTGTACCGGTTGTCTGCAACATTGTCATATGCGAAGTCCCTCAAGAACCTATCAATGTGACATAACGAGTAGGAGCGAATTCCGTCAGGCTACAGGCACAAAACGTCTAGATACTCAAATGAAAAAACAATCCATAAGCTAATAAAACTATAATATAATAAAAAAGGATCCATAAGGAACAAGGGTACTATGAAATGGATTAACTGATAGTACTCCTAAGGTATTTTAGAAAAAATGCATCAACATCTAGAACATCAAATTAGTTTTATTAAATCCATATGAAATGTCTTAATAGTATATATTTTTTGGTATTGTGGATGTTAATGTATTTTTCAATAAACTTTAGAGAAGTTTGACTTAAGACAAAACTAAAACACCTAGTAATATGGAACATAATAATAACACTAAACATGCCATGCTGAGCACAAATTGAGGTAACTAGGTGAGCAGGAGACAGTGTGCTTAGTGCTCACAGTGGGACAAACTTGAGGAAGGAGGCTAGCTGAGGGAAAGGCAGGTTGAGGTACTCCATTATCCTCAGAACTGCTTCAGACTTGATGTAGGACCTGAACAGAAAAAAAAATCAGCACTTGAAAGATTACTAGTGTTGATGGACAATCAGTCAATCACTGATTAATCCTGATACAATTATTGGAGAATGTGGTAGTTGGGTACCTGTCCTTCTCCACAAGAACAACACTAGAGATATCATCAGGAGCTCTCCCTGACCTCTGCAAGAGCTTCCTCCCGGACTCGCTCTGCAGCGGAATATACCTGATGCTTCTGTTCGTCAGAAATTAATCAACGGTAGGTAGTATTAGCATTTCACTTCTGCCGAATGGCCAATTGTTGCTGATCAGTTGCACAATCACAGATTCAGGTCACAAACAACAAGCAAGATGGCCGGACCTGTTGGGGTCATGATCCCGCACGAATCGGACGCCGCCGTTGCAGAGGTTGCACACGCCTGCACACAGAGAGATCAGCAGCATGAAACCATCTTGCTTGCGATCGATCAAACGGCACGCAGATTTTCTGGTTGCTTGAGATGTAAGCGAGTAATGGAAGCGGACAAGGAAGCAAGGGAGGAGGGCTTCAGAAATCAGAACGCACCGTCGAAGAGCATGATGGGCCTGGCGTCGGAGTGCTGGAAGAACTCGGCGTCCGTGGACACCTTCACGGACTCCGCCCACCCGCCGCCAGCCGTCGCCGCCACCACCTGCAAGCTCGGCCGTCGCCGCCGCAGCCCTCCACCTGCCGTTCGCCGCTGCGGCGGCAGCGGAAGGCCGTGCCGGCGGTTGAGCGGCAGGGCGGAGGGCGTGTGGTAGCAGCAGACGTTGGTCGCCATCCGCCTCAGCTCTTCTTCTCGATCTCGACCAATCGATGTGCTGCAACCACAGCCAGCAAGCTGCAGCTACCCTTCAGAGTTCAGACTTCAGACTTGCAGAGCTCAGAGACTCGTCAGACATCTGGTGCACCTCCTGCTACGTGGCACAACAAAGCAACTGATAAATTGGGACGATTTTTTTATGCCATTTTTTACGGTTTTAAAATATATTATCGGTGTAATACTTATAGATGAGGTTTATCAAAATCATTTACAATGATATTTTTTAAATTACATAAAATTATAATGATATTTTTACAAATTTTTCATGATAAAATGGCCAAGAAAAAGCACCCATTAGAGTTTTGACAAGTCTTGATTGCAACCGCGTATTTAGGTAGTGTTTGGTTCATCGGTGATGAGTAAGGTCCTTTTGTTTTAAGGACTAAATTTTAAACTTTAAACTTTAGTCCTTATCCTATCAAATGTTTGAATCTTTAAATACGGTTTTAGAATATCAAATGTAGGTTATTTATAAAACTCATTTATAATCGGTGGATTATTCGTGAGATAAATCTAATAAGTCTAATTGTATCATGATTTGACAATATGATTCTACAATAATTATTTACTATCATGGATTAATTAGGCTTAATAGAAACTTTTGTTTAAGCCCACTAATTACTAGTTAGTGGCAGAAGGGGTGTGACTGGCCCAAAAGGGAGATATCCGCATTTCATTGAGACTAGCCCCAAAAGAAGGGGTGTGACTGGCCCAAAAGGCATAAGGGGCGTGACTGGCAAATGTGATAGTTTTACCGCATTTCATTGAGAGGTGGTGAATAAATTTTTAATTTTTATCTAAAGAGTGGATATACGATCAAATTCCCTTTTTATTATGTTTATGTTTATCAATATATTTAGTTAGGAATTTTACCCGTGCAAATGTGCAATTAGTTGGATACTAGCGCTAGTCAAAGGCTTGACGGGCGTGCGGGATATGCTGCGAGCACAATTTTGGCCAAATTTTAAGAGTGCTAGAGATTTTAGATTGTAACTCTAAATTAACTCTGAAATAACTTTAGCCCTTGAGGTGTATGGATGCAATGGTTAGATGTTAGAATTAGTTACTTTTTCAATCATTTGACTACTTTTCAGCTTGATTTATTGTGGCCAGATTAGTCCCGCTGTGTGGCTGTGTGGGGATCCCGTGTCGCTGGAAATCCCTTTTTTTGGGTGGGCCTCACACAAACTAGCCTCAATTAGCACCCCTTGGAGGTGCTAATTTTTTTGATGGGTTAGATTGAAATAGTCCAACTCTAACCCTTCTGTATGGATATTTTGGGGTTAGTTGGGGTAAATCTAACACAAACTAACTCTAACCCATGGATCCATATAGTGCCTTTGACAAGTCTTTGCAACCGTGTATTTAGGTAGCTTTTGGTTCGCTAGTTTGAGAGTAATGTCTCTTGTTTAAGGTCTATTTTGATTTCAAGAACTAAACTTTAATCTTTATCATATCGAATATTGAATGTTTAGATATAGTTTTGGAGTATTAAATGTAAATTATTTATAAAACTCATTTATAATCGGTGGATTATTCGCGAGATGAATCTAATAAGTCTAATTATGCCATGATTTGACAATGTGATGCTATAGTAAACATTTGCTAATCATGGATTAATTAGGCTTAATAGATTCGTCTCGCGAATAATCATCCGATTCTATAATTATTTTTATAATTAGTTCACATTTAGTCCTTCAAATTAATATCCAAACATCTGATGTGGTACAGACTAAACTTTAGTCCGTGAACCGAACACCCCCTAAGTAGATATAATTGTTTATGAATAATTGGATGAGACAATTTTTTTGTTTGGTCAGATGATATAATTTAGATGAGATAAGCTTAAATTTAGTGGGATCTACTTTTCAAATATATATTTTTAACAAAAATATAATGAGAACTTGTTTTGTAGATTAAATTATAATCAATATAAGGACATAATTATATCATAAATTGAATAAATAATTTAAGAATAAGAATCATTTGAATATTTATAATGAAAAATTAAATGAACAGATCAAGAGAGTTCAAGAGACTACGTATAATCTTATCCAATATTTCCAATATTGCTTGTCAAAAAAATTTGGTACAACTCTCCATCCGGTATATTACAAAAATATTCTTTTCAATAGTCATCTCATCGGTCTTCATTCTCTAACCAAACAATTAAGACCTCACCTCATTCGTCGAACCAAACATTCAAACATTCGTCAAACCAAACGGACCATTATACGCTAGATATTTGTTTCGTTTGAAATTTGTCCAACATACACAAATTTTCATCACAGCAGCAGCACTTGATAACATCAGAAAATCGCATCACACCGTTGCATGAGGGACAACAGTGTTTCAATCCAGTTTATCCACGCCAAAAGGAAGTAGACGCATTCAGTAAGCAAATCAAAGCAAAATAAAGAAACAAATGGAGCGGCTGTCTAAATTACGAACAGGTTATCATCAGTCACTGAGTTTACACACACTGCCGTAAAAAAACAGCAACTTGAACAAGACGGCATTTCATCTCTAAATGCATGCCGTATTAAACAACACGAACAAAATCAGCACACAGTGCAAAGGGCGTTGCTACTATTCCTTTCAGGCCTGCTCCTCAGCTTCTGCAGCTTCCCTCTCTTCCGCTGCGGCAGCCATCAACTCATCAAATTTGTCACTCTTTCCTAACACTATCTCAATCTGCAGGAAACTCGCTTTAAGTCAGTTCTGTTCTCAGAAAGTTTTAAAGACATTAAAGTGGTGCTGGCAACCAGGATTCACTATTTTGTTATAAGACAGAATTTCGCTTGGCAGCGCTATCAGACGAAATTTGGAAAAAAAAAACAAATTTATAATTTTAGATTCGATTTTTTCTCAACTTAGCCGGTTTACTGAATGGTTTTTCATTTTGAGCCATAGAAAAATAATCAAATTTCGTGAAATCTGACTGAATTCTGACGAAAGTATAAACCATGCTGGCAAGAAAACAATGATCTGATCTTGACTTACCTTAGCCTTTTGGAGAGGACGGACTCTTGATTCGTCATTTATTTCCACGGTAGATGTCCTAATCTCTACACAAGTGAAGATAAAACAGAAATTTCAGAGTGCAGACTGCAGAACAATGGGTATTGTGAATACCCATGACAGTAATGTTGGAACCAATGAGATAATGAGACAGAATACACAGCACAATCATGAAAGGAAAGACAAATTCTTACTCTTCTCAACAGCAAACCCATTATTCTTCAGAATCTCCGCAACAGTCACAACTGTTGCAATGGCTGCAAACAGATCAAAAACTTGGTTAGTGCTGCCTTAACCAGTACAGATAAACAATGGAAACAGACGATAATGGGTTCATCTGTGATTCTAGTTTCTAGATATATTTAGAAATGAAATAAAGAACCACACCAACCACCTGTTAGTCAGCATTATCTAACAGTTAAACTTAAACATATACAAGCAACTTTAACTGAAAGCGAGATAATACATAGTGCTCAAAGGGTCTCAAGATTCATTACAACTTACGAGTGGTTAAGTCTTCCCTCTTCAGAACAAACTACATACTAGTTACAACATTAAAGAGTAAAGACAACTACATAATAGATGACCTCGTTATGTCTTCAGAACCAACTACACATTAGCTACAACATTAAAGGCAACTACATATTAGATGACCTCGATATGTCTTCGGAACCAACTACACACTAGTTACAACATTAAAGACAACTACATATTAGATGACCTCGTTATGTCTTCGGAACCAACTACACACTAGTTACAACATTAAAGACAAATGCCCCAGCAGAAAATTTTGTGTTTAATGGATAACTAAATACTTTTGGGTTTTAAACACGGTCATGAAACAGCCAACTAGCCAAGCAATTGCAAATTGTAAAAGGTGACCTCTTGGGTCGTTCACATTCTCTCACGACCTCACAACGGCTAGATCGAATTCGCGCACAGGAGGCACTCATATTACCCTAAACCCTACGAAGATAACACCTTTCTACGGGGATAGCAAGCGGCGATTAAAAAATAAATAAAATCAGGAGCAAGCATGAACATGGACCAAGAAAGACGCACCCATCCCGAGCGCGGAGAGCTCGACATCGCCGTGCTGCTGCATGTACCTCTGCAAAGGGAACCACGAAACGAAACCAATCAAGCAGCCAAACAAAACCTCGGCGGCGGGGAGGCAAGCCGGAGCGGGCTAGGGCAAAGAGAAAGAGCCGGGGGCGGGGACGATTACTACCTTGGCGAGGTTGACATAGAAGAAGAGGGGCTTCTTGGTGTTGGACACCTGGATGCGGTTGCTGCTGCCGGCGGCCCTCCTCTGCCCCTCGCCGCCTGCCGCCGCCAGGCGTCTCGCCCTCCACGGTGAGGCTCCTCACGCCATCGGTGATCTCCTCCACCGCCATCGGGTGCTATGTGGCTGGCTAGCTCTCTCCGCTCGGCGCCGCAACCAGATCGATGGCTTGGTGCTCCTCCTCGGTCTCCTCCTCCTCCTCGCCGTCCCGTCACAGAGAGCACTGGGGCGAAGCGAAGGGACGAAAAAATAACGGCTGGCTGCGCGTGAGACGAGGGATCCGGCCCAGCACGGCAGTAACCCTACTAAACGTGGGCCTCATGGGCCGTATATGGGCTTGGAACAGGCCACGTACGGCCGGTCTGAAGATCCGCACCTTATAGCCCAATCCGTGTCATGGCAGTTGAGTCTATGTGATTGAATAATTTAGATTTTTTTTGAAATGATACATTTTTAAAAACAAATTTCAAATTTTGTACATTTGAAAAATTATAAAACTAACCTTCTGTCAGCTGATAAAGTACCGATCTAGGGTTTTAGGCCCTAGATCGGCACTTCATCGACCGATCTAGACTGATCGGACAACTCAAGCGCTCCGTCGACCAATAAAACGATGATCTAGCACTATGTGGATGTTTCATCTGCTGATAAAGTGCTGGCGTCGTTTGATCAGTCTAGATCGGCCAATGAAATGTCAATCTAAGGTCTAAAACCCTAGATCGATACTTGAAATGTCGACAAAATATTACTTTTATAATTTTTCAAAAACATATATTAGATTTGAAATTTGTTTTAGAAAATGTATCATTTCAAAAAAACATATGAATAATTTATCACTCTCAATATAATATTTTAATTATAACGTCGCTCTAAACCAATAATGATTCAAGATGACAAAGCGAAATCGTTTTTTAGCAGTAGCAAATTATCAAATTTCTCGTGCACGATTGCTGGACATGCGTTTGATCTTTTCTTCTCATAACATGGAAGATATACACGGTACACGTGCATTATATATATAAGCTATTAAGTAAAAAGAAGTTATTACAGATGAACTTATATGCAGATATTAGTTATGTAAATACACTGCTCCCGATCATCAACACGTGACATTTTAGTGTTTAAACCCTAGTAATATTTGTTATCGTTTGATGCCTTAGCTCCCACGTCTTAGGTTACATTTGAACGTTTATGCACATTCAACGCAACTTATAAGCGGAGAACTCTCTCACGTTCCAAAAGACTGAAGAAAGATGACAACTCTCCCTCATAAGCTACTCATAGCTTCTTTCCATGATCGATGTGAGACTAAAGATGCTGACAAAACTTAGGGTGCATTTGATTCTACTGTGAGCTCCTTACTATAAAAAAGCTAATGTGAGTTATCTGCGGTGAAAAACTAAAAGTCATTTGGTTGAAGCTACTATGAAAAAATTGTTTGTAAGCTGATTGTTTTTTATAACTTACATAATGTTCATCATTATAATATTCCATCCATATATATAAATAGGAAACAATCAACATTGATACAACTAAATAACTAGAAAACATATTAGATAAATAAAAAAATCCATCTCATAAAGTAACCGACAAACACGTAGTTATCTCATAAAATTGTGTAATACAATACAAACCATAACAATGTTAAATCAATTAAGACACATTGAATTCATACTATCCAATTTATACTTAAAACCGAAAAACAGAAGCAGAAAAAGCAGGATCAAAGCTGCTTTCAAATTTGTACTAGAAAAAAATCTGTTTTTCGTAAGAAAAACAGATTTGGTAAACCCGTTTGGTTTAGCTTTTGTTTTTCACAACAAAAACAGATTTCAAAAACAAATTCAAACGCACCTTAGTAACCTAAGGTTCCGTAAGTGGACTTAAAGTCATGCCATCGTAATCCGACGGCGAAGAAAGTAGGCAGTTAAAACCATAGTAATTAGTTTATAAATTCATGGTAAACAAGGCTACCATAATAATTAGTTTGTGAATTTATGGTAAACACTGGCCTGGAGCAAGCTAATATATAGTTGTTACTCACTCATGTTCATGAGCAGAAGCAGCTGCTACTGCTGTAGTTGTCGAAGAACCGACGAAACCATGTGCAGGGAGCCGGTCACGCAGATCAGGCCAGGGTCGCCGTCTGCTCGGCTCTGGAGCAGCTGGGAGGCAGCTCTGATCAGGTCGCACGAGAACGGCGCGCTTGAACACCCGATCAGCATAGGTTTCACGGCGGCTGCCGCCGGACGGCCGGCGAGCTCCGGAGTCTCGACGCCGGTGATCGTCCCTATATCCTGTAGCTGATGCCCTGGCTGTCTGCAGCAGCCGTCCATACATCCTTCAGTGATGATGCTGGCATTGACCGGGAGCTTCCTCCAGCAATGCTCGCTTCAGTCAGCAATACGATGTCTGGCCTTGGACCTGCGATAAAAAAACATCTTAGAAAAAAATATTTGCTTGCAATCCGTAGCAATTTTAGTTCCACCTCGCCTACGCAAAAAGAAAGAATAGTCATCCTCTCTTAGACCAGTCTTTTAGGATGTGAGAAAACTTTCTACTTATAAAGATACGTCAAATATGAAGAAGGGTTACGAGCAGCTTATAAGGAAGAGTAGTCATTCTTCCTTAAACTAGTCTTTTGAGAGTGAGGCGATGGTGGGTGGAGGGTCTAAGACCTAAGACACTAACACAATCCTCACACCGAATGAATGAAAAAAGATTTTCTTCATTGCTGACGAATGAATCAGGAAACTGGGCTTTGTCCCTTGTAGTTTTAAAAAAATGAACGAAAAGTAGTTTTTTATGTGAAATAAATGAGATTGGTTAAAGGGTTGATAATATTTACTAAGATCATTTCTCCTGAGATGACATATTCATGGATTTGAGCTTAAAACCAAACAATCGACCAACTAATCCAATGCGCGTCGATTTAAAATGTCTTACCTGAAAGAAGCTGTTCTGCAAAGGCAAGATGTTCTTTGTCATTGGCCATTCCAACAACAAGAGCCAAAGGCCCTCCTGGTTTAACAGTTTCTATCACATCTGATAAGGCCTTTGCCGATGCCTCGGTATGAGCTGAAAAGTTTAAAACACCTTCAGATGAATGAAGGGGCAATAAGGAGAGAAAAATAAGGATAGATTCTTGCTAAAAAACCTCCATCAACAAGTATGCTGGATGCTCCATCAAGCCCAAGCACTGAAGTTTCTTCTCTTGTAAGAAATTGGCTTCTCCCAGGCAGTTGTGTCTTCTCTAAACCAGCTTGGATAGATGAATCAGATATATCCCATCCTTCACTTCCCAAATCCCAAAGCCATTTGATAGGATGAAAGTAGATTAGAAAGTTGTGCCCAGAATTCAATGTGTAATAAGGCGGATATAAAAACAAAGAACCACAAAGAGTATTAAAAGAAAGAAAGCAATAGCAAACATTCAACCTAATATGGTAGTCCCATTTAATAGCAACACCAGTTAAAATCAGAGTATAACACTCATCTCATAAATGAAAACCTAAGTGTTGCAGTAAGTATACTTATATGGAACTGGACAAACCATCACCAAAGAATTTGAATAGGCATGACGGCATGTAATGGTGTAACTACCTAGCTCACGGAGACAGAGAGCTGTGCAGCAAGCTGTTACTGCATTCTGGCACTGATGATTTCCCAGCAGCTGGAGTTTTACATCATACAATTCAATAAACTGCAGATATAATTTGCAAAGATTATTTGGAGGACTTGAGAAGAAAATATCATTATATTTAAACCTACTACTTATTTCAGGAGAAATAACTAATGTAGGCAATGGAACTATACCAATGGAATATCATTTGAAACCTTGATGATAATGTCACTTCTTTGATAAGGTTTTCCACAATCCCAACCAATGCATCTTGTAATGCTCCTGACACCAGGATCACAGGCAGATATGACGGGAGATTGAGTTAATAATGCTCTATCCCGGATAATTTTCTCAATATCTGATGAAAATGGACCACCAATGATAGCCTAAAAATATTTGGTATTCAGGTAACAAACTCCATGTCAGAAACCATACTGGTAATCTGCCAATCTGGAACTGTGGTAACATTGGTCTGAATAATGTGGTACCATCAGTTGAGATGTATACTACAAACAACTCAACTTTATAAATTTGATCACATAAATCTTGCTAGAAGCATCATATGTGAGAATTGCTAACAATGAGGAAACATACAAGATAAGAACAATAATGCACATGATATTTAGCCATGCAGGTACTGCACTATAGGGATGAAGCTTCATAGTTCATACATAAAATTACACTTAGAAGTAAGATACCTAGTAAATTAGTTTGATAACAAGTATCAAACTAGCATGGAGATGAACAAGCATAATGTCATACCAACCATTTATTTGAAGAGAAAAGGGAACTTCAGAATTAACCACTCAATTGGAAGTTTGGAACATAAGCTGGAACAACAAGCAAGAGCAAACTAAATCCTGATGAACATGAAAAGGAACGAAGATGAGAGAACAACATAACTGGTCGCCCCTGCTTGATGATTCCAGACTTTGCCACCGCTATGCTTTGTAAGGAACCACCCAAAGCAGCCAAATGTTCTTTACCAACTGTTGTTATGACAGATGCAGCTAGTTCAGTGCTTTGAATGATGTTTGTGGCATCTCTAGCTCCACCAAGGCCTGCCTAGGCAATCAATATAGCCAAATAATGTCACTGTGAGTGCTAGTGTTATAAGCTGAATTCAAAATTCGATTTTGAAGCATAGAAGACTATAAACTTTTGATTTGTGCTTCATCTAAAAAAAAGAGGGCAAACAATCACTAGTAAAAGCCCTTTGTGAACATACAGACGTCTTGCATTCCGAATGAAACCTAAGAATATTGTTAACTCTTCAAAACTTGTTCTGAGGACTGTATTATGTCATCCCCATCCCTATGATTCATTTCTGAGTAATACCTTGCAGTAGACACCTAATATCATATTGTTGACCACAATTTTATTTGTATCCAGATTCTGTTAAAGATACCAAACTTGTTAGACTGGTCAGTGGTCACATATTGGAAGGTCAGAGATGGACTACAACAGATCAAAGGACCAGCTATAAAAAAATGGAGTTTTGCTTCAAGAATCAGTAGCCCTGGCAAAAGTTTTTCCCAGCAGTTCAGTACAACAGGTGAATTCTTGTTATTTCACTTCCACATTTCATAATAGAAACCCATAGGTGTTAGATAACTTCTGTGAAAGCAAAGTAATAATTTTCAATCCACTTTTGGCATTATAAATCAATGTATATACACACACCATGAGAATTATAAAATATAGAAGCATTGGCATCCAACAAAAAGTTAAATAACTTACTTCGACGATAGCAACATCAACATTTTCCCGGGAGAATATAAGATATGAGAGCGCAGTAAAAACCTGCAAAACCATGTCAGTACCCTTTGAACTCATGATCATCAGTAGTGAAATGTGAGCAATTAATGACAGCAGTGTTTCTAACATTGCTAAACATTCTCAGGGAATGACATTGATTATGTTGAATTGAGTGAGAACTTAGTAATTGTAGAAACATGATATATTATCAACTGAACACCAGTACAGATGTTAACAAACAAAACACTGCTGCAGTGAGGCTGTATGAGGAATCAGCACATGCACTGGTAAAAGATCAGAAAATAAGATTGGATTAATAGCACCACATGGTGTCCTTGTATTCCTTCTTGTTACGGGCACCATCATGCTTTCCTAGACTAGCAACAGGTCATGGATTTGAACAACCCATTCATATCTATATTTACAAATATGTTTTGGTACTAAAATGGTTATCACTGTGCACATGAAATTAGATGACCTACTGAATAGAAAAAAATGGCAGCAGTGCCTGCAAGGTTTAGTGCAACCATAGATTCATGAAAGTAGTTTAGCCTACATACATTGTTTTTGTGTTTTTCCCAACAGCAAAGAATCCATTAGCACAATAATAATTCTCAAGGGAAAATGACAACATAAGAAACTAAGACCAGTATGTCTACAGCAAAAGTAAGCTAACTTTGCCAAAAACAAAACAGTTACCTCAAAGTGTGTCAGGGCTCCATCTTCTGATTCTATTGATTGATCAATGGCCTCCTTAGCATTATCAAAAATATCCCTCAACAAAGCAGATGAAACAGGACCTCCGGTTTCTCCAACAGAGATACGTTCACGAATTGTTAAAAGATGTGGGCTGCAAGATAGAGAGATGCATCATATAATTTCTGTAACCGAAGATTGATACGCAGAGAAATTCAAAAGAACTCATGTATAACCACGATCTAGATACAGTTGAGCAAATGTTTGCAACATAGTTCAGAACGAAAGACAATAGCACAAAAACAGATTATAGTCCCTTTGCACCACTTATTGTGTCAGACAGTAAATTAACAAGATATATTTTCCAACTAGAAACCAGATGATTAAAGAACTATAATGAAATGGTAGAACACCTAGTATAGCATCCCACTCTGTAGCCTTGCTCCCTTATGATATTGGACAGGAACGCAGCAGTTGAACCTTTCCCCTTGGTACCGGCAATATGAACAACCTACAAACACAATCATTCAGTTTTGTCGCGTGATTCCTCACATTATCCCTAAGCACAGAAAAACCACAAGTCATATGTAAGATGGCTGTTAACACTTTGAAACAATCAAATACAATGTGCACAGTCCCAGCAAAATCATGAAAAAAATGATAATTTGACACTCTCAAGATGTCCTGTTTGATTATGATGCCACTCAGAAACAATGAAGTAGTTCTTGGTAATGACAAATTATCAAATCTGTCTCAAAATCATACATTTCTTCTTTTCTTAAATTTACTTCAAATATTGCAAGTTGTAAGGCTCTAGACAGGTGTTAAGAGAGAGGGGAGCCTCACTGGGAAGTGGGTGTGGGGATCGCCGAGGCGACGGAGGAGGCGGCGCATACGACCGAGGTCGAAGCCGTCGTCAGAATCGGTTCCAGCGCCGCGAGGCACACCGGAGCGCTCGTAGTTGCGTAGTCGCTCCATGTACTCAGAGAACTCCCCAAGATGGGCGTCCTCGCCGAAGCCTCCGGCCATGGCAGAGAGGCCGCGGCGAACGCGATGCACCAAGCTGCGAGACCGGCTGAGAGAAACAGGGAAGCGGGATAACATGAGGTGCGGCAGTACTGCTGCCGTCGCGAAGGTCGCCGGATGATGTGGAGACGCCACCGTGTCTCCGGAGAATCGGAGATGGACTTAGAGATGAGCCGAGAGCTGGGGTTGTGATGCTTACTTCTGAATTTATCGGGAGTGTTCAGTTTAGTATTTGGGGTTGGCGGTGCGAGCCTGAGAGGGGAGGGGAAGAGGGGGAGTTCCCCAGCTTTAGAGGGAGGCTGAGGTAGCGTTAGCGTCAGACCGGATACGGAAGACGGAGAGGAGGCGGTGGCGCCGCCGGAGCCACGGGGATGGAGAGGGCGACGAGGCACCGGAGACGATGAAGATGATGGGTGAGGGAGAAAATTGGAGGCGGAGCGACGGAGATATGAGGATTACGGTTTGGTACTGGCTGGCACTCCTCGCCGGCGTCGGAGCGGAGGGGAGGTGGGGGAGAGAGGCGGGAGGCGGCGGCGGCGGCGGGAGCTCGTCCGTGAGGAGACTAGGAAGGAGATGAGGAGGGGTGAGAGACGTGGAACCGGTTCCTCTCCAGTGGCAGTCACCTCTCGCGCATCGTTCGATCTTGATCGGGCGGTGCGAAACCCCTCTCTCTCTTTCCAAAGCCCCTGCGAAGTGGGTCCCACCGGCGCGAAGCCCCCCTCGTACAGCCGTCCGATTGAGATCGGAGGGCTCCGAGGGGCGACTGCCCTCTGCAGTCGGCGATCTCATTTGGAGAGACGTTGGATCTCATTCGGATGGTCAAGGGGTTAATTTTTTTCTGTGCCATTGCAATTTTTACGGTTTGCCAATATTTCATTGGTGTGTCACTGATAGATGGGGGTCACCACAGTCACTGACAGTGGCATATAGGCAATTTCTAAAAATTATAATGGCATGCGAGTAATTTTCCCATGGTCAAACTACTATGGTGTTTTGGTTGGCTTAAGTAAACGTTAATGAAATTAATTATGGTTTTAAGTGATAATATTGTATCATATTACTAGATTTATTTGGTTGATGAGTGTAATGCATTTCGTTTACATTATAATATTTGGTTGATAAAGTGTAATATATTCTGGTAACGCCATCTAACACCATTCTAGTTAAAGTGTAATGAATTGATTATTATGTTGTAATATAATTATATAGCATCTAATATCAACCTATTCAAACCAAACAAAATCTAACACGTAATCAATTTACACTATAAACAGATAAACCGAACCAAATGCCTTGTAAATGCTAAATCAACCCCTAAATGTACATATCATAAAAATATACTCCCTCCTTTAATATAAGTCATTTTTATGCATTATTAATCGTTTAAATTTCTGATAAGTCAAACTTCTCTAATTGTAAATAATTTTATAAAAATCACCAAGAGTTATATATCAAACTAGCTAAATTGATCATAAAATATATTTTAATAATATATTTATTTAATATTATATATATTAATATATTTTTAACTTTTACCTAAATTTATTAAGGTTGAAAAAAATTAGTCAAACGATTTCTAATAGGAAACGGAAGTGATTGGAATGAAGATTAGAAAAATATGTGAATACTATAGAACAGCCGGCGATAACGCTATTCTACATCACGTGTGTAGAATAACTATTCTACACCGTTCACTTTCAGTAGTAGATTTTCTCAGTAAAATAACAATTGAGTACTGTTTTGTTCTCAGTAGTAGATTTCTCAGTAGAATAACTATTTTAGCTGTACCTTTTTTTCTTAGAGATCCATTTTTAATTAACAAGATCAATACTACAAACGAGGCTGAATTTTTCTGGCCCATCTACCGGTTGCTCGTGTCGTCGGCCCAATCGGATCCATCCGTTTCGATCGATCCAATTGGCAACCCAATTAGATCCACTAATTGTTTTGTTAACGGGTCCGCTATTAGCCGGGTTTTAGTTTTATCCGAAAGAAATGCGTCGAGATGTGATACGAGGATTTCTTTAAGAGATCGTCTATATTACTATTCGCCTAAGCATGATCAAACTGAAGTTATAATTGCGTGTTTTGATTGTCACCCTCCGAACACCGCCACCGCTAAACCCGACGGACGATTTTGTTAATATATCCACTCTCCGAACATTTAGGTGTGTTTGGTACGAAAAACTAATGTGAGTTGCGAGTTATACGTTGTAGAAAAGCAAGATGAGAAATTATTTAGTTTGATTAAATTTGATAATAAACATTTGTAATATCTTTGATGTTTGGTTGCACTATTAATACGTATTCTCAGTATAAAACACTGATTTGTTTAATAATGTGTATTTAGATCATTGCAGTAGTGAGGAAATTTTGCGATGTTTTATATATATTTAAATGATACGAAATAATATGTTTCAACTATATTTTCTAAATTTTTAATGATATGTTGCGTTAAGATAAGATTAACTTTCACAGCTTCACCGATTTATATAGTAAAAATGGCTGTTTTTGAAAATACTAGTTCGCCTCGAATCTATTTAATTAAGGGTTTGTTGTTTCAGTTTCTGGTATATTTCTAGAATTTGAAAGTGAAATAAATGGTTCAGATTCTAGACTTAGATTGTAAAAATCAGTAACTACATAATCTGAAAATAAACTACAATCTAGAAATTGATCAGAAACAACCGTTAGTAAAAATAGCTAGCTACTAAAAATCTCTAACTATCGTAAAACAAATAGATCCTAAGCTTTTGTCATTTCAACGGATCGTCGAAAAAATCAAAGGAAATACAGCCTTTATTAGCCCGTCTTGTGTTATTCCGACAAGGTGGGATAGGACGGTTATGTCCTAGTTTTTTAGAATGGGATCGTCTTATCTCGTGTTTGGTTACGAGGGATGGGATGTTCTACTTTTGTGTTTGGTTGGTGAGTTGAGAGAAATGAGACTCCACCCCGAAACCTCAGTCTCACATCGAAACATCTTCGGTCTATTTCAAAACCTACGGCACATCCCTAAATCCTTTGTCTCGAAATATTCGGCCCGACATAGAACCTCTAGCCCTGTCCCGGAGCCTCCACGCACGAGGTGGGACGAGCTCGTTCCTCATTTTTTGGGGGACAAATTCGTCCCGAATATTGGAGGAATATTCCTTGATGGGACGACTTCATCCTACCTGACTCCGAACCAAACACTGTAAAAAACGGGACCGTCTCGTCCCATCCCACCTCGTCCCTTGAACCAAATGACACCTTAGGGGCCAAGAATACGTTCGATATCGCGCCGGTTTGTCTTTTTATTCTCCTCCTTTTCTACGTTTCTTGGCGACTACTTCAGTACTTCGCCGTCGCTGTCGACGAGGCTCGCCGTCGCCATTACCGCCGCCCAGCGAATACTAATCTAAACGGGAAGCAGCGGCGAAAGTGTGCGAGGAGACTGGAGCGTGCAGAAGCAGGGGCGTCGTTGCGTCGAGTCAACGCTGCACGTGCGAGTAATCTCAATCTTATCTTATTTACTGATCAATGTGAATTCTTCGGTAGATCTCACCTAGAGCATTTATTATGTATCAGACGATCCAGTTTATATTACCCTACTAGCATTTATTGTGTATTAAAGCGATCCAGTTTCTATTAGTGTACCAACCTAGAATAGTTATTGTATATTATAGGGATCTGACATTTACTGTGTATTAGGCTATTCAGGTTTCATAGCGCTGTTTTCTAAAATGTCACGTCAGCTTTACAACCGAATGAAATACCTTTCTCAGTGGAGAGTTTCATTTCACTATTTCCTAAGCTAACCAGTATAATTAAATGCAACTAGCTCTCATGAAGTACCCTCTCTCTAGTGAAACGATTTACTCCCTCCTTCCCATTATCTCCATCATCTAACAACTTGACACGATAACCAAGGCGAGAGATATGGAGCTTAAATTCTCTTCGTATGATGTGTTTGTTGCTTTGTTTTTCCGCACTCTCAACCTACATGTACATGTGATAATGAGGAGTACTAGTAAAATAAGAAACAAAAGCGGAAGTCAAAGCCATGCATGTGGACTCTAAATCAATTTGCACATAATACGATGTGCCGCTTTAATGACTCAACTATTAGATGATGTAGATTGTGGGAAATCTGAAAAACGCTTAGATGATGGAGATAATGGGAAAGAGGGAGTAGCTCTCAATGGTTGTTTCATTTCGTTTCATCCGTCTTGGAAACGGGTTAGCACCATGTCATGGTGATGACACTACTTCCTTCTCTTTCTTCATTAATTGAATGTTATGTAAGCAAAAAATATGACGTGGCATGGTAATTAATACCATGAAACACCCCATGAAACTCCATTGTGAATAGCCTTATAAGTCTATTCACAATCGAGATTTTATAGGGGGTTTCACGGTATTAACTATCATGACATATCAGATTTTTTTGCTGACATGACATTCAATTAATGAGGAAAGAGAAGGAAGTAGTGTCATCACCATGACATGGTGCTAACCCGTTTCCAAGACGGATGAAATGAAATGAAACAGCCACTAAGAGCCAAATTGTTTCATTAGAGAGAGGGTATTTCATGAGAGCTAGTTGCATTTAATTATACTGGTTAGCCTAGGAAATAGTGAAATAAAACTCTCCATTGAGAGAGAGTATTTTATTCTGTTGTAAAGCTGATGTGACCTTCTAGAAACAGTGTTATGAAACCTACCAATGTGAATAGCCTAAAGGTCATCCAGCATAAATATAACGGAGTGGAGACTCCTTCGATTGCTGTGAAGTGTGTTTCGTCACGCGAAACATTTTTCGACATTCATTGGACCTCGATCAGGCAGTGCAAAGAGAGCGGCCCTCTACAATCGATGAAATCGACAGCAGATGATCTCAAATCGTATTCTAGTGGTAGTATACTTACTATATTTGTGTATTATAATATATTTTACGGATAAATATATAACTATAACCTTAAATTAATTTTATTAGATCAATCGTAAATATATATTAATATTATATTTATTTAATATCGTAGAAGTTAATATATAGTTATTTAAATTTAATCAAAGATGAACGTTAGAAAAGTTAAATAGATTTTAGCACTCCTGACTCTCTTAATCTCAAAAATAATTAGTATCTGTTCGTTAATTCAAATGTATTATTATTGTGTGCTAATTCTTTGAGGTATCATATGCGTTAGCTAGCTCCAAAGGACAAAAATATTGTAATGTCTATGCTCAAATAATCAGATTTGGATTTCCTGTCATTTTTTTTCAGATATGGTTTTAACTTTATTAAATTGGCATATTCTAGGCTTGCTTACAGTTGTGATACTGTCTAAGAATATATATATGCACACTAGTGGTATCTGATTGCTTTCTGAATAGCTTTATCAGTTGTGTTTGGGAAGTTAAATGGAATCATTGAAGATTTGCTTAAAAAGCGGCTTCGATTATTGGCCACTTTGTTTTTATGGTAAAAAAACAGATGATTTCATCATATAGTATAGATATGTGTGATGAATCATTAAATCTTTTGAGATTAGGATCTGTTTGGTTCAGATTTTTGAACTAGCTCTCTAGCTCAGAAGCTGGAATCAGAACCAAACAACTCTTTTGGTCACCCAGCTTTTTTAGAATATGCAGATTGTCGTAGTACAAATTTGAAAGCTGGTATAACCCAGATTTTACAGCTTCTTAGTTCAACTTTGAATGAATATTACCTATCATGCTATTAAAACATATCAGTTCATGTAAAATTTGAAAAAGTGAAATTTTAGTAAAATATATCATTTTAGTGTAATTTAAAAATATATAATTTTAATATAAACAATACAAAATTTCATGATTAGAATGATTTACATGTAAAATTACACATTAATAATGTAACTGAACATCATGAACTACCAAAATATAAATCCGCAACTATTTCAACCAAACAGTTTATCAGCTTATCTATAGATCACAGTTCACAACAACTTTTTCATAGCTCACAACTCACAATAATTTTTTTAGAATCTACAGCTCAACCAAACACACCCTAGATTGGGTAGGATTTGTTGGGTACTATATTACCTAGTATTTGTTAGATGTAGCTTAGTCAAGAATAAATAAGTGTTGTGTTATATCTTATCACAATAATACCCCTAGATAGAGTATGTTAAAAGCTCAATGGAAGAGATGCAATTTCCTATATACCTCATGAATAAATGAATAAAAGGAGATATCCCCAAGGGCAAAGGGGACATATCCCCTTGATTTATGTTTTAAATTTCAGAGCATATTTAGTTATGATGTTGATTCCGAAAAAGTTGTTATGAGTTGTAAGCTATAAAAAAACTATTGTAATCTGTGAATCGAACCGTGAAAAATTTATGAAGTTGTTTGGTATAAAATAGAAGAAAAATAAATGAACCGGTATATAACTAAAGAATGACATGATGGATAATTATCGTCCAACTTTGAGCTAAGAATCTGCAAAATCTAAAGCGGAGACAACTTTCATTTTATACACGAAAATCTAGTGTGTTTCAAGAATCTGGTTAGTGGGCGAGCTGTTTAATTTAGATTTTAGTTTTTTTTCACTAAGAAACCAAATAAAAAAAGCTGAACCAAACACGACTCTTTTAACTCTTTTAAGGGAAGAGAGCCCTTGCCATAATCAATTCATTAGAGTAAAGATATTTCTTTGCACCAACAGCTTTGTTCTCAATTATGTACTCATGGAATTATGGGAATGAATATGATTCCATCTTGCTGATGATCTATATATGCAGTGGAAAGTGATGAGGATATAGCACAAAGTAATTAACAAAGGAGCAAATGAAACATCTTAGCTGGAGAGAATCAATTTATTCAGCTGTTTAGCTTTGTCAAGTGACATCAGTTTGCTAACTAGATGTGACTAATCCACAGTACAGATGCAAAGAGAATAACTAGCTAGAAAAGAACTTAATTCCTCTTCTCAACAAATACTTTAGTTTTAAAATAAAGTTAATAAAGTAATTATAAACGCTAATACTATGAAACCATATATAAATAATATTAAGATAGTGTTTTGTTCGTTGCATAAAAAGAAATGAAATGGTTCTTGAATATCGATCAATATAAATTGTTTGATTTGAGAAATAGGATGGTACCGACTACTGAGTGGAACCGAATAATCCTCGAAAAATATTTCTTATAGATAATGATCCATGTGTACCAATTACTGTGGTTATAAGTATACTTGTTTTTTTAATATATATAATTTAGAGAGTATATTGCAACCCAAATCAGTCACAAGTGAATTTTTTATAATACCAAACAAGTGAATTTTTGATAATACCAAACAAGTGAATTTTTGATAATACCAAACAAGTGTTTGACAAGATAGATGGGCGTGCAATGTGCTTGATTTGATGTCTGTGGTCATACTAAATTTTTTGTTTGATGTTCAGTGATGAAGTTTCTAAATTTACTAAATTTTAATTTGGATGCAAACGCAATGTGTGGTGTTTGGTGAGGAAGCTTCTAATATTACTAAATTTTAATGTGGAAGCAAACCTAGCCAATTTTTGGTCAGTTTTATATGGTTAGTTCATACTATAGAAAATCGCCACTATTTAGATTCGTTGTACCGAAAGGAAGTCGAAAGATGTCGTTTTGTATTTTTACGTGTATTTTGGACATTTTTACGATTAAATTAGTACTTTTGGTAAAGAGAGATTATTGAATCTGATTGTCATTCACTCTATTTAATATGGACAAACATGTAAATATACACACAATTTAAATTTTCCTTGGTATATGAAATTATGTGCAAAACAACTTCCTTTTGAAAACTGGAGAGAAATTCAATTCTAAATGCAATATTATAGTATGAAGAGAGTAATACATTAAAATGGTAAATTTAACAAAACACTAGATTTGATACGTATGTATCATACAACATATAGTTAAAAAAATATATATATTGGTCTGATATATTTTTTAGATTAATAGCTGATATGTGGTTATTAGTTATAATAGAAATCAAATAAAAATCAAACCAATTATTGTGGTTATTGTTTTGCAAAGTTTATTGTAGAACACATATTTTAGGGGTCGGTGCATCACTAAACCCTATTTCCATCACTTCCGGATGCTGACAGGTGGGCCCTACTAGTTAGCCACAGTTTCTCGTCATATCTCCCTTCTTCACACTCCTGTCGCATAGATCGGACCAAAGCAAACGGAAAAATCTCAAATCAGAGGTATACTCTAAATGATTCTAAAAAATAAAGAATCATTAAAATTAATTCTTTCGCTCCCTACTTATAGGGAGAGTACACAAGAACTCAAACTTAGGGACTCTTGGAAAGAAATCCATTTAAACCAATTTGTATCCCAAAAAATCCCAAAATGCTATATAGAAAGTCAAATTTTAGAGATACTCTTAAAGATGTTATATCCCAAAACACTATAAAAAAAGTCAAATTTTAGAGATACTCTTGGAGATGTTCTAACGGTAGTCTAAAAAACCAAAGAAAAATGCTAAAAATGTGAGTGGGTTAGTGGATTGAATCCTCTTGTACTTCGGCCACAATGTGGTCTCCATTGCAATGCCTAAACTTTATATTGAATAATGCAAAACATATGTAGTTATTAAACCACTTCTATACAGACCCCTAAAATGTGGGGGTCTAGGGTGGTTTCACCACCTGCCCTACCCCAGGATTAGCCCTAGCTAGGAGGTGATTTTGCTTGGATAAGAATAGACATCATGTGCACTTTTTGACTAATTCCTTGGCGTCATTGTTGGTTGATGGATAGTAGTCAGTATAAGCCTAGTTAGAAGGCCTTTCCGACAATTGTCCTTGCCCTAGCATAATTGTCACATGCTCTAGTATGAACTTCATTAAGGATTTGGAGGCCCTCGATCGACGAGATGCACTTTTGAAGTATTCTCATTGAAGCCACACATGCTTGTCTCATCTTGTTAGTCATTTGACTAGGGTCCTATCTTTTGGAACTATACCTTTTACGATGAGATCGATGAACGTCTATCTGTAGTCGTTTCTATCCTCGAGCATGGTGATGGTTGCTGATGGATTGATGTTTTGATGCTCGCTGTCCTTGATCGAGGGTTTGGTAAGTTTTTGGATGAATACGTCTTTAGGGACTATCGATTAGGAATAGCTAAGGAAGGATAGGGTGTCGGCTAATGAATTATCATCGTAAGGAAGGTGATGGAACTCAAGACCGAAGAATTTGCCCTCCAGTTTTTGGGCCTCAGTGCAACAGGCATCTATCTTTTCACTGGCGTAGGACCAATCCTTGTTGACTTGATTGAAAGCCAGCTTGGAATCTCCATAAACCACAAGTCATTTGACTCCGAGGGATATGGATATTTAGAGGTCGTGTATCATGGCTTCATATTCTGTTACGTTGTTCAAAACTTTTAACAATAGCCATAGTATATAATGCAACTCTTCTCCTTTCATATATTTTAGGAGGATCCCCGCATCGGTGCCATCTATGTTGAGGGAGCCATCGAAGTACATTGTCCATAATTATTTTTCTTCACGGCTAGGAAGTACTTGTATCTCGGTCTACTTAATAAAAAAAATCTGTCAGGGCTTGGGATTTTAGGCGGTACATGAATGAAACTCCATCATGTATTCCCCATTTCGATGACCCATTTCATGATTCATCCCATGACATCTCGATTGTGGAGTATGTTGCCCAAGGGGTATTCTATTATGACCACGATCTTGTGGCTTATAAGTAATGCTTTAATTTCTAGGCAGTCAGTAGGATGACGTAAAGGAGTTTTTGTAATTGTGGGTATCTTGCTTTGGATAGGTCATTGGACTAGAAAGACGTGTCCCTCCTCGGGTTGCTCAACCACTATGAGTGTGCTAACGACATTGGTTATGGTGTTGATGTAGAGGAGGAGTACCTCCTATGGGTTATGAGCTGAGAATTGGTGGTGAGGTCAAAATTTTCTTTAATGCATAAACGCCTCATCAACTTCTGTTGTCCATTAAAATTTTTCTTCCTTCTTTAATAGCTTGAAGAAGGGAGCTTTTCTTTCCCCTAGACGAGATGAATCTCCCAAGTGTTGTCATGCAATCGGTGAGTTTCTAGACTTTCTTGGCATTATTGGGATTTTTCCATCTTCATTATTGATGTGATCTTGTCCAAATTGGCTTCAACACCTCGGTTACTTATGATAAACCCGAACAATGAGCAGTTGGACATATGGTACGTCAAATGTAATTAGTATAGTTACCGAGCCAAGAAGTATTGAGCTATGCCTAAGTATGATACCATGGAATGGGAACTTGTCCTTCTGAAGACTGTCGACTGGGATGCCAAGATCAACGACGGATTGACGAAAGAGGATGTCTAGTCCACTTCCTCTATCGATCAGGACCCAATTCATGCGCACATTGAATATCACTAGGTCGACGACTAGCGCCCAACCCCCGATTTTCGGGACATTCATCCACTGGTCTTCTCGAGAGAAAGTGATTGAGGCTTCCGACCATCGTGGTTATTGGATTCCTTCAAGCTCTGCGACATTGATACACCAATCTAGGACATTTCGCTGTTGTTTATCTTCGTTTGGTATGGGACCTCCGAAGACAACATTTATCGTCTTATGAGGCTCCTGAGAATAGTCATTGTATTGAGGTTGACTATCCTTTCCTAAGACATTGACTCCCCTATCATCACCTAGGTTCCGGTGAGCCCTGATACTTTGTTCAAACTGATTGCCTTTCGTGCATCAACGCTTCTCTTGATTGGTGGCAGACGGTGTTTCTTCGGTCATTGTGACGAGGTTGGCCAAGAATAACTGGTTGTCTTTGAATCAATTGGACCGTCTGGACTTCATGTGTCGACACTGGGCTATCTGACCATTCGTGGTGGTGGAGGTGATGCAGTGCTCAGGGCTTGCCGAGGCCTGCAAATGACCTAGTCATTTGTCTCGCCATGCCACCTATCTTGTGGAGGGGTCCGATAGGATGAGCTATCTCGCTCGATCTTCGACAAGCGTAAATCTCCCGAGCTTGAAGATGGAGCTGGCGTGAATGAGAAAATCTAAAGGACGTGTTATCGAATCCCGGTGAAAGCGATGCAACCCCCTACCTAGCATGCCAACTATGGTGAACCACTGACCAATCTACTTAAGGGGTATCCTAGGTGGTGATTAGATGTGTGTAAGAGAAGTATAATGCCTTCAAACCTGATGGTCGACTTTAGAACATAAAGACCAAGTTTTATACTTGGTCAGACCTTCTAGAGGATAATATCCCTACATCTAGTGTTTTGGTGTCTATTATGATGGTGGATCTTATAATAAAACACAATCAATCTATTAAAGCTTTAGCGTCAAAAGCAAGAAAAATATGTTAAGGCTCGATGAACAGATAAATGAGCTTGATGATAGATGCCTCTAAGATCTCACCTCCTTTATATACTCAAGAAGTAATCCTAACAATCTCACGACTTTATCCCAAGGAGAACTTAAATTCCCTACCAAACTTAGATATTAAATCACTAATTACAAGAATTCTAGTATAAATAAACTTCTAGATATCATAGCTTAACTACCCGATAAATACTCTACTTTTTTATCGAAACTAAATCCCTATTCATAAACCATACTAGACGGTCGATGTTAATCTTGGCAAAACAAACTCGGACACATAAATATATTTGAAAAGAAATACAAACAATCAACTTTTGACATAATTTAAGCAACAATGAAGCCAAATTAAAGTAGTGTATGACTGTAGCTTTCTGCATAACTTTTGTTGAATAATAACATACGGTACCAAGCTTAAGAATTTTTTCCTCAAAGCTACAAACAGCTTTCAAAACATCGGATTGTTATCTCATGATTTCACGGAGAGGTGCTTTTAAAAAAACAGCTAAATTTTAGCTAAATTTAAAACTATTCTCTTGGGACACGCATAAACACCGACAAAATCGGGAAAATATTCTGTACAATCGCTCATTTTGTGCAATCGTGCAATCAAACGATATGGTGCATCCAATCAAGCGATTCAACGGTTACATATGAAAGTGGTTAAAAGTAAAAAAATACTAGGTTTCAAGTGAATGCACCAGATCGCTTGATTGGTTATACCAGATCACTTGATTGGATATACCACATTGCTTGATTGCACGATTACACTAATATAAATGATTGTACATGATATTTCCCGACAAAATCTAGGATGCCATTCTCTAAAAAATGCTGATGCTTAAATGCCGCGGTGAAACGTGTGGGCGGGACGAGACGGCGGTGGTGGTGTCGGTGTCTTGCACCGCAAGTCCGCAAGGACTTGCGCCGCGCGTCGCCGCCAGGCTTTGACCGCCGTGCGCCTCGCCTGGTATATTTGAGGTCGATCCGCTGCGCGCCTCACAGAGCCACTCATCGCCCAGACGACGCCTCATGCCCTCGGCTGCCGCGGCCGCCGGGCCGTTGGCGGAGATGGTGGCGAGTGGGGGACCCGAGCCCTTGTTCCTGCGCCCGATCTTCCTCCATGGGGTGAGCGCCGCGGCGCACCTGCTTGTAGCGCTCGCCGTCGCGGGGCGGTTGGTTTTCTGCTGGTGCCGCGTCTCTGGTGGCCGCAGCAAGGATGGGGCCGTGGGGTGGAGAGGAGACGGTGGTGGGTTTCGGTGGCGTCGGCTCGCGGCATCCGCAACGTGGGCCCTGGGCGCGATCGAGCTCCTCCTCGCCGCGTACTCGGGATACTTGGGCAGTGTTGCCGGGTGGCCGCGCGACGCGGTGGTTGACCAGGCGGACGCCGCCACGCGCGCGGTGGCGTGGCTACTACTCGCGGCGTACCTGCAGTTCCAGTTCGGGTGGCGCCGCGAGGAGCGGTTCCCCGCACCGCTCAGGTTCTGGTGGGTGCTCTTCCTTCTTCTCTCTGTTCTCGCCGTCGCCGTCCACGTCGTGACGAGCCTCGATGGGCTTCCCGTGCCCGTTTATTCGTGGGCACTCGACGCTGTCTCGGTCCTTGCAGCCGTGGTGCTGATTTTCGCCGGTTTCCTTGGGAAGAGGGAGCCTGCCGGCTCAGCTGCCGAGGAGCCTCTGCTGAATGGTGCAAGTGAGACGGCCGACGAGAACAACAATAATAATAGCGGCGATGCGTCGATGTTCACCGGTGCCGGCTTCCTCAGCGTCCTCAGCTTCTCGTGGATGGGTCCCCTGCTCGCCGTCGGACACCGGAAGACCCTTGACTTCGACGACGTCCCGGGCCTCGACCCCGGTGACAGCGTCGCTGGTCTTCTCCCGTCGTTCAAGACCAACCTCGAGGCGCTCTCTGGCGACGACTCTGGCCGGAAGGTCACGGCGTTCAAGCTCACCAAGGCCCTGGTGCGCACCGTATGGTGGCACGTCGCGGTGACCGCGCTCTACGCGCTGGTGTACAACGTCGCCACCTACGTCGGCCCGTACCTCATAGACTCGCTTGTGCAATACCTCAACGGTGATGAGAGGTACGCGGGCAAGGGGCCGCTCCTTGTCACTGCCTTCATCGTTGCCAAGGTGTTCGAGTGTTTGTCGCAGCGCCACTGGTTCTTCCGGTTGCAGCAGGCCGGGATCCGCGCGCGGTCGTCTCTCGTCACCGTCGTCTACCAGAAGGGGCTGGCGCTATCTAGCCAGTCCAGGCAGAGCCGCACAAGCGGCGAGATGATCAACATCATCAGTGTGGACGCCGACCGCGTCGGCCTCTTCACATGGTACATGCACGACCTTTGGTTGGTGCCGCTGCAAGTGGGCATGGCATTGTTCATCCTGTACTCCACCCTCGGGCTTGCCTCTCTTGCTGCACTTGGCGCTACCGTGGTCGTCATGCTTGCCAATGTGCCTCCAGGGCAAATGCAGGAAAAGTTCCAGAAGAAGCTGATGGACTGCAAGGACGTCAGAATGAAGGCAACATCCGAGATACTACGCAACATGAGGATCCTTAAACTGCAGGGGTGGGAGATGAAGTTCTTGTCCAAGATCATCGACCTGAGGAATACGGAGACGAACTGGCTCAAGAAATATCTTTACACATCGACCGTTGTTACCTTCGTGTTCTGGGGAGCTCCAACCTTTGTTGCAGTTGTGACCTTCGTAGCTTGCATGATCATGGGGATCCCGCTGGAGTCAGGGAAGGTGCTATCTGCACTGGCCACATTCCGTGTGCTGCAGGAACCGATATACAGTCTTCCTGACACGATCTCAATGGTGATTCAGACAAAGGTGTCTCTTGACAGGATAGCATCCTTTTTGTGCCTCAAGGAATTGCCGACGGATGCTGTGCAGAAGCTGCCAAATGGTAGCTCAGGTATTGCAATTGAGGTCACAAATGGGTGCTTTTCATGGGATGCCTCACCTGAAGTGCCAACATTGAAGGATCTGAACTTTCAAGCTCGAGAGGGCATGCATATTGCAGTCTGTGGAACTGTCGGCTCTGGAAAATCAAGCTTGCTGTCTTGCATTCTTGGTGAGATTCCAAAGCTATCAGGAGAGGTTAAGACTTGTGGGACAACGGCATATGTCAGCCAATCGGCATGGATACAGAGTGGTAAGATTCAGGACAACATACTGTTTGGCAAACAAATGGATAATGAGAAGTATGATAGGATCCTTGAGTTGTGCTCGCTGAAGAAAGACTTGGAGATATTGCCATTTGGTGACCAGACGGTCATTGGAGAGAGAGGCATCAACCTTAGCGGTGGTCAAAAGCAAAGGATTCAGATAGCCCGAGCTCTGTATCAGGACACAAACATCTATTTGTTTGATGATCCTTTCAGTGCAGTTGATGCTCATACAGGATCCCACTTGTTCAAGGTATGATATGATCTTTTATTCGATATAATTAAGTTTGTGAACATGTTGCATAAGGTTTTCTACCTTTTGTAGGAATGCTTGCTTGGAGCTTTGGCTTCAAAAACAGTGGTTTATGTCACTCATCAGATTGAATTCCTACCTGCAGCTGATCTTATTCTGGTAATAATTTCATTGAGCAAACATTTCATGTGTATTATGGCCATAAAGTTTACATATATGCATGTCCTTAGGCCTTAGCAGGTAATTGACTAACTGTTATGTAGGTCATGAAAGGTGGGAGAATAGCACAAGCAGGCAAATACAACGAAATACTTGGATCAGGGGAAGAGTTCATGGAACTGGTTGGTGCTCATAAGGATGCTCTTACAGCTCTGGACGCGATCGATACAAATGGAGGCAGTGAGGCTTCCTCTTCTATAGCAAGCCTGTCTAGGTCAGCGTCAGTTGAGAAGTCAGATAAACAAA
The DNA here is from genome assembly GCA_019279435.1 of Zizania palustris. NCBI lineage: Eukaryota > Viridiplantae > Streptophyta > Magnoliopsida > Poales > Poaceae > Zizania > Zizania palustris. Next base: position 78,280,012 of record JAAALK010000288.1, on the reverse strand, counting down.
AGGAAAAAGAAGACGATGCCAATGCTCAGAGTGGGCAGTTGGTGCAAGAAGAAGAAAGGGAGAAAGGAAGGGTGGGGTTTTGGGTCTACTGGAAGTACCTCACCTTAGCTTACAGAGGAGCTCTTGTACCATTTGTGTTGCTGGCTCAAATACTTTTCCAAGTCCTTCAGATTGCTAGCAATTACTGGATGGCCTGGGCTGCCCCTGTGTCGAAGGACATTGAGCCTCCCGTGAGCATGTCAACCCTGATCTACGTCTATGTTGCCCTGGCTCTTGGAAGCTCCCTGTGCATCCTTGTAAGAGCACTCTTTCTCGTGACAGCTGCATACAAGACCGCTACTCTGTTGTTCAACAAGATGCATATGTCCATATTCAGAGCTCCTATGTCATTCTTCGATTCCACTCCTAGTGGACGCATTTTGAATAGAGTAAGTCATATGCATTTGCACAGATTTCTAAAGGGCTCAGTTTATTTTCTGGGCACGTGCTAACAGATTTAAACTGTCTAGGCTTCAACTGATCAAAGCGAAGTGGACACCAGCATTGCTAGCCAGATGGGTTCTGTTGCATTTTCCATCATACAACTTGTTGGAATTATTGCTGTGATGTCTCAGGTTGCATGGCAGGTTTTTGTTATTTTTATTCCTGTGATTGCTACCTGCTTCTGGTATCAGGTACTTTTGCTTACTTTGTTCTTCTTGCCCGTTTAACTGCAAGATCAACACCCCTCATCACATTTATGATTTTGCAGCGTTACTACATTGATACAGCCAGAGAGTTGCAAAGACTTGTAGGGGTTTGCAAAGCTCCCATCATACAACATTTTGCAGAATCAATAACAGGATCAACAACCATTAGAAGTTTTGGCAAGGAGAACCAGTTTCTATCAACTAATAGCCATCTAATGGATGCATTTTCTAGACCGAAATTTTACAATGCTGCAGCAATGGAATGGCTTTGCTTCCGCCTGGATATGCTGTCATCCCTTACTTTTGCCTTCTCTTTGATATTTTTGATCAATCTTCCGACTGGTTTCATCGATCCAGGTATGGTAACACTATTTGTACTGAAAATGATTCCAGTAGGTGTCTAGGTGAGACCTTAGTCAATATGGGCTTGCAGCTAATGTTGCATCTTACACACTTTCAGGAATTTCTGGTCTAGCAGTCACATATGGGCTTAATCTGAACATGCTCCAAGCATGGGTTGTATGGAGCATGTGTAATCTGGAGAACAAGATCATATCAGTAGAGAGAATTCTGCAATACATGAGCATTCCTGCAGAGCCCCCTCTTTCCATACAAGACGATAAATTGGCACATGACTGGCCATCCGAAGGAGAAATCGTGCTAAATAACCTCCATGTAAAGCTCTCTACCATCTTACATCCCTTTCCCCTGTTACTGTGTTATTTTGAATAAGCTACATGGCATTCTGTCAATAACCTGACAAGTTCAGTGTACATGCAGTGGAAAATTAGACCCAGTAATTTGCCGAATTCAATATCTCTGCGAAGGAATTAATTTGGGCAAGTACATATATTCTTAAAATTTCTGTTGGATGCAGGTGAGATATGCTTCACAGCTGCCATTTGTTCTGAAGGGCCTTACTATCACATTTCCTGGAGGCATGAAGACTGGTATTGTGGGAAGAACCGGCAGTGGCAAATCGACTCTCATACAGACCCTTTTCCGTATTGTGGACCCTACCATTGGTCGGACACTAGTAGACGGCGTTGACATCTGCACCATTGGGCTACATGATCTGAGATCTAGACTAAGCATTATTCCACAAGAACCAACCATGTTCGAGGGGACTGTGAGAAGCAACCTTGACCCTCTTGGAGAGTACACTGATGATAAAATCTGGGAGGTAGCTTCACTCTTCACATGCTTCATCGTTGTCAGCTGCTACACAGGCACACGTCGATTTATAGACTTATTATTGTGAAGTTATATTATGAATCAATATCTTGCTCTCCATTTCAGGCCTTGGATTGCTGTCAGCTAGGAGATGAAGTTAGGAAGAAGGAGCTGCAACTTGACTCGCCAGGTCCGTTTGATATCTACATTTTGACTTGTACCCAGCCATGCAGTCCAAACCCTACTATTTGTTTCGCATCTCTCCCGTTAAAGCTATTCACAATTGGGGTTTCACGGGAGGTTTCTTTGTATTAATTACTATGACACATCAGATTTTTTACTGACATGATATTCAATTAATGAGAGAAGAGAAGAAAGTAGTGTCATCACCATGACATGGTGCTAACCCATTTCCAAGACGGATGAAACAAAATAAAACGTCTGCTGAGAGCCAAATCGTTTCATCAGAGAGAGGATATTTCATGAGAGCTAGTTGTATTTAATTACACTGGTTAGCCTAGGAAATAGTGAAATGAAACTCTCCACTGAGAAGGGTATTTCATTTGGTTGTAAAGCTGATGTAATCTTTTAAGAAACAGTGTTATAAAACTCACTACTGTGAATAACCTAATCTCTTACTGAGTTACTGTCTTTTTCCGATTTTGCCACGTGGTCCTTGATATTCTTCTGAAAATTCTCCCGATTCGGCTTGCAGTGATAGAGAATGGCGAGAACTGGAGCGTGGGTCAGCGTCAGCTGGTCTGCCTTGGGCGGGTGATCCTGAAACGGAGCAAGATCCTGGTGCTCGACGAGGCTACTGCTTCAGTCGACACCGCCACGGACAACTTGATCCAGAAAACGCTGAGGCATCAGTTCTCAGACGCGACGGTCATCACCATAGCTCACCGGATCACCTCGGTCCTCGACAGCGATATGGTCCTGCTCCTTGACAACGGTGAGCCTTCGACTACCAATCAATCACAGTTACCACTAACCATCCAGTTCTTCCAGTAATCTTATTGGGTTGGTTTACCACCATCCAACCAGTTCATCCAGTAATCTTATTGGGTTTGTGGCGTCTGTCTGGCGAACACCGCCGGCAACGTTTGCAGGTGTGGCCGTGGAGCGCGGCACGCCGACCAAGCTGCTGGAGGACAAGTCGTCTCTCTTCGCAAAGCTCGTCGCCGAGTACACGATGAGGTCGACGCACACGTAGCACTAGCAGAGGCAGAGCCGACACAACGGCGGACTGCCGTTGAGGCTGGCTGACACCCACGTACGTCGATGATGCCGAAAAGTCACTAGCCGGATGCACAGTTGCGTGCCGGAATGCTGGATCCACCTCACAGTGGTGCCCACGATGCCGTGCTAATTCACATGTTCTGAAGCTGATTCTCAACAAGGGGAAGATGCTTAGGGGACAAGTGGTGTATTAATCTAGGGTTGATGCCTGAAGAAAGTGGTAGCAGATCATTAGGGGAGCAGCCGAATCCTGACCGTTTCGCACGTTGTAGGCAGGCGACTACTATTACACGATGGGGACTGAGAATTTTGGGGGATAATACTGTAATCCGATAGTGAACGTGCTTATAATAAGTTCGTGGTGATAATCATCTGAATAAAACAGTGAAGCATTTGCGTGTATACAGACGTCCTGATTATTCCCGATCTGATCATTGCTGTTGTGACTTCAAAATGAGTATGAATGAAATGTGCACACTACTGTACACCGTCCAGACAGGGAAGAGAAAGATAAAGAGAGAAATGAAATAGAACAAAATGCGTCAAGTCTAAACACACACACATATATATATATAGGAGCATTATTCTACATCATATGTGTAGAATAACTATTCTACACCGACTACTTTCAGTAGTAGATTTTTTCAGTAGAATAACAATTGAGTACTAATTTTTTTCAGTAGTTGATTTCTCAGTAGAATAACTATTCTACACCCGTGGTGTATGATAGCATATATATATACTCTTAATACTTAACGCCCCTTAAATTTAAGGTAGTTCTGACACATTAAGTTTTAGTAAATGATACCTATGTTGCGCCTGAGTTTGAGCTTTAGTGAAGAAATCCACAACTTATAACTATATACCAGAGCTCAATAATTTCCTAGTGACAATTAGATCTAGTGGAGACGACAACTCTAATATGTTTGGTAAACTCATGCTTCACATGATTATTAGCAATTTCTATGTCTCTAATATTATCACAAAGAAGAGGTATAGGGTCATCACATGAGATACCCCAAAATCAACCAATAACCATCGTAGCTATGCAATCTTAGAAGTAAAAGTAGCAAGTACACAAAGTTCTACTTATGTACTAGACGTAGAGATTGTCGTTTATTTCTTGGACTTCCACACAAGAGGAGAGGAACCAAGAAGAATACAGTAGCCTGTGACAAAGTGATGATCTATCGGATCACATGCCCAAGTAAATTCTAAATAAACATGGAGCTTAAGTAGACTATCATGAGAGTAAAACAAGCTCTGAGATGATGTCCTCCTTAAGTATCACATCACATGAGGTAAAATGTCCAAAATGAGTAGAAATAGGAGCACTCACAAAATGACTCAAAATATGGATGTCATGAGCAATATCCGTCCGGGTAACAATGAGATAAATCAAGCTACCCACAATGTGCATGTATCGAGAGGGATCCTCAAGTGGTGTGCATCAGAAGGACAAAGATGCAAATAATGATCCGTAGGTGTGGCAACAATTCGATCATCAGTAATACTCGAACGAGTAATCAGATCATGTATATATTTGGACAGAGACATAATATCCCATTGTAGTTTGGAGCACTTGAATCCCCAAGAAAAAACTAAGGGGACCCAAATCAGTCATCAGAAACTATGTGTGAAGTTGTTCTTTCACCTTAAAAATATGTTCAACATCATCACCTATGATCAACATATCATCCATATATAGAAGAAACAAAGTACATCCATGTGGAGAGAGATGGAATGAATAAAGCCGGATCATGTTCACTAGGAACAAAGCCAACAATGTGGATCATAGAGACAAATCGCTCAAACCAGGCACAAGGAGCTAGCTTGTTTGAGACCATATAATGCCTAAAGGTGGCCGCATATAGATAATCTCATGTAGATTATCACACATAAAATCATTTTGAACATCCATATGAAAGATAATCCAAGAACAGTTGGTTGCCACAACAATCAATGTGTGAATAGTGGTCATGTGAGCAATAAGGACAAAGGTCTCATCATAATCAAGGCCCTAAGTTTGCTATAAACCTCTAGTAACAAGACGCTCTTTATACCACTCAACAGAACCATTTGACTTGATCTTAACCTTAAACACCAACTTGCATGTAATAGGTACCACATGAGATGGTAATGGAACAATATCCTAAGTATGAGTGTGATCAAGAGCAGCAAGTTCTTCAGACACATCATGTTGCTATTCTGGAATGTTAGAGACTTCTTGATATGTGGATGACTCATAAAGCATAACTATCTCATAGGAAAGAACCAACCTAGAAAGAGGACTAAGAGTGGTATGATCCCGAAGATGGTAACTGGGACCAACTAGAGACTCATCGAAAATAGTGTGTCTCACTGGAACTAGGAACATCACGAGAATCAAGAATAGATGGTGGTAGTGGAGGTAGATGTGAAGAATGACGTGTATAAATATGAGTGATCGGTGGTTTGGGTGGAAGAGGAGTGGAAAGACATGGGGAGGACTCGGGAAAAGTAAGAGGAACTGGTGGTAGAGAGGTGGTAAAATAGTGATATCTAGAGAAGATAGGAGGAAGAGATAAGAATAATATAGATTCTGTGGGAGAATTGGAGGACTTTGTGGAAGGTTTGTGTTGGTGTCATTTTTGGTCACACGCATGACTTGAGAGATCTCCTTAACTCCAATGTAGGTCCTACAATCTTGGAAGGTTTTGAGCATGCCAATCAATTTGACCCTGCAATTGATAAGGGACAATGAAAACCTGTTAGTAGCAATATCGATCGGCTATCGAGCCGATGACCATGATGATAAGAAATAATTGAGAATATCGGTGTCTATCGGCTAATGAATCGATAGACAAAGCCATACCATCGGGATCGGTTACACCATCAGACCGACATGTGGATAACGCATTGCACACAAGAAGCCGATGAATAACCCTCGATGTCAATGAGGTGTAACATAGAATTAAAGATAACCTATTGACTTGTACTCCAACAGAAAATAAATCTAACATACCAGAGAATGCATTCATACTATTAAATCATCATAACAACAAGATCAGACCTAACCAATATAGTTGATAAATCATGAATAATTAATAGTATTTTAACATATTGAGCATGCTTTATTCAGATGAATGGTGTACAACATAAATCAGATACAATACATCAAGATGTCGGACTCAACCGATGAAGCCTCAAACTACGATACCCAACTTATATCAATCTAAGAGATCATAGTGATGTAGCCTTAGACCTAGCAAATGCGCTAAGATAAACCAACTATCGTACTGACCAAGCTAATGCTTCAAGAGATCGAAACGATGCAGCCTCGAAAGACACCGATCTAGCCAATATGATACTCGGTGTGGCGAGACTCACCTCTTCGCTGGAGATCGAAGCGATGCAGCCCAGCTCCGAGTGCCAAGTACCGCCGGGATTAACCTTGAAAACCAAGGGTGACGATCCGTTGAGAGTAGTTTGTTATTGTGTTTGTCAATATTCTTTTTTAACCTAACTAATGGATACATATTTATAGTCTGAAGACTTGTCGTCCAATGTAATCTACATTGTAACTGATTGTCTTTATCTCTGCCTTCTTCATATCTATAAGCTCCTTCATATCCGGCGATGTATAACAATACGAATATGATTCTTTGACTAACCTTTAACTGAATTATTTTGACTTCTGTTGACCATGCTGTTAGGCATGAGCCTCACCAATTTTTGCTATCAACATATTATAAAAGAAAGGACGATCCTCAACAAAGGTAACATCACGTGAGATACAAATGCAACGAGAAGAAAGATCATAACAATGATAGCCCTTATGTTCAGGACTATACCCCTAAAAACACACTCAATAGATTGAGCAGTTAATTTAGTGCGCTCACAGGGGGGCAAGAAAAACATAACAAGCGCATCCAAGGACCCGAAGATAATTATAATTGGGAGCTATTCCAAAAAGATATCACCAAGACACTTGCTAGAAAGACACTTGCTAGAAAGTTTGGATGATGGTTGACGATTGATAAGATAAGCAATAGTGGAAATAACTTTGCCCCCAAAATAAGAGGGAACAAATGATGTAATCACAAGTGTGCGAGTTGTCTTAACGAGATGACAATGTTTATGTTCAGCCACACCATTTTGAGCATGAGCAATAGGAACAAGAAAGTTGTGGCAAGGTTCCTTTAGAGGTCAAAAACTAACGAAAGGATTGAGACAAATACTCACCACAAGGATCAGAACGAAAAACTTTGATGAGCGTAGAAAGCTGAGTATGAACTATACTAGTGAAAGACCAATAAATGAAGAGCAATTGAGAACGATGTTTCATAAAATAAATCCAAGTGTATCAAGAGTGATCATCAATAAAAATGACATAATGCTTATGACCACCTTTTGTAGTAAAAGGAGCATGTCCCCATACATTTCGGTGAATGAGATTAAAAGGTCTACCATAATGTGAAGTACTAAAGGAGTAAGGAATATGAATTTGTTTTTTAAGCTTATACCTTTTATAATGAAAGCTAAACTCAACAAGAACATGACCTAAACAACCATCACTAATTAAGGTAGACAAGCAAGACCCACATATATGTTCAAGACGATGATGCCGTTGACCTGAATGAAACATGAAGAATCATCAAACCTAACAAAACAATTATGGTCAGAGACTTAACCTACAGAAAGATGATTCATGAATAATTGTGGGATAAAATAAATATTAGGTATAAAAAATTTAGAGTTGCAAAGAGAACTTGTTTGTGCGTTTTTTGGTCACACTTTGACACACGCGTGGCCTGAAAGATCTGCTTCACTCCAGTGCAGGTCCTATGTTCTTATAAAAAGGGTTCAAGGCATGCCAATCAGTTTGACCCTGCAACTGATAAGGGAACAGAAAATATGATATTAGTAGCATGGCCTATCGGCTATTGAGCCGATGACTATGGCAAAGATAGTAAAATCGTGGAATATCATGTCGATCAGCCACAAGATCGATGAACCGTGTTTGAACCGATCGGGCGACAATATCATCGGCCGATGAAATAAGCAGTTTTACGTATAAGGGCCGATGGACACTCCCCGATGGCGAATAAAATGTGGCATTGAATTGAAGATAACATGTTGGCTTGTACTCCGACAGAAATAAATAAAACGTGTCAGATAACAAGTCTATATCATGAAAATCACTACAATAATTAGATCGGACCTAACCAAGACAGTAGCTAGTCACAATGATCTTAATAATATGTTAAAGTATTGTGGATGCTTTATTTAAATGAACGGTATATAACATGAAGAAGATACAATAGCAAGAGATGTCAGACCTAACCGATGAAGCCTCAAACTATTACACCTAGATCTCATCAATCTAAGAGATCAAATTGAACTGATGCAGCCTTAGGCCTAGCTACTACACCGAGAACAACCGGCGACCGTACTATTTCGACATTCACCTCAAGAGATCAATCTGATGCAGCCGTAAGGATATTGACCTAATTGGTATGGACGCCGGGGTGGCGGAACTCACATCTTCACCGGAGATCAAAACGATGCAGCCTAGCTCTGAGTGGCCGAACCCCACCAGATTAACCTTGGAAGCCAAGGGTGGCGATGAGCCAAGTAGTTGATTGATAGAGATGTGTTTTTCTAAGCTAACTAAAGGTACATATTTATAGTGTAGAGACTTGTCGTCCAAGTAACATATACTAACCGATTCTAATAACCTTCATCTTCTTTTCCGCTCCTATCTCCATCGGCTCTTCCTATCCGATCGTGCATACCATGGATGAGCTTATTTGACTTTCCTTTGAACTGGATCATCTTTGACTTCTATTGACCATGCGTCATTTTTAGTGGGCGTGAGCTTCTACCAAATCTTGGCATCAACAAACGTGCAATAGAACCTTGAGCTGAACACTAACTTGAATATAAGCAACAAAAGAGCACATTTGCAGATGATTGCAGGAGGGCACCTCATTATGGGTGCTAAGGGTGACAGAATGGCGCAGTAGTGGCGGTTCTGGCGCGAGGCGCACTAGAGACTGCTCAACGAGTGTCGCGCAACGGACAGATCTAGCCCAAGGAGTGGCAGGGACTACGCAATGGGGTGGTGCTAGAGGAGCTGCGCGACTTCTGGTGCAGTAGGAACTGCTCGTGCGATCAAACCACACGATGGAGGCGCCGCACAACGAAGAGCAGCCGATTGGGGCAGATATAGATTTGACAAGCCGACGGAGTGGCTCTAAAGGAGTCGCGCGACACGTGGAGAGGAAGGGACAACCACGACGACGGCAAGAGAAGGCAACAAACGACCATGACAACTACTCTCCCTACTCTGATACCATGTTACTTTAAAATAAGTGAGTGAATGAAATGTGCATTATATTGTACACCATCCAAACCGAGAAAAGAGAAATATACAAAGAGGGAAAGGAAAGAGAACACAATGCATCAAGTCTAAAAATACACACATATATATATACACTTAACATTTAACAATTGTTATTATTGTTGTTAAGCTTTGTGCATGCTCCGTTTTGGGATGATATTCTGAGCTTTCAGTTGATTCGTCTAATACCTAATAATTTTGTCGGTATGCTGCACAGTAGTAGTGAGTAGATAACATTGACAAAGCACATGGAGATTGAATTAAAGATGCTATTGTTTTAGAACGCTCGATTTTGACATATATGTATGGAATATCATACATCCAATGCAATGGATTCTACCTCCTAAACGAGCTAAGCCGTTTGAAACAGCGAGAATTCTGCCTCATTATTACCTACAATTGAAGTAAAACAGTTATACTCAAAGGGTTACAGCTAAGGCTATTCATAATAGGGTTTTATGAGTGTTTCATGATATTAATTACCATGCCACATCAGATTTTTTGTTGACATGACATTCAATTAATGAGAAAGAGAATGAAGTAGTGTCATCACCATACATGGTACTAACCCGTTTTCTAAAGCGAATGAAACGAAATGAAACACCCATTGAGAGTCAAATCGTTTACCAGAGAGAGAGAGTATTTCATGAGAGCTAGTTACATTTAATTACATTGGTTAGCTTATGAAATAGTGAAATGAAACTCTCCACTGAGAGAGGGTATTTCATTCAGTTGTAAATCTGATATGTGGCATTTTAGAAAACAATGTTACGAAATCCACCACTATTAATAGCCTAATAACTTGAAAAAATATGACACTAACTTTTTATCAGTACAACTTTCCTATTAATTTATTTCAAAATATATTATCAGCAACTTAAAAGTAATATCATATAAAAATATTTTTTCACATACCAATTTAATTGTATCACATGCATAACACAGCTTAATTATTAATAGGGGTAAAAAGAACGTTTTTTAAATGCATTTTTGGAGGGAGAACTGGATGAGATGCTCCGGATTCTGCGAGGAAAGCTTTTGTAGGTAGACTAAAATACTAGAAATATAACAATACAAGACACAATGTTCAACAACAGCAATGGCGACAATCAGCGAAGCACGCGAGGAAGCCTAGAGAAGAAGAGGGGAAAAGAAAAGAAGAAGAAACGTCAACAACAACAGCATCGATGTTCCCTAACAATGGTCAGATCAGACGAACAATTCAATTCCTAACACAATCCTGCCTCCGTCGCCGTCGCCGCCGCAGCGTGGCTCTCTTAGCTCTTGGTGAAGTGGTGCTTCTTGCCGCCGTCACCGCCCTTGCCGCTGACGCCGCCGCCACCGCCGCCGCCACCCCGCTTGCTCGCGTGCGCCGTCGTGTTCTTGAGTATCTGCGCACAGGGAGAGAGGATCGCCATGAGAGGAAGAGAGGAGAATGGGCAGGTCGAGGGCTTTCTTCTCCGGCCGCCTACCTGCCGGAGCGTGTTGTTCTCGTTCTGGAGGGTGGAGACCCTCTGCTCCAGCTCGGCGTTGCGGAGCTCGAGGTCCTTGGCCTTCGCCTCGAGCTCCGTCATGTACGCCTTCTTCCGCTCCCGTGCCTGCTGCGCCGACACGCGGTTCCGCAGCAGCCGCTTCAGCCGGTTCTGCTCCTTGTCGCCGGCGCTCCGCCCGCGCTTCCTCGCCGGCGGCGCTTGCTCCTGCCCCGCCGCCGTCGCCCCCTGCTGCTTGCCGTCCTCCTTGGGCCGCTCGTCCGTCCCCGCCCCCGACGACGCCGACCCGCCGCCGCCCATCTCCGGCACCCGCCGTATCTCCTCGTCGCTCTCCACCCCTGCCGAATCATCCCAAGCTGCTGAATTTATCAAGACGAAGAAAGTTCCGTCGACGAAGCCGACGAACAGACGGACACCTACCCCCTTCCTTGAGGTTGTTGGGAGCTGAGCTGGAGGACCGCTCGCTGCTGGAGGGCAGCGAGCTGGTGGTGCTCGTCTTCGCCTGCTGCTTCTCCCGTTCCTGCTCCTGCGCCGCCATCCTCCTCTCCTGCTTCCTCCTCTCCCACAACAGATCAAGATCTCCCACTTACCAGTTACCACCACACCTCCCTCACCGTCGCCACCGCCGCCGCCGCCGCAAGAGAAATAAAAACCAAATCTTGGACCACGCAAGGACGAACACGAAGCAAAAGTGGGAGAAGCTCAAAAGCAGATGCAGATCGGATGAGAGGGAGAGAGAGTGTGAGAACAGGAGAGAGAAACCAAGGGGAGGGTCGGAGGGAACGAGGGATGGAGTGACGGAGTCCGACTCTGCGTGCGGGAGGAGAGAGAGATGTCAGGTCGGTGGTGTTGGGCTGTTTTTTTTGTGTGTGTGGGGGGGAAACGAGGCGAGGGAGAGATCCCGGCCGTGCACGGCGCCGGCATCCGACGGCGGCGGCGCGGCGAGCGTGGCGCGGCGGGGCACCATACACGCATCCACTGCATCTGACGGTGACCTCCCCGGAAGCGTAGCGGCATCCCCATCCATCCGATCTCGTAAAAGCGTAAAACCACTTGCCTTTTCTCCCACGCCGCTGCGTGCAGAGAGGTTTTACAAAAGAAAAAGAAAAGAAATGTGTTACGTGTAGACACAAATCTTCTTGCAGATCGCATGTGACAAACAAATCATGGGCCCTTTTTATTTTTTAAGGCGACAACCCTAAAAATATGGGTGCTTAGTTGAAGAAGAAAAAAGTCTCAATACAAAAATTACAAAAATATGTAGTAGTGTTATATTTATTCGTTAATTTATTGCTACAATTATTTAATTGACCATGTATTGCAACAACTAACTTGACTACTAACATCTATTAACACGTCTTACTACAGCAAGGACAACTCCAATGAAAACTTGCAGCGGTGCTTAAAAAAAAACCGGGTTTTTTTTGTAGTAGGGACGTTTAATGATAGGCTACTCTACTTTAGAGTAGCACCAAGTGCTAATGAGTACTAGTCAATGTAGTTATAGCAATATATGTATAATTAAGGAGTTGTAACAAAAAAAATTAGCCAACAAATATAGCACTACTATGTTTTTTACATTGGGACATAGCACTCTTAAGAAAAATGCTTAATTTTTTTCTAATACTAAATACCCATATTAGCCCTAAACACCGGAGATGGCCTAAGTAACGCCTCCTGTTGTAAAACATCTCTGCTGAAAAAAAACCGTTTTTTTCTTTAAACATTGCTGCGAGCTCCCCGTTGGAGCTGCCCTAAGGCCATCTCCAATGCTTAGTGCTAATATAGATGCTTAGGATGAGAACAAAGTTAAGCATCTATCTTAAGAGTCTTATGCCTCAATGCAAAAATATATAGTAGTGCTATATATATTGGTTAATTTATTACTACAACTACTTGATTAGCCATGTATTTCTTTAACTACTTTGATAAGCACCCACTAAGAGCCGGTGCTAAAGTAAGCAGCAGCTCTTAGCGCTAAGCATCTATGATGGCAAAAAAATCCGGTTTTTTTCTCTAAGCACCATTGCAAGCTTCCCATTGAAGGTGCTCTAATAAGTTGCTAAACCAAAGAAAGTCTTGTTTGGTGTTTAGATCATGGACTAACAATTAGCAACTAAAAATAATTTTAGTTTATTTAGTTTATCTAAACAGTACAATTAATGAGTGAACTAACTAACTTGGCTGACTAACGGTTATTCCATTAGCCTAAAAAATGAACTAATTTGTGTTAATAGAGTTAATAGGCCATTAAACTATTTTGCCATCTAGACTGTTGTAGCACGATTACTATAACAAGGGTAAAATTAATTTTATTTATCTATTAGTCCAAAAATATCTCAACATATATGAATTGATTTTTAGCCAACTAATTATTAACTAGCTAACAAATAGTCTCTAGCTACTAGTAGTCAGAAAACAATTAGCTTTAGTCCATTTAAATGGAATCTAGTATAAGTAGAAAAGAGTTCAACTAAGATGATATAAATTACTATATGATTACAAACACACATATAATATTAAAAACTTTGTCTACTGTATTTTACAATCACGTCAAAAAGAATTCTATGATTGAAAAATGTTGTATCTATATTATTTTAAAAGAAGTTAGTGGCGGTGAGTCTACCATCACACTACTCTTCACGATAAATCAAAACTTTCTAGCTCCAGTTTAAAAGATTAATTTATGTCTATTTGCATGTTATTGTTTTAATGTTATAATTTTTTTCGGTTACCACGCACGGACACTCGTTTAGTAATACATTATGTTTCTAACAATAATTTTAGCGTTAAAAATCACCACCTATTAATTGTAATAACCAGAAAGTAATATATTTCTTGCAGCATATAAGCGCGCTCAGTCGAAATGGTTAAACACTTAAACTTAACCTGAAAGTTTACGTCACAAAATTAGAATTTTTGGCGCCTGAGCGAACTAGCTCATCAGAAATATCTACTTCTATTGCGAGATTATGCAGTTCCTTGGCTCAAATGATCAGATGTATCTAATCAGGATTACCACTATCATGGTGACATTGTGTTTAAAGAATAAAAATCCTCCATCTGGAAATTGAGAAATTATAACGAAGGGCTCAAAACCACATGACTGGAATAAGAATTTAGGGCACAAAACTATCTATACAAGTTACTCATTTTGCTTTCGTGAAATCTCGTGGGGAATTGGCTGTTAAATCAACTAACCTGAACTCAATTAGTAGAATCTTCCGAGAGCGGTCACTGCGTAAAGAACATGTAGTCATGTAGGCCTCCTGTCGAACGCCAGAAGCTTTCATGTTTCCTGCAAGAATAAAACTGTTTCGTGTGAAATTCCATGTAAAATTTCTATGCTCACGAGGTGTTATTCCTAAATCCCATGTAAAATTCTAACCTTAATAGGTTCTGCTTGGTAGAACTTCAGATCCTAAAACTAAAATCCATATTGAAACTGAAGTGAAACACTTAAAACTGGCTAGACCATATTCCATCACTCTAATTCATTTTTTTCTAAAGTATTCTAAAGTGTTCTTAGTAAGATTCATTACTCAGAAAAATTAGAAAAAGTATTTAACCTAAACTAAGAAACTGAAGCTAAAGCCCTATCAAACACACCCTAAAAAACTACTCTAAATCCTAAACTTTCAATTGAAAATAGCTCCTCTGACTTTGAGAAGCCAACTAACGTATATCGTCTGATCCAAACCGTTTAGCGCAGATTTGATGGTAGTTTTGACTGTCGCAAAACCCCACCGCCTCATGTCACAAAGTAAACCTCACCACACACAAAATCCCTTCCCATACTATCGGATCTCTGAGTGAATGGCTTGGATCAGACGACTATTCTCTACAGCTGACTTCCCGGCTGTAAAGTATCTTATTTCAAGTTATAGAGATAGTAGTGATGGTGCAGAGACCCCTCCACCCTGTGTCGACTACTTCTGCTGTCCAGGAGTCCAAACCACATATATGTTTTCTTCATGGCTGCCCATGAGAGGAGGTTGGGTAGCCTTGAGTGATAAAATCTTCCTTCATAAAGATGTCAAAATCTACCGACACCCCTGCATTGACAGTCACTACCAGCTATACGGCAGGCCATCCGTAGTCTGAAACATGTGGCAGCCCAACACACTTTCCTGTAACAACACGTCTCATATCATAATACCCACCAACACATTTTCCTATCTGTTGAATTATAGTTCTGATTGAATTGATCCAAAGTATAAACAAACCGGGAAATTATTAGGTTGGCTTATTCTAATAGATAGTGAAACATAGTTTTTTTTCTAGTTTATTACTTTTAAAAAAGACTAAAATAAATATCCAAATCATATTTTCTCTCAATCCAAACACCTCAGTTTAAGGGCATTATAGCCTTACTATCTAAACACTTCCATCCAACCGCTTCCGTCGGCTAAATACCGATGGAAGTTAAGTTTTTGTCGACAAAAGTTAGCTTGTTCCATCAAATACAGTTGACGGAAATTCTTTGAATTCTTGTAGTGACAATAGTCAAAACTACCAGCTCACAACTTATTTTCCTCCGGATTATTATAAGCAGGCTTATTATGATCTCACATATAAGCTATATGCCTGTATTACAATAATCTCAAGTCAAGCTAAACAAACAAAACTTGAGTAAAGTGGTTTAATTGAGAAGATTTAGGTAATCAATACATGCTCCTCGCAGACCAAACAAAGGTTTCATAACACTGTTTCCTAGAATGCTACATTAACTTTACAACTGAATGAAATACTCTCACTCAGTGAAGAGTTTCATTTCACTATTTCTTAGGCTAACCTAGTGTAATTAAATACAACTAGTTCTCATAAAATACCCTCCCTCTGATGAAACAATTTAGCTTTCAATAGATGTTTCATTTCGTTTCATCCGTCTTAGAAACGGATTAGCACCATGTCATAGTGACGACACTACTTCATTTTTTTTCCTCATTAATTAAATGACATGTCAGTAAAAAATCTGATGTGGCATGATAATTAATACCATAAAACACCCATAAACCCCCATTATAAATAGCCTAGTGCAAGCAATCTTCTGTTTCGCAGAAAGATCTTGACTTAATTACGAGAAAACAACTTATTCCTGCAACCCGGACCATCCCGGACTTGTCCTTTCGAATGACTGCACATTAATCATGTATTCATGATCCACACATTGCTTTGACAATTTTGAAGATTCAACATCACTACCAGTCTACAACTCAAAGTACTCCCCAACTAATCTGACCATTATGGCAAGTCAAGCAAATAGCTCCAAAGGAACTAAAGAAATGATCATATGATCCATAATGACATGTCATACATTAAAACCCAAATTAAACATGAAATTCGTCATCAGGGAAGTTGTAAATGTAGGATGCAGTAGACACGTCCTCTAAAAAAAGATATACAAGGTATACGGCTGTACGCACAAGCAAATATGAGATTATAACAGTATAATTATCGAATAATAGACCAATGGTAGCAGAGCTCTAGGTTCTAATAAAAAATAACACCTTTGACTTGACTCCAACAAAGCAGCAGTTCAGTACTTCAGTGATTAAACAAGAACACCTCTGACTTGTCTAAAAGAACACAGATGCCCGACTTATATTGTATCTACATCTTAAAATGTTATTGACCAACCTCCTTCCATCAATGAAAAAAGTAGAACGTTATGGAATCCTAATGAACTGAGAGTATTACTTTAAAAAAACTGTACCAAGACTAACTTTAAAGCATATTTGCATTGTTTTCATTTGTGCATTTAAAACATTTTCGACAAAATTTTAAATTAATAAAGATTACAGATATGCATGTCCACTCAGAATCTAATCATCACCGCTAATCATCAAAGTAAAGCTAACATAACCATTTGAATATGCCATTTGTAAATTCACAGGCAAAGATCTGAACCCCACCTATGTCCAATACACAAAGAACATACTTAGGCCTAGTTTGTTTCAGTTTTGGATTATAAAAAATCAGCTTATAAAAAAAGCTGAGTTCACTGGCTTACTAAATTATTATAATCTGCACTTTAGATTATAATAAGTTGACAGAATAAGTTATCCTGTTTGTTTCAGTTTATAAAAAAAGCTAGATTGTTATAATCTAAAGTTGAAACAAACATGGTTTTAATCATGCAAACATGCACAGCGAAATATATATTTTGAACAATGTGCACAATGAAATATGTTACTAGCAGAAATGTGAGACCCACATTCTAAACAAAAGGGAGAGGGAGCAAAAGAGGTAAGAACATAATACATCACACAGCAAAGAAGTTGGATGTCTGGATGTAAGTGCTTGACTTTCCAAGCAATTAGGCTGAGAATGATCAAATTAAGTGCCAGAAGACTTAAGGGGTGGCAGGAAGGTCAACAGTTTGTTGGCCTGTTGCATGGTCCCAAATTCAAAATAACAATGTCACAAACAAACTCTGGTATGCCAGTTTCTTGTGATTTGCATCAGCTCACAACAAGAGTAGCAGCTAAACAATTCATTAAAATAACTTCCCAACTTCAAATAGAGGAGTCATACAATAGACAATGGTAGCACTACAAAATCTGTTGAATGGTCTTTGAAAGAAATAATTAAACATGTAAG
This sequence comes from Zizania palustris, assembly GCA_019279435.1. NCBI lineage: Eukaryota > Viridiplantae > Streptophyta > Magnoliopsida > Poales > Poaceae > Zizania > Zizania palustris. Next base: position 78,262,430 of record JAAALK010000288.1, on the reverse strand, counting down.
CCATAAAGAACAAGAATAAATGCTTATTAGTCAATAACCTTCAGATTGTTGTTCACCTTGTGATATTTACGGCCATTATAGGACCTCAGTAAAAGATTAAAAAAACCCCTAGCAGCACACATCTTAAGTTATTGTGGTTCTCAATGCTTTGTCTGCTTCACAGTAAACCATTGAATGCCTTTACCTGTATATTTATTACCCTTCCAATTCTCATAATGATCCTTTTTACAACACATCTTAAGCCACAAGGAGAAAGAGGGAAGCTACCATCAGTACACATTTTTTTAAATATTTAGAACATTACTTGACTGTTCTGGAAAAGATTTAAGACAACCTAAAAACTGATGAGCTCATGATTTGTTTCCCAAATATGAACATACAGAGCAGCATATCTGACAAAGATGTGTTTTAACATATTAGACTTTGAAGTGACCAATAGATCTAAAAAAAGTCTCGCTGGTTCATGAGGGGCATGAATGCAGGAGTGACTGCAGAACAGGACACATACATGAAAAAAAAGGCATAATGTTCATACATAATACACGTAGCATATACATATGATACAATGATATGCACATACTATTACTCTATCATGTACATGATGGATGAGGAATTGAGGCAGGCATATCATAATACAGCTGCTAACTTGTTGTTTAATAGTGTTGAGCAAACAAGAGGGAAACCACAAACCAGAAAACAAAAAACAGAACAGTAGCATAAAATGACAAAACTCATAAACTTGTCCAAACTGCAACTATATGACTTATTAATTGCATATATCTATACATGATGGTGTTGATCTGTGTATTGTATAAGGGTTAATGTGTGAGTCTTGGCCCAATAGGGTCCGTATGACTTGTATATGTGCAGGAGCAAGTAACAGTTAGAAGAATCTATTTGCTATCCACATGGTATCAGAGCTCGGCGACATGAGGTGAGGCTGCGGCGGTGGTGCCCGTGCAGAAGCTGGACAAGACGACGAAGCCCACCAAGGTGGAGCGTGTCGGCACGGGGTGCAAGCCACCATCCAGAAGGGAATGATATGGTCCAGGCTCAACAGCATATATATCCACAAAATGGAAATGTTGCAAGTTGCAGGGTTAGGGGTCAGATGGTGGTGAGTGGTCACAGGCAGATGAGAGTAAGTGTTGGGGTAAAATACCCCCGCTGTATAAGCAACAATTATTTTAATTCAAGATATCATGTATAGCGTTCAAATGTACTCCAAGCAGCGTGCCCTCCGAAGGATTTCTAGGCTTCAACCTATGTGCAGGAACCCCCGAAGGCCCAAAGCTATCTCCAGGCTTCGAAGTATGGCTCGATCTAAGAATTCAAAAGTCTGAAACCACCTTGAAGGAAGGGCCGAAACCAGGGCTCCTATCCCCTCCAACAAGACATGCATTCAATGTAAGAATCCTTGAAGGTAGTTTGATGTACATGTAATAAGTATTTTTAGTGTTCATATGGCGTATTACCATGCAACCTTTATGTAATTTTATATACAATATTGTTATATATCGGTTATAACTAGAGGGTAAAATAGTATTACCTTATTTAACTTTTACATGTAAATACCAACCTCATTGCAAAGGGTAAAAGAATCGAATACTTGATATTCATACTCAGATAATAAATTACTGGACTTAAGATTATTATCCAATTCGAATACCTGAACCATAACATATACACATCGCATGCATAGCTCTTCGAAGCCATTTCGAACTTGTGGCTAATTCCTATTACGGCAACAGTAAGGATTAGGAAGGTTTGTCTGCACACTGGATTGACATCAAGCAATCAATGGATAAATAGGCAATGCAACTAGTGGTTTTGAAAAAATTGATGATTTGTCAATCTTAAGATGACCCCTTGATTATGTTGTCACCCAATGATAATAACTAGTGGGATTATACAAGTCAGTGACATATGGATCAGGATGACAAAAAATCAAAATCATTTATTGGTAGCAGCAAACTATCCAATCTGTAGTTACCCACACTTTTTTTGGCTCTTCTGCATGAAAGACAAGATAATGATCACGGGAACTAGTGGCAACCAGTAAATTTAGTACTTAAATTCTTAATTCCAAACCCTTGTGCTTATATACAGCATCGTTTATAACTGAAATTCACTGCTATTTTTACCGTGTGTATATTATCACTACAATCATGCACATTTTGTAGTAGTTCTAGACATCAGATCACCTCATAACCTAATCACTGTATGTGTTCACCGAAGAACTGTCCAGCATCATCATGTTGAACCAATCTAGACAGGATCGAAGTAGAATAAGCCAAGTATATCCCAGCAGCTATATGATTTCAATCCCAATTCCTTCCATGCACCGCCCCTGATGGCGACAGCCACTACGCCGCCGGCGATCGATCCGAGTTCCCCTGTTACCAAGGCAACACGGCGCAACCAATGGCTGCCATTTGCGACCGTATCTAAGCTCTCTACCGCCCGCGGCATCGGACCACGACCGGTGCGGATCCGTGTGGAGTTACCCTACTGGCTAGTGGCTACTGGTTCGAGGCTGCGGCCTGGGGTTCGCGTGTGTACCTTGGAGGAAAACGTGGAAACAGCCGCGCACGGCGGCCAGCCGGAGACGCCTCCCTCCCTCTCCGCCGCCTCCATTCCATTGCTCTCTCTCTCGTCTCGCGCCGTCTCACGCGGGAGCAAATAATTTTTTACTTTCTTCCCGTAGTTGAGCAGTTTATTTTCGGAGATTTGCATTCATGCCACACATAAATTAGTGAAACTTTCTTTTTTGTTCTATACGAATGTATGATATATGGCTCTTAAACTTAATTGTCAAACACATAGCACATGATAAAAAAATAAACCCTATTTAGCTTTGTGGCATATGAGTAAAAATTCCCTTTTATCTTTTTAACCGAGTCCGAAAACCACATATATATTATATAATTACATAAAATTAAATAATAAATATCATTAGTTTATATATAAGTTAGAAATAAAAATACCATAAAACGGTCTACTTGTTGCGAAATTTCGCAATTCTCGATTTCTCGTGAGACGCCGGCCGGCGTTCCAGTTTCCAAATATGAGCCCGAAATTTTTGAATCCGAATTCGAATAGCTTAACCGGCATGCTCATTTGGTTCCGCGGCACCTCAAATTTCAAACCTCTCGCATCCTGCTGCTATGAGTTAGGTCCCTTCTAAATAGATTTGATTTATTTGCAGGACAGTTTAAGTTTAAGAGTAAAAAAGCTCTAAAAAGCCTGTGGTCCTTCTAAACGATGGTTTTTGAAATATAAGCTTATTGCCTATAGTACAGTGAAAATAGCATATTACACATGGATTTGCTTTTTGTGTGTTTAATTGATAATACCATTATTTGAGACAATTTTTGATATTATTATTAGGTAAGGTGAAGATTCAAACAAATAAAAAACAACAACCACGCAAGTGATGTGATTCTCAATAAACATTATTGAGAGGGTAAAAAAGGTCAAAACAGTTTCCAGTTTGCACTAACTGCTGTGGAAATTGGAATGGTAAAAAAAGGGTTCAGCTGTGGTTTATTCATCGCTATCGCACTATGGCAGCAAGGATGACAGCGTTCTATCATCTATGACTTCACGGCACACTCAGAATTTGTATACCATCTCTGCCGTGTATCCTAGCTCTTTGAGAAGGCCGGTGACCTGCAGATTAACCAAATTGATCAGTAAAACTTTAAATAGCTAACATGGCCATGTAAAAGAGCCAAAGAGCGCGATAAGTGATAAACGGAAGGGGTAATTGGAGTGTCTAATGCAAATCTAGCATTCAGCTATCTTTAGATCGCTGGAATGTTTTTTGGCTAGCTTTCTGATAGGTAAAAGTTGTTGATTGCGAACTGTTATCTTAGTATGTATGTCCAGATATGAGATTTCTACTGCTTTCATCAATTAAGGAACATCAAAAACCTCAAACAGAAGGAATGGATAATCAAATGGATTCACAATACCTCGCCCTGGGATCTATCCTTTGCCTTGTCGCCAGATGTATGATTCATCATTCCTGGAGGACCACAAACCTGACCAAGCAAAACCATGGAACGGGCGAGGTCTCTTTACAATCCAATAATTATCATGCTTACGATACACAAAAATGAAGATAATGTTGATGGAGATCATAAGCAAGCTAACGGGAAATAAATTTGAATAAACTCTCATCAAAAGCTCAAAAGAATCAGCAGAAGTAAGCAGAATTTTCAAAAGCTACTCACAAGAATCAGAGAATCCTCCCCTGGACCTGGCAAACCTTTCAAGACCATGTCCTTTGATATGTAGCCAACACCACCCCTCCAGTCACTTGATGGTTTATCCACCGTGTAAAACACCTGAAAAGTTGCAAGGGCGTGTTATGCTAAAAATAAAACTTTACCCAGGTGACAAGGTCACAATGAATTAACCCTTGTGCAACCAACCTTGAAATTAGGATAGCTACTGGCAAGTCTGTCTAATTCCCTTTTCAGCAAGATATCATCTGGTGATACATTGGCATAAATTAAGGAAACCTAGATATGTAAAGAATCATAAAAATGAGATTAGAACAAAAGGAAAAAAGTTAAAAAACACTAAACAAACATTACAACCAAACAGTTAATAATGTTATTTGTGATAGCAATATGAAAATAGAGACATTGATCTGCTCTCAGAATGCATAACAAAGTTATACAAAACCATACTTTCTCCGAAAGATACCACAAGAGTGAAAGTCAATGCAGAGAAATTCGAAAATTTTTTATGGCAATATACCTGAGTGTTGTCATCAGGGTTTTTGAGGATAGCCCTGACAACCTGAAGCATTGGTGTTATGCCAGTACCACCAGCAATCTGGAAGCATATATATACACTTTATTTAGCATATATGTATCATTAAGATCTAGTTCTAATCAAACAAAAGAAACAGGCCAACTTGCTCAAATACATAGGAAAGCAAATGACATTGGATTTTTTTTTTTTTGCGTTGGCCATGTTGAATTAAATTGACAAATGTATACACTTGACTAAGCATGAAGGTCTGTCTTACCATGCCAATTTGTTTCTTCATATTTGGGCTATATCTGAGCTTTTCAATGGGCCTGGAAAAAAAGGGAAAAGTCATATCAATCACAGAGAGGCAATAACGTGCATGAAAAACCTAATGGATTTTCATTTCACATTACCCTTTGACCTCGACAACATCTCCTGGCTTCAAACTTGCAAAATACTGACTCATTTTTCCATCAGGGTAAACCTGTGTACATAAAAATAGCAGCAAAAAACTACCCTTTCAAGACTTACACTAGAACTAATAATCTAAAAGCAGCTAACAGGTTTTGAAATTTAGATGTCAAGCTTTGGGGTTACCTTGATTAATAGGTCAAAATATCCTTTAGAATCTGGATCGGAGATAGGTGTGTACCTGCAGAAAACAGATTAGGATTCCAATATAAAACTAATCAAATAATGATACTAACTTATGGTATCATATGCAATAATGGATCACAGTTTTTGTGTCTGCTTACGGACGAATGACATATTTTCTTCTTCCCTCCACTTCCTCTCCTATAGGAGCCCTGACATGAATACTTTGTTTGAGTCTCCACCATAAAGAAATACATATGAAAGTATGAAACTACTAGTGCACATTATCAGAAAAGGGAGTACATGCAAAATGAATCATGCGCATAGAAGAACGAGGATATGGAAGCCCAAAGTACCAAATAATTTGCGGGTGACATGTATGGAATGGTCTACAGTGCCCTCTCTGATCCGACTAATTGCTAGATAGTTGCAGTTAACATGAGAAGGAAAAAACATGAACTATTTATTTGCTTAACATAATTAAAATTATATTCTGCACACCAAATTTATTAGCTAGAACACTGTTTCAGCTAAGGTTACCAAAATAGCATCTGCATCTACAGCAATCTTTAAAAAATCAATAATTTAATTTAATTTATTTATATAAAAGATTCACCTAGTGGAAATATCTAGACACACAATAAAGTACAGAAATACCTTGTTATGAGACATGAAGCAACATCAAGACCCAGCTTATCTGATGGATCAAACGAAAATCTGCAGGGTCAAATCACTTGAATAAACCTTAAATTAAAACAAAACAGTATTATGTGGAATTGATATTCCGGAAAAGAAAAGGATAGGAGAATTTCAACTTGCCACATTATGCAACAAAATGAACAAATACTTTTGCATCTTGCACACTAATAAATTAACATTGAAAGTTGAGAACAATCAAAATACAAGGAGTAAAATGAAGACACTAAGATGAAGTGATGAACCAGGAAGCATCTCATAGCTATATACTACATATGATACAATATAATTTATACATCTACATCATAACAGTCTAGAGTTTCAGTGTTTCATACAACAAAGAAGACTGGTGGAGTAGGTAATAGCGATTTGTTGTCCAAAAGTACATAATTTCACCATTATTACCTAAATAACTGTGAGTTGTGGCTAACTGTTGCCTTCTCCTGGAGCTTGAACTCTAGCCACTTGTCAGGGTTAAGCGCTGAAAAGCAACACAAGAACTGTTACAAGAAAGGCAGATAGGAAATAGTGCAATTGTATACTGAACTAAAATCATGCTAGCTGGGAAAAGACTTTATAATATCACAAAGCTAACAAGCGGTAACCAGAGTCTGGAGAAGAGGACTCTCTGACTCTGTACATGACCACATTGGTGATCAGACAAAACTATAAGCAACAGAAACACTTAAGAATAATATCTGGCAGGCAGCACATTCATTCTGCAGAAAAGTAGAGTAGAGTCAGTAGACAAAGTAAGGCATGACATCCATACAAGAGTACAAGACCACTCTACTAGAATGTCTATTACACATATGCCAAGACTGCACAGCACCATTTGTATCATGCCCAAATCCACGATCATACAACATAGTTATGTGCATTAAGTATTTGACAGCAGTATGCCTGGAGGAACACATTTATAAGCCTTGTTCATAACAAATGGAATATTGGAATCTATAGGAAAATTACCATTTGCACTCAGCTGACAACCCTACCCTGTTCCTACAAATTCGCCTAAAATTCCTATGCTACGAACAATGGAGTAATGCTCATTTTGGCATTGGCATCATTAGCTATTTCAATCTCTAGTAAGAAGCAGGAAGTAACAAATATCACAAAATAACAAAGGAGACAAAAAATCCATGAGGACGCAAGTATAAGATTAATCCACGCATCCATGAACCTAGATCGGAAGAAAGCTCAGAAAGGAAGGGATCGGCAGCTCACCAACTTTAGCGGTGGCCTCCTCGCCCTTCTCCTCCAGGTGCGCCTGCAATCGTTCGGCGCCGTGAGGCAAAAAAAAAAAAAACTATCTACTGCCGGAGACAAAGAAAGGAAAGCTGAAGGGGAAATGGAGGTGAGGGTGTCGGTTTCGTACGACGGTTGGGGGAGACGAGGCGCAGAAAAGCGCCACTCCACCTGCCGCCGCCACCGCGGCGGCGGTCAGTGGCACGCGTCCGGGGCGGGTCCCGGCGATCCTGCGCAGTAGCAGCGCTGCCATGATGAGAGGAAGGGACGGCGAGCTCGCGGCGGAGGGATCCGATCTGACGCCGGTGGAGACCGACGGATTTCGCACGAATGCTGGAAGCGGACAAGAGGCTGACGATGTGGCCCCACGGCTCGGAGTACTCAAATGTTGCAAAGGCGACCTTCCAAAGCTGTTCACATTGGTGTGTTTTGTACACTATTTTTACAACTGAATGAATTTTTGCAACCGAATGAAATACATTTTCTTAGTGGAGAGTTTTATTTTACTATTTTCTAGACTAATCAGTGTATTAGCTTTCATGAAATACTCTCTCACTGATGAAACGATTTGACTCACAGTGGACATTTTATTTCGTTTCATCCATCTTAAAAACGAGTTATCACCATGTCACGGTGATGACATTATTTCCTTCTCTTCCCTCATTAATTGCATGATATATTAGCAAAAAAATCTGATGTGGCATGGTAGTTAATACCATGAAACCCCTCATAAACCCCATGTGAATAGTCTAATGCGAGCAATCTTTGGCACCTTCTTCATTTTTTAATTTCTATTTATTTATTTATTTAATTAACTCTTTAAAAAATATTTTGATTTCTTAGTGGTATCCTCTAGTAGTTGTCAAGCTTTTCCCTGAGTTCACCAAAAAATATTAAAATAAAACAGACAATGCCGTTTAGCAAATACCCAATATTTTGTGTGTATTATAGCATAACTACAAATTTACGGTGTTCTCCAGCAAAAAATGTATTCTTTGAGTGTCCCCCAACAATTTTTGCCTAAAAAATCTCAAATTTTAAGTGTAATTTTGTACTATTTTTCAAATAATATATCTTCAAATGATTTCAAATCTATCAGTTGAAAGTCCGAGGTTGCTTGAAATTTGAAATCGATTGGTTGTTTTTTCAAATAGTCCAAATCATTTAAAATTTAAATTTAGATAAATTTTATCTAGTTAATTAAAGTGAGATTGAAAGTGAATAGGTACAAGTTGAACCAGTGCTTAGCTTATCGCCACTAGCAGCGGCTACGATGGTTAGCAATACCACCGACAATAAATATAATAACAGAGAAAACATCGAGTTGTGGGCAATAGTAGGGAGAGACACATGTGAGATTAGGGAATCAAATGCTCGTGTACGATTGTGGAAGCAGTGGACGGTGGCTAGGGTCAAGAGCATTAGGATATTGTGTGAGGAGCAAGCTAGATGTCTCTTTCTCAATTTCTGAATTCGACAATTTGGTGGGGGTCTTATGGGCCAAATTCTAGGATAGTCTATGGCCCACCTAAACTAATCCCTAGAGCAACCCTTGAATCGTTAGATTGTACTCGATTTGTGTGATTTGTGCCAACCTAAACCCTAATAGTACACTCTCCCCCTATTTATATCCTCCTTCACCACTTCTTTCTCGCATCTCCACCCCTCCCTCCCTCCTTTCTATCACCGCCGCCACTCTTATCGCATCTCCACCCATCCTCCCCTTCCTTCTATTGCCGTCGTCACTACTTTCTCCCATCGGTCATCTCAACCCCTGCTCCCCTCCCTTCTACCACCATCACCACTCCTCTATCACATCTCCATCTCCCCCTTTAATCACCGCACATGTGCAATCCTCTCCAACCTTATGCTACCATTTGATAGGGAGGAAACAAATCTAATCCACTCTTGTTCTAGTTATTGTGATGATTTTCATGATATAGACATGTTATCTGGCATATTTTATTTATTTCTGTCGGAGTACAAGCTGACAGGTTATCTTCGATTCAACGCTACATCTTATTCACCATCGGAAAAGCATTCATCGGCCCATATGTGTAAACCGCCCATCTCATCGGCCGATGGCACGCTTGCCCGATTGCTTTACCCATGGTCCTTGGCCTTATGACCAATCAACATGATTGTCACGCCCCGATTTAATAAATCAGGACCTTTATTGAAATTTCATAGAAAATCAATAAACCAAGACGTTCATCAGGCGACCACGTACAAATACGAGCAATCATTCACGGTTCGTAGACCGCATTAATACAAAAGTGAATAAATATGAAGATAAACTAATAAATCAAAGGGTCCTAGATGAACGCCTCCTTCCAGTCTCGCCTTGACTGGGTCGCTACTCCAGACCTTCATCCTCCTCGTAGTAGACGGGCTCTGATGGTGTAAGTCAACGGGGTGAGTACAGATGTACTCAGCAAGCCACCGAATGCAAATATAATGCAAGGTAATAACAAGGGAGATAGTGGCTAGTTTTGCGGAAGAAGCATAATTGTAAAGCATTAAATGTGATTAATTTATTAGTACTGAAAAGTAAACATGTGTATGCATCATCATCTTCTAACTCGAGGGGTACGGTCAGCCCCACCTCGCTCAACAGTCCTTACATGCCATGATTAACTCAACCATTCATACAATTGTAAACTAACTGCGAGTAGTCACACAACCCGCCCTTGACCGTGGGCTCAGCTTTTTGAAAAGATTAAATTACTCTGATCAGAGATGTACCACTGTACCCACAAGGCACGCACTCATCACTTACACCTAAGTGTAACGAGATGACCCATTTCATGGGAACTCGTGCCAAAACCTTCCATATGGTCTTCCCCGACTCCATAACACCCTCTTATGGGTTTCGTATCGTGTCTCGACGTGTCGAGTTCTCACCATACCCCCCCTTGAGCCATCGTCGGTACAAGGCGCCCTGAGGGCTAGCCCCTTGCCCCCTCCACTATGGTGCATAGAGCCGGAGTGTTTCACACTTCCAGTTAGGTCTTACCCATTAGACTTATGGTTGGTACGGAAGTGCTTTGCAACGGATCCCGCAGACCGGTCCTTATAGTGCCCCGGGTACGACCAACCAGTTTCCGAGCTTGCACCCGGAACCCACCATACTTATAACATACCTAACTCCAACAGAGTCCAGAGACAAGAATAACGGGGTATTTCATATACCAAAATCCATCTAACTACGACTCATTATTTTTATCCTATAGCAGTTGTGTCGATACATTGGGCACTAGCTAATAATTTTATAGTAGAGTGACAAGAAGTTAAGGCTCAATAAGCATGGCTTGGGTTTGCACACAAGGACGGGGATCTAATAAATATAAGTGTAAGGCTTGATTATTGGACTAATGCAATATTAACCTATGAGTTATAGCGATAGTTTATTAAAACATGGGCTCAATGATGATCAACTGTTTCCACAGAAGGGTCGATGACTTGCCTTGCTCAGCAAAGGGTGAAGGTGGAACCTCGGGATAGAACTCCGGTTCCTCGACGAACTCGTAGTCTTCTCGATATGAAAAAAATAAACAATACATTCAATAAATAGATAAAGACCACCAAATAATAAACATACATGTTTATGGGTGTTTTTATGTGAAGTAATATTTTAATATTCAGAAGTTTGGTATAAAACAGTAAAGCTTAACTTTTTAGGATTTTTCCTAATTTATTTTCTGTATTATTAATTTTAACCCTAAGGGGTTTTTATTCAATTACTTATTAAAAATATTTTGGGCAACAGTAACATACTGTTTTTATGGCATTAATGTGTAGAGACTAAATTGCTGAATTTAACAAAATTTAAATGGTGAAATTTGGAGTTAAAATGAGCAAGTTATGGATTTTCAAAGTTTTAAATTAATTTCTAGAATTTTATTTAAACTGGAAATGGGCTCTGGTCCACGGTGAGCCAGGCCCACGGTGGACCGCGCCACTATGCGCGTGGACCGGTTGATCCAGAGCCGTTGGATCTGGATCCGGCGGCCAGGCGCAAGGCGGGGGGTTTAAGGATTTTGGACGGCCACGATTAAATCATACCGAAGCGGTATGCGTGGACGCACCAGATTGATCCTAGGGTTTAAGTAACGATCGACGGCTGCGATCGCTCCGTACCCCTTCGACCAGATCTACGGCTGTGATTAAATCCCGAAGGGAATAAACATAGGCGCTCCGATTGCGATCGTGCGGCCAGGATTCAATCCGGCACGGCACGCGCGAAAAGGGGCCACGTACCCTTCGTCTCCGGCGACGGCGGGGCTCGGTTGCAGTGGCGACGGCGCCGGCGAGTGCCTACGGGCCTAATTTTTGGCTTAAATGGAAAGAGGAGGTCGAGACGGTCTCGGCCATACCTTCGGTGGCGACGACGGGCGACGGACGGCGACGATGGCGAGGGTAGACGGAAGGGGGTCTTCGGGAGCTCGACGTCGACGGTGATCCAGAGGGTTCCATGGCCAACCGAGGGGTGGCCGAGGACGAGAGGGCTCCTATGGTCACGAGGGTGGCGATGGTGAGGGCAGTGGAGGCCCGAGGCGGCGGTGATTGGCGGCCGGAGGTGGACCAGGGAGGAGCTCGCAAAAACAGCAGTGGCGCTTTGGAGGGTTTAGGCTAGGGCTTAGGTGGTGTGGGCGGAGTGCGGTGAGCCGAGGGGTATTTATAGGGGGGGTTGCCGGCGTCTGGATGGCAGGGAACCGAAGGGTTCCGAGAGCTCCGGCGAGGGTTACCAAAAGCTTCGGGCTAGCTTCCTTAAGCGTGAAAACGCGTGGCTAAAGATGGAATGGGGTCGTCGGCGTTCGGGGAAGGCGATCCAGGGCGAATCAGGCGAACGCGGGCGGCCGGTGGCGAGGAAAACAGAAGGTGATCGCCGGGAAAGGAAAGGGGAGAGAGGGTTTCCATCGGAGAAGATGGATCCGACAGGTGGCCCCCACCTGTCGGCGGGCGAACGAAAAAGGAAAGCCTGACAGGCGGGTCCGAGCGGTCAGTGGGCGAAAGAGGCGCGGCAGAGGCTGACTGGTGGGACCGAAGCGAGCGCGGGCGGGAGAGAGAGGAGGGAAGCGACGCCGACAGGCGGGACCCACGGGTCAGTGGCTCATGGCTTGGACTGGGCTGGGCTCGGGTGCTTTGAGGGTTGAGGCCCGCTAAGGATTAAATCTTTTTCTGGTTTAAAATAAATCCAGTAATTCATATATTTGATTAAGGGCTGAATCACTGTTGATAAAAATTTGGAAAAATTCCTAAAATTATATTTTGGTCTCTAGTTCATCTCATAAAATTTTCAAGTCCATATTTTGAATATTTCTCCCAGTTTGGCTTTATTAGGGCTCTTTTAGGGTTTTTCTTTAATTTTAATTTCCAGAAATGTATGTAATAATAGTTTTCTTTATTTAATTCCTTTTAAATTCTGGGGTGTTACAATGATATTCCACGAGTATTCCATTCTCATCGCGGTCATCGGCTCGATAGCCGATAAACTATTCTATTGATCATAATTTCCTGTTTCCTTATCAGTTGTAGGGTCAAACTGATTGGCACGCCTTGAACCCTTTTTTCTAAGAACGTAGGACCTGCACTAGAGTTAAGCAGATCTCTCAAGCCACGCGTGTGTCAAAGTGTGACCAAAAAACGCACCAACAGTTGTGAACCAAAAGTTCTAGGTCAAATTAAATTAGAAACAAAATGCTCAAATCAGAAGTTCCGGTTGCGAACCGGAAGTTCCGGATTGGAAATAGAACGTTCAAACGGAAATTTCGATTATGAACCAAGTCCAAAATTAATTAACGACAAAACTGGAAATTCCAGTTCCGAACAAGAAGTTTTGGTCTAGACAAAATAGATTAGAGTTGTTGGGTTTTAATGAGTATTAGGACCCAAGGCCTAGGCACTATATAAAGGGAGAAGGATGGAGGTCAGGTGTTGTTGTTTTTATTGCTAAACCTTAGCCACCACACCTCTCCTCTCCCTTTCCATCTCAAAGAGTTGAGATCGGTTTTCTCCTCGGATCTTGTGATCGGTGCTAACATGTCGGCGTGAGACAATCTCATTCCTATACGTGCGGACTCCATAGAAACGCTACTCGAATAGTGGTGTTCGTCGTCTTCTTTACGTGGAGATCGTCGGGCTTCATTGACTTGGTCACCATCGAATTAGACGGAGCAAGGTAAGGTTAAGCGAGGACGCACTTCCTAAACAACTTATTCCACTACACTAGTGTGTCTCGCATTAGAAAGGTAACGATCTCTGATTCCTCGCGGACATGGTTCCTAGATTGCCGGCTAGCGTAGCCTCCCAATATCACTACACACCGAGTGATTTTCACCGTGTACAACACTCGATAAACTCTTTGTCGAATACTTTTAAGGCCTCGTTGAGTGCACATGACATTGGTCAAACTCTTATTTTCATACCTCGGTGATATATAACAACACCACCTGCTAATAATTATAGATCGAGATCTAGGTATAAACTCGGTGTTGGTTAGCTTGTGTGTCGTTCTATCTCACACGCGCACACATGCACATGCGCGCACACACACACATATATATACATATATATATATATATACGGTAGCGTTATTCTACACTACGTGTGTAGAATAGTTATTCTACACCGACTACTTTTAGTAGTGGATTTTTTCAGTAAAATAGTAATTGAGTACTACTTTTTTTTCTCAGTAGTAAATTTCTCGGTAGAACAATTATGCTACACCCGTGGTGTAGAATAGCATTTATATATATATATATATATATATATATATAGCTATTTCTGATCGCTGAATATATCCATATATTCGATTGTTCAGCTGGGAGTTTCGGATGAGTGATCGCTGTCACGCACGTACGCGAACTAGGACTGGTCGATGGGTGCGTGCACATGCGTCGATCGAATTAATCACCGTTCACCGATAGCCTCATAAATTCGATAAATTTTACAGTAAATATATTAATTATAATATCAAATTAGTTTTATTAAATATTAATATAGCCGTGTTAATATATTTTATTTAAATTTAATCAAAAGTTAGATAAGTTGGATATTGTGAGAGCAATCTCAACCCTTCAAGTAGGATGATGTCTTGAGCATTTAATAGGATATCGTCACGTAAGAAAAAATCTAATGTGACATTTAAATTAATGAAAAAAGATGATAAAAAACATGTCCAATCTATCTAAGACACTATATTATTACAATATTCAAGACGAGAATGAAAAGGAATTAGTTGCGAGGTGATATGAGAAGTGAGAGAGACGTATAAAAAATTTACTATGGACACACGCTAAGAAATCATAATTAAAAATAATATGATTTTAAAGATGATATATTGCTGACATAGTAAGATAAAACATCACATGAGAAACTACTTAAACAAACTACGAGTTGTGATTGCAAACTGAACTACTTGTAATACGAAATAATTAAACGTCCAGACACGACACACCGTACCAATAGTGGATCGACGTGACGGATCAGGTGGCTCCGACGAGGTGGAGACAAGCGAATGCATGCAGCATCCAGCCGGCCGGACGGGCTGCTAGCTTGCCACCACTGTAGGAGGAAGACGACGGCCACGTACGGCCGGCCGGCAAACTCCGATCAGATACATGCATGCATATCATTTCCTGGGTGTGATCTCTCGATCGTAATGCAGCTCGCTAGATCTAACGAACATTCATTCATTCAAACATACATAGATTCATTCATTCAGGTGTCCATTTCAGTCCTGCGTTTGGCCCTGTCGCCGATCGTGAGCGGCCGGTGTGGCATGGCTGGCTAGATCGAGCTGAGCTAGCTAGCTAGCATGCAGCTGTTCTATCTGCTAGCTAGGAGTAGCTAATCATCAATCGGAGACCAATGCTCACCATCCGATCGATGGCATATATTGTTCTCTCTGATCAAGAAAATATAGATCCATGGACAGCGACCATGGGCTTACTGACACGCGGCAGAACCTGGGTTTGTAATGTTGGAAAAAAATTCTACGGTGGAGGACCTAAATCACCCTTATGTGAGGCCCTCCCTAAGATGACTGTCACGTGGAGGTGTTGATGATCTAATGGTGGAGATAAAGCGGAGGCAAAGAGACCGGTGGAGCAGGCCGGAGTGGGCAGCACAGTCGGTGAGGTGCATCGACGAGGTACTAGTATAGATGAGCAAAAGGCACGGGCCCGTTGGGCCGGCCCGAAGCACGCCAAAAAAGCACGGCCCGAGCACGGCACGGCCCGAGCACGGCACGGCCCATTACTAATCGGGCCCGGGCCGGCACGACACGACGGTTGGGCCGTGCTTGGGCCGACACCCTGGCACGGTGGGCCGGCACGGGCACGGCCCGTTTAGAGCGAGGCCCGACAAGGCCCGTTAGGTCACGTGGGGGGTATAAAACCCCCTCCTACTCGTCCCTCGCCCGCAGCCCCGCACCCTAACCCTAACCCTCCGCCTCCGCCGCTCTGCCGCACCCCGCCCCCAGAAACCTAACCCTAACCCTCCGGCCTCCGGCCTCCACCAGTCCGCCGTTCCGCCTCCGCTAGTCCGCCGCTCCGCCGCTTCACCTCCGCTAGTCCGCCGCTCCGCCGCACCCCACCCCAGAAACCTAACCCTAACCCTCCGGCCTCCACCAGTCCGCCGCTCCGCCTCCGCTAGTCCGCCGCTCTGCCGCTTCACCTCCGCTAGTCCGCCGCTCCGCCTCCGCCGCTCCGCCGCACCCCGCCCCCAGAAACCTAACCCTAACCCTCTGGCCTCCACCAGTCCGCCGCTCCGCCTCCGCTAGTCCGCCGCTCCGCCTCTGTGGCTCCGTCCTCCTGTCCACCTCCGTGGCACTCGTCGGAGGTGTTCAGGCGGCCTTGCTCGGCCTCCGCCTCTGCTCATCGGCCTCTGCTCATCGCCTCATCGGCACTCGTGTACGGTAACATCAACCCTCTCATCCTCCTGACCTCCTCTACTAGATAGTCTAGTCCTTTGATGTGTCGGCCTTATTCGGTAGTTCAGTGAGCAGATCCATGTGATAACCCTAGTCTTTCTGTTTTCTGGTGTTACTTGTTGCCAATCTCGTGGTTGATTGTTGCCCGCCGGCGGAAGCGGTGCTCCGGCTTCACAGGTTAGGCACTTAGGCCTTATGTCCTTACTGCCTTAGCCCTTACTCCCTTAGGGTTTATAACCATAGCCTTACTTGTAGGTCGTTGAGGAACCGTAGCGCCGGCTAGGTGGCGATGGAGCCTCGGGATGACCCGACTTCTATCAACCATGAGCTTAGGCTACTGGGAGACACAGAAGATGGGGACATGGGGCGTGATGATCTGTTTGGTAGTACTGCCGGCATTGCCGACTCTAATGATTTGAACCCTAGTCCAAATGTGACTGTGGGTGAGGGAGAGGCTAGGGATGAACAAACTCCAAATGTTCCAGATTCTGCCCGGTCCGGCAGCAAAAAGAGAGCAAGATCATCCACCTCTTCTGTGTGGCTTGATTTCGAGGCACTATACAAAATGAAAGTTATGTGTGAATGTGTGATAAACTTGATGATGAACTGTAATGTCTTATGTAAACTTGACGATGAATTGTGCTAAACACTTATAGAGCTGGGCTGTACTCTTTTTCCCTATCTAGGGTTTTCTCACGAGGTGTGAGTTTTTACCTAGATAGCTTTTTAATGAGGCAGCCAATATCCATTATGGACAGCTCAAATATATTACCTATATGATGTTTCAAATTTTGTTCTGTTTGCTTCTGGAATGGTTTGAAATGTGAATATTTATTGTGGCTTCTGGAATGTTGAATGCATGTATGAAATTTTGTAAATGATGTAATGTTTGTAAATTCTGGATTTGAAATTGTGTTGTATGAAATTTTGTGAATTGTGAATTGTAAATTCTGGAATGGTTTGAAGTGGTTTGAATTTTAGATTTTTTGATCATTCTAATGAATTTTGGAATTTTTTTAGACTGAAAATCAGGTTTCTGTGATTCACGGGCTGGCACGGCCCGAATAGGTAATCGGGCCGCCCGGCACGGCTAAACTACCTTCGGGCCGTGCTTGGGCCTGATGTCAAGCCCACGGGCCAGAACGGCACGGCCCGTTTAGTAACCGTGCCGTGCCGTGCTTCACGTAAACGGGCCGTGCTTCAACGGGCCCGTGCCGTTGTCGCGCCCTGATTTAATAAATCAGGACCTTTATTGAAATTCCAAAGAAAATCAATAAACCAAGACGTTCATAAAGCGACCACGTACAATACGAGCAATCATTCACGGTTCGTAGACCGCATTAATACAAAAGTGAATTAAAGTGAAGAGAAACTAATAAAATCAAGGGTCCTAGATGAACGCCTCCTTCCAGTCTCGCCTTGACTGGGTCGCTACTCCAGACCTTCATCCTCCTCGTAGTAGACGGGCTCTGATGGTGTAAGTCAACGGGGTGAGTACAGATGTACTCAGCAAGCCACCGAATGCAAATATAATGCAAGGTAATAACAAGGGAGATAGTGGCTAGTTTTGCGGAAGCAGCATAATTGTAAAGCTTTAAATGAGAGCAATTTATTAGTACGGAAAAGTAAACATGTGCATGTGTATCATCTTCTAACTCGAGGGGTACAGTCACCCCACCTCGCTCAACAGTCCTTACGTGCCATGATTAATCCGAACATTCACACAATTGTAAACTAACTGCGAGTAGTCACACAACCCGCCCTTGACCGTGGGCTCGGCTTTTCGAAAAGATTAAATTACTCTGATCAGAGATGTACCACTGTACCCACAAGGCACGCACTCATCACTTACACCAAAGTGTAACGAGATGACCCATTTCACGGGAACTCGTGCCAAAACCTTCCATATGGTTCCCTCCGACTCCACAACACCCTCTTATGGGTTTCGTATCGTGTCTCGACATGTCGAGTGCTCACCATACCCCCCCTTGAGCCTTCTTTGGTACAAGTCGCCCGCAGGCTAGCCCCTTGTACCCCTCCACTATGGTGCATAGAGCCGAAGGGTTCCACACTTCCAGTTAGGACTTACCCATTAGACTTGTGGTTGGTACGGAAGTGCTTTGCAACAGATCCCGCAGACCGGTCCTTATAGTGCCCCGGGTGCGACAAACCAGTGCCCGAGCTTGCACCCGGAACCCACCATACTTATAACCTAGCCAACTCCAACAGAGTCCAGAGACGAGAATAACAGGGAAATACATATACAGAATCCAGCTATCTACGACTCGTTCTTTTTAACCTATAGCAGTTGTGCCGGTACATTGGGCACTAGCTAATATTTTAATAGTAGAGTGACAAGGAGTTAAGGCTCAATAAGCATGGCTTGGGTTTGCACACAAGGACGGGGATCTAATAAATATAAGTGTAAGGCTTGATTATTGGACTAATGCAATATTATTCTATGGGTTATAGCGATAATTTATTAAAACATGGGCTCAATATGATCAACTGTTTCCACAGAGATGGTCGCTGACTTGCCTTGATCAACAAATGGGGATGGAGGAACCTCGGGGTAGAACTCCTGCTCCTCGACGAACTCGTAGTCTTCTCGATACGGAAAAGTAAACAATACATTTAATAAACAGATAAAATCCACCAAATAAGCAATATTCATATTTGTGGGTGTTTTTATGTGAACTAATATTTTAATATTCTAAAGTTTGGTATAAAACAGTAAAACTTATCTTTTTAGGATTTTCCTAATTTATTTCCTGTATTTCAAATTTTAACCCTAAAGGGTTTTTATTCATTTATTTAATAAAAATATTTTGGGTAACAGTAACCTACTGTTTTTATGGCCTTAATGTGTAGAGAATATTATTCTAGATTTAACAAAATTTGAATGGTGAAATTTGGAGTTAAAATGAGCAAGTTATGAATTTTTGAAGTTTAAACTATTTTCTGAATTATTTTTAAACCAGAAAACAGTCTCTGGTCCACGGTGAACTGGGTTCACCGTGAACCGACGACTACGCGCGTGAGCCGGGGTGATCAGGACCGCAGGATCTAGATCCAACGGCCAGGGCGCGTGCGGGGCGTTTAAGTGGCGATCGACGGCCAGGATGCGTTGATACCGGTCAACCGTGGTCAATCGCATCTGGACGCTTGATCTCAGGATCTAATCCTGGCCGTTCGCTGCAGATCAAGCGGCTACGGCTTCGTCCGGCACGGCACGCAGCGAAGGGGGTACGCACCCTTCTTCTCCGGCGACGGTGGCGCACGGGAGCGAGCGTGGCGTCGACGGTGAGGGCCCTAAGCACTATCTGACTGCTAAAATGGATAGAGAATAGGATGGGGAGTCTGATCATACCCGAAATAGGGGTTGGTGGCGAGAGGGTGGCACCGGCGGCGAGCAGAGGCGATGAAGGGCTTCGGCTCGACGGTGGCGACGGCGATCCGGCGGCGATCCGACCCAACGGATGTGGGGCCGAGGAAGGGTGAGCGATGGTGGTTCCGATGGTGCCGTGGGCGAGGGCGGTGGCGGACCGAGGCGCCGACAAAGGCTCGTCGGAGAGCGAACAGAGGAAAACCCTAGAAAAGGGTGGCAGCGGCTCGGGACTGCGATGTTTAGGACTCTGGAGGTGTGAGCGAAGAGCGGTGAGGCCGAGGGCTTTTATAGGGGCTACCGGCGGCGAGGAACGGCAGGAGATCGGAGGGGATCCGAGGGAATTCCAAGCATGCTCCGGTGAGCTTTCCTTGTGCTCGGGTTCTTCCCAAATATGGCGAAAACGCGTCGGCAAGGAGGGAAAGGGGGTCGCCGGCGATGAAGGAAAGAGATCTGGGGCCGGGTTCTGCGTGATTTGGCGCCCGGCGACGAAAACGGCAGGGGGGGGTCGACGGGGATGGAAGGGGATCCCTCCCTTCCTTCGGGGAAGAAGATCCCGACAGGGGGCCCCCACCTGTCGGTGGGTGAACGAAAAAGGGAAGCCTGACAGGCGGGCTCCGCAGGTCAGAAAGAGGGGTAGGAAAAGAGCGGCTGCCAGGTGGGCCAGGCGGAGTCGGGCGTGGGGAGGAGAGAGGGGGTGTGAGTGCCGACAGGTTGGCCCCACCTGTCGGTGGCTGGTGGCCTGGGCTGGGCTGGGCTGAGGCAAATTGAGGGTTAAGGCCCAGTTTGAATTTAAATACTTTTTCGATTTAAAATAATTCCAGAAATTCATATATTTGCTTAAGGCTTGAATCACTGTGGATAAAAATTTGTAAAAATTCCTAAAATTATATTTTGGCCTCTAGTTTATCTCATAAAATTTTCAGGTCCAAATTTGGAGTATTTCTCCCTGTTTGGCTTTATTTGGGTTCTTTTGTGATTTTCCTTTAATAATAAATCCAGAAATGATTTAAATAATATTTTTCTTTTATTTTATTTCTGTTTAATTTCTGGGGTGTTACAATCCTATCCCCCTTACAGAGAATCTCGTCCTCGAGATTCGGATCAATCCTCGAATAGCTCAGGATGCTGGGCCTTGAGTTCATCTTCTTTTTCCCATGTAGCTTCCTCTACAGGATGATTGCTCCACTGCACTTTGCAGAAGCGAATGACTCGACTCCTGGTGGTTCTCTCTTTGACCTCCACTATCTTGACCGGCTTTTCCACATAGGTCAGATCTTCTTGGACATCCAATTGCTGAAGGTCCACTTGCTCTGTGGGGACACGGAGACACTTCTTGAGTTGAGATACATGAAACACGTCATGCACTCCAGCCAATGAGGGCGGTAATTCCAACTGATATGCAACTTCGCCTTGGCGTCGAACAACGGGAAATGGTCCAACATATCGAGGGGCCAACTTTCCTCTAATGTTAAACCGTTGAGTTCCACGGAGAGGAGTGACTCGTAGGTAGACATGATCTCCTTCTTCAAAGGCTAGGTCTCGACGGCGATTGTCTGCGTAGCTCTTCTGCCGTGATTGGGCTGTCTTGAGTCGGTCTCTGATGATACGTACCTTCTCTTCTGCTTCACGAAGAATGTCTGTTCCGAATACTTGGGATTCACCGGTTTGGTCCCAAAGTAGAGGCGTCCTGCACTTACGTCCATAAAGTGCTTCAAAAGGAGACATCTGAAGACTGGCTTGATAGCTATTGTTGTATGAAAATTCTGCATATGGCAAGCTCTTGTCCCAAGTGGCTCCAAAATCCAAAACACATGCTCGAAGCATATCCTCTAGTATCTGATTTACCCTTTCTGTTTGTCCATCTGTCTGAGGATGGTAGGCAGTACTGAAATTCAACCTCGTGCCCATCTCCTCTTGGAGGTTCTTCCAAAAACGAGAGGTAAACTGACTTCCTCGGTCAGACACTATCTTCTTGGGCACTCCATGAAGACATACTATCCGGGCCATATATAGCTCTGCTAGCTTAGGGCCACTAAAGGTCGTCTTGACGGCTATGAAATGAGCTACTTTCGTAAGCCGATCGATGATCACCCAAATAGAATCATACCCCAGTTGGGTCTTTGGTAATCCGGTGATGAAATCCATTCCGATTTCTTCCCACTTCCATTCCGGCACTTTAAGTGGCTGTAACAGTCCTGCAGGTCTCTGATGTTCAGCTTTTACTCTCCTGCAGGTGTCACATTCGGCGACAAACTGGGCAATCTCTCTTTTCATGCTAACCCACCAATAACGTTCCTTCAGATCTTGGTACATCTTGGTACTGCCGGGATGAATGGAGTACAATGTCTCATGGGCTTCTCTTAAGATAAGAGTCTTTATTTCAGGTTTATCCGGCACACATATCCGAGTTCCAAACCATATGGTGCCACTCTCGTCCTCTGAAAATCCGGGGGCTTTTCCTTGTCTCATGTTCTTCTTAATGGCAGCTATATCCGGGTCCTCCATCTGAGCCTCACGGATCTGCTCGAACAAGACAGGTTGGGTCTCCAAGGTGGCTAGGTATGCTCTTGTGGTTACCCCAAGATTTAATTTTTCCATCTCCCTACATAACAAGGGTGCGTGTTCTTGAATCATCATGGCTGTGCAATATCCCTTGCGACTTAAGGCATCAGCTACCACATTTGCTTTTCCGGGGTGGTAGTGTATACCTAAGTCATAGTCCTTAATCAATTCCAGCCATCGTCTTTGCCTCAAGTTCAGATCTGGCTGTGTGAAGATATACTTCAAGCTCTTGTGATCCGTAAAGATCTCACAGCGATTTCCAACTAGATAGTGCCTCCAAATCTTAAGGGCGTGCACTACGGCGGCTAATTCCAGATCATGAGTCGGATAATTCAACTCATGAGGTCTCAACTGTCGGGAGGCATAAGAGATAACTTTTCCATCTTGCATAAGAACACATCCCAATCCTTGGCGAGATGCGTCGCAATAGACATGGAAGTCTTTGCGAATATCCGGTAGGGTTAGTATAGGTGCAGACACCAAACGAGTCTTGAGAGTGCGGAAACTTTCCTCGCATTCAGGAGTCCATTCGAACTTCTCTCCTTTCTGCAACAACTTGGTCATTGGCTTGGCTATCTTAGAAAAATTCTCGATGAATCTTCGGTAATATCCGGCCAATCCCAGAAAACTTCGTATCTCAGATACGTTCGTGGGTGGCAACCAATCCGTAACTGCTTCTACGGTGGCAGGGTCTACTGCGATTCCTTGCGCAGAGATGATGTGTCCAAGGAACTTTACTTCTGCCGTCCAAAACTTGCATTTGCTGTACTTGGCATATAATTGGTGTTCCCTTAGCTTTCCTAAGGTTAACCGGAGGTGAGTCTCGTGCTCCTTCTGGTCCTTGGAATAGATGAGGATGTCGTCGATGAAAACCACTATAAACTTGTCCAAATATTCCATGAACACTTTATTCATCATATTCATGAAGAATGCAGGGGCGTTGGTCAATCCAAAGGACATAACCGTGCACTCATATAATCCATAACGGGTAGTGAAGGCCGTCTTGGGTATATCCTCTTCTCGAATCCTCAACTGATGGTAACCAGACCGCAGGTCGATCTTCGAGAATACCGTAGCTCCTTTGAGTTGGTCGAAGAGATCATCGATCCGAGGTAGCGGATACTTATTCTTGATTGTTACCTCATTCAAGGCGCGATAATCCACACACATACGCTTTGCCTTATCTTCTTTCTTCTCGACGAAGATGACGGGGGCACCCCATGGCGACGTACTTGGTCTGATATAGCCTTTCCTTTCAAGATCCTCCAATTGCTGCTTCATCTCAGCTAATTCGTTGGCGGTCATCCGGTATGGTCGCTTGTAGATAGGGGTGGTTCCTGGCACCAAGTCAATCCTGAACTCGATGTCCCTCTTGGGTGGCATCCCTGGTAGATCCTCTGGGAATACGTCCGGGTATTCACTGACTACTGGTATCTCTTCCAAGGTAATCTGATGTAGTCTTGGTCTTCTGATCTTCAATCTTGGCATCTGAAATGTGATGGCAGTACCTTCTTCGCTGGTCACAGTCACTTTTCTTTGGGCACATTCTATCACTCCTTGGTATTTATTTAACCAATCCATCCCTAGAATGAGATCCAGGCCTTGGCATTCTATTAGGATGGGGTCGGCCCAAAATACGGTGCCGTGGATATCTATCCATACCTTTGGGCTATATGTTAGGGCTAGAGTTTGTTTTCCCGGGGTGACTATTTGTACGGCTCTGGGTAGTTCTTCTGTGCTTAGATTGTTCTTTTCCACAAATTCCGTTGAGATGAAGGAGTGCGTAGCTCCGGTGTCAAACAAAACTATTGCAATTGCTGAATTTACCATGAACTTACCCATCACGATCTCGGGCGCAGCCTGGGCTTCCTCGGCGGTGACATGGTTGACGCGAGCACGGATGGCGGGGTTCGTCGTGACTCCCTGTGCGCGCTTGGGGTGGGGGCACTGATAGGCGAAGTGCCCTTCCTGGCGGCAGTTAAAACATACCACGGGCTTGCCGTGCTTGTCGCGCAGAATCTCTGCCTTCTTTGCCGGGGCGGGTGGTGCAGCTGGCGCGGCAGGAGCGGGACGAGGCTGTCCGGCTCTGGTGTTGGCGGCAGGTGGTGCCGGACGATGTACTGGGCGGGGGTGGTATTGTGGCGTCGGAGGAGGAGGGGTGAAACGAGGCCTCTGCGCCACGCCTTGGTTCTGCCTGAAAGCAATCATTCTTTTCCTCTTCAGGTCGACCTTATTTTGCTGAGTCTCCTGAATAATAGCCTTATTAACCAACTTTTGGAAGTTGGTATAATCTCCGGAAACGAGTTGAAGGGACAACTCATCCTTAAGACCTCGAAGGAACTTAGACTGCCTGGCCGCGTTAGTACGGACTTCTTCAGGCGCGTATCGAGCCAGCCGGTTGAACTCGTGTAAATACTCCGTGACGGACCTGCTCCCCTGCTGCAGGTCCCTGAACTCCTGCTGCTTCTGTGCGATGATGCCCTCTGGGATATGAGCGGCACGGAAAGCATCAGAAAATTCTGCCCAAGTGTGAACATGTCCTTCGGGCAGAGTCTCTCGCAGGTTGTCCCACCATTCTGCGGCGGGACCCTGGAGCTGATGGGCGGCGAAGGCCACTTTTTCCTGCTCAGTGCAGGTCAGAAGGTCCAGTTTCTTGGCGATAGTCCTCAACCAATCCCCGGCCTCCATGGGGTTGGTGGTGCTCGAGAAAGTCGGCGGGCGGACTCGGAGGAATTCCGAGAGCTGAGAGGCGGGAGCGGGGGCTGGAGTGGCTGGTCGAGGCAGCTCGGGCTGTTGATGGTGGCGGAAGAAATGAGCCTGCTGCTCCTGCATTTGCTGCTGCTGCTGTTGCATCTGATTCAATAGGGCAGCAACCAACTGGTTCTGAGTGGCCATCATCTCAGCCAGTGTGGGGTGGTTGGCGACTGGGGCTTGCCTTTGCCCGGTCGCTCCCCATTGTGGCAGGTTGCCACTATCCCCTCCGTTCTGAGGAGCGTCTGATCCTTGAGTGTTGGTCATCCTGGAATTTTCAATGTGTACACATTTATTTTGGTGAACTTCTTTTATATTTTATTTCAAAAGGATACCGTTCTTGCGGTTACATTTATTTATTCTCTCATTCATGCCTTATATTTTGACATGAATGCTAATACAAGCAAGCAAATAAAAATAACAATCAATCGTAAAACTACGTCTAAGGCAGCTCGGGGGACGGCTCGATCTCGGGCTCGTGGGAGACGGGCGGGGTCGAGGAACTGGACGGTCCGGCGGGTGGTGCGCTGCGGGAGATCCTCTTGGGCCTCACGGTGGGAGTCTGAATGGGTTTCTTCCGGCGAGGCGGAAGAGGTGCGATCTCCTCAATGTCCTTCTTCAACTCTCTGAGCTGCTGACGAAGCTGGGTATGGACCATGGCGCCCTGGCGTAGAAGCTCGTTCTGACGTCTCAACTCCTCTACCTCAAGGGTCAACAGAGGGTTCTGCTCAAGCTGTCGACGGAGCTCGGCGTTCTCCCTGGTCAGGTTCTCCGAAGTGTGGCGGTAGAAGTCGATGGTGTCGTGCTGGCTGTCTGCGTCGAGGACGGCCTCCGTGTGGAGGTTGTCCATGGCCTCCAAGAGTCTCATCGTGCGGGTGATGGCGGAGTTGCTCTGGGTGAGGGGACTGATGTAGATGCTGCGGTGACTCCCGGGTGTGCGCATGGGCATGAAGCGGTAGACGGTGTCGCGGAGGTGGCAGTCGTAGACCAGTCGAAGCTCGGCGAGGGACTGGAGAGCGGCTCGCTGGCTGGCCACCACGAAGGAAGGTCCTCCAACTCCATGGGTGTAGAAGGGTGGCTGCGTGGAAGAGGGGCGGATCACAACCGTGACCTCGCAGTAGCTCTCGTTCGCATCGGGAAAAATCCCGTGGAACGCAGGCTCATGGGGAAACCCCAAAAAGTCGACGAGCACGCGAAGCTCGCGGATGAATCCGGCCTCGTCACGAAGAGTCCCGCTCATGGTATGGACCGGCATCTACAAAAGAGAGAAATTTTTGTGAAAACTTCAGAAGATGAGAAAGTAATTTTTTTGTAAAATATAGTGAATATATATAGGTCCTAAGGTCAGGTCTGTTTGGCTTCCTACAGTCAAGTCGGCTCTGATACCATCTTGTCGCGCCCTGATTTAATAAATCAGGACCTTTATTGAAATTCCAAAGAAAATCAATAAACCAAGACGTTCATAAAGCGACCACGTACAATACGAGCAATCATTCACGGTTCGTAGACCGCATTAATACAAAGTGAATTAAAGTGAAGAGAAACTAATAAAATCAAGGGTCCTAGATGAACGCCTCCTTCCAGTCTCGCCTTGACTGGGTCGCTACTCCAGACCTTCATCCTCCTCGTAGTAGACGGGCTCTGATGGTGTAAGTCAACGGGGTGAGTACAGATGTACTCAGCAAGCCACCGAATGCAAATATAATGCAAGGTAATAACAAGGGAGATAGTGGCTAGTTTTGCGGAAGCAGCATAATTGTAAAGCTTTAAATGAGAGCAATTTATTAGTACGGAAAAGTAAACATGTGCATGTGTATCATCTTCTAACTCGAGGGGTACAGTCACCCCACCTCGCTCAACAGTCCTTACGTGCCATGATTAATCCGAACATTCACACAATTGTAAACTAACTGCGAGTAGTCACACAACCCGCCCTTGACCGTGGGCTCGGCTTTTCGAAAAGATTAAATTACTCTGATCAGAGATGTACCACTGTACCCACAAGGCACGCACTCATCACTTACACCAAAGTGTAACGAGATGACCCATTTCACGGGAACTCGTGCCAAAACCTTCCATATGGTTCCCTCCGACTCCACAACACCCTCTTATGGGTTTCGTATCGTGTCTCGACATGTCGAGTGCTCACCATACCCCCCTTGAGCCTTCTTTGGTACAAGTCGCCCGCAGGCTAGCCCCTTGTACCCCTCCACTATGGTGCATAGAGCCGAAGGGTTCCACACTTCCAGTTAGGACTTACCCATTAGACTTGTGGTTGGTACGGAAGTGCTTTGCAACAGATCCCGCAGACCGGTCCTTATAGTGCCCCGGGTGCGACAAACCAGTGCCCGAGCTTGCACCCGGAACCCACCATACTTATAACCTAGCCAACTCCAACAGAGTCCAGAGACGAGAATAACAGGGAAATACATATACAGAATCCAGCTATCTACGACTCGTTCTTTTTAACCTATAGCAGTTGTGCCGGTACATTGGGCACTAGCTAATATTTTAATAGTAGAGTGACAAGGAGTTAAGGCTCAATAAGCATGGCTTGGGTTTGCACACAAGGACGGGGATCTAATAAATATAAGTGTAAGGCTTGATTATTGGACTAATGCAATATTATTCTATGGGTTATAGCGATAATTTATTAAAACATGGGCTCAATATGATCAACTGTTTCCACAGAGATGGTCGCTGACTTGCCTTGATCAACAAATGGGGATGGAGGAACCTCGGGGTAGAACTCCTGCTCCTCGACGAACTCGTAGTCTTCTCGATACGGAAAAGTAAACAATACATTTAATAAACAGATAAAATCCACCAAATAAGCAATATTCATATTTGTGGGTGTTTTTATGTGAACTAATATTTTAATATTCTAAAGTTTGGTATAAAACAGTAAAACTTATCTTTTTAGGATTTTCCTAATTTATTTCCTGTATTTCAAATTTTAACCCTAAAGGGTTTTTATTCATTTATTTAATAAAAATATTTTGGGTAACAGTAACCTACTGTTTTTATGGCCTTAATGTGTAGAGAATATTATTCTAGATTTAACAAAATTTGAATGGTGAAATTTGGAGTTAAAATGAGCAAGTTATGAATTTTTGAAGTTTAAAACTATTTTCTGAATTATTTTTAAACCAGAAAACAGTCTCTGGTCCACGGTGAACTGGGTTCACCGTGAACCGACGACTACGCGCGTGAGCCGGGGTGATCAGGACCGCAGGATCTAGATCCAACGGCCAGGGCGCGTGCGGGGCGTTTAAGTGGCGATCGACGGCCAGGATGCGTTGATACCGGTCAACCGTGGTCAATCGCATCTGGACGCTTGATCTCAGGATCTAATCCTGGCCGTTCGCTGCAGATCAAGCGGCTACGGCTTCGTCCGGCACGGCACGCAGCGAAGGGGGTACGCACCCTTCTTCTCCGGCGACGGTGGCGCACGGGAGCGAGCGTGGCGTCGACGGTGAGGGCCCTAAGCACTATCTGACTGCTAAAATGGATAGAGAATAGGATGGGGAGTCTGATCATACCCGAAATAGGGGTTGGTGGCGAGAGGGTGGCACCGGCGGCGAGCAGAGGCGATGAAGGGCTTCGGCTCGACGGTGGCGACGGCGATCCGGCGGCGATTCGACCCAACGGATGTGGGGCCGAGGAAGGGTGAGCGATGGTGGTTCCGATGGTGCCGTGGGCGAGGGCGGTGGCGGACCGAGGCGCCGACAA
Source organism: Zizania palustris (assembly GCA_019279435.1). Classification (NCBI taxonomy): domain Eukaryota; kingdom Viridiplantae; phylum Streptophyta; class Magnoliopsida; order Poales; family Poaceae; genus Zizania; species Zizania palustris. Next base: position 78,233,757 of record JAAALK010000288.1, on the reverse strand, counting down.
AGGCTCGCCGGAGAGCGAACAGAGGAAAACCCTAGAAAAGGGTGGCAGCGGCTCGGGACTGCGATGTTTAGGACTCTGGAGGTGTGAGCGAAGAGCGGTGAGGTCGAGGGCTTTTATAGGGGCTACCGGCGGCGAGGAACGGCAGGAGATCGGAGGGGATCCGAGGGAATTCCAAGCATGCTCCGGTGAGCTTTCCTTGTGCTCGGGTTCTTCCCAAATATGGCGAAAACGCGTCGGCAAGGAGGGAAAGGGGGTCGCCGGCGATGAAGGAAAGAGATCTGGGGCCGGGTTCTGCGTGATTTGGCGCCCGGCGACGAAAACGGCAGGGGGGGGTCGACGGGGATGGAAGGGGATCCCTCCCTTCCTTCGGGGAAGAAGATCCCGACAGGGGGCCCCCACCTGTCGGTGGGTGAACGAAAAAGGGAAGCCTGACAGGCGGGCTCCGCAGGTCAGAAAGAGGGGTAGGAAAAGAGCGGCTGCCAGGTGGGCCAGGCGGAGTCGGGCGCGGGGAGGAGAGAGGGGGTGTGAGTGCCGACAGGTTGGCCCCACCTGTCGGTGGCTGGTGGCCTGGGCTGGGCTGGGCTGAGGCAAATTGAGGGTTAAGGCCCAGTTTGAATTTAAATACTTTTTCGATTTAAAATAATTCCAGAAATTCATATATTTGCTTAAGGCTTGAATCACTGTGGATAAAAATTTGTAAAAATTCCTAAAATTATATTTTGGCCTCTAGTTTATCTCATAAAATTTTCAGGTCCAAATTTGGAGTATTTCTCCCTGTTTGGCTTTATTTGGGTTCTTTTGTGATTTTCCTTTAATAATAAATCCAGAAATGATTTAAATAATATTTTTATTTTATTTTATTTCTGTTTAATTTCTGGGGTGTTACAGCCGTGCCGTGCCGGGCCACCCGTTTGCTCATCTATAGGTACTAGAGGGGCGACGGTGCGTCGATGACCTACGGGGCAGTGCGTGGCCGTGCGGGTCAAAAGTAGGCAACCGGTCGGAGGGGAGTCCATGGCCTACGGGACGGTGCACAGCCGCATGGGCTGTGCGCAGATATGGAGACTAGAGTTGTCCCAGTCCACTGCCTGTGCCGTTGCCGACGTGTCGCCTTCGTTGCCCGGCCCGCTGTCCATGTCGCTGCCGATGGGCAGCCTTTGATGCCCCACAACTCCTACTGCCTCACTGCCCCGCGCCTCCCGCTGCCTCGCTGCCCCCCCTAGCCACGCCGCGCCGTTACTGGCATGTCACCTTCGCTGCCCGGCTCACCGTCCACGCCGTCGACAATGGGCAGCCTTCACTGCCACGTGACTCCCAACGGCCGCGCAGCGCCGCCCACTCCGACCTGCTCCACCGTCTCTTCGCCTCCACTCCGTCTCCACCATTAGATCAACAATACCTCCATGTGACATGCATCAGGGGGAGGACATCACATCAGGGGATTTAGGGCAAGGTTATCAATTCCATTCCGATACAAACCAGAATTGCCAGTATGTACCATTTCGTCTCTCAAATCAGTGTCTATCAAGTCTCGTACCGTTCTGGTTTTAATACCGATCAATACCATCTATTCCGGTCAAAACAAGTCCCATACCAGTCAATTTCGGCCTATACCAGTCATTCTTATCAATACCAGCCATTCCGGTTAAAATTATATTTTAAATTTTTTTGATATATGTCTTACATATTATTTATATTGAACACTATATTATATTATATTATATTAAGATATATACTATATTTGAGATATAAACATATTTAAATATATCATATTCAATCGTATCAAAAAATAGTTTAAATATATTATATTATTTATTATACCTAGAAACGGTATACCGGTATTGATTGGTGCCCAAACATTCTATTCTGAAAATATGTAGCCGTTGATAAGCTTAAGTTTTCTAGTTCTGTATATTAGTTCATTTTCTAATTAGTACATTTCTTTTTGTGAGGTTAATGTTTTAAAAAGTAGCTGATAGGTATCGAGCGGATAAAAAATTGAAAAAGAAATCGAGAACCTGTTCGAGGGAGCTTCAGATTTTACGAAGCATTTTGTGAGTATCTCGTCAGTGAAAATTTAAAAAAAAAACTATTATTCCTTTTTAAAAAATTTATAATTTATTTTAGATTATATAGCTACTGATTTTTAATTTCGATCTAAATCTAAGATCTAAATCATTTAAAAGAGTTTTAATTCAGTATCCGCAGCTCTACTATACCACAAGTTAAACTTATGTTTATGCTCCCTCAAACAGCCCCTAGCTTCTTCATCAGCTTTAAAAATTTATGGCTTTTAAGGTACTTGGCATGACTCCAGCTTTAGCTTCTTTGTCCTGTAGAGCTGTAGTTAAGTCAAACACTTTTCTTAATGAGTGAATCCCACCGAAAATATTCCAAAACAAATAAATAAAAGTAGCGGAACAAGATCTAGCTAACTTCAAATACTACACTCTAATTTTAATATGAATTTTAGGATTTATAACCCTACCAAACTGAGGTATAAGCTTCTTCATGATCTCTAGAAATTTACGGCTGGACCGCTATGACGACGGACACGTCGGTCGGCCGGGAGCGTGCGTGTTAGTTTCCGCGAAGGGGAGAGCAGGAAATTGCGTGCATAGCAGCAGCGCCGCCGCCGGCGGCGGCGGCGGCGAGATCTCCCGTGGCCACGCAAAGAAAGCTGCTGCGCCGATGGATGGACCGACCGACAGACCGACGAGGCAACTGGTGGGGGCGATCGGTTGCCCGGGACGAACCGCGCGTGCGCGTGCGCGACGACGCCATGAGAGCGCCATGCATGCAGGGCCCCGCCCATACATGCACGCTGAGTACCGTCCTAGCGGAAGAAATTTCCATGGACGCTCAAACTCCTCATGACCATAAACCCATTAGATTTTTTTTTCTGCCAAATCTCGTCACTCGATCAAGCACAACAAGATCCTCTAATTGAGATCGACGGTACGAGAGGGAGGCTTCGCGACACCGAAAGGATTTCTCACCGTCTAATTGAAATAGGACCGTCTAATTGAAATCGGACAGCTGCAGTCGGCCAGAGGAGCTGCTTCGGAAGAAATCCGAAAACCGGCTTATTGCTACAGCTAGTCGATCTGATGGATTAGTACTCTATGTACACTAATCATCAAAATAATTAACCAAGCAAGGCTTAATCAAAAGTACTCGAAGTGTTCGTCGGGTCGGTAGTTGTACGGCTCCTGCCGCTCCTTCTTGCTCATCATCATCACCTTCTTTGGCGCCGGCGCCGGCGTCGGAGCTGGCCTCGGCTTCGGCGGCACCTCAGGCGGGCGTACGGACCTAACGAGCGCCCAGTTGACGCCCTTGAAGAAAGGGTGCTTCTTGACCTCGGCGGAGCCCATGCTGCTCCCCAGACGCTTCTTGGGGTTCTTCACCAGGAGCTGACTCATGAGGTCCTGCGCCCTCTGCAGCTCATCCCACTCCCTGCCGCTTGCCGCGGCGGCGGCGGCGATACGCGGGAAGCTCACCGGCTGCTTGATGATGTTGACCAGGGTCTTCTCGTTGCTCTCCCCCTTGAACGGCGTCTGCCCGTACACCATCTCGTACATGAACACGCCCAGGGTCCACCAGTCCACCGCGCTGCCGTGGCCCTGGCCGGAGATCACCTCCGGCGCCAGGTACTCGTGCGTGCCCACGAACGACTTGGACCGCGCCGCCACGGGCTCCACCACCACCTCCGGCTCCGTCTCGGTCTCCTGCTCCGACTCGTCGCCGTCTCCGTCGTTGGCGCCGCGGCGGCCCTCCTTGGCGTGGCACTTGTTCATGCCGTTGAAGAGGCATGACAGCACCGGCTGGATCGTCGGCGGGACGCACGACGGCACGTGGGACGAGGACGCCGCCGCCAGCGGCGCCGGCGCCGGCTTGCTGTGGCGCAGCAGCTTCGCGACGACGTCGCACTTGAGGGAGAGGTCGAAGTCGGAGAGCATGATGTGGCCGTCGCCGCGCACCAGGACGTTCTCCGGCTTGAGGTCCCTGTACACCACCCCCATCATGTGCAGGTACTCCAGCGCCAGCACCGTCTCCGCCACATAGAATCTGCAACACAACATTAACTAAGATAGTAATCTAATCTACTGTGGTCTGTGGAGAGTGTCAACTAAGATTTTCTTGAACACAAGACTAATTAAGCTGCATTTAGCATCGGTTTAGGAGGAACCATATCGTCATATCGAGTTTATCGACATCTTGGCTGCATGCAGCTAGCTATAGTGCTCAAATCATTAGCTTAAGATGAAGCACAAGTGGTTCCAATTCCAACAAATCTGTTTAGATTGGCACAGCAAGACAAAAAGGCGTTCTTTGAAAGCACCAATGCACATGGAAAGACGATCACTAAACCTAAAGCGCTATGCTTTTACAAAAGTAGTGACACTGAAACAAAGCTTGACCCTGGAACAGAACTTTTCTCCCCCACGCCTCAGATCGTGGGATATTCGGATGCAGGTAAAGAAAAGGCTAGCAATTCGCATGATGCGTGCAGAATGGTGGTGCATGGCACGCGGCCGGGCAGATGCGACGACGTAGCGTACGTACCTGGTGGAGGAGATGCTGAACCGTCTGCCGGGCTGCCGCTGCCGGGCGACGTGCAGGTCGCCGCCGGGGCAGAACTCCATGACGAGGCAGGCGTAGTGAGACGCCTCGAAGTCGGCGTACAATGTCGGCAAGAAGGGGTGGTCGAGCGTGCGGAGGATGTCGCGCTCCACCTCCGCGCGCCGGAGCTTCTTCCTGAAGGCCAGGGCCTCCTTGTCCACCACCTTCATGGCGTAGAGGCAGCCCGTCGACCACGGCTCCCGCAGCTGGCACAGGTATACGTTGCCGAGGTCGCCGCTGCCCAGGCGCCGCACGAGCCGGAAGTGCTCTAGCCCGACGCGGCCGCCGGCGGCCGCACGGACGCGCCGGATAGCCTCCCACTCAGCCTGGTTGGCCTTGTGGGGCTTGTAGCGGCATGACGAGGCCAGCGTGTCGCCGCCGCCGAAGGAGCACACCGAGACCGAGCTGGAGCTGCCAATGTCACTGATCCAGCTCCGTCGGGAGTCCGGTGCCGTGAGCGAAGACCGGCTACTGTCGTAGTCGGATTCCTCTTTGATGGCAGCCATAGAAGCTAGCTGAAGAGAACCAACACAAACAAGAAATGCAGTGCAGAAGCAAAAATAAAGAGGCTAGCTCTTTTTCTTCACCTTCCAGCAGTCCAGCAACCTATGCTACATAAGCAGCTGTTGTGACCTTGAGCATGGATCAATAGATGGCAAGTTAAAAGACTATAAAGCCACACACTCCAGCTTTATACTGTATAGTATCTGCTTGTCAAGTATGTAACTATTCTCCAGGATCTAATAGTTTTGATGTCACCTTTTTTTCTCCACTTGGATGTATGATTATGGGCAACAATCATTACATCATTGGACCCCCAGGGCTACTTGGAAACTACCTGGCTCAGTGTCCTCAAGCAGCTGCACCAAGTTAAGCCAAGCAGTAAGTATACATGCATGGGGTAGAAATGTAGTACACCAGTTAAAGAAACAATAGGAGAAATGGAATCATGCCATGAACAGTGAAGTGTAAGCATGGTGACATTTTGCTTTATACCTGGATGGAGTCACATGAAGAGCCAAGTGCAAGTAGGTTGCTTTGGTATTAAAGAAAGATAGAGATAAGTAAAGCTTGCAGTTGAAAGTTACAAGCACTGCATGCATCGCCCGTGCAGCAATAACGCAGCCTCACTAACCTCACAACGGCTGAAACTAAAGGAGATGCTTCCCCTTTTTTCTTCTATCTTTGTTACATACCTATAAGGGCTCGTTCACTCATGTGAGTCCATTTAGTGGCCACGTCACTCACATAAGCTGCACGTCTGTTTCTCCCATGCCTAGCTGCCGAGGCTCTGTTCATCGTACGTGTGCCTGAAGATAGCAGGAAGGCTGGAACAACATAAAGTCATGTCTTGGTCGTGCAAGCAATTGTCACCTTTGAACCATGGGCTAGTGTTAGTTGATGACTTGATTCTTGAAGCAATCCGTTTTTTGGAGGTGATATTGCAGCAGGCAAAGCTTTGATATGACCCATATGCACCTGCAAGAAACGAGACAGTCAGATGAAAACAAAGAGTATAAGAATCATATGTAATGTACCAGGGAAAAGTTCAAATGTCATGTCGAAGACAGCGGTAAGTAGTCGTTCAGTGCTCTACTCATAGCATACAGGGACCAAACATGATGTTTCATTTGCCCAGATTTTCTTTACCTGTTAGTGCGTTTTTGCTTCTGCCAGTACAAGCACAAGGGCCATGTGTCATACTTTCGTCGTATCAGCTATCAGCTGGTCGCACACTGCATGCACGAGCAGGACTCGCTCGGCGAGACATTTGCAAGTGGGATCGTGGGAAAACTCAAAGCCCACATATCTCAGTGGCAGATCCTGCCTACCCGCACAATGCTCTGTCACTTTGCAGAAGCTGAGCTGCGATTTGCAAACACTATCAGATCATAGTTACTTACCTGCAGGTGCAGGCGTGCAGCTAACAAGTCTATGTATGTGACTGAAGCTGCAAGAACACTTAATTATGTGCTGCATATACATGTCGATCCTGGCATAAAGGTACTTAACAGAAAAATTGACACTTACTTTAACACAGAAATGCCTATTAGAATAGAGTTGACCAAGATAAGCAACAGTAGCTGATTAATCACACATAGCAACCAACACTTCACTATGTCAAGAACAGTTCCAAGTGTGAAAGAGATCAACCGAGCTATGTAAACTTATACACGGGAAAACGTATAACAAAACAATCAAGAAAATGAATAAGAAAACTCGAGCTCTATCCCTAAAAAACAAGCCAACCTAGTGATTCCACAGCTTTAAAATGAGCCAAGCCGTTCAAGGGCACTGTGCACGGATTGGAACCATGCAAATCTTGCAGATATGGCATAAAATAAACTTGTAAGATACTGTTCAACACTTAACGAATATTGTATTATGCAAAAAGCACAATGACATTATGCAGAATAGTAATCCAGTGTACCAGTGGATCACTATCTAGTGCCACTTTTTACCTTGGAGACTGAAACTATTGGGTAGCACCAAGAAGAAAAAGGGTTCCTGCTGTAAAGCATAGCCTATTGGAATCATTGCCAAACGAGTCCAATTCAAAAAGGGTTCTGATCGGGGTGAAAAAGTTTTGTTTCCCGCAATTATGCCAACACTGCAGATACCCAGATACCCTTACCCATGGCTTGCAGAAGAGCTCTAGAAAGGAATGGCTCACTGCAGGTCCACAAACAAAGGTAACAAGACAATAATAGAAGGGAATATCCATAGGAGCTGTCTAATCAACAGTATAGCGATATAGACTAAACCTCTCATCAGGATGTTATTTGATCGTGGCTTGACTGCCACCGTTCACCTGTATTAGTATAACGACATGGATCATTGTTCGCTTAAAATGAAACGGGGAAATGTATCTGATCATGGACAACTTGTGCAAGCAGGTCCCAGGTTAACAGTACCCGAAATTTGTTTTTAGTGAGGACACAACAGTTCTTTGCAAAAAGACTTAAATAATTAGAATCATTCTGTCATGGACCAGTGCTGTAGCACATGAACATCAGCTTTCACTTACTAGCACATTTCCGACTTTGTTTGGGTCAGTGGTCCACAGTTTAAGAATGTCTTAATTGCTAGCGGGTTTAGAGGCTTGCTTTACCTACAACTCATATAATATCCAGTGCTCCTACCTTGAGATCCCATTAGTTCAAGGTTAGATTAATGATTAATCAGGTTAGCTAAGCTTAACGCAGTTCTTGAGATTAGGTAAGGTAACTAACCTAGCTAATCTAAAATATTGCTTCAATTGGTTAATTTAGTTAGCGTCAATCATCCGATTTTACTTTAACATATTACGCTTTACAACAAACAAATGCATGCTTTCTCATTAATTTGGCTGTTCTGCCCAAGAGGTCTAAAAGAATAACAAGGAGCCACGTGTGTATTCCCAATGGCAACCTAATAACATTTTAATGCACAGAAATAAGATGTGCATAGCCACATTATGTTGTTTGTCCTTGATTCTTGGCAAGGTAGTGACAAGGCATAATCAAAACATAAAATCAAATTGATGGAAAATGTGATACTCAACAAGAAAACGAGGGGGATATAATTCAGTTATGAAGGGTTCAATTAATCCTGCCTAACTCATTTGCATTCAAGTTAAATGCCTAACTCATCCCCTGAACCTAAACCAAATACATATAGCATTATGGTGAAAATATATATTCACACTGCTAACAGTGTTCAAGATACGCAAGAAAAAGGTACTTTGTTCAACAAGCACCACACCCTTCTGACCAGTAGAGTAATCAGGTAATGCAGCATGACTAATTATTTCTTGCTAAATGGAAATTGTTAATGAGATAGTAGCAAGTAATTCTTAATAATCAATTGAAAATAAAAATTGGGGTGTAGGTCTATTCCACAGACAAGGTAAAACCATACTTAAATACATTAGCCTGAAAGAAACAAGGAATGCACTTGGGCAGAAACTGAATGCGTCAGCAATTGAGCAAATGTAAAGGTAGCATGAGACCAGCATATTCGTTATGAGATTGTGGAGCATGTGTAGAATTTTTAACAAAATTATTGTGTAAAAATACCAGCAATGATCAGTGGTGGTAATTTTTATACAGATGTACTGAGAAGTTTTACTGCAGCTCTAGAACTCATTTAGCTGAAATATTTGCATGGTACGAACTAAACTTGGGTGGTAAGAACTAGAACAGACACTCCCAAAAAGCATCAAGTATGATACCTTCATCACAAGAAATAATTTTGTAGACTGCAGAAAGAGCACTTAAGAAATGGAACCGCATAAGAAATCCCAGTAACAGCAGCCAGAGATGAACACCAAATCATACGGTGTAAAAATTTATAGTTTTCCGTGCTGTATAATCTACATTAGCTATGTGCATACCTGTGAGGCACACCAATGGCGCCCCATGGATCACACCCCCTTGCGCGGGCCGCCGTAGCCGCCGGGGAGGGCGGAAGGGAACCTCCCCCCCTGCCTCATGCTGCATCAAATCAGCACCTACAACGCCGGGATTACAAGAGAAAGGCGGCGCGACGGCGCCGTAAGGCTACAACAACAACACACTCTCAACCGATTACGAGCCTCGGGTTAGGGGCGACGCAGAGGACAGAGCACCCACCCAAAAGAGGCGGAGGCCGCAGGCAGGAAAAAATGCCCGCCACGCCAGAGTGGATCGCGCCGACGAGCCGACCCTCCCCCTCGCCGGCGCCGGCGCCGGCGCCGGCGACGGTGCCGGGGAAGCTGTTTCGGCCGCCGCTCCGAACTAGTCGCGTGGTCGTTATTTGCACGGCTTCTCGGTTGGGCCTCAAATTCCTCCAAAAGTGGGCCCACAATTTGGTTATAGTGGGCCTTAGATTGGGCTTTGGTGGGCCCAAAATTTGTTTCTAGTGGGCCTAAGTTGGGCTTTAGTGGGCCTTAAGTTGGGCTCTAGTGGGCCTAATAAGCCCTAGCCCAGCGGCTAAATCAGCCGCAGTTGCCGTGATCCAAACACCAAAGCAGCAGCTCGGCCAGGTCGTCGCCGGCGGCCGCTCGAGGGTTGCTCTCTCTCCTCTATCCCCTCCTCCTTCGCCGGCGGCTCCTCCGACCAAGTAGGATTCCGCCGCGCCGACTCTGAGCAGGTACTTGCTGCATCCTTTCGCGCACACCGTGGGCCCGGCCGGGTTCGCTGTCGCCGGGATTGGATTCTGCTTCCCTCGATTTGTGCCGGCTTTTTTTTTCTGCAGATCACGGAGCTGTCTCGTTTGATTAATCGTCTCGTCGTCGTTCGCTGCAGGGGGATTCATGGCGAGGTTGGTGTCGACCGCCCTCGTCAGGGGGCTCGTGAGGTCGTGCCGCGCACCGAGCGCTGCTGTAATGCCTCCTGCAGTTCGCTCCTCGGCAGTTTTGTTCATTTTTGTCTCCGCTTTGCTGTCGTTGAAATGATTGTGAAATGAAATTATCGATAGGTTTTGTGTTGATCTTCGTATGAACCCAAGTTTCCATTGATGTCTTGATGAGAATTTAGATTTATGTATGTGGTGTTTGGAATCTGGACTCAACAAACAAAATAATTAGATGTGGGGAAATTTTGCTTTGATTCCATGTAACACTTCTGGTTTTCCACTTACCAATTACCATTTAGGTTTTACTCTCATGTTAACTTTTTTACTTTGTGCCATGCGTATGACTCTCAAGCCATTACCTTCCAGTTTTTCACGCCATACCCTTCCTATGTAGTATTAGAGAACTGACCAATCTAACACTGCTAATGTTCTGCAAGTAAGTTTTATAGCTTTGCCTTTTATGTGAATATGGGGGATCATTACTTTGCCGTATAAGAAACAAATAAACTGGTTCTATTGGTCTTTACTGTTTACTGATCTCATGTTTGTGCTACATCCTTTTTCTTTCATGATAACCGGAAGAATAGGCTGTTTCACAATCTGCTTTCCAGCAGTTTATGAACTACTCTTCAGGAATTGGTCATTCTAATGCAAATGGGGGCTCGAGTTCAACAGGAGTAGCTGCTGATCCTGATACACATCAAGATTTTCAGCCTACAAGCAAAAGTCCCAGCATGTCTTTCAATGACATTGTTTCACAGGTATTAATATTTATAAATGATCTTTCAGAACGTTCATATCAACGAACTTGTATTCTGGCATTACTAGGCATAGCTTAAGGTTACATAATGTGTTTGTTCCATTTGTGAATGCTGCAACAAAATATTTGGGCAGGATATCAAAGAAAACCCAGTCTTGATCTACATGAAGGGTTATCCTGATGCTCCTAGGTGTGGATTCAGTGCATTGGCAGTCAAAGTCCTCCAGCGATATGGTATGCTGACTCCAAATACTGATTTGTTTGCAATACAGTTCAAAATCATGAAATGCATGTTGCTTGTTAAATCATTAAGCCATATCTTATCGATTGCAGATGTCCCTATCAGTGCTAGAGATATTTTGGGAGACCCCAAGCTCAAAGAGAGTGTCAAAGCCCACACGTGAGTGGCTCCTTCCCATGTCTCCCTAATCTTGTGTTTATAAGATAATAGACCATTGTATTGCAAAAGGGATGGAACTAGACTGGCAGATTGCAGAATTGTGGATTAAATTTATCATGACATGAATACAGTTTGAGACTGGTAAAGGTGTAAGGAAGTGATTTCTATAAAAACCAGCTTCAATGAATGTTTACTAAAAAACATCAGCAGGTGATAACCCAACAAAAGTAAGTTTGATTATCAGGTTAGCATTTAAGTTGAGGCTGTTGAGCTTTTGAGGCTTTATTTATACATTATGATCCAGAAAATACTGTTAAACACAGAGGGGCTAGTCCGTGTCCCATATTACAATATTATGGAGCTCTACTTGTCATGTTTACTTTTGAAGGCCCCGTTTTTATTCATTTCAAATCTTGTGTGTCATGTGGAAGATATGGATTGTCATGTACCTCTCAGCTGGTTGTAATGTCAGAAATCAGGGAACTGTTCCATCTAAGAAAACGAATTAGGGACTGTTTATTCTTTCAAAATGTCATTATATATTCTATTTTGCTTGTGCAGTAACTGGCCTACATTTCCACAAATATTTATCAAAGGAGAGTTTGTGGGAGGATCTGATATCATATTAGATATGCACCAGGCAAGTGAGCTCATTAATTCATTATCAACCGTTTTATTACAGTGTATCCATCTATCTTAACTCATTAACTGATTTTGTGTTCACATAATCTTGTACAGAAGGGTCAGCTTAAGGATGTGCTTGGCGATATTGCACCAAGAGTGAGCAAAGCGATGCCTCATGAAGAAGACAACAGTATGCCCATTTTATAACCCAAGCTTTAGCACTAGCATGGAAGCTGGATTCACCACTTCTGGATTTTCTTTCTCGACAAGACCTCCGAGTGATCTCACCTTGTTTTTGTGCAGAATTGAGTATGGGTTTGTTGTTTGATCTGGTCATGTGAACGATGGTGGATGAACCCTCCGTTCCAGCAGTATCCAAGTTCTCTTTCATGATAAATAAATGACACTTTGCTACGCCGTTCTTTAGTAAGTTTTGTTGTTTCCTTTTAGGCTAAGCAGATGATTAGCGCCTATATGTAGCACTGTTCTGTTCTACAAGTTAATCTGGCTTGTTAATTGTTATTAACCAACGGACCTACAGCACAAGCACGTCAAGGTTTTGTTACCTTGTGTGAACTTCTCTACGTGCGACGGTGCGAGCTATCATATGAAAATTTGGAGTGGATGTTAAATTTATCTGGTACATTCGTCTGCGTCTACTCTAAGCTAACAGAAATGTCATGCGGATCATCTGGAAAAAATCATGCTGATATTGTGATATTCGGTCGTATGATTAGGCGTGTGAGTGTGACTAGGGAGAAACTAACGAAAAATAGAAATAATACACTCTAGGTCTTTTAACAGATTTCTAGACTAAAAAATGTAGATGTTAAACTTAGAGAGGTGTGTGTATATTCTAGGGTTAATTCCTTTCGTACCATTGTTATGTATTTTACATAACGTCAGAAACTTATTAAAGTTTCGGTATTTGCTTTTTATGTCATTATTTTTTCTGTTCGATGCCATTTTATACTCACGTTGGCAATATGGGTCCACCTATAGGTGTCTAATTTTTCATATTATCATGTTTGTGCTCCTCACCGTGGTCATCCCGATGGCGACGCACTTCCTATTGGCGTTTCAGGAGTCATGTAGACTGTTCTTGGTCGTCGTCCAGGTCTCGCTCTTTGCGGCCTTCGGCGTGGGGTTCTCTTCCTTTCTAGATGAGGTGGTCGGGGAGGGGGAAGCAATCGAGAAATCAAGGTCAACGAGGGCGTAACGCATGGAATACTTGAAGGTGTGCAACGTCGGTAGAAGGCACAAATGATGGGCCCTTGTACAACCTTAAGGTGGTGGCATCGCCGGAGAAAAAAGGGCGGCGCTGAAAGCAGAGGCGACAAGCTTTGCACCAAGAGCGACCGCGTTAGATTCAACTATACTGTGTGCCTCTCCTTGTCTTTCTGCCCCCTTACGTCCCTCATCACACCATGCTTCACCGATGACGCCACCTACAAGGTCTAGAGGTACACCACCTCTGCCGATCGCGTTCCCTTCTTCGCCAACGACGTCCTCGCCTGTTCCATCGAAATGGTCTCTTGGATGTACCGTCGTGGCACCATATATCTCACATGTATCCTCTTCCACCTTATTTGTCACCTCCAAAGCTCCGCCTCGAGGACTTTATCAACACTCCACTCGTCCAGGTGGAGGGAAGGACCGGCGTCAAGCGCGTGCTATGGGAGTACCTTACATCATGGGGCAAACATGACAATACGAAAAATCACACACCTGCAAGTGGGCATGTATCACCAATGCGAGTATAAATGGCATGCGAACATTGAATATAAAAAATAATTATATATGAGCAAATACCAAAATTTTAATGATATTTTTTACGTTCTAAAAAATAACGGTGTCATGGAAAAATTAACCCAACCTATATTCTATAGATGTTAAACTTAGAGAAGTGTGTATATATATGTATGGATATACACACATCTATATATGCGTGTATGTGTATATGTATATGGTCAATTTAACATATAAATACTATTTATCATAAATCTAACTTAGAGATGATGTTAAAATAATATAGTTTGAACTTTTATTTCTAGTCTGAACTTTATATCAAGCTAGATTTGATCAGTTTTAAATAAAACAAAAGTTTGTAAGATCACTTAATTAAATATCCTTGATCCATCAAACTTTATATCAATTAATTTGAAGCTGTATCGAGACCTAAGCACTAATTGGAGATTTGGAGGGGATGCCGGACAATGTGGCTCTGCCCTGCTGACGGATATTCGTACACAAATTCTAGGTAAACCCGACCAATAAAATCTCGAACTTCAACGTTTTAGAACTCCAATATTAAACGTGCTCAAACGCCTAAGGATGAGTGATCCGAAAATTTTCGTATCACATCTCTAAAACCTTCAAACAAGGTCGGCTCCATATGACCTATTTTTTTTTAAAAAAAAAAACTCCCAATGCATCTCATGAGGCAACATACGAGTGATGAGTGATCAATCGGGATAAATACCACGCGTCAAACAAAAACATCCGTGCTACCAAAACAAATACATCACGACGCCGTCCCCTCCCTTAAGAGGGGAACAAATACCAAACTGTGGAAATTTTAAGAGTGCAAGATGCCGTGAGGCATGTCCGCATGCATGATGACATGCCAGGCTACCCCATGGCCGTATACCCAAAAGCCCAAGCTCGCTACTCAACAATTTACCTCTCAATTTTTGGAACAACCACAGGTATTATTTGGAAACAACACATTCTTCAATCAGGACGACGAGCTGCTGATCGCCATGTTTGATGTGAGCCATTTGCAGACTTCTTCCATCTCCTCTGGGACGGTGTAGTGCCCAAGTCTTCAAGAGGGAGCAAGCAACATAAGCGACAAAAAATTCGGTAGAGCGACAGCAAATAGGGAAGGCATCGAACCTGTTGTAGGACTTGAACACCACATTCGAAAATCCGGTTGACTTGAGTGCTTCAGCAGATCTCTCCCCATGCTTGTAGAGTACTACATCGTCAGCTGCATAAAATCGAAACGAAGCATAATTTACTGAGTTTGGTGATGCCTCGTGCATAAACACACGGTAAAATGTTTACTACATGTGCATTCTTTATGCATCATGATTCATGAGAGCAAATGCAGCCATTTTCAAGACATGCGATCTAAATTTTATAGTCCCATGAATTCGATTAGGCCAGAGATGTGTAGCCGATGTCCATGAAAATTGAAAACTGCAGCATGCCTCAACTTCCCTATACCAAATTTACCACACACAGGTAATCACTTCTTGTAACCTGTGACTAGTGAAGCCTGCCTTGTGGCCTTGTGGGCACCACAGGAAGGTGGTTACTACAAAGCCATGCAAAACCTTGTGCTCAAGTATACGGAAGAACAGAGCGGACACAACTTCATGATGACTTTAAACCTGGATGTTTCAGGGAAAAACTAACTATGCAAATGATCAATAGGTGTCTCAATACTGTTAAACTGTTCTAATTATTTGAGAAACAGCTATGTCCATCTCTGGATTGCAGTATCAATCTGCATCTCAGGAGCCCACAAGAAGGATGGGTCATTTGTTTTCTATTATCAATTCCTTGTATACCAATCAGTTGGTGAGACAGTATATCAGTTTCACTGTTGGTGAAAAGAATTCCTTTTATACCACTATGGGATACATTAGTGCATATAAAGTTGGGGGCCACGGCAAAAATAGGATGGAGCTGTGGTTAACTTTTGACTCATTGTGTAGCCTTTCTTTCATAGGAATAGTGACATATGATGTTGTCAAAACCTAGCATGGTAGGCTATGCCTCCACCCACACATAGAGCAATGATGCAAATATAAACTCCCAAACTGCCTCCAAGCTGAATGTTTGAACACTAAACAATCAATATGCCTATGTCATCGGGAGCAAAGAAATGTGACCAAAACTTGGAACACTGAATGAAGGTCATAAAGTAGTTATAAACCTTTTCCATGACAAAGCAAAAGAGGTATGGATGAAGCCTTTTGTGCAGCCTCCTGTGAGCTTTCAATTTTGTTCTTCAAGGACCTGGAGTGACCAACAAGTATATCATTCAAAGGGCAGCAGTATCAGTAACACCTAAATACATCAGCGTACTAGGACAAACCTGGCACATGGAAGCCAGCCACTAAGACCAACAGACACACTTAGGTTCACAGGATATGGATTGCCATTTCCATATTTTCCATGAGCATAGCAGGTTGCAGAGTAAAGAGCAGTAGCAGCACCCATGCTAAAGCCACCAACACCAAGTTTGACTGCGATGATTAATGTGACAGGAGTAGATGTTATAGAGATAAAGGGGATATGCCATATTCACAAAAAAAACGTGCAGTATGGTTGTCTATTGCAACCTATGCAGTTAAATTTGTTTGTTTCTGGGTTTAAATGTGTGAGTTCCACCAACATCCAGTTATTTAACAATGTTTTATATAAAAAATTAAGTTTTTAGCTTTGATATCCCCAGAATCTAGGATTGTTCTTTTTTTCTCTCTTGTAGCTTTAGTTCTATGTGATGTACCATATTCACAGAGGAAACAAATGTGGTCTCATGTGTGGAATTTTCTTGATAAAATGGGTTAAAGATATCAAATTATGCCAAAACAAGACACCAAATGGAAAATAACTCAGGAAGCATACTGTCGGCGGGCTCAGTTGACAATAAGTTTGCGACATGTGCAGATGACGCATCCAACCCCTCAATATCATCAGGAGCATCTTCTGAAAGATCAGCAACATCAAACCCTACAAATACAGACAAGGTCAAAGCTATGTATTGAATAACAGTGCATGACAAGCAGACAGCAACTCACAAAGGATTGGTGGAAGTAGGTCCAAGAGGCAAGAGGAAATTTGACATAATATGGAACTTACATGCAGTTGATGGGAACCCACCAAACACAGCTACAGGCCGCGTAGGCGCAGTGGGACAAATCCATTTTATCTGCAGTTAACGCAGAATACATTATGAGAGGGGAAAATGTTCTGGATTTAGCAACGTATGCAAAAGAAATAGCCACAAGAACATCTTGAAGCAGGATGCACATTTGAAATCTAGGTTATAACTTACATTAGGAAGGGCAGAGTCTCCAATAGTTGAGACCAGCTGCAAATATAGCACAAGGTCCATCGTTTATGTCAGTATCTCCCAAATTTTAACTTGTACTGATGCAGTACCTCTTATTATCTAGATCATTGTTTCACAGAAACTACCTCTCCTGCCAATACTAATCAAATTTTGTGTTTTTTTGACAGAGGGGATGGGTGGCGGAATTGAGAAGGAAGGCTAGGGGATGGCGTACCTGGCTCCGTTGTCTCCGAGGCCATGGAGCCAGACGATGGTGGCCTTGTGCGCGCCCTTGGGCCTGACCACATGCGTCCGCCCGTACTCGAACGGCCTCTTCGCACCTGCGTCCAATCCATCCCATGTCACGATTTCATCCCAACCCCAAAGCATTCATTCAAATCACAGCATCACATCATCGTAAATCAGACATGCGAGCAAACGAACAAACGTACCGGACGCGACGGAGCTGCTGCCGCCGAAGCTCATCCCGCGAACAATCGCCGCCGCCAACGGCGCCCCTCCGCGTCCCCTCGCGGCCACTCTCACCAGCGCTGCAAATCCAACAACGATGACCACCAGCACTACCACCAGCAACAGCAAATAAAGGCGATGCGCGCGTGCGTACGAGAGGGGGGCAGTGGCAGTGGCAGTGGCGACCCGACGCGACGCGACGCGATGCGTGGGGGGAAAGGCGGATTTGGGCGGCGGAAAGGGGAACGCCTTTTCCTCCCGTGGGAGTGCGGGGCTGAGGGAATCTACCATTGCCCGCAGCGTGGTGCAGTGCAGGGCACCACCACTTCGCTGCTGCGCCACATGAGCGCGTGCTGGCGGTGGCAGGCAGGCCGCAGGCGACACAAATGGATCCGTGGATGGGGAGCCTGGCTGTACGGATTTGGAAACAGTAGCCGCCCCCGCCCGGTCGGCTGTGCGATGGACCGGTAGGACAGGGGAGAGGGATGAGGATGAGGGTTTTGGGGTTGGGATGCGCGCACCTCGCGGGCGGCGATGCGATGCGGCGAAGCCGGCGACGAGGAGGCCGTCGTGCGGCGGGGCGAGGCGAGGCGAGGCGAGTCCCGATCTTCTGCTGCTCCGCGACGCTGGGTTCTCTCTCGCGATACGGTAGGTTGTTGGGTCCGGTGGTGGGCCCACGCCTATGTGGTGTAGGCTAGGTATGGGGAGATTTTTCTAATTGAGAAAATTACTCGCAAGTAATTATATAATTATAATTTTTAACAATTTTTTGGTGGTCTCAATTTATTATGATACACCAATAATATATTAACAAACTTTAAAAATATAATGACACGGGAAAATTAACACTTTCTAATTTGATAATTGAAACAATTGTTTCAGTTGTTCAAAGTAACACAGAGAAACTTTCCGTTTAAAATAGTTTTTGATAGCGTAATGAAATATTTTTTATAAGTATTAAAACACCGTCTATTTAAAAAAATCTTAGAAGCCCTGAATGAAATATTGTTGTATGTAGGGTTGGATAACGAGTGAGCTCGGCTCGTTATGTTAACGAGCTAGCTCGGTTCGTTATAGCTCGTTATGTTAACGAGCCAGCTCGGCTCATTAATATAATGAGCAAAAAACCCAGCTGGCAGCTCGCGAGTTAGTTCGTTTAGCTCGTAAATTATATTTTTAAAATATGATGAAATAATAAATATTTAAATAATCACATATCAAACATCAAAATATGAAGTAAACATAGTACATAAAGTTATAAAATTCAAATATCTATAGTTTCATTACTATTTCTATGATTCCATCGACATATCATATATGTTATTTGTTTTATAACTTTGTACAATAATTTTATAGAACCTAGTAATAAAATTATAAATATAATAAAATTATAATAGTAATTTACCGAGTAATAACTAAACACTAGAAAATAAATTATAAAACAATGAGTCTCATACTTTCACATAGTATTTTTTTGTTGTTTTAGTAAATTGGGTTAACTACTTAGGTTGAGCTCGTTAAGCTCACGAGCAGCTCGTGAGCCAGCTCGAACTCGCTCATCATATTAATGAGCTAAAACATGTGCTCAGCTTATTAGGAAAACAGTATGAGTCAAGTCGAACTGAGCTGAGCTAGTCACGAGTTGAGCAAGCTAACGAGCTACGAGTTTTTTGTCCCGACACTACAAGAAAATAGACAACTTTCGTCAGCTAAAGCGAACAGAAGTTAGACCAATACCAACGGAAGAAGATAACTTCCGTCGGCATTTGGCCAACGGGGGCGTTTCGATAGAAGTTATCTAGAATTTTTTTATCGCGTGGGCAGGATGCGGCGGGCGGGCGGCAGCGGCTCCCGCGGAGGGAGAGAACAGGGGAACTAGGTTTCCTTGTTCGTTCGTAGGGAAAATCCCTCTTAATTTCCGTCGGTCGGGTTAACTTTCGTCGACTTTTAGAAATGTCGATGGAAATTAAACAAGCCGACAAAAATTTATACCAAGTGAGCCCTAGTCGCATGACATTTCACATGACTTAGAGAATAATTGATGGGGCCAAATGCTGTTCTCTCAGGCTAAGCTAGGCAACTCGACACGGCGTCAGCAGCAGCAACAACTATCCATCTATGCATGTCATAGGTCAATGCAGGCATCAACACTGTCACACAAAGAAAGGAAGACAGTGGCAAATGGCAATGCGAGCTGGTCAAAGACAAAGATGAGTGAAGCTGGCAAGCAAAGTGGCAGCGCCAGAGCAGATGGCAATATGGCCTGCTAAGTCCAATGCAGGATGGGGCAGCAGGCCTGCAAGAGTGCAAGTGGGGCTGAACCCACAGCTACAATGACAGTAAAAATTTATGGCTACCTTTGGTTTGAGTTTAATTTTGTATTCTTGGTTCGGGTTAAATTTTAGCCCGTCACATTCGATGCTTAGATATTATTTTGGGGTATTAAATGTAGACTGTTTACAAAACGCATTCATAATCGGTGGATTATTCACGAGACGAATCTAATGAGCCTAATTACGTCATGATTTGACAATGTGATGCTACAGTAAATATTTGTTGACCATGTATTAATTAGGCTTAATAATTTCGTCTCGCGAATTATCTTCCGATTCTGCAATTATTTTTATAATTAGTTCACATTTAGTTTTTCAAATCGATGTTTAAACATCCGACGTGACAAGGACTAAAATTTAGATCTTTTATCCGAGCACCTTAAATTACATCTTGTTAGGTTCGATAAGGAGCTTGTTCATATTATTATCATATATTATGTTTGTGAGTTATATTGTAGTTTATATTGCGTTTAAGAACAAAAACAAGCAAAAACGAGTAACTCAACGGCCGGTTCGTACTCGGTTCGGTTTTGGCACCGAACCAAAATACAGTTTTAGGGTCTGTTTGGTAGAGCTCTAGATCTTGAAATTCATACTGAAATTATAATGAAGCACTTGAAGCTGGCTAGATCCTACTCCACAACTCTAATTCATTTTTCTTGAGTGCTCAAAGTAGGATCCACTCCCCAAGAAAAATATTTCTAATACTGCAATTTACTTTACAGATATTTCAGATGGAGTTGTTAAACATCTTTCAGTATATAATATTGTAGTATTGCTCAATACTACAGTATTGCTTTTAAAACTAAAAAAATTGTGTTTCCAAACAGAGCCTTACAATGTTTTTTAAGAAAAAACACTGGTTTTAATTAAAAGCTAAGTATTGGAGACGTGTTAAGAAAACTTTTCTAAAAAAACCGTTGGTTTGAAAGGTTTTTACTACGCTCGTAACCCATTCATTACCTAGCTAGTTCCTTAAAATTGCACCAGTTTCTGAAAAATGGTTCAGTTTCTGCCGCGGGTTAGAAGAGTAGCATCCATCATTATGCAGTAGTGGAGCTAGAGAAAAACCGAGGAGATACATCACTTCATAGGATACACCACATCAAACTAAAGGGGTGCACAAAAGATAAAAATTTTCTAATAATAACTAAAAAAATTTAGAATAGGTTATTAGGAACGACCGCCTAACCATGCGGCTCCGCTTGATTATCCGCAGTTAGGGAGAGTAGGAAATGATCTGATTTTTTCCCATCAAAATATATGTTAAAATTTCATATTAATCTTATAAATGTCGGTTGGTTTTGAATTTTGCATTCAAATGTTGATTGATATTATTTTGTCTCTGAATCCAAACCGGACAAAATACACTTGATAGTATTTATGTGACTGTACTATCTCGTTCGAGAAACCAATGTAAGTCGACCTCAATTCTTTTTTTTTAAAAAAAAATAATGATTTAACACTTAAGATAAAATAAGTGTTTAATTATTTGTCACATATATATATATATATATAAACATATAAGTATACAACTAAAGATAGCAATAGGTTTATATCCATCAGGTTTGACCATCTCAAACCCATACTTATTAGAAAAAATCTCCCCGTCAGCCCATGTATTAATGCGGGTAATATTTCTCCTCCAAACTCATCCCCATGTAGGTAAAATATACCCATCGAGTATCCATACTCATCAACAGACACCGCATACAAAACAGGCTAATAAATAATAAATATATATATCTATACTCACAAAAAAAATGTTTCACCTAATTTGATTGATCACTCGTTCAGTTGTAAGATCAAAATTACATATAAAAATAAACTTGATCTCAAACATAACAACAACGATGATTTAACATACAATAATAATAGCAATGATTTAAACTCCTAAAAATATAACATATTGGGTGATGAGTATCCATTGAGTAACGGGTATAGATATTAGGAAACCATACCTATATCTGCATACCCGTTGGATACTGTTTTTTTCAATTAGTAGACTGAATGAACAATTTTACCCGTATATCTACCTTAATAGAGTAAAAAATCCATCGAGTTTCAAGTTTCGGGTACTCATCGCCGTCTTTATATACAACATATGACAAAATGATAATTAATCGAAATCAATTATTCTGAATGCAAAATAATCAAATCTCCTCTTTACAAAAAAAAAGTCCTAGAAAAAGAATCAAGAAACAAATCATGAATAATTGGGATGGTCCACACAATCCTGTCAGTATTTGCAGGCCTTTGTAAGATTGCAAATGGGCTTGATAGTTGTTGGTGTGAGCATAGATTGCCACTTGTTCAAGGTGACATATAATTGGACAGATGATCTGTCATTCATTGGGCCATAAGTAACTTCCATGGGCTAGAAGCCCAGATTCAGGCATTCAATGATTCAATTGATGAGATTAACATGTGGGCTAAAATGTTGCCAAAAATCAAATGCACCTGGTGCAGAAATATTTGTTAACAAACCTGCTATTATCATCTACTAAACACATGCTAAGGTCCACTTTAGATGAGAAGATTACAGTGAGTGTCAAATAACTTAAAGAATTTTGGACTAGTTTATTTTCAGAGTGTTTATGTTTTGTAGCTGAACCTTTTAGAAAAATCTGCAAATTATGGAGTAGATACACTCCTTAGAATTCCGTACAAACAATTCTTATGGCATGTTTGTTTTAGCTTATTACAGTTGCGACTATTTTTAGAACATTAAGCTAAAATAAATGATTCAGGTTTTAGATTTAGGGCCTGTTTATTTTAGGTTTAGATCATAACAATCCAGCTTATAAAAAAGTTAGGTTCTACCAGCTTACTGGATTGTTATAATCTACACTCTAGATTATAATAAATTAACAGAATAAGTTATCATATTTGTTTCAGCTTATGAAAAAAACTGAATTGTTATAATCCAAAACTGAAATCTATAAGACCTTCTTAGATTATAAGAACCCGTATCTGCAGAATTTAAAAATAAACTAGAATCTATGGATTATAAAACATCAGATTCTCTAGATTATTAATATATAGATACTTAGACCATGTATTACTCAAATCAGCTGACTGGATACTTAAACTAGATAGCTACTAAGAATCCGCAACTGAACCAAATATACCATTAAATAGAATGTTTACTCATAGCACCTGAAAAATGTGGGAACAAAAGGATTATGTGTTTTCTACTGTTATAGCTGCTAACTAAAATGAAAAAATAATAATAACGGTATTTTTACGTCGAATTCTCAAGTACATTTGGTTGGGATGTCCACTAGATTATATTTCAGTTGTGCACATGCTTTTTAACAGATTCTTGAATTATACTTTAAATTTTGATTTGATCTTTTTTTTAAAAAAAATGCACTCAATCCCCCTTTCAAACCCCTGAATTTCCTAAGAACTTTCATATAAAGTCAGTTCATTTTTCATGAATTAACTAGTATCACTATTGTTCAAATAAATGATAAACAATAATTTAATGCAACATTTGTAGTTCTAGTCTTTCAACTCGTTCTCAAAATATATATTTTTTATTTTTCTTCCATGCTTATCTCTATAAAATAAATGTTACTCCTCTCATAAGGAAATTGTCATTTCAAAGTTAAAATTATTTGAGTTGACTAGTCAGAGGCATGTGTTTTGCAACAGAACCTTATTTTGCAACAGGTCTTTGCGTAAAATTCATATTTCTGTACGTTTTTTTAGAAATCTAAGGGTTTTACACAAATTCGTACATCCACGTAAAATAAAGAAATTAAAAATCTGAAATACAAAAGTACATTTTTCTTTTCGTTTTTTTTTATTTCTCACGTAAGTTTTCTTTTTAGCAGTAGTTGATTCGGTGCATGCCCACGTGCGCAATGGGCAAGCCGGGGGTGGGTGCACGCACGACACTGCGTGCGGGCGAGCCGTCCGGTTCGGGGGGTTTTCACGGGCGCAAGTTTTGATCGATTTTTTATGGGAAGTGGGAATCCACAGACAAAGTAGCCGCTTTTAGATTTACTAGTCAGATGCCTGTACTTTGCAACAGAAATAAATTCTACACAAAATTCGTATATCCGTGTAAAAATGTAAAATAAAGAAATTTAAATATAAAATAAAGAAATTTAAAACTAAAATGCAAAAGTATATAGAAATTTAAATGTGAAATAAAGAAATTTAAAACTAAAATGCAATAGTATGTATTTCTTTTCTTTTATTTTTCTTCTTTTTTCTTTTTTGTTTTCCTTCTTTCGTGCAGGTAGTTGCTAGGTAGTTGCTGGGGTGCAGCGCGGAGCGGATGGCGTGCACGCCTGTTACACACTTATGCGTGCGGGCCGGCCGGCCAGTCGGGCGGTTTTTACAAGGCACATATTTTGGCCGGTTTTTTATGAAATGTGTGCATGCGTGGGTGAGTGGCGACGGGTGCAGACGAACGACCACTTGTCGCTTTAATATAGTAGAGATTGATTTTTATGCACAAGTTCAAAACGATTTATAAAACAGATTAAATGGGTATAATAATTTTATACTAACACCGTTTTTTATAATTCGTTTTAGATTCTCAAATATTTTCAAATATAAGTTATTTTAGAACTTTGATGTACTTTTTTTGATCTCTTTTTTTCATGTTTTTTTTTGAAATAGATGCTACTCTCTCACGAATAAGTATATCTTTCCAAAACAGAACAAATAGTAGATAACAAAATCATTCAAATTGGTTTCTTAATTTTTATATACAAATTTAAAACAACTTATAAAACAAATAAAACAAGTAAAATACATTTTTATTTACAAAGTATAGAGCATCACAATGGTTATCTTAAATAGCTAGCTGATGTAGAGCTGAGAGAAGAATAAAAATAATAATTTATCTCACCACTAGTACTTGGTCCCACACGTAATACACTCAATTTCTTAGAATACGTGAAATCTCTTATCTATTAACTCATCGGTAGCTATTCTCTTTTTCTCCGCATTTTCTATCCAGATAAGAAAAAAGAAAGAGAGTGAATATAGTCAATGAAATAGACTTAGTTGCTACCGATGAAATAGCTACTCCCTCCGGTACACAAAAACAAGTCGTTTTAGACTTCTATCAAAAGATTGCTAAAACAAGTCGTTTTGCATTTTATTGTGCATTTTGGACAACTATATCTCTCAAGTAGTACTACTTTTTTCTTGTTTTTCGTGCTATGTTTACTCTTACACTATATTTAATAGGGGCAAAAATGGAAAATACACACTAATTAATTGCTTCTTGGTATGTGAAATCATGTCCAAAATGACTTGTTTTTATATACCGGAGGGAGTACTTTTTACTTTGAGGATGCAAATTCCAAATCGGCGGCAGCAATGCGAGAGCCCCGAGAAGCGGCGCCCAAACGGCGGCCAGTGGCGAGCACACCGGCCGGCCCCGCGGCGCGCAGGTGTCCTCTCCTCCGTCCTCCTCCCACTCACCCCTAACCCAGACACCGAGGTGGCCGCGCCTCCCGGGGAGACGAGGCGAAGGCGACGACGACGCGAATGATTGGGAGGCGCGTACGGGGATCGCGAGGCGATCGGGGGGAAGACGACACCGGAAAGTGGGCCGAGACAAGATCCATGATCCTAGGAGGCGTTGGTACGTCCTCCCATCCCCGCCTGCATTTTTGTTCTCTTCTCGTCCGTGGTCGCCTGTCTCTACTCGCTTGGATGTCGCCGGATTCCTTCCGCATAATGGCGTGCAGAAAAAGGCCTACGCGAT
The DNA here is from genome assembly GCA_019279435.1 of Zizania palustris. NCBI lineage: Eukaryota > Viridiplantae > Streptophyta > Magnoliopsida > Poales > Poaceae > Zizania > Zizania palustris. The sequence goes on along the minus strand of JAAALK010000288.1, from coordinate 78,208,425 downwards.
CGCGCTAGGGTTGTAGCCCTCCTGCTCCCCCATCGATTGATCGAACCCCCGGCTGCGGAGTCGCACCGGGGTGGGGAACGGGTGGTGACGGTGGAGCCAACGATCTGGGTTTACCGTTTTTTTTTTTGCCGAAATCAGGGCTGAATTTGTGCTCGATCGATCGGATCGCGCCGCTGATGTTTTCTGCACGATGGGCTTTATTGATCATGGGAAATGTGGTTCGTTGCGGTGCCTCCTGTGGCGTACTACAGATGCGTACAAACTTGGGTATATTTGATTTGGTATTTCAAATTTTGAATGTGGAATGTCTTGTTTGAGTTTGATTATGATATGAACCCTAGTATATCAAATAGTACTAGATGCTAGGTTCTGCGACATGTTATAACCAATTAACCATCAAGGATGATTCTTCTAGCGATATACTATGGTAGATAGATTAGTGGGTGGTGAGGGGAACTATCTGTGTATTTTTGCTAGAGTGTCATCACGTTAGAATGGGGCAGGAGATGGGGAACTAAAAGGATTTGACTCATTTGAGGGAGTGGGAAGGAAGGAGAGAAAGAGGACTGCATCTTGTATGAGTGTTAAAGCCTCAGAAAAAGGAAGATATCTATCTAGTTTGTTCTATCAGTATTAGCTTCCTTCACATTTTGAGGGAATCAAATAGCACAATTTACCTGTCATTGTCTCTTGAAAGTATTTCATTCATGAATGGAGTGAAACTGGACCGGAACGAATCTTGTGCACGTTGATGTTACTAGGATACACACCAACCAATTTCTTGACAACTGAATTTGATCCTGTCACTGCAAGAGTAATTTAGTGAGTTTCTAATTATGGAAAGCCGTTTTTATAGTGTCATAGTGCTGGTCAAAATAGGATGTCTCCAATGCTACGTACAGTCAAAGTTATAATATTGTTTTCTCTTCTGCTTGTATGTGGACAGTCAGCTTAGCTATGCTCAATCCCTGGTGTTGTCAGTGAGGATTGGTAAATCTGCTTGTTACTGCATTCAATGCCAACAAACTGATGGGCGTATGGGCCTCAATTTGCTGCTGTGCCTACAGTGATCATATGGACCTTCTCCCACGGTCCCACCCCCACCCTTCTCTCTCTCTCTCTGCGTTGCAGTTATTGTGAAAGAGGCATTCATTGATAGTAGTTTACCAATCTCATGTTTAGGTGTTTGCCCATTCTTACGTCATTGCAATTAGTTATTTTCCTGAGACAAAGAGTAGCGTGTTCATGAATTGGAACCGGAGATATAAGTATAACTCCTTCATTTGCTTTTTTTTTTGTATATATGGATTGTTCGTTCTCTTCATATGGTTTCTTGGTTCCATTTGGCTATTCATTACGATGCCTACAGAGAGTACAGTTTCGTTCTTACCTATTATTTTTCTCTTCCTATTCAGGTTAGACTGTTTCAGGCAGCTATGTCCTTAGGCTGGTGGACCTGCCATAGGCGGAATGGGGAATCGAAGAAAATGAGCAATGCATTTATTAATTTGCACAAGATTTTCTTATTACCCTGCTGTGCCAGACCACAAATCCACGTCATACATTTGGTTTTCACATTTGAAGATCAGAAGAGCAGAATCATGTGACAGGCATGTGATGGCATGTCATGGATTCTTGGACCAATAGCACAAGCATTGTGTCTGCTCTTGTATCTGACATGACAGGTAGGAATCATGTATTCCCATGTTCATATGTTTCTATGTAGTTTATTAGCAAGTTATACACATGCTAATTTATCAAATAAGTGATACAATTTTACATTTTCCCGCAAAATGTTAACCTAGATATTGTTCTTTACGATGTTTTTTGTGCATTTTATGTTTTTATACCATTGGCAACTGAACCTCTCAGTTTTACATGCTGGATAGGATCTATGCGTCGAAACATGGCCAAGATGCAAAAAGTACTCTGATGCATGCATCCAAGCTTTATAATTTCAGTTCTGTAGGGACCCTGCTGTTATGAACTTGTAATGTGAAAACCTTCCTAGATGAAGTTAAGTTGTAGACAATGATGTTAATCTGGAATGGTTTGTGTAAATTTATGCAAACCGTGCCAGATACTAAATAAAGATGTACGGTTCTCAGGATCATCAAGTTGTAGACAATGATGTTAATCTGGAATGGTTTGTGTAAATTTACGCAAACCGTGCCAGATACTAAATAAAGATGTACGGTTCTCAGGATCATCAAGTTTTAAACCACCAACTGATTCTAGTAAATAAGTTTTAAAATTCCAACTGATGGTGAAACTGAATATATGCAAAATGGGATTAATTATTGAAATTATGTTCTTTCTGTATCAAGTGATTCGCTTGTGTCATCTTAAGCAGATGAGGCAAGAAATCCTTGGATAACTCTTGGGGGTTCGGATGGCTACCAACAATTTAAATACGTGTTATTTCTAATCGACACTTATCGGATAATACACACTAGAACAAACTGACAGAAATCTATAAGGTGCATGCAAAACTTGTAATGCGAGTGGCTAGGTTTTTTTGTTTGTTTCAGGTACGGAATATCCAGATCAGACATGCTCGTTGTGGTATGTGATCAAATCCAGATTGGACCACGTTCCGGGCACAAAGCCCCACTGGAAATTTTGGCAACGAGAGACTTGTACAGTTGTACTGGCCTTGCTTTGCTCCCAGAACAGTGCATGCTAGTGGATACAGCCAACCTTTCTGATAGCAAGTGCCTTGAATTCCATCTGTGAATCAGCAAGAATTGAAGAGGAAGCTGGTTTGCTATGAGGCAGTGAAAGATAAAAGGACTCCAATCATCAGGAAGCAGCTTGGCATGCTCCTTCTGTCTACTACACTCTAGGATGCCAAGGGCCACACACTTTGGTACTCTTTTGGAACTTATTGACAGCTTATACTTAAAATAGAAGTAAATTATATGTTAAGTGAAAAAATTATACTCAACTTAAATAATAATCATAATCAGTTATATAACTAAAAATCAAAATCAGCCATGAGTCATCTCATTACTTATCCAACACTCAGGATTATGTTAATCCTGATTATTTTATTCTAAGGTCTTTGGTACCCAGCCCCAACTTAATCTAACAAAATGCAACTTGATTACTTACTCAGGATTATGCCAGTTCATAAGCTTAATCTCATTAGGAACATGGATCTGAGGGGATTTCAATTTACTGGGGAGCTGTAATACTAGTAAAAAAACAAGTAGATTTGGGGCGTTCGAGGTCTCCCTTGTTAAGTTTATGAACCTGCATCCATCCGGTGTATGTAGATGCATGGTACACCTGTTGAGCTCACCATATGTTTAGATTGTGTTGGAAGAAGGTGTGGTTGGTGTGCCACTGTGATGGTATTGGAATTAGGGGAGAGCCTGGGGGTTGTGTGCTGAAAGCCTGAAATACGGTGTTCCACACCCCGATCACAGCTGTGCAGACGTTGGTCGGACGGCTGTCGGGCGCGGTACAGTTTGTTCACAGATGCGAGAGGCCTTTTTGGCTGCCATGTGCTGGTAGACCCTCTTGATCCTCCTGTCATTTGGTTTCTGCCGGAAGGTACGGTAGAGGGAGACATTTATCTATGCTTTGTCACAGGGCCGTTCTAAGAAATTTGGGGATCTTTATCAAACTTTAAACGGAGTTTAGAGCATCTCCATTGTAATTGCTATCCAACTTGCTATCCTTAAAAATAGCAAGAATTGTTAAAAAGTTGTCTCCATTGTACTTGCTATTTGACTTGCTATTTTAGGGGGCTTGCTATTTCTCTCACCAAACTTGCTACATGTAGCAAGTTTGATGAGAGAAATAGCAAGTTTTCTAAAATAGCAAGTCAAATAGCAAGTACAATGGAGTGAGTAGCAATATAGCAAGCCAATTGAAATAGGGAGACTTGCTACTACTATGAATAGCAAGTCAAAAATAGCAATTACAATGGAGATGCTCTTAGAAGAGATTCGATACAAGATCTCACAGGCATGGTATATAGCGATTTTGATTACAACAAATTAACAATCAATAAACGAAGTGTCGGATATACTGACACACACTTCGCACATGCCTATGTACTATTAGGGATGGAACCACATATATGTTAGGAGGATGCATTAGCATCCTCTTTAAAAGACAAATCAATGTTTAAGGCATATTAGGGGAGTTTTAGACTATGAAAAGCAACCGATGAGTAATAGTGTTTTGTTTTCTAGTTGTTGCAAGCTGATCATTTGTTTGTTTTCCCCTTGCTCTAACCAGTTCATGCACCTGTAGGTGGAGGGAGATGGCAAAACAAGCTAAGGGTACATCTTCGAAGAACTTATTCAAAACAGCTGATGAGTATCCGGTAAAAATTTAAAAACTTGATATTTCTTAAATTTTGAATTCTAGTTCATTTTTATATTCTATAGCTATAAAGTTCTATAACCTAAGCCTAAAATCTAGACCGTGTTTAAAAATTTTAGATTATATTTTAGAAGTAGTTATAGCGGCTAAAAGCTCTTTAAATAGACCATAAAGTTAACCCGGCAGCTAGTGATGGACCATATATTTGTGTACTCAATCTCCTAAAGAATCAAACGTGATGCATTGCTTTGGAATTTTGCTGATACAGCGGTTTTAATTGGAAAAGATAGACAGGTTGTACTTACAATAGAAAGCTTTGGGTAAATGGTGGGGGCGTCCTTCACGGTGAACATGTGTAGCGTTGTTTTTTTGGACTTTTAACTTAAAACATAGTTAAATACTCCTCTAGATTTTTTTACATAAGTCGTTTTGGACTTATACATAAAATTTTAAAAAATCAATTGAAGAAAAATTTATCTAACACTGATTAAAATGGTTTGGATATATTCAACAGATATTTAAAAAAACTGGTGCGTAATGAAATCATGAGACACAACAATGGTGTGAAGAGAGACAAGAGAAGACCAAAATTAATTTGGGAGAAAACAATAAAAATAGACTTGAAAGGATGAGATATTTTCAAAGATTTAGCTTGATAATTATTTAAACCTAGATTAATGGTTCATGTTAAATTTTAACTCTAACTTACCCTAACTTATTTGAGATTGGAAGGCTTAGTTGTTGCGTCCTTACCTATTCTGCTTTAGAAAATATGGATTGTTTATTTGCGAGAGTAATATCATTTATTTGATAAGAACCAATATGAAAGAAAATATAAAAAAGACTTATACACAGAAAAGTGTCAGAATACTAAAATGACTTATATAAGTAATAGGACTGAGCGGTTGGCATGAACATCTGCTGTAGTGCTTACTAGTATAGTTTGTAAGTGATATTTCACAGGCATGTAATGATCCTTAGAGTGTATGTGTGGATGCACTGGATCGGTACACAAGACCTACTCCATTATTGCACGGCAACATACTGTTTCACATGAATATTTGTGGTGTGTCCACATTTTTAGTTGGTCTGGCTTAAAAGAGGAAACAATATGCCATTTTAGTAGCACTGCACTAACAGGGGAATTTGAGTGTGGGTTATCTCTCTTTAATATTTTTTGGGGCCGCGATTGTCTTTTCTCAATGGCAATGATGTGAATATCAACTTAGACAATATATTGATTTATGTAATCCTCTATAAGGATAAAGCACACACTTCTCTGCATATAAATTAATGTTTTTATTAGGGCTCTTTATTTCCAATATTTAACTATTGAATAGACAAGTGGTATAATCGATATTAGCTGCTGATTATAATTAACCCGAGTCCAGGACACGGTGAAATGCATACACATCAGTTAGAGGAAAGATATGAGTTTAGTAGAAAATCTTGGCCTTGCATCCATGCATCATAATTGATTTTCTAAAAACATAAAATTAATTATGGTGACCTATCACCTTTTTTTACTGTGACTGTTCCATCTAGTAAGACAAAAAGACCATATTTCTTTAGATGTATCATAAAATTTGCCATTTAGAATCCGGTTTAGTTAAAATGTAATCCGCATTTGAGTGCCGTGTACACTACTGCCTAAATGGGCAGTGTAAGAATATCATATGCTTAATCACATCAAGGGTGCTCTAATTCAGATATTTGGCATTAGCCGGCGATTGTGATATTATATGAGCTACCGTTGATTTAATCGAGATTAGTGATCATTCGATCTCCTCTCATGCAGTATAAACAATTTAACACCGAGAGTAGTGATCTTATTTTTAAGCTCAGCTCCCAAGGCGGAATAAACAATGCTGGATATTTTCAGATCGATTGGTGCCGGTAAAGAAGGTTCCTGATGATACACTTTATTGGCTCCTCCATCTAAGTCTATATAAAATTCATTTTTTATTTATGCCAAAGAATTAAAAAATAAATGACTTATTTGTTTCTTGTTTTTTTTTCTGTTTTGTAAATAGTGAGTTGTTTATTTAATTGGGAAGAGGTGTAAGCTCTATTTTATAAGGACAAATATGGAATGAAATGTAAAAAAGTGAATATAAGTTTTTAAATGACTTATATTTAAGAAAGAGATGAGAATGATAAAATGACTTATATAAAAAATAGGAGTCGCTCACTAGCAAGTATTATTGGTAAGTGTATTAGGAGGTGTGCATTGCCATAGGAGGGGAACCGTATTGCACAAATTAACAAACTAAAAGGGCAACAACAGACAAAGGACGAGAGACGATTCCTTGATCTAAAATTTATATGATAAATAAAATAATTTTATTTTTTAGTAAAATTAAAAGTAAATGCTTGAACTAAAAAACTTTAATTTACGTACAGTTCTAGATCCAATATTTTTTAGACCTAGATTTAACTAGCTCAGAAAGAAATCTTGTATAGACATGCCATGGCCATTTGGCCATTTCTGTTCACAATATCCATTTTGCTGAATTTATATGAGCACCCTGAACCAACCATTGTGAATGTGAAGTCCAATTCCTCCTGTTGTTTTATCATTTGCTACTGCGAAGTACCTCCCTTTACATTCCTCAGCCACATGAATGATGAGTCTGAAAAAGAAAGATAGCCTGCTATGATCATTGCATGCAGAAATCCAATCTTGTTCACTAGTGTGTGCTTTTTCAGTGTGCTGAGAATATGCAGCAAGCAGCAGAGTCATTTACAAATGGCTATGTGGTCCCATTCAGTCCCATGTTTTTCGGACATGCTGCACTAGTCACAACGGCCATAACCCTCATAGCACATATGAAAAATGTTTTTTTTCACATATGGTTATTGCTAGTTTTCTATAGAAATATTTTTCTAGAGATGGTTCGTTCAAGTTGATCACAGATTGGTCGTCGTATGCCATAAACAATCATGTATATCTTCTTATAAAGATATACAAATACCTGCATATAAAAACAATTTTCGTTTGTTTTCATGTCATACCTTTTTAGGCTGCCATCTTGATGGTAAAGGTGTTTCTAGCCCCCCAGATTTTCATAATAAAGCATGCTTTGCATGTCGTCTAGAGGGAAGTGGAGAGCCCTATGACCCAGTGCTCTGCAGTGCAGTAGTTAACCCTAACCTACTGTTAAAAACAATCCAATGGCATAACCGACGGTTTGTTTATTTTAATCACAGAGGTAATCATGCAGTGCATTGGGGGTCACATGCTCTTTGGCATGACAATTGCCTCATTTCTTTATGGCACCTTGTTAGGATTGGGAAGATGAATACCATCTAACTAGGTGTTATAAAAGCATTCATGGGAACACATGAGAGACACATGATTTTATACAGAAAACTCTATAAAAACCACTATTATGCGAAATAATATACAAAAGAAAAAATTACAGTGCGCAACACTTCCTCACGTTACATATAAGATGCATTTGTGTGTGTATATACTACGAAGAAAATGATATGCATCTAACACTAAATGTGCTTCCCTACATGGAATTAAGGGGCAAGGGAGGATGCTCCCTGGCACATGCCTTCCCTTATGGGGACCAGAAACACATGGGAGCTACACATCTAGAGCTCCTCTCCCTCAAGAGGAACAAGGGTGTGGCCCCTTTGGTGATCTCAAAGATTAGGGCTTTCTTGCCCATAACATCACCATCTCTCCCCTGGTCCAAATTCCATGATAAATTACATGTATGCAGCATTAAAGTGGCAGTCCAAAGTTGTGTGGCATGTTTAACTTTCAGTTTTGGTTTTCTGGCTGTGTTTTCTACCAAGTCATTACTGTATGTCACATCATAATAACACTACATAATACTACCTCTATCCCATAATATAGTAACTTAGGATCGGATGTGATATTTCATAGTAGAACGAATCTGTATAGTGAAATATACATCTAATATTAGGATATGCTTTACTGTAAATTATTAAAAGGTGAATCATTCTTGGTATATCAGTTTGGACTTATATTTTTAAGCTTGTTTGAAGAACTTCCGGCACATGTAGTTACTTGTAAAATCTGAATCTCTTCAAACAGTCGAGATGAAACTTAATAGATACAAAATCTAAAAATAAGCTGCTCTCTCTCGGCCCCATAATATTAGGACATAGGATCATATTTACATAACATAATAGAATGAATCCCGACAATAACATTATCCAGGTTCGTTATATTATGTTGTGTCAAATCCAATTATAGATTATAACAGGGATGAGTAATATCTTAAAACTAGAAAAGATTAAGAGTCCACCTGGCCAGGGTAGTGGCAGCTGTGTCCATGGCTTTGCCTTTTTTCACCAAAGAGGTAAAAAGGAGGTGGGCAGCCTGAAACTTTGATGCTGGCAGAGTGGCAGCCTAAACATACCGGCATCATGCTACCCCCAGCCTGAGACTCTGTGGAGCTTGTGATGAAGCAACAGTCAATCGGGGTATAAGTAAAACCCTGCAGCCTGTGCAATGCACACTGACAAGTGCTCCCCGACTTTTTCTTCTTCTTGGGAGTTTTTTAAGGCATATGGTCGGTACTTGAGGGCATCTTCAGTTCTTCACCCCAGGCTACTACTGTGTGTAATGTACTACTGCTAGCTGGTTTCTGCAGCAGCTTGTGAGCACCTGACTGTTTGTTTACATGCATCAAGCATAGAACAGCTTGCCTAGCTGTAACCTGTAAGCTGCATCTGATTCTGACAGTGCAAGACATGCCCTGTACAAGGACAAGCAGGAGCCAGGAAGCAAGCAGTTTTTTTTTAAGTAGGAGATGAGCGGAGAAGTTTCTCTGGTTGGGATGAGATGAATCTGAGCTGTTTCTCTTGCATGATCTAGATCCAAAGCTAAGTTTGAATCGAGGTTTTGCAGCTGCAGATCCCAAGAGTACTCGGCACTGCTCTCCCCACAGCCACTGGAGTCCATTGCAAGCCAGCAGCAGCAGCAGCAGGTGGCCATCTCGTCCCATTTCCATCCATGCTCTTTGATGCTGCTGCGTTGTGGCAGCCAGCGCAGTCTGACAGAGCGGATGAACAGTGACAGGGCCAAGCCGGCGTAGGTCCCTCGTCCCTCATCCTCCTCGCCGCGGGCCGGCGCCTTTATGACGACGAGGCTCATCGGCGCTACAGTGCTGGTCCTCGGCCCTCCGGCCGCCCGCCCGGCCTTGGCCGGTGATGACAGCTTGGCCGGACACCGTACATGACGCCGCCCTGTGCACAGATACGTCCATGTGCTTGCTGAGAGGCTGGCATTGCAACAGCTGCTGCTGCTAGGTGACTGATGATACATGCATGTTGCTGGACATGGCAGGGCTGCTGCCAATTGATCAGCCTATCCGCTTCTCCATCTGCTGCTGCTGTTGATGCTGCCGTGTTTACACCAACCGTGGCACACCGTTTGTTCCCCCTGCAAGACACTCTTAATAGCTTCCTTTAATGGCTTCTGCTCTGCATCACAAGAGGACCACACACACCTCAAGAACATGCACCATGTATGACATGTGTGGTCTCTGGATCGTATTATCATATACAGAGTATAAAAACCGAAACTTTTTTCATCCCACTCTTCTTCATGTATCAAAGAACAGATGGAACATGGCCATGTGTACAGTTGGGGTCTTTCATTTCATACACCAAACAGGGCAGAAGCCCCCATCCAAGGAAGAAACCATCAAACCCAAAAGACAGAAAAATTGGGAGACACAGGTCATGGTCAAGGCATCTCTAAGCTGCTGCCCTAATCTATGTGAGCTGCTGCAGATGGGGATCTTGTGCAGGATATGTGTTAGTACAGTGCGAGGTGGTTCTCTTGGACCCTGTGACGGCAACTTTGCTGCTATGATCTCTCTACTGCTGTTTGGAGAGAAGAGTGAGCAAGCAACAACATCCTGACACTGACACTGACGGTTAGTGGGTTCATCTTTTCACAGGTGCGGCGAGATGAGGTGATCGGCGGCCGGCTGTGGTGATCTGGGCCGGAAGATGATGGGCGCGCCGTACTGCGGGTGGAGGAGCATGAGCACGGTGGGTGCGTGGACGTAGCTGGGCGACAGGCGGAAGTCGAAGCGCTGGAGGATGATGGCGACGGTGAGCTTGGCTTCCAGGATGGCGAGGTTCTGACCGATGCACATCCGGGCGCCGAGTCCGAACGGGATGAACGCCGTGGGGTGCTTGGCCGCGCGGGCCACGCCGTCGGCGAACCTGGACGGGTTGAACTGGGCCGCGTCCGGGCCCCACAGGCGCGTGTCGTGGTGCACGGCCATGATCGGGATGAGCAGCTCCGTGTCGCGCGGGATCAGGTACCCGCCGAGCTCCACATCGGCCTTGGCGCGCCGCACCGTCGCCACGGCCGGCGGGTACAGCCGCAGCGTCTCGTTGAGGATCATCCCGAGCTGCCAGACAGCAGTAGCACGCGTCAGCTCGCCGGAGACGGCGAATTTGTATGTCAATGGGGCGGGTGGTGGTGGTGGCTTACTGTTTTGAGCTTGGCGAGCTGCTCGCGGGAGGGGACGCCGTGCGCGCCGCAGACGTCGAGGACCTCCTGCCGCGCACGCTCCTGCCACTCCGGGTGCATGGCGAGCACTACGGTGACCCATGTCAGGAGGTTCGACGTCGTCTGCTTGCCGGCGAAGAAGAAGGTCTTGCACTCCTCCACGATGTCGTTCACGGTGATGGGGCTCACCGGCTGCGCCTTCCTGCCGCCTTTGCTGCTGGCGTTGATCATGAGGCCCAGGAGGTCCTTGGCGCAGCCCTCGAGCTTGTCGTCGTCACCCGCCTCCTGCCGCCGGCCGATCAGCGTCACCAGGTTCTTCCTGATCTCCTTGTCCAGCTTCCACGAGCTCGTGTTCTTCTTGGTCGGCAAGAATCTGCACAGACACGGAATCGATTCGCTTCCATTAATTAGCACACTGCACAGTTAACCAACCAGTGGCAACCTCAGTAATCATCTGCGCAATCATGCACAGGTAATCATCAATAATGGCCAATTGGCCTGCTAGCTACCTGTATCCGGGGATGAAGACCTTGCGGAATGCTTCGGAGGCAAAGGCCATGAGCTGCGTCTGGAGCTTGAAGACGACCTTTCCGTCCTCGTAGCTCCGGCCGAAAGCGGTGCGCGTGATGGCGTCCTCGGTGACAACCTGGAACCAGTCGGACACGTCGATCTCGACCTCGCCGGCGGCGGCCATGGCCATGGCGCGCCACTTGTCCGCCACGTCGACGACCGTCCTCCCGACGCAGGGCAGCAGCAGGCGGAGGTTGTCCATGTGGAACGCCGGCGTGAGCACCTTCCGGTGGTGCGCCCACTTCTCGCCGCGGAGGCTGACGAGCCCCTCCCCCTCCAGCTGCCGCACCATGGGGTGCGACTCGTAGCGGTCGAACCGGTCGGCGCGCGCCAGGAGCACCTCACGGATGAGCTCCGGGTCGCCGACTGCCAGCCGCGGCGTCGGCCCGAACCATATCAGGAACGTGCAACCTGTAGCAGCAGGACAGAGTCCCAGTGATCAGCTCGCATGCAAACAACGCGCCCAATCATTGGCACCTAGCTCTCCCTGGACGGACGACCCGCCATGTCACACCACATCACCACTCCACTCTACTCCACCGCATCCATCAACCATCCACCCCCACCAACCGCTGGAGAAGACGACACAGGTAACCCCTACACACTAAATCTATCTGTATATGTCTACATATACATACACACCTAGCTACCTACGTGGCTACGTATACGTATACGTATACTTCCAAGAAGAAGAAATCCGAAATCCGAAATCCGAATTGCTGCTGCAGCAGTAGCATGAGGAGGAAGGGGAGAGTGGGCATGGCACTACGGGAGGGCGAGCAGGAGTAAATGGCGGCAATGGCGACGGGGTGATGCATAATTGCAGCAGGTCGGGGGTGGAGGGGAGCAGAAAGGGAGGCGTGTCCGGGTAGGGAATAGACCCTGGCCACCTAACCGGGCTGCACCCAGGGACAGCGAAAACGAGAGACAACTACGGCAAACCACTCCGACAAGCCCAGCCGCTCGACATGCCACTTAATGCATGTCACCTAAAGGCGTCATCATGCATATCCCCCGGCCGGGCCGGGCCTCTGCAACACGCCGCCGCCGCCTCCGCCTCCCGCCGTACACCGCCGCCGGTACACACCTTCTTCTTGCTGCTGCGGCTGCTGTTGTTTTTGCCGTTTTGAGGTGGAGTGAAGAAGCAGAGCATGGATCCTGGCGAGGATGGAGGAGAAAGGAAAGGAGATGATCATGGATGGTTGGTCACTTTACCGTAGATTTTCTTCCAGTGGTGGTAGAAGGCGAGGACGCGGGGGAGGACGTTGTGGGAGCGGTAGGGCGGCGGCATTGGCTTGGCGGAGGCGGCGACCATGAGTGCCACCATCTCGCGCACGCACCCGACGAGGAACCGGTACCTGGGCCCCCTGATCCCCTGCCGCGCGAAGTACTCCTCCACCCGCCGCGGCCTCCACCACAGCACCTCCAACACCTTCACCGCCACCCACGCCGCCACCGCCGCCGCCATCGCCGCCCACCCCCACCACCCCATCACCTCCTCCACCTCCTCAAACAGAGCAAACAAGCCTCTCCCTGTCCTTGGGTCACCAACGCGAGAGAAAGACTGCACCTGAGAAGTGAGGTGGCCAGCCGGAGACGTGGTGCGGTGGCCGGAGGAGTGAGGAGGAGAGGAGATCAAAGCGAAGGGGCGATTTATATAGGAAGGCGGCAAGCAGCAGCCACTATAAGATTACTACTAATCACAGCTTCCACCCACTAATCACTCTACTAATCACCCTTCCGTCGAGGGCAAAATGGTAAATATCGGGACCAACAAAAGGCGGAGAGCGCGCGCGCCGTGGGCCCGCCGTCGCGGGGGTTTAATGGCGGGTCAACCCAAATTTCCAAGCTTTTTTTTGCTCCTCGTCCGCTGCTTTTTTACCCGTTTGGCGCCATCTCCCCCGTCTCACTGCCGTGTGGGCCCCGCGGCGCCATGCAACAGTGTCCTGCACCCAACGCGCCGGGTTCCTGGGGTTGTACGGTCGCCGGAGGGAGCCCTTTTGTGCTAGTTGCTACCTCCTCTTTCACAAACAATTTCATTTTATCTAATTTTAGACACACTAAATCACTAATGTCATGTAGAAATGATTAGGATGTTTTTACTCGTAATTATGTTAGATATAATTTTTATGTAAACTGATTAAGTGATACTAAGGTCCATTTAAACAACTTATTAACAGTCTATGATTAAAGTAGAAATGAATTAATCATAATAATTAAAATAACTACTCTCTTCGTCCTATAATATTTTAATATATGATCAGATGAGATATTTTATAATGTAAATCTAGTCAATGTCACCGACAAGATTTACGTATTATAAAATGTCTTATACAATATTATAGGACAAGAGACTAATAATTAGAATTAAACATCTTCTTGCTTATCAAATAATCAGGATTAATAATCCTAATTAAAAAACTTTAATCCAAACTTATTTGTTATACATGTATTAACTAAAGAAGACAAACTAAAAAAATTAAATCTCTGTATTTTTTTAATATAAAAATAAAGTTTTTTTATAGCACAGTAGTCAGTAGTACTCCCTTTTTTTTTCTTTTTTGCTCGGTGTGGTACCAAACTACCAATGCAATGCATGATTCATCTCATCACCTCATCTCGTCAGATTGATGAGTTCTCTTTTCTCCATCTGAAAATTAAAGACGGCCATCTCTTCTCGTGTCGATGTGTCGCGTGGCCGGCCGATGAAATGACGCCGCCGACGTCGTCGTCGTCGACGACGAGGAGATTGATTTGATGAGATCGCTTGGGGGTTATGTGCAGTGCATTTCGCTGTGCCAGTTTCTGGTTCGCCCTTTTGGGCACGAATAGATGGATGGAATAGCCGAGTGGTCTGTGGGTGGGACCCTCGCAAGTCGCAACCTCACCGAACAAAGACAGAGGAACTCAAAAACGAAATAAAATTCTTGCATAATATTATAATTTTTAAAAAATTTGAAACTGTTATGTTGTTTGCTTCTCAGTAACATATCGATTATATATTGTAAATTGTAAAAAATTATAATAACTCATATTGAAAAATTACCAAGTGTTGGTGCTGAGTAGGGTTTTGGTTTCTGTATAATATTACAATTTGTTTTTAAAATGAAATTGTTTATGTTCTTCTCTTTATCAATAACATACTGATAATATATTTTTAAATTATAAAAATTATAATAACATCTATTGAGAAATTATCAAAGTGTTGGTGCTGAGTAGGATTTCGATTCTCGTATAATATTACATTAAAAAAATGAAACTGTTATGATCTTTTCTTATCAATAACATATAATTATATATTTATAAATTGTAATAATTATAATAACGCCTATTAAAAATTATCAAGTGTTGGTGCCGAGTAGGGTTTTGGTTTCTTTAATTGTTATTAGGGGCAGTAATAATGATAACAGTGTAGTAGCATCATAGAAGAGTAGAGTGTTGGGGAAAAGGATGAAATAGTGGAAAAGGTGTAGCCATTATATATGTAACCCAGGTTTGTAGGTTCAATTTGATAATGATAGGTGGAATTGGTGTATGCCAAATTAACATGTTCTTTTCCCTAGCTCCCTTTGATTAACCAATGAGAGCTTCACATCATTAGGTGATGATAAAACCAGAGAACATTATAGGACATCTGTAATCTATGTGCATGTGTGACATTCGGCGAACCTCTGTTTTCTGTAGTGCTTAATAGAGGCATGTTTAGTATAAAAAATAGTTCAAATTTTTATTTTTTAGCCCTAAACAAAAACTAGATTAGTGAACTAAATACCATCAATCTATTCACAGATCTAGATCTAGGATTTCTTAGAGTTAAGTTAGACCAAATCTAAAAATTTTTACATCTAGAGCTATGTAAAATGCGACCTAAATTGTTACAGTAACTCATTGCATCAAAAAATATCTTATTCTCATTATTAAATTCGGTATAAAAATGCTAAGAAAAGGGTGACACTTTTCTGATTTGGAAGTCCCTCCATGCATGAACTAGATTTTGAAGTCTGATACTTTGGAGCAGAAAATGTTACCAGTAGATTCTTTGTTTCTATTATATTTTTAGGAAAATCAAAATTTGTAACTTTATATTCCATTCCTCCATATTTTTAGGAAAATCTATATTTATAACTTTTGACTAATAATTAAGGCAAAACATGTAGATTAGTGTTATGCATATCATGTAATTAGCAGGGCCGGTCCTGGGGTGGGGCCACCGGTGCCACCGCCCCATGCCCTATTTTTAGTGGGCCCCTGTATATATAGGGTATATGTCTATGTATATATATGATTTAAAATATGAAATACCAAACGTCAAATGTGGAGGCAATCAATTCTGAAAATCGAATCACCATAAAAATTGACTTGTCTTCCTTCCCAGCCTCCCAGGTCATCGTCCGTCGTCCTCCACTTGTGGCAGTATAGCCTGTCTGATCCTGCCATTCCTATAATCTCGTGTCAGCGTGGCTGAGGCCTGAGTGGCTTTACGCGGCACGCCGCACGCTCGACTTGTTTGTTGTCGTCTGCCGCCGATCGCTGTAGGGGCAGTAGGCCATGTTGCGTCGTCGCCTACCTATGATCCTGTCTTGAAGCTTCATGTCGATTCTAAGAGCATCTCTGGTAAAAAATATATAGATTATTTGTGATTACTGCTTTTTTGATTGCAAAAAAAATGAGTATATTGTTTGTGATTACCGTATTTTTGATTTTGCGATTCTGTCGATTGAATTAAGAACTAAGTAGATTAGATATTAGATTTTAGAATTCAGTTTAAATTCTGTTGTAGACTTGTAGTATGATTTAGTTTAAAAGTTGTAGTGCTTATTTTTTATATTTTAACATAATCACGTCATCAAGAAAATATGCTTAAGGTAGTGAAAAATAAAAAGAGAAAACAAGTAGATGAATTGATACAATCACAAAGAGCATCTATTGATAATTTTTTAAAAAGCAATGCAAGTACTTCAAAAGATCCAAATGTGTTGCGATAGTTTTGTGGAAGAATATTTTGAGGTAATTTAATATGCACACATTATTCTATAGCATACTATTTTGAAATATATATTAATTGTGTATCTAAAAAGGGCCCCTAAATCTTAGGTTGCCCCGAGCCTCCTAAATCTCAAGACCGGCCCTGGTAATTAGATTGATATTTGAAAGTAGTTTTATATGTTGTTATCTTATAGTTGTTTGTGATATATAGTGAAGGTAACTAATAATATAATCAACATTTAACACTGAAGACTGTGTAAAAAACTTATAATCTCGTAGTATTTTGGAACGGAGCTAGCATCTGTTTTAGGGTCCTTTGTAAAAGACAAATGAATTTTACATGATTTTACGCGATCCAAGCTACAATTCCTCCAAAAAACCATTTAAAAACAGTATGTTTCCAAGGAAGCCCTGGAGCTTTTACTGCTTAAAAATGCTGCAACTACAGTTTTCTGGTGGTAATGTAACACCCAGGTTGGGATCAACCATGTATGGCTAGCTAGCTAGCAAGCAGTAGGAAGATGTTTGGTGCTCAGCTGGTTTGCAACAATTGTTGTGTCCCAGTGATGGTACAAATCTGCAGCTCCCATTTACCATTGATTACCTAGCTAGCATGCATGATTGAAGGAGAAAAAGAAGCTAAGAGAGGTGTGTGTGCATGTACACATGTTGCCCTAAAACTTTATAGAGTCTCCAATCCAACAGAGATGGTGCTAGGTCCAGTGACATGACTTTGCACAATAATTCACAACTGGCATTGCTGGTTTGCACATCACCACCAGCTGCATGAGCCTCCCCAATGCATGCTCACCTGATGTGTTGCTCACCCCTGCCTCTGCCTGCCTGCCTGCCTGCTTGGTCCATTTCTGCTCTGCTACTATAACTGGAGCTGCAATCATTGGCAACACTGCCACTATAGCCATGTCATGCACATGTTAATATGCATGCACATAGATAATATAAACATCGATCACACCTGATCGGCCAGGGATTCATTCTTTTGTTTGCTTTTGCACCAGGCCGATGCATGCCGGGATGTCATCAATGATCAGATGGATGAGCAAGATCCAGGCATGATGGAATCAGTGTTTGCATGAAACCCTGTGCCGCGAGAAGGTGCCAAACTTTCCTTCCCGGCGCTGTGCGAATCCATGGGAGGACGACGTGGTAGCTAGCTAGGGCACTGGACGCCAGACCATGCTAGCTGCTGCTGCTGCTGTTGCTCTAGCTAGCTGGGACGAAATGACTTGTCATGCAATTGGAGGAGCAGGCTCAGGTCCAGGTTATCTACCCGTGTCTCTGCTGCTGCTTGCATTTGCTGACCTATCACGCACCACGCAACAGCGAGCATTACAAGCTTTACAGCAACAGCTAGCTAGCCAGTTCGAGTAAAACGTGAATCCATCACACAAGCTGTTTTACCCTGCCGCTCGATCTGCATCTGCATATGCATCTGTATCATATCATATATGATCTCTCTCTCTCTCTCTCTCTCTCCTCTCTCTCTCTCTCTTCTCTCCCTCTCTCTCTCTCTCTCTCTCTCTCTCTTCTCTCTCTTTCTCGGTCGAGATGGTGATAGCATGCACGCACTGTGTGCTTGCTGCCTGGGATGTGTACATGTACGAGTCACAGTGTGTGTTGCACAATGGACGATACGTCGCGATTCATGTTGGGGTGTGCAGTGAGTGAGCACACTGTAACTAGTGGATCAACTATGATCAATCGAGGTCACATCGATCGTACGTACGTCTCCTACTGGGAACGCCTTTTCCTTCCTTCGCTCCGAAACGAATTTTTGTCTTTCGCTTTCTTTTCTCCCTGATATAAGCTTAGAAAGTCTTTTTTTTTTGAATGGACATTTTATATCAAGAGCTATACAATTTTTAGTGTTAATTTTGGTACCACATTTTGGTACCTTGATACTAAAATTAACACGCAAAATTATGTTACCTCAAGAACTGTAGAATCACTATTTTTTTTGAAAGATTAGTTCTAGAGTGATATGTAATGATATAAATGTTTTATCCTAGGTTTGGGATGCAATAGTTCTTTTTCTCAAACAAGATATATAATTATTTGGTTTGAAAGACGAAACTATTCTGTTTTTTATTTAGTTGCATAATCTATCCATCTAAGATCTACTATATTAGATCTAGATTTTTTCAGATCTAGTGAGGTGACTATAAACCCAAAACACTAAATCATAAACCTTAGAGAGTGTAGCATGAGCACGAGATCGTGTAGGGTTGGTTGGCGGGGGCGACACCATCGAGAGCTCGCTCCGTGAGTCCACTGAGCACGAGCACAGTATGATAGCTTTGTCCAACCATTTTGTGGTTGAGTGGTTTCGAATCTAAATGAAATATCCTTCTCTTATTAGGATGTCTTGGTAGTAATTAATGTGTATTCCCAGCAACAATGTATGTACGTACATACACCGATACACAGTACTCATAATAATGCCGTTTCAAAGAGAATCCAGGCCATAATCACGACTATGTTCTTGCACAGTGCGTCCAAGAAACCAGACACCAATAATTGTTGAATTGAAAGGAGGTATAGTATAGAACAAATAGGAAGTAGCAAGAATAAAGCAAGAGCTATCTAGCTAGCCATTGATAATCGATGCAAGGATGAAAAAACAGAAGAGAAAAAAAGAAGATTGCAAGGCCCATGCATTGCGTGGATGCATCGACCACCACCAGCACCTCATCACCAATTCCAAGTGCAGATCAGAGTTGGATGGATGCAACGCGACACGGGAGGGAAAGGGAAGAGCACGAGATGGAATTGAAGCAGGAGGAAGAGAGCTAGCTAGCTGGAGCCTGGAGCTGGGAGATAGAGAAGAAGCTTCCCATGTAGGATCTGATCTGATCTGATCTGATCTGACGGATGGGATTGGACGGGATGACAGGATTTGACGGCTGGGGATGGGCCATGCCATGCATACGTATGTATATTCCTGACACCTGCACCGCGCGCTCGCTCCTAGCTGCATGCCCTCTCGACTTTGCTCACCTCAGCGCGCGCTCTTTTTATTGGATTCTCGTGCATGGTTACTCTTTCTATCGTGCATCTTAAAATCTAATAAGTTTTAGAATTTAAATGTTATCTTGAATATAATAAATTTTATAATTTAAATTTTATCTTCAATATAGTAATTTAGTATAGTTTTTAAGTCTAAAGTATTCATACTCGCTTGATTTGATCAGTTGTTACTTCGCTCAACTATTTTTGAGCCACATATTTTTTCTTACCTATTCCTTTAATTAATACATATGTACAAACCTAAAATTTGCCATATTTTAAAATAGATTGAGTACTTTTAAAGATATTGTCGTTGCATACGAATAACAATGTTCTACGGTGGTGTCCGTAGAGAGGTTTTTGGTTATGCTATAAGGGGAGTATTGTGCGGTGATTTGATGGCTATTTAGAAATAGGAGACAAATGAGAGTTTTAAATAGGTTCGGATCTCTTGAAGGATAATAGTCATACTCCTGTGTGTATGTATGAGCCTTAAGGTGTGGAATGACCTTAAGTGTATGGAGACGTGTCCCAATGTGAGTCTGAAGATGTTAGACCTTGTACATCTCATAAAACCGTGCCTGTTCCAGGCTTCCTTCGATCCTTTTATAAGGGAAGGATCGGGGGTTACAAATGATAATTAATGTGGGGGGTTGTGTTTAACGATTAGTTTACAAGCAATGGTACAATGGTTAACACGTTGATAATAACAGTTCATGGAGATTGATGACAGTCCAATGCTTAAAGGTTGTCGCCTAATAAATGCTAGTCAGGAGGGCCTTCTTTCCGAGTGCTAGACTTAGGAATCTCTGATCCTCCGCTTGGTGACCGTTCGGAGGACGCCGACCATTGGCTGGTCAGCGCAAATTCATTAGGAAAGTACCCTGGGATTATATTCCCGATATATTTTAGTTTTTAGGGATGACTACGGCTCTATTTGTTTTAGCTTGGGATTGTAGTAATCCATCTTATAGAAAAAAGTTGGGTTGCACTAGTTTATTGGAATATTGTTATAATCTATACTTTGGCTTATAATAAACTGGCCCAATAACCTGACATGTTTATTTGAACTTATGAAAATAAGCTGAATTACTATAATTCCAAGTTAAAACAAATAGACCCTACGTGTGGTTCAATGTTTTTGAATGAGCGCGTCCAATGTACATAGAAAATATTCTCTTGTAAAGGCCACTTTATTCACGAACTAGGGCAACCACAATGTTGAGAAAAAAAGTAACCTTAAGCATTTAATGCTCCTACAATAATGTGTCTTTACCATTGTGAAAGTGAACATAAGAGATATAAATAAAAAGTTAGCCTTAATATAAGCTTAAAGTACACCATAACAAAATAAACAATTAATATTTTCTACTCATGTGTAGTACATACCAATAAATTTATTTTAGTGAGATCATCTTATCTTTTCAAGTGTATTTAACCATTGTAGGATTGACCATAGTTATTGCCAATTATAATGGGCCTCACTCTTATTTTCATTCAAGATTTAAGCATCATGTTGCTCTAATTAGTTATATAGCTTCAGTGGGATTGATGGTATTTCTTCTTAGTAAAAAATGGTGTGGCCGTCTCCCTCTCCATCTAAAAAAGGCCATAATATTCTACTTTATCTACTGAACAAACTCTTAAAAACTAAGGGCTTGTTTGGGAGAGGGGTGCTAAAGTTTAGATCTCCGTTTTAGTCTTTGGGGAGCCAAACAACTAGACTAAAATCTAGGTGCTAAATTTTAGCCCTCTTCTTTTCTTTAGCCTCTCCAAGGAGTGCTAAAAGGGGCTAAATGGTGCTAAAAATAGTCCTCCTGCATTAATTGTCATTTTGCCCTCAAACATGTGGATGCTAAAAAAGGGAAAGGTGAAAGAAAGGGCAAATGAATCTTTTGTACACTCATTGCTAAAGTTTAGCCCATGTATCTAAACAACAAAAGAGTCTAAGATTTAGTCCTCTATTTCAGGGTCTAAACTTTAGCCCTTGGACTAAAGTTTAGCTCCCTCCTTCTAAACATGCCTTAAGATAAAACCATCTTATTCTGCTTTGCTCTTTAATAATCTGAGCATTGGTGCAGTACGTTTAGTTTTCCCCGACATGTCTAATAATCTGAGCTAATAACTAAGGAGCCTAATCAGACTGAACTATCAATGCTATAACAAGTCACGGTCTAGAGAGGGGTAGAAGAGATGGTTCATTAGGGTTGAAACCCACATCCACTAATTAAAAAAGAGTAATTTTATAAAAGCTAGTGTCTCTTTTGAAAAATATCTATTACCTCTCAATTTTTTCTTTTTCTTTATTCCCTTTCTCTCTCTTCCTCTCACTGTCTTCCTTCTCTCTCTGTTTGGCCGGTCCGGCTAGCTTCTCGATGGGGCGGATGTGGCGACGACAGATGCGGTGGGTGGTGGGGCACGACGACGGGGGCGTACGGGGCAGTGGCGACGGCGGGTGGCGGGGCGCGATAGTGGCAGTAGGGGTAGACAGGAAACAACGAGGGTGGCGGGGCGATGACGGCGGCGGGTGACGGGATGGGGTAGGCGGCAATAGGGGTAGACGGGCGATGGGCCATCGGGGCGTCGCAATGACAGGGGCAGGGACAACAGCGACAAATGTGCAGTTGGGCACCACGCCGATGACGACGACGAGGTGGCGTGGTGACGGCGGCGATGGACAGCCGACCGACTGGGCGTCGTAGCGATGGGGATGGCGGCGATGTGTCGCAATGACGACAGGAAAGGCTGGCCGGTTGGGTGTCACGGCGATGGGGATGGCTAGGGCGACTAGCTAGCTGGTTGTCACGACGATGGGGATGGCGGCGGCAGACCGGTGGCTAGGTGTCGTGATGATGACAACTGCTCACCGGTGGATGGCGATAGTGGCTAGAGTTCTAACCGGCTAGAAGAAGAGAGGGAAGAGAGAGGACGTAAGTTTCACTACCATAGAGACGTACATTAGTGATGGGCATGTTCCCCGTCACCCTTATTATGTCACTAAAGCCCTATCATTAATGACGGGTAAATACCTGTCACTAAAGGGTCTCTCCAGTCCCCTTCCACGTCCTGCATGCTCCCTTTTAGTGACAGCTAATATTTCGCACCCGTCACTAATGTGACCTTTAGGGGCGGGTCACCAATGTCACACATCACTAATGTTATGGTTATATTAAAAAATAATTATTTTTAGGCTGTATCCTGAATAGGTCATCTTTAGTGACGGTAGTACTTTACAAAACCCATCACTATTATGACTTTAGGGATAGGTCGCCAATGTCACCCGTCACTAATGTTATGGCCATATTAAAAAAATATTTATTTTTGGGCTGCATCCTGAATCAAAGCTAGAATTTGGCAGCCAATTTTTTAAATTGCAAACAACACATAATTCATCACAGAACACATAATTCATCACAAAATACCACCATCACAGATTGCATTGCACAAAAAATCATAGATAAAAAATGTATTCCATATGTTTCACACTTTCAAGAAATGTTTGCAACCGTTATATGACAAATTAAATCATTAATTATGGCCCTTATAATGGAAAGGACCATTCTTTGCGAATACCTGGTCCACGAGGAATAGCGCTAGTTGTGAACGAATGTTCGACAAATCAGCCTCGGTAAGACCGCCTTCAGGTAGGTTGAATTCGTGTAAATTGAGTTTTTGACATCAGTCAATATTTGCATAAGTGAAAAGTAAATGAAACATAAGAACAAAGGTCACGATAACCATCAAAGTGTGTTACTAACGCATGTCTTTTACCCATCACTAAATACCGTTTTTGTGGTAGTGTTTCATAAAAAATATGTTTTAATTAGTTTAATTATATTTAATCAATGGCTAAGATTGAACTTACCTCTTGCCTCTAATAAAAGTAAATTGGGCACCCCTTTTAAGTTAGAAATGCATGATGTTAGATTTAGAAGGTACTTATAAGGTAAATTGAAGACATTAAACAATGATTTCTTCTTTACACTAGCTAGATGTTAAGGCACCGTACCCCTAAGCCCATGTAGCTTAGCATGTCTGTAAAAATGATTTTTTTGTAGTAGTGTTATTTTTGGTGTAACGTCAGGTTTAATAAGTCTTGTAAGGCTTAAGTTCATGTGAAGTGTATAAGTCTAGTTCAGGCCTTTGAATAGGACAATAATCTTTACATCTAGAATTGTGTACAAGTTTGAATACTTAGTATTCAGTTTCTTTGTTCTAATAACAAATGGGTGATTTACGGGTACAATTTGAACAGGGTAATACGCAATTACACTCTACTTATAACCAGCTATAAATTACAATGAAATACATAAAGATAACATAATAAAATATTTTATATAATGTTGTAAAGTACATGTCTTGTTAGAAAGGACATGGCATCGGTTTTAAACCCTTGCCTCCAATGTGGTTTTCGTGCTCAAGAGAAGTTCAGTGAAGTGCCGTTTGAAGGCATCAATGCGAGGATGATTTCGACTCTTCTGGCCGAAGCCCAACACAACCACATAAATTGTCTTCAGTAACACAACTTTAGTGATGGGTAAAAGATGTACGTCAGTAATATACTTTTAGTAATGGTCTATTTCACACGCATCAGTAATGCTACATTATTAGTAATGAGTCGCAATAGGACCCATCACTAAAGAAGGGACACCCCCATAAGTGATGGGTCATGACCCGTCACTAAAGATCCTCCTATAGTGACGGGTCATATTTCCACCCGACACTAAAGAACGTCGGTAAGATGTACATTAGTTAATCACTCGTCACTGATGATTCCCTCTTATAAATAGGCGAAGACCCCGAAGTGAATCGGCACGCTTTCATTTCGCTTGGCCCTAACTCTATACTCCTCACAGCTTCATTTCCTATGCCCTCCGCACCTCGGTTGCATCCTCATCCTCGTATGGTTCTCCTCCTCCTCCGATATGTTGAGATGTAGAAATGTGGATACGTGGGAAATTAGTAAAAATGTTGCAATGTGGATTATTTGTTGATGTGTATTAAATTTAGGTTCTTTATTTGTTTTCACAAGTTTATTCATACTTACTATTAAATTTCAATTTATGAAATCATTTATCCGAAATTTTCTTATTGAATTTGTGAATTAGGGATATGACAAGCATTCCAAAAAATCTACATGTACCAACCTATGTTCCTGATAATTGCTTAAAAAAGATCAATCATCTAATCAATGACAGACGTCACCAAGTTTATAAATTGTACATTGCATATATTGTTTAATGTGTTAACAAACTGAAGCGACATAACCTTACTGTTGTAGTATTTATCAAAAAGATTTTATGATATCAATAATATTCGTGTTGGCGATACCCTCCAAATAATTATAAGAGATGGGTGCATCACTAAGGTTGAGGTTGTGAACTGTGGAGGCGACGGCAGGATATGCCTCCATAAAGGGTGGCCTAACACACGAGGACTATTTGGTAATAATAATGGGACAAACCCCATTGATAGTTATGGCTAAATTTTACACTAACTTTGGTGATGAGAAGACCTCAATGGCCATAAAAGTGAAGTACAACGACGATAGTGGTATATATAGAGAACTGATATTACTTACTACACATGCATATTTTGTTTATGTGCTTATCATGGTTTCATTGTAATGTCAGAGAAGGGACCTAGCAATGTTGAAGACAAGAAGGGGAAGCAGATAGCCAGGGAGGTCGACACCGACCAAATGGATCAATTGAATCACATATGTTATTTTGGTAGTCCAACAGATGTAACTCTAGTAAGGAAAACTATACTAAAAGACATCTCG
The DNA here is from genome assembly GCA_019279435.1 of Zizania palustris. NCBI lineage: Eukaryota > Viridiplantae > Streptophyta > Magnoliopsida > Poales > Poaceae > Zizania > Zizania palustris. The sequence goes on along the minus strand of JAAALK010000288.1, from coordinate 78,183,208 downwards.
ACATGTTTATGCTCCGAGAGTCGGTTATATATCTGCACAATAAATAACGTGATCATCAACAAGATGTCGATGGTAAGTTATTTGCACATGTCGGTTAACCAAATCATCTATACAGATAGCCTTCTCTAACTAGCTTTGTTTAAATTTTATTTATATAGTAGCTTTCTTTTTAAATTTTATTTTATAGTATTTTTCAAGGTAGTATTGTGAAAAGTATATCACGCCTCACCTATACCACCATACAACCGAGATTCAAGTGGCAACAACAGGGTCGTTTGAGGCAGTTGTCGCGCCCCGATTTAATAATCAGGACTTTATTGAAATTCCATAGAAAATCAATAAAACAAGACGTTCATCATGCGACCACGTACAATACGGACAATCATTCACGGTTCGTAGACCGCATTAATACAAAAGTGAATAAAGGTGAAGAGAAACTAATAAAATAAGGGTCCTAGATGAACGCCTCCTTCCAGTCTCGCCTTGACTGGGTCGCTACTTCCAGACCTTCATCCTCCTCGTAGTAGACTGGCTCTGAGGTTGTAAGTCAACGGGGTGAGTACAGATGTACTCAGCAAGCCACCGAATGCAAATATAATGCAAGATAATAACAAGGGAGATAGTGGCTAATTTAGCGGAAGCAGCATAATTGTAAGGCTTTAAATGAGAGCAATTTACTAGTACGGAAAAGTAAACATGTGCATGGGTATCATCATCTTCTAACTCGAGGGGTACAGTCAGCCCCACCTCGCTCAACAGTCCTTACGTGCCATGAATAACTCATCCATTCAAACAATTGTAAACTAACTGCGAGTAGTCACACAACCCGCCCTTGACCGTGGGCTCGGCTTTTCGAAAAGATTGAATTACTCTGATCAGAGATGTACCACTGTACCCACAAGGCACGCACTCATCACCTACACCGAAGTGTAACGAGATGACCCATCACACGGGAACTCGTGCCAAAACCTTCCATATAGTCCTCCCCGACTCAATAGCACCCTCTTATGGGTTTCATATGGTGTCCCGACGCATCGGAGCCCCACCATACCCCCCCTTGAGCCTCGTCGGTACAAGTCGCCCGCAGGCTAGCCCCTTGCCCCCTCCTCTATGGTGCATCAAGCCGGAGTATTCCATACTTCCAGTTAGGACTTACCCATTAGACTTGTGGTTGGTACGGAAGTGCTTTGCAACAGATCCCGCACACCGGTCCTTATAGTGCCCCGGGTGCGACAAACCAGTGCCCGAGCTTGCACCCGGAACCCACCATACTTATAACCTAGCCAACTCCAACAGAGTCCAGAGACAAGAATAACGGGGAGATTCATATACAGAATCCAGCTATCTACGACTCGTTCTTTTTAACCTATAGCAGTTGTGCCGGTACATTGGGCACTAGCTAATATTTTATAGTAGAGTGACAAGGAGTTAAGGCTCAATAAGCATGGCTTGGGTTTGCACACAAGGACAGGGATCTAATAAATATAAGTGTAAGGCTTGAATGTTTGTCTAATGCAATATTAATCTATGGGTTATAGCGATAAGTTATTAAAACATGGGCTCAATTATGATCAACTGTTTCCACAGAGGTGGTCGATGACTTGCCTTGCTCAGCAAATGGGGATGGAGGAACCTCGGGGTAGAACTCCTGCTCCTCGACGAACTCGTAGTCTTCTCGATACGGAAAATAAACAATACATTCAATAACAGATAAAATTCACCAGATATTCAACATACACATTTGTAGGTTTTATTATGTGAAGTAATATTTTTAATATTTCAAGGTTTTGTACCAAACAGTAAAGTTTAATATTTTAGAATTTTTCCCAATTTATTTTCTGTATTATTAATTTTTAACCCTAAGGGATTTTTATCCATTTATTTATTAATAATATTTTGGACAACAGAAACATACTGTTTTTATGGCATTATTGTGTAGAGAATAATATTCTGGTTCTAACAAATTTGAATGGTGAAATTTGGAGTTAAAATGAGCAAGATATGAATTTTTGAAGTTTAAACTATTTTCTGAATTTTATTTAAAACAGAAAAACAGTCTCTGGTCCACGGTGAACCAGGTTCACCGTGAACCCGTGACTATGCGCGTGGACCCGAGCGATCTGGGCCGTTGGATCTGGATCCAGCGGCCAGATGCGAGGCGGGGGGGTTTAATGAGATTGAACGGCTCAGATTAAAACGTGGCGAAGGGGTATACGTGGACGCACGAGATCAAGTCAAGATTTTAAATAACGATCACGACCCAGATGCCTCGGTACCGGTTTGACCGGATGGACGCCTCGGATTAAACCTGGGTGGGGTTATAATCCTAGCCGTTCATCACAGATCGAACGGTCGTGAGTGCGTCCGGCACGCCACGTGCGTAAGGGGCTTGTACCCTTCTTCTCCGGCGACGGCGAGGCCTCGGGTGCGGTGGCTGCGGCGGCGGCGAGCGCCTACGTGCCTAGCTAGGGCCAGAAATGGAATGCGGGGAGCAAGGGGGTCACGATGGTACCTTCGGTGGTGAAGGTGGGCGACGGACGGCGACGACGGCGAGGGTAGACGGTGAGGTCTCCTCGGGAGCTCGACGGCGACGGCGATCCGGTGCCTTCACGACTGATGGAGGCGTGGCCGAGGACGGGTGGACGACAGCGGACCCGATGGGAGCGGTGGCTAGGGCAGGGGAGGCCCGGAGGCGGCGGCGATCGCTTGCCGGAGGCGGAGCAGAGGGAAACCCGAAAAACGAGAATTGGGCGCTCTGTTCTCGCTCGGCTTGGGTGGCTACGGTGTGGACTGAGTGCGGAGGCCAGAGGGGTTTATATAGGGGTCACCGGCGGCGAGAATGGAAGGCAAAACCGAGGAAACCCGAAGGTTTAATTCCTAAACTCCGGCGAGGCTTTCCTTTGGCTCGGTTAGCTTCCTTAAGCGGCAAAAAACGCGTGGCTATCGGTGGAATGAGATCCCCGGCGGTCGGAGAAGGCGATCCCTCGGTTGATTTGGCGAAATCGGATACGGGGCGGCGGATTTGGAAGGTGGGGTCGCCGGCGGGAGGGAGGGGATCCCCTTCCATCGGGGAAGAAGATCCTGACAGGTGGCCCCCACCTGTCAGTGGTCGAAACAAAAATAGAAGGGCTGAGCGGCGGGTCCGGGCGGTCAGTGGCGCGGCGGGGGCTGACCGGTGGGACCAGGCGGGGCGCGGGTGGAGGAGAGAGAGGGGAGGCGTGCGCCGACAGGCGGGCCCCTCCTGTCAGTGGGTGGGGTGGCAATGGGCTGGGCCAAGAAGGCCGTTGGGGGAAGTTTCGGGGTTGAGGCCCGTTAAGGATTTAAATTGATTTTCGATTTAAAATAATTCCAGAAAATCAAATATTTGATTAAGGGTTGAATCACTCTTGATAAAAATTTGTAAAAATTCCTAAAATTATATCTTGGGCTCTAGTTCATCTCATAAAAATTTCAGGTTCAATTTTGAGTATTTCTCCCTGGTTGGCTTTATTTGGGCTCTTGGTGATTTTTCTTTAATAATAAATTCAGAAAATATTTTCTTTTTATTTTATACTTTTAATTTCTGGGGTGTTACAATCTCCAAAACTTGCATTTGCTGTACTTGGCATATAATTAGTGTTCCCTTAGCTTTCCTAAGGTTAACCGGAGGTGAGTCTCGTGCTCCTTCTCGTCCTTGGAATAAATGAGGATGTCGTCTATGAAAACCACTATGAACTTGTCTAAATACTCCATGAACACTTTATTCATCATATTCATGAAGAACGCAGGGGCGTTGGTCAATCCAAAGGACATAACCGTGCACTCATATAATCCATAACGGGTAGTGAAGGCCGTCTTGGGTATATCTTCTTCTCGGATCCTCAACTGATGGTAACCAGACCGTAGGTCGATCTTTGAGAATACCGTAGCTCCTTAGAGCTGGTCGAAGAGGTCATCGATCCGAGGCAACGAATACTTATTCTTGATTGTCACCTCATTCAGGGCGCGGTAATCTACACACATACGCTTTGCCTTGTCTTCTTTCTTCTCGACGAAGATGACAGGGGCACCCCATGGCGATGTGCTAGGCCTGATGTAGCCTTTCCTTTCAAGATCCTCCAACTGCTGCTTCATCTCAGCTAATCATTGGCGGCCATCCGATATGGTCGCTTATAAATAGGAGTGGTTCGGGCACCAAATCAATCCTGAACTCGATGTCCCTCTTAGGTGGCATCCCTGGTAGATCCTCTGGGAATACGTCCGGGTACTCACTGACTATTGGTATCTCCTCCAAGGTAATCTGATGTAGTCTTGTCCTTCCGGCCTTCATGCTGGGCATCTGGAATGTGACTATAGTCCCTTCTTCATTAGTCACCGTTACTTTTCTCTGGGCACATTCTATCACACCTTGGTGTTTATTTAGCCAATCCATCCCTAGAATGAGGTCCAAACCTTGACATTCTATTAGAATGGGGTCGGCCCAAAATATCGTGCCTTGGATATCTACCCATACCCTTGGACTAAAGGAACAAGCGAGGGTTTGCTTTCCGGGGTAGCTATTAGTACTGGCCTGGGTAGTTCACTTATGTCCAGTGCATTATTTTCCACAAAAGCAGTTGATATAAAGGATGTGGGTAGCTCCGGTGTCAAATAATACCACTGCATGCGATGAATGAACCATAAACTTACCCATGACAATTTCTGGTGCAGCCTGGGCTTCCTCGGCGGAGACGTGGTTCACTTTGGCGCGGACGGCGGGGTTGGAGGTGACTCCTTGAGCTCTCTTGGGATGGGGGCACTGGTGGGAGTAGTGTCCCTCTTGGCGGCAGTTGAAGCACACCACAGGCTTGCCATATGCAGAATTTTCATACAACAACAGCTATCAAGCCAGTCTTCAGATGTCTCCTTTTGAGGCCCTATATGGACGTAAGTGCAGAACGCCACTACTTTGGGACCCAAACAGGTGAATCCCAAGTATTTGGGACAGACATCTTCGTGAAGCTGAAGAGAAGGTACGGATCATCAGAGACCGACTCAAGACAGCCCAATCGCGACAGAAGAGCTACGCCGACAATCGCCGTCGAGACCTAGCCTTTGAAGAAGGAGATCATGTCTACCTTCGGGTTACAACCTCTTCGTGGGACTCAACGGTTTAACATGAGAGGAAAGTTGGCCCCCTCGATATGTTGGACCATTTCCCGTTGTCCGACGCCAAGGCGAAGTGGCTTATCAGTTGGAATTACCGCCCTCGTTGGCTGGAGTGCATGACGTGTTTCATGTGTCTCAACTCAAGAAGTGTCTCCGCGTCCCCACGGAGCAAGTGGATCTTCAGCAGTTGGATGTCCAAGAAGATCTGACCTATGTGGAAAAACCGGTCAAGATATTGGAAGTCAAAGAAAGAACCACCAGGAGTCGAGTCATCCGTTTCTGCAAAGTGCAGTGGAGCAATCACCCAGTAGAGGAAGCTACATGGGAAAAAGAAGATGAACTCAAGGCACAGCATCCTGAACTATTCGAGGATTGATCCGAATCTCGAGGACGAGATTCTCTGTAAGGGGGATAGGATTGTAACACCCCAGAAATTAAAAGTAATAAAATAAAAAGAAAATATTTTCTGAATTTATTATTAAAGAAAAATCACCAAAGAGCCCAAATAAAGCCAAACAGGGAGAAATACTCAAAATTTGAACCTGAAATTTTTATGAGATGAACTAGAGCCCAAGATATAATTTTAGAAATTTTTACAAATTTTTATCAACAGTGATCAACCCTTAATCAAATATTTGATTTTCTGGAATTATTTTAAATCGAAAATCAATTTTAAATCCTTAACAGGCCTCAACCCCGAAACTTCCCCCAACAGCCTTCTTGGCCCAGCCCATTGCCACCCACCCACTGACAGGAGGGGCCCGCCTGTCGGCGCACGCCTCCCCTCTCTCCTCCCACCCGCGCCCCGCCTGGTCCCACCGGTCAGCCCCCGCCGCGCCACTGACCGCCCGGACCCGCCGCTCAGCCCTTCTATTTTTGTTTCGACCACTGACAGGTGGGGGCCACCTGTCAGGATCTTCTTCCCCGATGGAAGGGGATCCCCTCCCTCCCGCCGGCGACCCCCACCTTCCAAATCCGCCGCCCCGTATCCGATTTCGCCAAATCAACCGAGGGATCGCCTTCTCCGACCGCCGGGGATCTCATTCCACCGATAGCCACGCGTTTTCGCCGCTTAAGGAAGCTAACCGAGCCAAAGGAAAGACTCGCCGGAGTTAGGAATTAAACCTTCGGGTTTCCTCGGTTTTGCCTTCCATTCTCGCCGCCGGTGACCCCTATATAAACCCCTCTGGCCTCCGCACTCAGTCCACACCGTAGCCACCCAAGCCGAGCGAGAACAGAGCGCCCAATTCCCGTTTTTCGGGTTTCCCCTCTGCTCCGCCTCCGGCAAGCGATCGTCGCCGCCTCCGGCCTCCCCTGCCCTAGCCACCGCTCCCATCGGGTCCGCCGTCGTCCACCCGTCCTCGGCCACGCCTCCATCAGTCGTGAAGGCCACCGGATCGCCGTCGCCGTCGAGCTCCCGAGGAGACCTCACCGTCTACCCTCGCCGTCGTCGCCGTCCGTCGCCCACCTTCACCACCGAAGGTACCATCGTGACCCCCTTGCTCCCCGCATTCCATTTCTGGCCCTAGCTAGGCACGTAGGCGCTCGCCGCCGCCGCAGCCACCGCACCCGAGGCCTCGCCGTCGCCGGAGAAGAAGGGTACAAGCCCCTTACGCACGTGGCGTGCCGGACGCACTCACGACCGTTCGATCTGTGATGAACGGCTAGGATTATAACCCACCCAGGTTTAATCCGAGGCGTCCATCCGGTCAAACCGGTACCAAGGCATCTGGGCCGTTGATCGTTATTTAAAATCTTGACTTGATCTCGTGCGTCCACGTATACCCCTTCGCCACGTTTTAATCTGAGCCGTTCAATCTCATTAAACCCCCCCCCGCCTCGCATCTGGCCGCTGGATCCAGATCCAACGGCCCAGATCGCTCGGGTCCACGCGCATAGTCACGGGTTCACGGTGAACCTGGTTCACCGTGGACCAGAGACTGTTTTTCTGTTTAAATAAAATTCAGAAAATAGTTTAAACTTCAAAAATTCATATCTTGCTCATTTTAACTCCAAATTTCACCATTCAAATTTTGTTAGAACCAGAATATTATTCTCTACACAATACTGCCATAAAAACAGTATGTTTCTGTTGTCCAAAATATTATTAATAAATAAATGGATAAAAATCCCTTAGGGTTAAAAATTAATAATACAGAAAATAAATTGGGAAAAATTCTAAAATATTAAACTTTACTGTTTGGTACAAAACCTTGAAATATTAAAATATTACTTCACATAATAAAACCTACAAATGTGTATGTTGAATATCTGGTGAATTTTATCTGTTTATTGAATGTATTGTTTATTTTCCGTATCGAGAAGACTACGAGTTCGTCGAGGAGCAGGAGTTCTACCCCGAGGTTCCTCCATCCCCATTTGCTGAGCAAGGCAAGTCATCGACCACCTCTGTGGAAACAGTTGATCATAATTGAGCCCATGTTTTAATAACTTATCGCTATAACCCATAGATTAATATTGCATTAGACAAACATTCAAGCCTTACACTTATATTTATTAGATCCCTGTCCTTGTGTGCAAACCCAAGCCATGCTTATTGAGCCTTAACTCCTTGTCACTCTACTATAAAATATTAGCTAGTGCCCAATGTACCGGCACAACTGCTATAGGTTAAAAAGAACGAGTCGTAGATAGCTGGATTCTGTATATGAATCTCCCGTTATCTTGTCTCTGGACTCTGTTGGAGTTGGCTAGGTTATAAGTATGGTGGGGTTCCGGGTGCAAGCTCGGGCACTGGTTTGTCGCACCCGGGGCACTATAAGGACCGGTCGTGCGGGATCTGTTGCAAAGCACTTCCGTACCAACCACAAGTCTAATGGTAAGTCCTAACTGGAAGTATGGAATACTCCGGCTTGATGCACCATAGAGGAGGGGGCAAGGGGCTAGCCTGCGGGCGACTTGTACCGACGAGGCTCAAGGGGGGGTATGGTGGGGCTCCGATGCGTCGGGACACCATATGAAACCCATAAGAGGGTGCTATTGAGTCGGGGAGGACTATATGGAAGGTTTTGGCACGAGTTCCCGTGTGATGGGTCATCTCGTTACACTTCGGTGTAGGTGATGAGTGCGTGCCTTGTGGGTACAGTGGTACATCTCTGATCAGAGTAATTCAATCTTTTCGAAAAGCCGAGCCCACGGTCAAGGGCGGGTTGTGTGACTACTCGCAGTTAGTTTACAATTGTTTGAATGGATGAGTTATTCATGGCACGTAAGGACTGTTGAGCGAGGTGGGGCTGACTGTACCCCTCGAGTTAGAAGATGATGATACCCATGCACATGTTTACTTTTCCGTACTAGTAAATTGCTCTCATTTAAAGCCTTACAATTATGCTGCTTCCGCTAAATTAGCCACTATCTCCCTTGTTATTATCTTGCATTATATTTGCATTCGGTGGCTTGCTGAGTACATCTGTACTCACCCCGTTGACTTACAACCTCAGAGCCAGTCTACTACGAGGAGGATGAAGGTCTGGAGTAGCGACCCAGTCAAGGCGAGACTGGAAGGAGGCGTTCATCTAGGACCCTTATTTTATTAGTTTCTCTTCACCTTTATTCACTTTTGTATTAATGCGGTCTACGAACCGTGAATGATTGTCCGTATTGTACGTGGTCGCATGATGAACGTCTTGTTTTATTGATTTTCTATGGAATTTCAATAAAGTCCTGATTTATTAAATCGGGGCGCGACAGCAGTCCCAATTGTGGTGCATAAAGCAACCAATGAATGGTGCTATCTAACTACATGTTTTGGTCAATTTCTTTGCGATACCTCGTTAGAAGCTGGCACATTATGCGACTTACATTTCAACATCAATAATAGTGCAATTGAGGCTGTAATGTATATGCTATAAACTGGTGCATGATATAATATTAGGTTATAATCTTTTGTTATGAATTATCTGTGTTCTGTGAAAAATTGTGTATGAATATTTGATATATTGACTACCAAATCCTAGCTTTGATTCAGGATGCATCCTAAAAACTTTTTTTTTCAAAATGACCATAATATTAGTGACGGGTAACAATATTCACTCGTCACTAATGGATCCTTTAGTGACGAGTCAATATTGTTACCCGTCACTAATGGCCCTCTTATAAGATAGCGGCGGTGGAAGTCTAGGGTTAGGGCCACATCATCGCTAAAGGATCATACAATGACAAGTGTTATTTGTACCCATCACTAAAGAGGTGGTAACTACCACCCGTCACTGATGACTCCCACTTTTAAATAGGAGGGGCATCGAAGTAATCGTTACGCTTTCATTTCGCGCAACCCTAACCATATAACTCCCACCGTTGTCGTCTCCTTCGTCGTGCTCTCGTCGCTCCGTTGCTCCTGGCCTCCGCACCATCGGTTGTGTCACACACACCATCGCTTGTGGCCCCCACACCATCGACCATGACACCCGCACCGTTGGCGTGCGTGCCGCCCTACTTGCCGCCACCTTGGTTGCATCCTCCTCCTAATGTCGTCCTTCTCTCCTCCTCATCCAAAATGTTATTTGTTTTGTCTAACTAACTAACTAACTTTGTTTTAATTTTGTTGTTATAGGTAACCTGTCATACTGCTTTTAGCTAATTTCTTCGAGACAACGCACTCGAAGTTGGTATGAACATTCACGCGGGTGGTACTCCTGACGCTGCCATGTACATGGTGTGCTCCTGAGGCTACCTAAGGTGCTTCTCCTTATGGTGCCCATGGTGCTTCTCTGTGGGTTGTTATGGTAGTGGTGTAAACCTGATGCTCCTCATACTGCCCATAGTGATAGGACACTATCCAAATTCTTGATATCGCTACAAGTTAGCTATTAGTTAGAAGTTAAGGAATGCTCTTATATATGGATTTTTGTTTTAGCCATCTTTTTTGAGATAATGAGGTTAGAAGTTAATATATGTGATATTAATTTGGTTATGAATCTTCTCTGATGAATTGTCTGTGATGTGCTTTGGATGTTGCATATGTTGGCTGCCAAAATCCTAACTATGATTTAGATGCATCCTAAAAAATCATTATTTTTTTGAAATGACCATAATATTAGAGACGGGTATCAATCGTCATCCGTCACTAAAAAACCCATTAGTGACGGGGTGACAAACGTCAACCGGCACTAAATAGTCATAACATGTGAGACGATTAGAGTAATGTTGCCCTTTAGGGATGGGTGTTTATAGAGCTAGGAGATGGGCCGTGCTGGGCCGGCCCGGCCCGGCCCTTCGGGCCAGGACCTAAAATGGGTCGGGCCGTTTCGGCCCAATAAATTAAAGGGCCGGGTTGGGCCGGCCCGAAGTAGTGTTAGCCAGCCCAGGCACGGCCCAAAGCACGTCGGGCCTGGATGGGCCGGGCCGGCCCAAAAATGGCCCTAACTTTGTAACATTGTTAGATGGTCTCTTACGAGGGTTATGAAAATATTTATTTAATTTATCTTCGAATAATGAAAATTCTAGTTCACATAAAATAATAGAACAACAAAAAATAGGGGAAAATGAATTTCATTAATAATTTACACATGATACTAGTTCATTAATACTACTTTCTTTGCTCTTGAGCATATATATTATATTTTGATTTGTCCTATATATGAATGACTCAAATTTTGATTTGTCTTACATATGATATAGAGCAAGGTATATTCAAATAGTAATTTGCAGAATTTTTTAATTTTTAATAACATGTCTCCTCCTTGTGCATATGAATTATTTACCCATGGGCTTTTTTGGGCCGGGCCGGCCTAGGCACGACCCACTTTAAGGGCCGTACCCGGGCCGCCCACCGGGCCTAACCTCCAGGCCCAAGTCCGGCCCTTGTACGGGCCGTGCGGCCCGGCCCATCCATGAGCCGTACCGGGCCATGCTTTGCATGGGCTGGGCCTACGCGTGCTTTGGGCCGGCCCAAAAAGTCCGGCCCAAGTCCCAGCTCTAGGTGTTTACCTGTCACTATTAATATCATATTACTGACGTGATAAGAGTGATGAGAGACTTTTCCGTCACTAAGTATGGTTATCATCTATAATAAAGTGCTTTTATGTGGTAGTGCCAAGATCTTCGAAGTAAGGGTGTTTAAGCTCTTATCAACTTTTGGTTATATTTAAATATAGCAGAAGTTGATTCCCCAATAATTATCCATCACAATCATTTACAAATGATCCGAGGTGCAAATCATCTCAATCATTAACTCGGGGGTAGTGATAAGAAGAAGAAAAAAAGAGAGCGCTAGACACGTCTCTAGGGAGCAACAGCGCACGTTGGTCCTACGCCTCGAAATACGACAATACGTCGGTACGTACGTGCCAAGATGCCACGAACCATGCAAACGACATGTACATGTACATACGTACGTGTGCATGTGCATGCTAAGCCCGGCAAGCAAGCTACGTCGAGCGAGACAGGGACGTCTCGCCGCGCGGGCAGAGAACAACCGGCCCGACGCCGGCGATGCCGGGGCAAGAAGATATGATGCAGGCAAGCAGCGCGCGCGTGGCGGCCGAACGACGCCGTGCCCGCGCGGCGCGACGTGGCGAACTATGGAAACTTTATTTTTACCGAATGTCAAAAATTTTGCCGAGCACGTTATTTTAGACACTCGATAAACATAGGTTTTTGAGTACGGCAATGCAACCTATAAACACTTATAAACACTCACATAGATTTTTGAGTATGGCAACCTATAAACACTTAAAAACACCCGGGTAAACTAATTGTTTGTCAAATGCCCCAAGAAAATACGCTAGACAAAAAAGGTTCTATTGGACATCGCGATAGTATGGCAATTTTTTTATTCCGGATTTCGCTAGGTAACCCCAAAATAGCCATTATTTTGTGTGGAAAAAATATTTTGAGTCTATGTGATATTTGTAACATGGTTTTTTAGGTCTTACCCACTAGATTGAAAGAAAATTTGAAAAATCTATATTGCGACACTTGATCGACAACGTGGATCTCATAGTTTTTTAATTTAAAAAATCAATGAATTCTAAAAAAAAAACACAATATCTGTCATGGAATTATTATATAATACATAGATAACAATGATCCACAATTTAAAAATATTTCTAGAATATTGTCATGTAGATGTTATAAAACGAAGATTCTTTGAAG
>JAAALK010000288.1:78015910-78169965 GCA_019279435.1 Zizania palustris | reverse complement strand
AAGGTCTTTTCTTTCTCTAGCGGCTTGCACAAGTAATCTATCCTGACCTAGCACAACTTCATTTAGCTCATCTAATTTAATTAGAAGCTGGTCAGATGATAGGTTTACCTCAGATGAGTCAAGCTCATCGCGCTGTGATCGCTGTCGGCCATGAAGCAAAGGCCGATGAAGTCACGTCCCTTCTTGTCCTTCTTGTCCTCCTTCCTTGGGGACTCCTCCTCCTCAGAGCTCGACTCCTCAGTTGAGGATGTGTCGATGTCGCTGAGAGCAGCAACAAAGGCTCTGGAAGCGGCCTTGGCTACTTTCTTAGCCATCTTGCCGCGCTTGCCCTTCACAAAGGGCTTCCTCTCTTTTTTGTGGAATTTGGGGCGGTCACTCTCATCTCTCTTCTTGACCTTGGGGCAATTGGCCTTAATGTGAGAGGTGTCGCCACATTCATAGCAGCCACTAAAACCACTTCTCCTCTGATCCCGTCTCTCATGATGAAAGCGGGTGAACCTCCGGGCAATGAGAGCAAGCTCATCATCAGCTAGAGTGTCCCACCTGCTCCTTTGTGACGGAGACCAGGGAGGACAAAGCAAAACCATCTGCAAGAACACAAGTGCCTGATGTGCTTGGTTCTGCAGTGGTGCCACGGCTAGTGCTAGAAACCAATGCCAATGGCTGTGGCAAAGAGCTTCTGTGCACTGCAAGAGATGCCTTGGCAATCTCTGTGGACTTCAGCTTGCTAAAGAGTTCGTCACAGGTCAATGTGTCATAGCCTGTGGACTCCTCAATGCTGGATATCTTTACTTCCCATATGCTACGATCAAGAGCATAGAGAAGCTTGATAGCCCTATCGTGATCACTGTAAGCAAGCGTCCCGTTGGATCGCAAGTTACTCACTATCGCGTCAAAACGAGAAAACATGGCATCTATAGATTCACCAGGTGCCTGCACAAACAGCTGATACTGTTGATTGTAGGTGCTTTGGCGCCTGGCCTTGATCTGAGCAGAGCCCTCATGAAAGACAGTGAGTGTTGTCCAAATTTCCCTAGCAGTCCTAAGGTGCTGCACCCTGTCAAACTCACTCCGACTCAAACCTATGAACAGTATGTTCCTTGCCTTCGAGTTGGCAATATACTGGTCTTTTTCAGTTTGAGTGGTGCGGGTGTCAGGGATGGAGTATTGTGAGTCCACAATCTCCCAAATTGCATTTCCTTGGCTTAACAAGTAAGCCTCCATGCGCACCTTCCAGTATGCAAAATCTGTCCCATCGAACAGAGGAATTTTACTGCCTCTATCCATGTCGCCAACAGATCACAAAACCGGTTAAGGTCAACTGGTGATCTTAACCTGCTCTGATACCAATTGTTGGACCGGAAACGGCGACCAGAGGGGGGGTGAATGGGAGCTTTTAAAATTTCGGGCTAAAAACTTAGCCTACGGTTCTGTTCTGTCTTCTGCGGAACAGGCTTCGAACACTACCTTCGAAGGTCTGGTTCGGAGGTACTTCGACACCTTCGAACACAGGCTTCGGAGGAGCAAAAGTTCGAAGCCAAGAAGACTTCGCTCCACTTACAGCCCTCGAAAATCTACTCTGCTAAGTCAGTGCAGGCTCCGCACACGAGGTGCTTCGAGCAGGCTTCGCACTTCACCCTTCGCAAGAGTGGACAGCCCTCTGAGGACTTCGACCAAGTACTTGGCGACAGCAACTGGTGCTGGGCTTCGTACGCGAAGGTCTACACGCACACAAAACGGACTTCGCTAAGGGCTTCGACACAAGAAGCAAAACGGGAAACAACCAGGGCTTCGCTAGTAATCAGCGAGGTCTTGCCTCGTGTTACACAGAGCGACAGCACACTGAAAAGCACACTTCGCGAGAAAAACACCCTTCGCCAAGACAGGCTTCGGTGAGCTAAAGACTAGCGAGGTATGCAACGCGAGTTCAAGCAAAAGCACACAGAAGCAGGGCTTCGCCGCTTGAACAAGGAACACTGAAATAAATTGAACTCAGAATGAATACAGCGAGGTCTGTCTACAGGAGCTCAACAGTAAATGCTCAAAAGTGTTAAATGTTACCTACCGAGCCCCCCATATTTATAGCCCACGGCTTCATCCTAAGGAAGTGACTACATTACCCCTAGGGTTTACAACAGATTTGTCTCTACAGAACTAAGGGGTACAAAAGGTAGTCCACCTTTATTTTGGAGGCTTCTCTGTCAACTGCAGAGGGGACAGTGTCAGCCTTTTTCAGAACAGACAGTGTCAGCCTTTACAGAGTTGACTTCTGGAACCTCCCTTCGCACTGGAGGGTGCGGTAGCTTCGGCGAGAAGCCTGCAGCCTGTTGGCCTTCGCTTCGCCGAAGAAGTCCTTCGATACAGTGACGGTTTTAAGCCGAAGCCGTCAAAGCTCCTTGGGCCTTCGCACCAACACCTCCGGAGTGGACCACCACGGCTTCGCAGCTACTCCTAGCTCGAACACCGTCCGTCCGTGTACCGAAGCCATGCATGGCCGAAGCACCACAAGTCATCCTCACTCCGAAGACCCACCTTCGGAGTACCACCCTTCGAAGTCCCTCCTTCGTCCAAGGCCTCCGCATGAAGCATTCCATGAGCACTCCGTCGCAGTGCCTCTCCCCGAGCACACTCCACGACGAGCCTCATCCGGACAATGCCTTCGATGCACCTCGACTTCTGAGACCTTCGTCGGGTAACCTTCGAGTGTCTCCCTCCGGAGCACACTTCGAACACCTTGCCTCCGCAGAGGACTTGGTCCACCAACTCCGAAGTCACTCCATTCGGAGTACCTTCGAAGTGCCTCACTTCCGAGGACTTTGTCTCGGAGTACCTTCAGCCGGAGCCACGCTCCGCACTCTCTGCCTTCACCTGGCACGACTCGACCCGAGGACCGACCCGGACCACCTTCGCAGCCACCGTGACGGAGCTCCCCGCTCCCCTGGCATCAAGCCTCCCGCTTGACCCAGGTCCACCCGGCTCGAACCCTGTCCGTCGCCTCCGAAGTCCCTGCGTACCACCGACAAACAGACAAGTGTATCCAGTACTCCGGAGACCTCTCCGGGTTAGCAACCTCCGGCACACACTCCGGTGTACCGCCCAAAGTACCGAAGCCTTCGGTACAAACCAGTCATCGCGTACTGTCGGACCCCTCCGACGAGCACACACCGCTGCACAGCTGCAGCAAGCAAACACCGAACACACTCCGGTGACACACCTCCGAACACCCTTCGGAGGTACCCTTCGGACAGAGGGTAAATAAACCTGTCAATCACTCATCACATACACCGAAACCACCCTTGGTTTCTCATATTTGTTCATTTGGGAGAAGGTAACACCGTAAATGGAAGATTATTTGAAAATTTCTATTCACTTAAACCCTAAATTAGAAAAACGATAATAACTCATTGTATACATGATTAAATACAAAATAAATGTGAGATTCGGAATGGATTTACCTCCTAGAATGAAATCCTTCAAAAGAAATGAAAACAAAGCCTCCCCCCTCTTTATCTAGATTTTTGTCGCCATTGTACGGACAAAATTGAATGCGAACTCCAGTAGAGCTCGGGGAGGAAGACGCTGCGCATTTATAGCTAGAATAGTAGTGGCGGTCGCAAGTGATGTCATCATTACTTTAGTGGCGGCCATCTTAGCAGCGGCGGGCAGCACCAGCGCCCGCCACTGCTATTGGTACATTAGTGGCGGTCCGGGCTGACGTCATCACCGACCGCCACTACTTTACCAGCAATAGTGGCGGGCGCTGGTGCTGCCGTCAGCACCAGCAACTCTAGTGGCGGGCATCTAATGGCCGCCACTACAGTGGTTTTGCCCAACGCCACTACAGTGACAGTTTGTAGTAGTGGCAGCACAGTCGGTGAGGTGCATCGACGAGGTACTAGTATAGATGAGCAAAAGGCACGGGCCCGTTGGGCCGGCCCGAAGCACGCCAAAAAAGCACGGCCCGAGCACGGCACGGCCCATTACTAATCGGGCCCGGGCCGGCACGGCACGACGGTTGGGCCGTGCTTGGGCCGACACCCTGGCACGGTGGGCCGGCACGGGCACGACCCGTTTAGAGCGAGGCCCGACAAGGCCCGTTAGGTCACGTGTGGGGGTATAAAACCCCCTCCTACTCGTCCCTCGCCCGCAGCCCCGCACCCTAACCCTAACCCTCCGCCTCCGCCGCTCCGCCGCACCTCGCCCCCAGAAACCTAACCCTAACCCTCCGGCCTCCGGCCTCCACCAGTCCGCCGCTCCGCCTCCGCTAGTCCGCCGCTCCGCCTCCGCCGCTCCGCCGCACCCCGCCCCCAGAAACCTAACCCTAACCCTCTGGCCTCCACCAGTCCGCCGCTCCGCCTCCGCTAGTCCGCCGCTCCGCCTCTGTGGCTCCGTCCTCCTGTCCACCTCCGTGGCACTCGTCGGAGGTGTTCAGGCGGCCTTGCTCGACCTCCGCCTCTGCTCATCGGCCTCTGCTCATCGCCTCATCGGCACTCGTGTACGGTAACATCAACCCTCTCATCCTCCTGACCTCCTCTACTAGATAGTCTAGTCCTTTGATGTGTCGGCCTTATTCGGTAGTTCAGTGAGCAGATCCATGTGATAACCCTAGTCTTTCTGTTTTCTGGTGTTACTTGTTGCCAATCTCGTGGTTGATTGTTGCCGCCGGCGGAAGCGGTGCTCCGGCTTCACAGGTTAGGCACTTAGGCCTTATGTCCTTACTGCCTTAGCCCTTACTCCCTTAGGGTTTATAACCATAGCCTTACTTGTAGGTCATTGAGGAACCGTAGCGCCGGCTAGGTGGCGATGGAGCCTCGGGATGACCCGACTTCTATCAACCATGAGCTTAGGCTACTGGGAGACACAGAAGATGGGGACATGGGGCGTGATGATCTGTTTGGTAGTACTGCCGGCATTGCCGACTCTAATGATTTGAACCCTAGTCCAAATGTGATTGTGGGTGAGGGAGAGGCTAGGGATGAACAAACTCCAAATGTTCCAGATTCTGCCCGGTCCGGCAGCAAAAGAGAGCAAGATCATCCACCTCTTCTGTGTGGCTTGATTTCGAGGCACTATACAAAATGAAAGTTATGTGTGAATGTGTGATAAACTTGATGATGAACTGTAATGTCTTATGTAAACTTGACGATGAATTGTGCTAAACACTTATAGAGCTGGGCTGTACTCTTTTTCCCTATCTAGGGTTTTCTCACGAGGTGTGAGTTTTTACCTAGATAGCTTTTTAATGAGGCAGCCAATATCCATTATGGACAGCTCAAATATATTACCTATATGATGTTTCAAATTTTGTTCTGTTTGCTTCTGGAATGGTTTGAAATGTGAATATTTATTGTGGCTTCTGGAATGTTGAATGCATGTATGAAATTTTGTAAATGATGTAATGTTTGTAAATTCTGGATTTGAAATTGTGTTGTATGAAATTTTGTGAATTGTGAATTGTAAATTCTGGAATGGTTTGAAGTGGTTTGAATTTTAGATTTTTTGATCATTCTAATGAATTTTGGAATTTTTTTAGACTGAAAATCAGGTTTCTGTGATTCACGGGCTGGCACGGCCCGAATAGGTAATCGGGCCGCCCGGCACGGCTAAACTACCTTCGGGCCGTGCTTGGGCCTGATGTCAAGCCCACGGGCCAGAACGGCACGGCCCGTTTAGTAACCGTGCCGTGCCGTGCTTCACGTAAACGGGCCGTGCTTCAACGGGCCCGTGCCGTGCCGTGCCGGGCCACCCGTTTGCTCATCTATAGGTACTAGAGGGGCGACGGTGCGTCGACGACCTACGGGGCAGTGCGTGGCCGTGCGGGTCAAAAGTAGGCAACCGGTCGGAGGGGAGTCCATGGCCTACGGGACGGTGCACAGCCGCATGGGCTGTGCGCAGATATGGAGACTAGAGTTGTCCCAGTCCACTGCCTGTGCCGTTGCCGACGTGTCGCCTTCGTTGCCCGGCCCGCTGTCCATGTCGCTGCCGATGGGCAGCCTTTGATGCCCCACAACTCCTACTGCCTCACTGCCCCGCGCTGCCTCGCTGCCCCCCCTAGCCACGCCGCGCCGTTACTGGCATGTCACCTTCGCTGCCCGGCTCACCGTCCACGCCGTCGACAATGGGCAGCCTTCACTGCCACGTGACTCCCACCGGCCGCGCAGCGCCGCCCACTCCGACCTGCTCCACCGTCTCTTCGCCTCCACTCCGTCTCCACCATTAGATCAACAATACCTCCATGTGACATGCATCAGGGGGAGGACATCACATCAGGGGATTTAGGGCAAGGTTATCAATTCCATTCCGATACAAACCAGAATTGCCAGTATGTACCATTTCGTCTCTCAAATCAGTGTCTATCAAGTCTCGTACCGTTCTGGTTTTAATACCGATCAATACCATCTATTCCGGTCAAAACAAGTCCCATACCAGTCAATTTCGGCCTATACCAGTCATTCTTATCAATACCAGCCATTCCGGTTAAAATTATATTTTAAATTTTTTTGATATATGTCTTACATATTATTTATATTGAACACTATATTATATTATATTATATTATATTAAATTAAGATATATACTATATTTGAGATATAAACATATTTAAATATATCATATTCAATCGTATCAAAAAATAGTTTAAATATATTATATTATTTTATTATACCTAGAAACGGTATACCGGTATTGATTGGTGCCCAAACATTCTATTCTGAAAATATGTAGCCGTTGATAAGCTTAAGTTTTCTAGTTCTGTATATTAGTTCATTTTCTAATTAGTACATTTCTTTTTGTGAGGTTAATGTTTTAAAAAGTAGCTGATAGGTATCGAGCGGATAAAAAATTGAAAAAGAAATCGAGAACCTGTTCGAGGGAGCTTCAGATTTTACGAAGCATTTTGTGAGATCTCGTCAGTGAAAATTAAAAAAACTATTATTCCTTTTTAAAAAATTTATAATTTATTTTTAGATTATATAGCTACTGATTTTTAATTTTCGATCTAAATCTAAGATCTAAATCATTTAAAAGAGTTTTAATTCAGTATCCGCAGCTCTACTATACCACAAGTTAAACTTATGTTTATGCTCCCTCAAACAGCCCCTAGCTTCTTCATCAGCTTTAAAAATTTATGGCTTTTAAGGTACGTTTGGCATGACTCCAGCTTTAGCTTCTTTGTCCTGTAGAGCTGTAGTTAAGTCAAACACTTTTCTTAATGAGTGAATCCCACCAAAAATATTCCAAAACAAATAAATAAAAGTAGCGGAACAAGATCTAGCTAACTTCAAATACTACACTCTAATTTTAATATGAATTTTAGGATTTATAACCCTACCAAACTGAGGTATAAGCTTCTTCATGATCTCTAGAAATTTACGGCTGGACCGCTATGACGACGGACACGTCGGTCGGCCGGGAGCGTGCGTGTTAGTTTCCGCGAAGGGGAGAGCAGGAAATTGCGTGCATAGCAGCAGCGCCGCCGCCGGCGGCGGCGGCGGCGAGATCTCCCGTGGCCACGCAAAGAAAGCTGCTGCGCCGATGGATGGACCGACCGACAGACCGACGAGGCAACTGGTGGGGGCGATCGGTTGCCCGGGACGAACCGCGCGTGCGCGTGCGCGACGACGCCATGAGAGCGCCATGCATGCAGGGCCCCGCCCATACATGCACGCTGAGTACCGTCCTAGCGGAAGAAATTTCCATGGACGCTCAAACTCCTCATGACCATAAACCCATTAGATTTTTTTTTCTGCCCAAATCTCGTCACTCGATCAAGCACAACAAGATCCTCTAATTGAGATTAATTGAGATCAGACGGTACGAGAGAGAGGCTTCGCGACACCGAAAGGATTTCTCACCGTCGGCCAGAGGAGCTGCTTCGGAAGAAAACCGGTTTATTGCTACAGCTAGTCGATCTGATGGATTAGTACTCTATGTACACTAATCATCAAAATGATTAACCAAGCAAGGCGCGTGCGTGCATGCATGCATGCCAGCTGCGGCTTAATCAAAAGTACTCGAAGCGTTCGTCGGGTCGGTAGTTGTACGGCTCCTGCCGCTCCTTCTTGCTCATCATCATCACCTTCTTCAGCGCCGGCGTCGGAGCTGGCCTCGGCTTCGGCGGCACCTCAGGCGGGCGAACGGACCTAACGAGCGCCCAGTTGACGCCCTTGAAGAAAGGGTGCTTCTTGACCTCGGCGGAGCCCATGCTGCTCCCCAGACGCTTCTTGGGGTTCTTCACCAGGAGCAGACTCATGAGGTCCTGCGCCCTCTGCAGCTCATCCCACTCCCTGCCGCTTGCTGCGGCGGCGGCGGCGATACGCGGGAAGCTCACCGGCTGCTTGATGATGTTGACCAGGGTCTTCTCGTTGCTCTCCCCCTTGAACGGCGTCTGCCCGTACACCATCTCGTACATGAACACGCCCAGGGTCCACCAGTCCACCGCGCTGCCGTGGCCCTGGCCGGAGATCACCTCCGGCGCCAGGTACTCGTGCGTGCCCACGAACGACTTGGACCGCGCCGCCACGGCTCCACCACCACCTCCGGCTCCGTCTCGGTCTCCTGCTCCGACTCGTCGCCGTCTCCGTCGTTGGCGCCGCGGCGGCCCTCCTTGGCGTGGCACTTGTTCATGCCGTTGAAGAGGCATGACAGCACCGGCTGGATCGTCGGCGGGACGCACGACGGCACGTGGGACGAGGACGCCGCCGCCAGCGGCGCCGGCGCCGGCTTGCTGTGGCGCAGCAGCTTCGCGACGACGTCGCACTTGAGGGAGAGGTCGAAGTCGGAGAGCATGATGTGGCCGTCGCCGCGCACCAGGACGTTCTCCGGCTTGAGGTCCCTGTACACCACCCCCATCATGTGCAGGTACTCCAGCGCCAGCACCGTCTCCGCCACATAGAATCTGCAACACAACATTAACTAAGATAGTAATCTAATCTACTGTGGTCTGTGGAGAGTGTCAACTAAGATTTTCTTGAACACAAGACTAATTAAGCTGCATTTAGCATCGGTTTAGGAGGAACCATATCGTCATATCGAGTTTATCGACATCTTGGCTGCATGCAGCTAGCTATAGTGCTCAAATCATTAGCTTAAGATGAAGCACAAGTGGTTCCAATTCCAACAAATCTGTTTAGATTGGCACAGCAAGACAAAAAGGCGTTCTTTGAAAGCACCAATGCACATGGAAAGACGATCACTAAACCTAAAGCGCTATGCTTTTACAAAAGTAGTGACACTGAAACAAAGCTTGACCCTGGAACAGAACTTTTCTCCCCCATGCCTCAGATCGTGGGATATTCGGATGCAGGTAAAGAAAAGGCTAGCAATTCGCATGATGCGTGCAGAATGGTGGTGCATGGCACGCGGCCAGGCAGATGCGAGTCTGCGACGACGTAGCTAGCGTACCTGGTGGAGGAGATGCTGAACCGTCTGCCGGGCTGCCGCTGCCGGGCGACGTGCAGGTCGCCGCCGGGGCAGAACTCCATGACGAGGCAGGCGTAGTGAGACGCCTCGAAGTCGGCGTACAATGTCGGCAAGAAGGGGTGGTCGAGCGTGCGGAGGATGTCGCGCTCCACCTCCGCGCGCCGGAGCTTCTTCCTGAAGGCCAGGGCCTCCTTGTCCACCACCTTCATGGCGTAGAGGCAGCCCGTCGACCACGGCTCCCGCAGCTGGCACAGGTAGACGTTGCCGAGGTCGCCGCTGCCCAGGCGCCGCACGAGCCGGAAGTGCTCTAGCCCGACGCGGCCGCCGGCGGCCGCACGGACGCGCCGGATAGCCTCCCACTCAGCCTGGTTGGCCTTGTGGGGCTTGTAGCGGCATGACGAGGCCAGCGTGTCGCCGCCGCCGAAGGAGCACACCGAGACCGAGCTGGAGCTGCCAATGTCACTGATCCAGCTCCGGCGGGAGTCCGGTGCCGTGAGCGAAGACCGGCTACTGTCGTAGTCAGATTCTTCTTTGATGGCAGCCATAGAAGCTAGCTGAAGAGATTAAGAGAACCAACACAAACAAGAATTGAAATGCAGTGCAGAAGCAAAAATAAAGAGGCTAGCTCTTTTTCTTCACCTTCCAGCAGTCCAGCAACCTATGCTACATAAGCAGCTGTTGTGACCTTGAGCATGGATCAATAGATGGCAAGTTCAAAAGACTATAAAGCCACACACTCCAGCTTTATACTGTATAGTATCTGCTTGTCAAGTATGTAACTATTCTCCAGGATCTAATAGTTTTGATGTCACCTTTTTTTTTCTCCACTTGGATGTATGATTATGGGCAACAATCATTACATCATTGGACCCCCAGGGCTACTTGGAAACTACCTGGCTCAGTGTCCTCAAGCAGCTGCACCAAGTTAAGCCAAGCAGTAAGTATACATGCATTGGGGTAGAAATGCAGTACACCAGTTAAAGAAACAATAGGAGAAATGGAATCATGCCATGAACAGTGAAGTGTAAGCATGGTGACATTTTGCTTTATACCTGGATGGAGTCACATGAAGAGCCAAGTGCAAGTAGGTTGCTTTGGTATTAAAGAAAGATAGAGATAAGTAAAGCTTGCAGTTGAAAGTTACAAGCACTGCATGCATCGCCCGTGCAGCAATAACGCAGCCTCACTAACCTCACAACGGCTGAAACTAAAGGAGATGCTTCCCCTTTTTTCTTCTATCTTTTGTTACATACCTATAAGGGCTCGTTCACTCATGTGAGTCCATTTAGTGGCCACGTCACTCACATAAGCTGCACGTCTGTTTCTCCCATGCCTAGCTGCCGAGGCTCTGTTCATCGTACGTGTGCCTGAAGATAGCAGGAAGGCTGGAACAACATAAAGTCATGTCTTGGTCGTGCAAGCAATTGTCACCTTTGAACCATGGGCTAGTGTTAGTTGATGACTTGATTCTTGAAGCAATCCGTTTTTTGGAGGTGATATTGCAGCAGGCAAAGCTTTGATATGACCCATATGCACCTGCAAGAAACGAGACAGTCAGATGAAAACAAAGAGTATAAGAATCATATGTAATGTACCAGGGAAAAGTTCAAATGTCATGTCGAAGACAGCGGTAAGTAGTCGTTCAGTGCTCTACTCATAGCATACAGGGACCAAACATGATGTTTCATTTGCCCAGATTTTCTTTACCTGTTAGTGCGTTTTTGCTTCTGCCAGTACAAGCACAGGGGCCATGTGTCATACTTTCGTCGTATCAGCTATCAGCTGGTCGCACACTGCATGCACGAGCAGGACTCGCTCGGCGAGACATTTGCAAGTGGGATCGTGGGAAAACTCAAAGCCCACATATCTCAGTGGCAGATCCTGCCTACCCGCACAATGCTCTGTCACTTTGCAGAAGCTGAGCTGCGATTTGCAAACACTATCAGATCATAGTTACTTACCTGCAGGTGCAGGCGTGCAGCTAACAAGTCTATGTATGTGACTGAAGCTGCAAGAACACTTAATTATGTGCTGCATATACATGTCGATCCTGGCATAAAGGTACTTAACAGAAAAATTGACACTTACTTTAACACAGAAATGCCTATTAGAATAGAGTTGACCAAAGATAAGCAACTGTAACTGATTAATCACACATAGCAACCAACACTTCACTATATCAAGAACAGTTCCAAGTGTGAAAGAGATCAACCGAGCTATGTAAACTTATACACGGGAAAACGTATAAACAAAACAATCAAGAAAATGAATAAGAAAACTCGAGCTCTATCCCTAAAAAACAAGCCAACCTAGTGATTCCACAGCTTTAAAATGAGCCAAGCCATTCAAGGGCACTGTGCACGGATTGGAACCATGCAAATCTTGGAGCTATGGCATAAAATAAACTTGTAAGATACTGTTCAACACTTGACGAATATTGTATTATGCAAAAAGCACAATGACATTATGCAGAATAGTAATCCAGTGTACCAGTGGATCACTATCTAGTGCCACTTTTTACCTTGGAGACTGAAACTATTGGGTAGCACCAAGAAGAAAAAGGGTTCCTGCTGTAAAGCATAGCCTATTGGAATCATTGCCAAACGAGTCCAATTCAAAAAGGGTTCTGATCGGGGTGAAAAAGTTTTGTTTCCCGCAATTATGCCAACACTGCAGATACCCAGATACCCTTACCCATGGCTTGCAGAAGAGCTCTAGAAAGGAATGGCTCACTGCAGGTCCACAAACAAAAGGTAACAAGACAATAATAGAAGGGAATATCCATAGGAGCTGTCTAATCAACAGTATAGCGATATAGACTAAACCTCTCATCAGGATGTTATTTGATCGTGGCTTGACTGCCACCGTTCACCTGTATTAGTATAACGACATGGATCATTGTTCGCTTAA
Organism: Zizania palustris; assembly: GCA_019279435.1. NCBI lineage: Eukaryota > Viridiplantae > Streptophyta > Magnoliopsida > Poales > Poaceae > Zizania > Zizania palustris. The sequence goes on along the minus strand of JAAALK010000288.1, from coordinate 78,157,635 downwards.
AATGAAACGGGGAAATGTATCTGATCATGGACAACTTGTGCAAGCAGGTCCCAGGTTAACAGTACCCGAAATTTGTTTTTAGTGAGGACACAACAGTTCTTTGCAAAAAGACTTAAATAATTAGAATCATTCTGTCATGGACCAGTGCTGTAGCACATGAACATCAGCTTTCACGTACTAGCACAGTTTAAGAATGTCTTAATTGCTAGCAGGTTTAGAGGCTTGCTTTACCTACAGCTCATATAATATCCAGTGCTCCTACCTTGAGGTCCCATTAAGTTCAAGGTTAGATTAATGATTAATCAGGTTAGCTAAGCTTAATGCAGTTCTTGAGATTAGGTAAGGTAACTAACCTAGCTAATCTAAAATATTGCTTCAATTGGTTAATTTAGTTAGCGTCAATCATCCGATTTTACTTTAACATATTACGCTTTACAACAAACAAATGCATGCTTTCTCATTAATTTGCCTGTTCTGCCCAAGAGGTCTAAAAGAATGACAAGGAGCCACGTGTGTATTCCCAATGCAACCTAATAACATTTTAATGCACAGAAATAAGATGTGCATAGCCACATTATCTTGTTTGTCCTTGATTCTTGGCAAGGTAGTGACAAGGCATAATCAAAACATAAAATCAAATTGATGAAAAATGTGATACTCAACAAGAAAACGAGGGGGATATAATTCAGTTATGAAGGGTTCAATTAATCCTGCCTAACTCATTTGCATTCAAGTTAAATGACTAACTCATCCCCTGAACCTAGACCAAATACATATAGCATTATGGTGAAAATATATACAAGATGCAGACGCAACATCTACTTACCATATATTCACACTGCTAACAGTGTTCAAGATACGCAAGAAAAAGGTACTTTGTTCAACAAGCACCACCCTTCTGACCAGTAGAGTAATCAGGTAATGCAGCATGACTACTTATTTCTTGCTAAATGGAAATTGTTAATGAGATAGTAGCAAGTAATCCTTAATAATCAATTGAAAATAAAAATTGGGGCGTAGGTCTATTCCACAGACAAGGTAAAACCATACTTAAATACATTAGCCTGAAAGAAACAAAGGAATGCACTTGGGCAGAAACTGAATGCGTCAGCAATTGAGCAAATGTAAAGGTAGCATGAGACCAGCATATTCGTTATGAGATTGTGGAGCATGTGTAGAATTTTTAACAAAATTATTGTGTAAAAATACCAGCAATGATCAGTGGTGGTAATTTTTATACAGATGTACTGAGAAGTTTTACTGCAGCTCTAGAACTCATTTAGCTGAAATATTTGCATGGTACGAACTAAAACTTGGGTGGTAAGAACTAGAACAGACATTCCCAAAAAGCATCAAGTATGATACCTTCATCACAAGAAACAATTTTGTAGACTGCGGAAAGAGCACTTAAGAAATGAAACTTGTATGGCCCTTACAAAACAACGGTTTCATAAGGAAACCGCATAAGAAATCCCAGTAACAGCAGCCAGAGATGAACACCAAATCATACGGTGTAAAAAATTTATAGTTTTCCGTGCTGTATAATCTACATTAGCTATGCGCTTTGTAGATTATATTACTAACAGATTCACAACAAAAGCAATTAACCACAGTATATAGCAGTTTCCCAATGAGGACATACCTGTGAGGCACACCAATGGCGCCCCATGGATCACACCCCCTTGCGCGGCCGCCGTAGCCGCCGGGGAGGGCGGAAGGGAACCTCCCCCCCTGCCTCATGCTGCATCAAATCAGCACCTACAACGCCGGGATTACAAGAGAAAGGCGGCGCGACGGCGCCGTAAGGCTACAACAACAACACACTCTCAACCGATTACGAGCCTCGGGTTAGGGGCGACGCAGAGGACAGAGCACCCACCCAAAAGAGGCGGAGGCCGCAGGCAGGAAAAAATGCCCGCCACGCCAGAGTGGATCGCGCCGACGAGCCGACCCTCCCCCTCGCCGGCGCCGGCGCCGGCGCCGGCGACGGTGCCGGGGAAGCTGTTTCGCCGCCGCTCCGAACTAGTCGCGTGGTCGTTATTTGCACGGCTTCTCGGTTGGGCCTCAAATTCCTCCAAAAGTGGGCCCAAATTTTGGTTATAGTGGGCCTTAGATTGGGCTTTAGTGGGCCCAAAATTTGTTTCTAGTGGGCCTTAAGTTGGGCTTTAGTGGGCCTTAAGTTGGGCTCTAGTGGGCCTAATAAGCCCTAGCCCAGCGGCTAAATCATCCGCAGTTGCCGTGATCCAAACACCAAAGCAGCAGCTCGGCCAGGTCGTCGCCGGCGGCCGCTCGAGGGTTGCTCTCTCTCCTCTATCCCCTCCTCCTTCGCCGGCGGCGCCTCCGACCAAGTAGGATTCCGCCGCGCTGACTCTGAGCAGGTACTTGCTGCATCCTTTCGCGCACACCGTGGGCCCGGCCCGGGTTCGCTGTCGCCGGGATTGGATTCTGCTTCCCTCGATTTGTGCCGGCTTTTTTTTTTCTGTAGATCACGGGGCTGTCTCGTTTGATTAATCGTCTCGTCGTTGTTCGCTGCAGGGGAATTCATGGCGAGGTTGGTGTCGACCGCCCTCGTCAGGGGGCTCGTGAGGTCGTGCCGCGCACCGAGCGCTGCTGTAATGCCTCCTGCAGTTCGCTCCTCGGCAGTTTTGTTCATTTTTGTCTCCGCTTTGCTGTCGTTGAAGTGATTGTGAAATGAAATTATTCGATAGGTTTTGTGTTGATCTTCGTATGAACCCAAGTTTTCCATTGATGTCTTGATGAGAATTTAGATTTATGTATGTGGTGTTTGGAATCTGGACTTAACAAACAAAATAATTAGATGTGGGGAAATTTTGCTTTGATTCCATGTAACACTTCTGGTTTTCCACTTACCAATTACCATTTAGGTTTTACTCTCATGTTAACTTTTTTACTTTGTGCCATGCGTATGACTCTCAAGCCATTACCTTCCAGTTTTTCACGCCATACCCTTCCTATGTAGTATTAGAGAACTGACCAATCTAACACTGCTAATGTTCTGCAAGTAAGTTTTATAGCTTTGCCTTTTATGTGAATATGGGGGATCATTACTTTGCCGTATAAGAAACAAATAAACTGGTTCTATTGGTCTTTACTGTTTACTGATCTCATGTTTGTGCTACATCCTTTTTCTTTCATGATAACCGGAAGAATAGGCTGTTTCACAATCTGCTCTCCAGCAGTTTATGAACTACTCTTCAGGAATTGGTCATTCTAATGCAAATGGGGGCTCGAGTTCAACAGGAGTAGCTGCTGATCCTGATACACATCAAGATTTCCAGCCTACAAGCAAAAGTCCCAGCATGTCTTTCAATGACATTGTTTCACAGGTATTAATATTTATAAATGATCTTTCAGAACGTTCATATCAACGAACTTGTATTCTGGCATTACTAGGCATAGCTTAAGGTTACATAATGTGCTTGTTCCATTTGTGAATGCTGCAACAAAATATTTGGGCAGGATATCAAAGAAAACCCAGTCTTGATCTACATGAAGGGTTATCCTGATGCTCCTAGGTGTGGATTCAGTGCGTTGGCAGTCAAAGTCCTCCAGCGATATGGTATGCTGACTCCAAATACTGATTTGTTTGCAATACAGTTCAAAATCATGAAATGCATGTTGCTTGTTAAATCATTAAGCCATATCTTATCGATTGCAGATGTCCCTATCAGTGCTAGAGATATTTTGGGAGACCCCAAGCTCAAAGAGAGTGTCAAAGCCCACACGTGAGTGGCTCCTTCCCATGTCTCCCTAATCTTGTGTTTATAAGATAATAGACCATTGTATTGCAAAAGGGATGGAACTAGACTGGCAGATTGCAGAATTGTGGATTAAATTTATCATGACATGAATACAGTTTGAGACTGGTAAAGGTGTAAGGAAGTGATTTCTATAAAACCAGCTTCAATGAATGTTTACTAAAAAACATCAGCAGGTGATAACCCAACAAAAGTAAGTTTGATTATCAGGTTAGCATTTAAGTTGAGGCTGTTGAGCTTTTGAGGCTTTATTTATAACATTATGATCCAGAAAATACTGTTAAACACAGAGGGGCTAGTCCGTGTCCCATATTACAATATTATGGAGCTCTACTTGTCATGTTTATTTTTGAAGGCCCCGTTTTTATTCATTTCAAATCTTGTGTGTCATGTGGAAGATATGGATTGTCATGTACCTCTCAGCTGGTTGTAATGTCAGAATCAGGGAACTGTTCCATGTAAGAAAACGAATCAGGGACTGTTTATTCTTTCAAAATGTCATTATATATTCTATTTTGCTTGTGCAGTAACTGGCCTACATTTCCACAAATATTTATCAAAGGAGAGTTTGTGGGAGGATCTGATATCATATTAGATATGCACCAGGCAAGTGAGCTCATTAATTCATTATCAACCGTTTTATTACAGTGTATCCATCTATCTTAACTCATTAACTGATTTTGTGTTCACATAATCTTGTACAGAAGGGTCAGCTTAAGGATGTGCTTGGCGATATTGCACCAAAGAGTGAGCAAAGCGATGCCTCATGAAGAAGACAACAGTATGCCCATTTTATAACCCAAGCTTTAGCACTAGCATGGAAGCTGGATTCACCACTTCTGGATTTTCTTTCTCGACAAGACCTCCGAGTGATCTCACCTTGTTTTTGTGCAGAATTGAGTATGGGTTTGTTGTTTGATCTGGTCATGTGAACGATGGTGGATGAACCCTCCGTTCCAGCAGTATCCAAGTTCTCTTTCATGATAAATAAATGACACTTTGCTACGCCGTTCTTTAGTAAGTTTTGTTGTTTCCTTTTAGGCTAAGCAGATGATTAGCGCCTTATATGTAGCACTGTTCTGTTCTACAAGTTAATCTGGCTTGTTAATTGTTATTAACCAACGGACCTACAGCACAAGCACGTCAAGGTTTTGTTACCTTGTGTGAACTTCTCTACGTGCGACGGTGCGAGCTATCATATGAAAATTTGGAGTGGATGTTAAATTTATCTGGTACATGCGTCTGCGTTTGCGTCTACTCTAAGCTAACAGAAATGTCATGCCGATCATCTGGAAATGTCATGCTGATATTGTGATATTCTGTCGTATGATTAGGCGTGTGAGTGTGACTAGGGAGAAACTAACGAAAAATAGAAATAATACACTCTAGGTTTTTTAAACAGGTTTCTAGACTAAAAAATGTAGATGTTAAACTTAGAGAGGTGTGTGTATATTCTAGGGTTAATTCCTTTCGTACCATTGTTATGTATTTTACATAACGGCGGTATTTGTTTTTTATGTCATTATTTTTTCTGTTCGATGCACGCATGCCATTTTATACTCACGTTGGCAATATGGGTCCACCTATAGGTGTCTAATTTTTCATATTATCATTTGTCCTTGCGTTCATGCTGTCATGGCTGCTATTCGTGCTCCTCACCGTGGTCGCCCCGATGGCGACGCACTTCCTATTGGCGTTTCAGGAGTCATGTAGACTGTTCTTGGTCGTCGTCCAGGTCCTTCAGCGTGGGGTTCCTCTTCCTTTCTAGATGAGGTGGTGGCCTGGTGGGGGAGGGGGAAGCAATCGAGAAATCAAGGTCAACGAGGGCGTAACGCATGGAATACTTGAAGGTGTGCAACGTCGGTAGAAGGCACAAATGATGGGCCCTTGTACAACCTTAAGGTGGTGGCATCGCCGGAGAAAAAAGGGCGGCGCTGAAAGCAGAGGCGACAAGCTTTGCACCAAGAGCGACCGCGTTAGATTCAACTATACTGTGTGCCTCTCCTTGTCTTTCTGCCCCCTTACGTCCCTCATCACACCATGCTTCACCGATGACGCCACCTACAAGGTCTAGAGGTACACCACCTCTGCCGATCGCGTTCCCTTCTTCGCCAACGACGTCCTCGCCTGTTCCATCGAAATGGTCTCTTGGATGTACCGTCGTGGCACCATATACCTCACATGTATCCTCTTCCACCTTATTTGTCACCTCCAAAGCTCCGCCTCGAGGCAGGCCCGTCTTAGAGGGGGGTGCACCCCGTGCGATGGCCGGGGGCCCCGCAGACTTGGGGGCCCATGAATCTACCATGTATGTATACATTTTTGCGAATAAATTTTCTCATGATAATAAGTCTGATGTTGAGTTAGATGATTTGTTCACTGAGTTAAAAGTGTTGCAAGTAACTTTGCTAGATCAGTTGATGTCAGCATCTGAGATTCTTCACTTTGTTAAAGATTCTTCACTTTATTAAAGTTGCAGATTGCTATCCAAATGCTTCTATTGCATATCGGATTATATTAACTATTCCAATGACAGTAGCATCAGCTGAAAGAAGCTTCTCAAATTGAAGCTATTAAGAAATTGTTTAAGATCAACTATGCTACAAGAAAGATTAAATGGCTTGGCTATATACAACATTGAGAAGGATATTTTAGATACAATTGATCTTGACAGTGTTATTGAAGATTTTGCATCAAGAAATGCCCAAAGACGCCTTTTAAAAAAGCACTAAAGCATTGTATTTTTATTTGAGGTAACCATCATAGTTATTTTGTCGTTTTTATTCTTCTTTGATGCACTGTTACTTTTCCAAGAAAAATTATATATATATATGCTACAAGTTATCTGTTAACAATATTATTATATATTGTAATTATTATATTAAAATATTAGATTGTCGGGTCTTTAGTGTGTTACTGGCACGAGGGCCCATAAAATTGGTGGGACGGGGCTGCCTCGAGGACTTTATCAACACTCCACTCGTCCAGGTGGAGGGAAGGACCGGCGTCAAGCGCGTGCTATGGGAGTACCTTACATCATGGGGCAAACATGACAATACGAAAAATCACACACCTGCAAGTGGGCATGTATCACCAATGCGAGTATAAAATGGCATGCGAACATTGAATATAAAAAATAATTATATATGAGCAAATACCAAAATTTTAATGATATTTTTTACGTTCTAAAAAATAACGGTGTCATGGAAAAAATTAACCCAACCTATATTCTATAGATGTTAAACTTAGAGAAGTGTGTATATATATGTATGGATATACACACATCTATATATGCGTGTATGTGTATATGTATATGGTCAATTTAACATATAAATACTATTTATCATAAATCTAACTTAGAGATGATGTTAAAATAATATAGTTTGAACTTTTATTTCTAGTCTGAACTTTATATCAAGCTAGATTTGATCAGTTTTAAATAAAACAAAAGTTTGTAAGATCACTTAATTAAATATCCTTGATCCATCAAACTTTATATCAATTAATTTGAAGCTGTATCGAGACCTAAGCACTAATTGGAGATTTGGAGGGGATGCCGGACAATGTGGCTCTGCCCTGCTGACGGATATTCGTACACAAATTCTAGGTAAACCCGACCAATAAAATCTCGAACTTCAACGTTTTAGAACTCCAATATTAAACGTGCTCAAACGCCTAAGGATGAGTGATCCGAAAATTTTCGTATCACATCTCTAAAACCTTCAAACAAGGTCGGCTCCATATGACCTATTTTTTTTAAAAAAAACTCCCAATGCATCTCATGAGGCAACATACGAGTGATGAGTGATCAATCGGGATAAATACCACGCGTCAAACAAAAACATCCGTGCTACCAAAACAAATACATCACGACGCCGTCCCCTCCCTTAAGAGGGGAACAAATACCAAACTGTGGAAATTTTAAGAGTGCAAGATGCCGTGAGGCATGTCCGCATGCATGATGACATGCCAGGCTACCCCATGGCCGTATACCCAAAAGCCCAAGCTCGCTACTCAACAATTTACCTCTCAATTTTTTGGAACAACCACAGGTATTATTTGGAAACAACACATTCTTCAATCAGGACGACGAGCTGCTGATCGCCATGTTTGATGTGAGCCATTTGCAGACTTCTTCCATCTCCTCTGGGACGGTGTAGTGCCCAAGTCTTCAAGAGGGAGCAAGCAACATAAGCGACAAAAAATTCGGTAGAGCGACAGCAAATAGGGAAGGCATCGAACCTGTTGTAGGACTTGAACACCACATTCGAAAATCCGGTTGACTTGAGTGCTTCAGCAGATCTCTCCCCATGCTTGTAGAGTACTACATCGTCAGCTGCATAAAATCGAAACGAAGCATAATTTACTGAGTTTGGTGATGCCTCGTGCATAAACACACGGTAAAATGTTTACTACATGTGCATTCTTTATGCATCATGATTCATGAGAGCAAATGCAGCCATTTTCAAGACATGCGATCTAAATTTTATAGTCCCATGAATTCGATTAGGCCAGAGATGTGTAGCCGATGTCCATGAAAATTGAAAACTGCAGCATGCCTCAACTTCCCTATACCAAATTTACCACACACAGGTAATCACTTCTTGTAACCTGTGACTAGTGAAGCCTGCCTTGTGGCCTTGTGGGCACCACAGGAAGGTGGTTACTACAAAGCCATGCAAAACCTTGTGCTCAAGTATACGGAAGAACAGAGCGGACACAACTTCATGATGACTTTAAACCTGGATGTTTCAGGGAAAAACTAACTATGCAAATGATCAATAGGTGTCTCAATACTGTTAAACTGTTCTAATTATTTGAGAAACAGCTATGTCCATCTCTGGATTGCAGTATCAATCTGCATCTCAGGAGCCCACAAGAAGGATGGGTCATTTGTTTTCTATTATCAATTCCTTGTATACCAATCAGTTGGTGAGACAGTATATCAGTTTCACTGTTGGTGAAAAGAATTCCTTTTATACCACTATGGGATACATTAGTGCATATAAAGTTGGGGGCCACGGCAAAAATAGGATGGAGCTGTGGTTAACTTTTGACTCATTGTGTAGCCTTTCTTTCATAGGAATAGTGACATATGATGTTGTCAAAACCTAGCATGGTAGGCTATGCCTCCACCCACACATAGAGCAATGATGCAAATATAAACTCCCAAACTGCCTCCAAGCTGAATGTTTGAACACTAAACAATCAATATGCCTATGTCATCGGGAGCAAAGAAATGTGACCAAAACTTGGAACACTGAATGAAGGTCATAAAGTAGTTATAAACCTTTTCCATGACAAAGCAAAAGAGGTATGGATGAAGCCTTTTGTGCAGCCTCCTGTGAGCTTTCAATTTTGTTCTTCAAGGACCTGGAGTGACCAACAAGTATATCATTCAAAGGGCAGCAGTATCAGTAACACCTAAATACATCAGCGTACTAGGACAAACCTGGCACATGGAAGCCAGCCACTAAGACCAACAGACACACTTAGGTTCACAGGATATGGATTGCCATTTCCATATTTTCCATGAGCATAGCAGGTTGCAGAGTAAAGAGCAGTAGCAGCACCCATGCTAAAGCCACCAACACCAAGTTTGACTGCGATGATTAATGTGACAGGAGTAGATGTTATAGAGATAAAGGGGATATGCCATATTCACAAAAAAAACGTGCAGTATGGTTGTCTATTGCAACCTATGCAGTTAAATTTGTTTGTTTCTGGGTTTAAATGTGTGAGTTCCACCAACATCCAGTTATTTAACAATGTTTTATATAAAAAATTAAGTTTTTAGCTTTGATATCCCCAGAATCTAGGATTGTTCTTTTTTTCTCTCTTGTAGCTTTAGTTCTATGTGATGTACCATATTCACAGAGGAAACAAATGTGGTCTCATGTGTGGAATTTTCTTGATAAAATGGGTTAAAGATATCAAATTATGCCAAAACAAGACACCAAATGGAAAATAACTCAGGAAGCATACTGTCGGCGGGCTCAGTTGACAATAAGTTTGCGACATGTGCAGATGACGCATCCAACCCCTCAATATCATCAGGAGCATCTTCTGAAAGATCAGCAACATCAAACCCTACAAATACAGACAAGGTCAAAGCTATGTATTGAATAACAGTGCATGACAAGCAGACAGCAACTCACAAAGGATTTGGTGGAAGTAGGTCCAAGAGGCAAGAGGAAATTTGACATAATATGGAACTTACATGCAGTTGATGGGAACCCACCAAACACAGCTACAGGCCGCGTAGGCGCAGTGGGACAAATCCATTTTATCTGCAGTTAACGCAGAATACATTATGAGAGGGGAAAATGTTCTGGATTTAGCAACGTATGCAAAAGAAATAGCCACAAGAACATCTTGAAGCAGGATGCACATTTGAAATCTAGGTTATAACTTACATTAGGAAGGGGCAGAGTCTCCAATAGTTGAGACCAGCTGCAAATATAGCACAAGGTCCATCGTTTATGTCAGTATCTCCCAAATTTTAACTTGTACTGATGCAGTACCTCTTATTATCTAGATCATTGTTTCACAGAAACTACCTCTCCTGCCAATACTAATCAAATTTTGTGTTTTTTTGACAGAGGGGATGGGTGGCGGAATTGAGAAGGAAGGCTAGGGGATGGCGTACCTGGCTCCGTTGTCTCCGAGGCCATGGAGCCAGACGATGGTGGCCTTGTGCGCGCCCTTGGGCCTGACCACATGCGTCCGCCCGTACTCGAACGGCCTCTTCGCACCTGCGTCCAATCCATCCCATGTCACGATTTCATCCCAACCCCAAAGCATTCATTCAAATCACAGCATCACATCATCGTAAATCAGACATGCGAGCAAACGAACAAACGTACCGGACGCGACGGAGCTGCTGCCGCCGAAGCTCATCCCGCGAACAATCGCCGCCGCCAACGGCGCCCCTCCGCGTCCCCTCGCGGCCACTCTCACCAGCGCTGCAAATCCAACAACGATGACCACCAGCACTACCACCAGCAACAGCAAATAAAGGCGATGCGCGCGTGCGTACGAGAGGGGGGCAGTGGCAGTGGCAGTGGCGACCCGACGCGACGCGACGCGATGCGTGGGGGGAAAGGCGGATTTGGGCGGCGGAAAGGGGAACGCCTTTTCCTCCCGTGGGAGTGCGGGGCTGAGGGAATCTACCATTGCCCGCAGCGTGGTGCAGTGCAGGGCACCACCACTTCGCTGCTGCGCCACATGAGCGCGTGCTGGCGGTGGCAGGCAGGCCGCAGGCGACACAAATGGATCCGTGGATGGGGAGCCTGGCTGTACGGATTTGGAAACAGTAGCCGCCCCCGCCCGGTCGGCTGTGCGATGGACCGGTAGGACAGGGGAGAGGGATGAGGATGAGGGTTTTGGGGTTGGGATGCGCGCACCTCGCGGGCGGCGATGCGATGCGGCGAAGCCGGCGACGAGGAGGCCGTCGTGCGGCGGGGCGAGGCGAGGCGAGGCGAGTCCCGATCTTCTGCTGCTCCGCGACGCTGGGTTCTCTCTCGCGATACGGTAGGTTGTTGGGTCCGGTGGTGGGCCCACGCCTATGTGGTGTAGGCTAGGTATGGGGAGATTTTTCTAATTGAGAAAATTACTCGCAAGTAATTATATAATTATAATTTTTAACAATTTTTTGGTGGTCTCAATTTATTATGATACACCAATAATATATTAACAAACTTTAAAAATTATAATGACACGGGAAAATTAACACTTTCTAATTTGATAATTGAAACAATTGTTTCAGTTGTTCAAAGTAACACAGAGAAACTTTCCGTTTAAAATAGTTTTTGATAGCGTAATGAAATATTTTTTATAAGTATTAAAACACCGTCTATTTAAAAAAATCTTAGAAGCCCTGAATGAAATATTGTTGTATGTAGGGTTGGATAACGAGTGAGCTCGGCTCGTTATGTTAACGAGCTAGCTCGGTTCGTTATAGCTCGTTATGTTAACGAGCCAGCTCGGCTCATTAATATAATGAGCAAAAAACCCAGCTGGCAGCTCGCGAGTTAGTTCGTTTAGCTCGTAAATTATATTTTTAAAATATGATGAAATAATAAATATTTAAATAATCACATATCAAACATCAAAATATGAAGTAAACATAGTACATAAAGTTATAAAATTCAAATATCTATAGTTTCATTACTATTTCTATGATTCCATCGACATATCACATATGTTATTTGTTTTATAACTTTGTACAATAATTTTATAGAACCTAGTAATAAAATTATAAATATAATAAAATTATAATAGTAATTTACCGAGTAATAACTAAACACTAGAAAATAAATTATAAAACAATGAGTCTCATACTTTCACATAGTATTTTTTTGTTGTTTTAGTAAATTGGGTTAACTACTTAGGTTGAGCTCGTTAAGCTCACGAGCAGCTCGTGAGCCAGCTCGAACTCGCTCATCATATTAATGAGCTAAAACATGTGCTCAGCTTATTAGGAAAACAGTATGAGTCAAGTCGAACTGAGCTGAGCTAGTCACGAGTTGAGCAAGCTAACGAGCTACGAGTTTTTTGTCCCGACACTACAAGAAAATAGACAACTTTCGTCAGCTAAAGCGAACAGAAGTTAGACCAATACCAACGGAAGAAGATAACTTCCGTCGGCATTTGGCCAACGGGGGCGTTTCGATAGAAGTTATCTAGAATTTTTTTATCGCGTGGGCAGGATGCGGCGGGCGGGCGGCAGCGGCTCCCGCGGAGGGAGAGAACAGGGGAACTAGGTTTCCTTGTTCGTTCGTAGGGAAAATCCCTCTTAATTTCCGTCGGTCGGGTTAACTTTCGTCGACTTTTAGAAATGTCGATGGAAATTAAACAAGCCGACAAAAATTTATACCTAGTGAGCCCTAGTCGCATGACATTTCACATGACTTAGAGAATAATTGATGGGGCCAATTGCTGTTCTCTCATGCTAGGCAACTCGACACGGCATCAGCAGCACCAACAACTATCCATCTATGCATGTCATAGGTCAATGCAGGCATCAACACTGTCACACAAAGAAAGGAAGACAGTGGCAAATGGCAATGCGAGCTGGTCAAAGACAAAGATGAGTGAAGCTTGCAAGCAAAGTGGCAGCGCCAGAGCAGATGGCAATATGGCCTGCTAAGTCCAATGCAGGATGGGGCAGCAGGCCTGCAAGAGTGCAAGTGGGGCTGAACCCACAGCTACAATGACAGTAAAAATTTATGGCTACCTTTGGTTTGAGTTTAATTTTGTATTCTTGGTTCGGGTTAAATTTTAGCCCCGTCACATTCGATGCTTAGATATTATTTTGGGGTATTAAATGTAGACTGTTTACAAAACGCATTCATAATCGGTGGATTATTCACGAGACGAATCTAATGAGCCTAATTACGTCATGATTTGACAATGTGATGCTACAGTAAATATTTGTTGACCATGTATTAATTAGGCTTAATAATTTCGTCTCGCGAATTATCTTCCGATTCTGCAATTATTTTTATAATTAGTTCACATTTAGTTTTTCAAATCGATGTTTAAACATCCGACGTGACAAGGACTAAAATTTAGATCTTTTATCCGAGCACCTTAAATTACATCTTGTTAGGTTCGATAAGGAGCTTGTTCATATTATTATCATATATTATGTTTGTGAGTTATATTGTAGTTTATATTGCGTTTAAGAACAAAAACAAGCAAAAACGAGTAACTCAACGGCCGGTTCGTACTCGGTTCGGTTTTGGCACCGAACCAAAATACAGTTTTAGGGTCTGTTTGGTAGAGCTCTAGATCTTGAAATTCATACTGAAATTATAATGAAGCACTTGAAGCTGGCTAGATCCTACTCCACAACTCTAATTCATTTTTCTTGAGTGCTCAAAGTAGGATCCACTCCCCAAGAAAAATATTTCTAATACTGCAATTTACTTTACAGATATTTCAGATGGAGTTGTTAAACATCTTTCAGTATATAATATTGTAGTATTGCTCAATACTACAGTATTGCTTTTAAAACTAAAAAAATTGTGTTTCCAAACAGAGCCTTACAATGTTTTTTAAGAAAAAACACTGGTTTTAATTAAAAGCTAAGTATTGGAGACGTGTTAAGAAAACTTTTCTAAAAAACCGTTGGTTTGAAAGGTTTTTACTACGCTCGTAACCCATTCATTACCTAGCTAGTTCCTTAAAATTGCACCAGTTTCTGAAAAATGGTTCAGTTTCTGCCGCGGGTTAGAAGAGTAGCATCCATCATTATGCAGTAGTGGAGCTAGAGAAAAACCGAGGGAATACATCACTTCATAGGATACACCACATCAAACTAAAGGGGTGCACAAAAGATAAAAATTTTCTAATAATAACTAAAAAAATTTAGAATAGGTTATTAGGAATGACCGCCTAACCATGCGGCTCCGCTTGATTATCCGCAGTTAGGGAGAGTAGGAAATGATCTGATTTTTTCCCATCAAAATATATGTTAAAATTTCATATTAATCTTATAAATGTCGGTTGGTTTTGAATTTTGCATTCAAATGTTGATTGATATTATTTTGTCTCTGAATCCAAACCGTATCTCGTTCGAGAAACCAATGTAAGTCGACCTCAATTCTTTTTAAAAAAATAATAATAATGATTTAACGCTTAAGATAAAATAAGTGTTTAATTATTTGTCACACACATATATATATATATAAACATATAAGTATACAACTAAAGATAGCAATAGGTTTATATCCATCAGGTTTGACCATCTCAAACCCATACTTATTAGAAAAAATATCCCCGTCAGCCCATGTATTAATGCGGGTAACATTTCTCCTCCAAACTCATCCCCATGTAGGTAAAATATACCCATTGAGTATCCATACTCATCAACAGACATCGTCAGTTGTAAGATCAAAATTACATATAAAAATAAACTTGATCTCAAACATAACAAACATAACAACAACGATGATTTAACCTACAATAATAATAGCAATGATTTAAACTCCTAAAAATATAACATATTGGGTGATGAGTATCCATTGAGTAACGGGTATAGATATTAGGAAACCATACCTATATCTGCATACCCGTTGGATACTATTTTTTTCAATTAGTAGACTGAATGAACAATTTTACCTGTATATCTACCTTAATAGAGTAAAAAATCCATCGAGTTTCAAGTTTCGGGTACTCGTCGCCGTCTTTATATACAACATATGACAAAATGATAATTAATCGAAATCAATTATTCTGGATGCAAAATAATCAAATCTCCTCTTTACAAAAAAAAAGTCCCTGAAAAAAGAATCAAGAAACAAATCATGAATAATTGGGATGGTCCACACAATCCTGTCAGTATTTGCAGGCCTTTGTAAGATTGCAAATGGGCTTGATAGTTGTTGGTGTGAGCATAGATTGCCACTTGTTCAAGGTGAGATGTAATTGGACAGATGATCTGTCATTCATTGGGCCATAAGTAACTTCCATGGGCTAGAAGCCCAGATTCAGGCATTCAATGATTCAATTGATGAGATTAACATGAGGGCTAAAATGTTGCCAAAAATCAAATGCACCTGGTGCAGAAATATTTGTTAACCAACCTGCTATTATCATCTACTAAACACATGCTAAGGTCCACTTTAGATGAGAAGATTACAGTGAGTGTCAAATAACTTAAAGAATTTTGGACTAGTTTATTTTTAGAGTGTTTATGTTTCGTAGCTGAACCTTTTAGAAAAATCTGCAAATTATGGAGTAGATACACCCGTTAGAATTCCGTACAAACAATTCTTATGGCACGTTTGTTTTAGCTTATTACAGTTGCGACTATTTTTAGAACATTAAGCTAAAATAAATGATTCAGGTTTTAGATTTAGGGCCTGTTTATTTTAGGTTTAGATCATAACAATCCAGCTTATAAAAAAGTTAGGTTCTACCAGTTTACTGGATTGTTATAATCTACACTCTAGATTATAATAAATTGACAGAATAAGTTACCATATTTGTTTCAGCTTATGAAAAAAAACTGAATTGTTATAATCCAAAACTGAAACAAATAAGACCTTCTTAGATTATAAGAACCCGTATCTGCAGAATTTAAAAATAAACTAGAATCTATGAATTATAAAACATCAGATTCTCTAGACTCTTAATATCTAGATACTTAGACCATGTAGTTACTCAAATCAGCTGACTGAATAATACTTAAACTAGATAGCTACTAAGAATCTGCAGCTGAACCAAATATACCATTAAATAGAATGTTTACTCATAGCACCTGAAAAATGTGGGAACAAAGGATTATGTGTTTTCTACTGTTATAGCTGCTAACTAAAATGAAAAAATAATAATAACGGTATTTTTACGTCGAATTCTCAAGTACATTTGGTTGGGATGTCCACTAGATTATATTTCAGTTGTGCACATGCTTTTTAACAGATTCTTGAATTATACTTTAAATTTTGATTTGATCTTTTTTTTAAAAAAATGCACTCAATCCCCCTTTCAAACCCCTGAATTTCCTAAGAACTTTCATATAAAGTCAGTTCATTTTTCATGAATTAACTAGTATCACTATTGTTCAAATAAATGATAAACAATAATTTAATGCAACATTTGTAGTTCTAGTCTTTCAACTCGTTCTCAAAATATATATTTTTTATTTTTCTTCCATGCTTATCTCTATAAAATAAATGTTACTCCTCTCATAAGGAAATTGTCATTTCAAAGTTAAAATTATTTGAGTTGACTAGTCAGAGGCATGTGTTTTGCAACAGAACCTTATTTTGCAACAGGTCTTTGCGTAAAATTCATATTTTTGCATGATTTTTTAGAAATCTAAGGGTTTTACACAAATTCGTACCCGCGTAAAATAAAGAAATTAAAAATCTAAAATACAAAAGTACATTTTTCTTTTCTTGTTTTTTCTTTTTTTTTTATTTCTCACGTAAGTTTTCTTTTTAGCAGTAGTTGATTCGGTGCATGCCCACGCGCGCAACGGGCAAGCCGGGGGTGGTTGCACGCGCGACGCTGCGTGCAGGCGAGCCGTCTGGTTCGGGCGGTTTTCACGGCGCAAGTTTTGATCGATTTTTTATGGGAAGTGGGAAGACCAAGTAGCCGCTTTTAGATTTACTAGTCAGATGTCTGTATTTTGCAACAGAAATAAATTCTACACAAAATTCGTATATCCGTGTAAAAATGTAAAATAAAGAAATTTAAATGTAAAATAAAGAAATTTAAAACTAAAATGAAAAGTATATAGAAATTTAAATGTAAAATAAAGAAATTTAAAACTAAAATGCAAAAGTATATATTTCTTTTCTTTTATTTTTCTTCTTTTTATTTTTTTTCTTTTTTGTTTTCCTTCTTTCGTGCACTAGTTGCTGGGGTGCAGCGCGGACGACGTGCACCGCTGTTACGCACTTACGCGTGCGGGCCGGTCGGCCAGTCGGGCGGTTTTTTACAGGACACATATTTTGGCCGGTTTTTTATGGAATGTGTGCATGCGTGGGTGAGTGGCGACGGGTGCGGACGGACGACCACTGGCCGCTTTAATATAGTAGAGATTAATTTTTATGCACAAGTTCAAAACGATTTATAAAACATATTAAATGGGTATAATAGTTTTATACTAACACCGTTTTTTATAATTCGTTTTAGATTCTCAAATATTTTCAAATATAAGTTATTTTAGAACTTTGATGTACTTTTTTTGATCTCTTTTTTTCATGTTTGTTTTTTTGAAATAGATGCTACTCTCTCACGAATAAGTATATCTTTCCAAAACAGAACAAATAGTAGATAACAAAATCATTCAAATTGGTTTCTTAATTTTTATATACAAATTTAAAACAACTTATAAAACAAATAAAACAAGTAAAATACATTTTTATTTACAATGTTTATCTTAAATAGCTAGCTGATGTGGAGATGAGAAAAGAATAAAAATAATAATTTATCTCACCACTAGTACTTGATCCCACACGTAATACACTCAGTTTCTTAGAATACGTGAAATCTCTTATCTATTAACTCGTCGGTAGCTATTCTTTTTTTTCTCTAGCTAGTTGCTACCGATGAAATAGCTACTTTTTACTTGGAGGATGCAAATTCCAAATCGGCGGCAGCAATGCGAGAGCCCCGAGAAGCGGCGCCCAAACGGCGGCCAGTGGCGAGCACACCGGCCGGCCCCGCGGCGCGCAGGTGTCCTCTCCTCCGTCCTCCTCCCACTCACCCCTAACCCAGACACCGAGGTGGCCGCGCCTCCCGGGGAGACGAGGCGAAGGCGACGACGACGCGAATGATTGGGAGGCGCGTACGGGGATCGCGAGGCGATCGGGGGGAAGACGACACCGGAAAGTGGGCCGAGACAAGATCCATTATCCTAGGAGGCGTTGGTACGTCCTCCCATCCCCGCCTGCATTTTTGTTCTCTTCTCGTCCGTGGTCGCCTGTCTCTACTCGCTTGGATGTCGCCGGATTCCTTCCGCATAATGGCGTGCAGAAAAAGGCCTACGCGATCGCGCTAGGGTTGTAGCCCTCCTGCTCCCCCATCGATCGATCGAACCCCCGGCTGCGGAGTCGCGCCGGGGTGGGGAACGGGTGGTGACGGTGGAGCCAACGATCTGGGTTTACCGTACCGTTTTTTTGCCGAAATCAGGGCTGAATTTGTGCTCGATCGATCGAATTGCGCCGCTGTTTTTTTCTGCACGATGGGCTTTATTGATCATGGGAAATGTGGTTCGTTGCGGTGCCTCCTGTGGCGTACTACAGATGCGTATACAAACTTGGGTATATTTGATTTGGTATTTCAAATTTTGAATGTGGAATGTCTTGTTTGAGTTTGATTATGATATGAACCCTAGTATATCAAATAGTACTAGATGCTAGGTTCTGCGACATGTTATAACCAATTAACCATCAAGGAGGATTCTTCTAGCGATATATGGTAGATAGATTAGTGGGTGGTGAGGGGAACTATCTGTGTATTTTCGCTAGAGTGTCATCACGTTAGAATGGGGCAGGAGATGGGGAACTAAAAGGATTTGACTCATTTGAGGGAGTGGGAAGGAAGGAGAGAAAGAGGACTGCATCTTGTATGAGTGTTAAAGCCTCAGAAAAAGGAAGATATCTATCTAGTTTGTTCTATCAGTATTAGCTTCCTTCACATTTTGAGGGAATCAAATAGCACAATTTACCTGTCATTGTCTCTTGAAAGTATTTCATTCATGAATGGAGTGAAACTGGACCGGAACGAATCTTGTGCACGTTGATGTTACTAGGATACACACCAACCAATTTCTTGACAACTGAATTTGATCCTGTCACTGCAAGAGTAATTTAGTGAGTTTCTAATTATGGAAAGCCGTTTTTATAGTGTCATAGTGCTGGTCAAAATAGGATGTCTCCAATGCTACGTACAGTCAAAGTTATAATATTGTTTTCTCTTCTGCTTGTATGTGGACAGTCAGCTTAGCTATGCTCAATCCCTGGTGTTGTCAGTGAGGATTGGTAAATCTGCTTGTTACTGCATTCAATGCCAACAAACTGATGGGCGTATGGGCCTCAATTTGCTGCTGTGCCTACAGTGATCATATGGACCTTCTCCCACGGTCCCACCCCCACCCTTCTCTCTCTCTCTCTGCGTTGCAGTTATTGTGAAAGAGGCATTCATTGATAGTAGTTTACCAATCTCATGTTTAGGTGTTTGCCCATTCTTACGTCATTGCAATTAGTTATTTTCCTGAGACAAAGAGTAGCGTGTTCATGAATTGGAACCGGAGATATAAGTATAACTCCTTCATTTGCTTTTTTTTTGTATATATGGATTGTTCGTTCTCTTCATATGGTTTCTTGGTTCCATTTGGCTATTCATTACGATGCCTACAGAGAGTACAGTTTCGTTCTTACCTATTATTTTTCTCTTCCTATTCAGGTTAGACTGTTTCAGGCAGCTATGTCCTTAGGCTGGTGGACCTGCCATAGGCGGAATGGGGAATCGAAGAAAATGAGCAATGCATTTATTAATTTGCACAAGATTTTCTTATTACCCTGCTGTGCCAGACCACAAATCCACGTCATACATTTGGTTTTCACATTTGAAGATCAGAAGAGCAGAATCATGTGACAGGCATGTGATGGCATGTCATGGATTCTTGGACCAATAGCACAAGCATTGTGTCTGCTCTTGTATCTGACATGACAGGTAGGAATCATGTATTCCCATGTTCATATGTTTCTATGTAGTTTATTAGCAAGTTATACACATGCTAATTTATCAAATAAGTGATACAATTTTACATTTTCCCGCAAAATGTTAACCTAGATATTGTTCTTTACGATGTTTTTTGTGCATTTTATGTTTTTATACCATTGGCAACTGAACCTCTCAGTTTTACATGCTGGATAGGATCTATGCGTCGAAACATGGCCAAGATGCAAAAAGTACTCTGATGCATGCATCCAAGCTTTATAATTTCAGTTCTGTAGGGACCCTGCTGTTATGAACTTGTAATGTGAAAACCTTCCTAGATGAAGTTAAGTTGTAGACAATGATGTTAATCTGGAATGGTTTGTGTAAATTTATGCAAACCGTGCCAGATACTAAATAAAGATGTACGGTTCTCAGGATCATCAAGTTGTAGACAATGATGTTAATCTGGAATGGTTTGTGTAAATTTACGCAAACCGTGCCAGATACTAAATAAAGATGTACGGTTCTCAGGATCATCAAGTTTTAAACCACCAACTGATTCTAGTAAATAAGTTTTAAAATTCCAACTGATGGTGAAACTGAATATATGCAAAATGGGATTAATTATTGAAATTATGTTCTTTCTGTATCAAGTGATTCGCTTGTGTCATCTTAAGCAGATGAGGCAAGAAATCCTTGGATAACTCTTGGGGGTTCGGATGGCTACCAACAATTTAAATACGTGTTATTTCTAATCGACACTTATCGGATAATACACACTAGAACAAACTGACAGAAATCTATAAGGTGCATGCAAAACTTGTAATGCGAGTGGCTAGGTTTTTTTGTTTGTTTCAGGTACGGAATATCCAGATCAGACATGCTCGTTGTGGTATGTGATCAAATCCAGATTGGACCACGTTCCGGGCACAAAGCCCCACTGGAAATTTTGGCAACGAGAGACTTGTACAGTTGTACTGGCCTTGCTTTGCTCCCAGAACAGTGCATGCTAGTGGATGCAGCCAACCTTTCTGATAGCAAGTGCCTTGAATTCCATCTGTGAATCAGCAAGAATTGAAGAGGAAGCTGGTTTGCTATGAGGCAGTGAAAGATAAAAGGACTCCAATCATCAGGAAGCAGCTTGGCATGCTCCTTCTGTCTACTACACTCTAGGATGCCAAGGGCCACACACTTTGGTACTCTTTTGGAACTTATTGACAGCTTATACTTAAAATAGAAGTAAATTATATGTTAAGTGAAAAAATTATACTCAACTTAAATAATAATCATAATCAGTTATATAACTAAAAATCAAAATCAGCCATGAGTCATCTCATTACTTATCCAACACTCAGGATTATGTTAATCCTGATTATTTTATTCTAAGGTCTTTGGTACCCAGCCCCAACTTAATCTAACAAAAATGCAACTTGATTACTTACTCAGGATTATGCCAGTTCATAAGCTTAATCTCATTAGGAACATGGATCTGAGGGGATTTCAATTTACTGGGGAGCTGTAATACTAGTAAAAAACAAGTAGATTTGGGGCGTTCGAGGTCTCCCTTGTTAAGTTTATGAACCTGCATCCATCCGGTGTATGTAGATGCATGGTACACCTGTTGAGCTCACCATATGTTTAGATTGTGTTGGAAGAAGGTGTGGTTGGTGTGCCACTGTGATGGTATTGGAATTAGGGGAGAGCCTGGGGGTTGTGTGCTGAAAGCCTGAAATACGGTGTTCCACACCCCGATCACAGCTGTGCAGACGTTGGTCGGACGGCTGTCGGGCGCGGTACAGTTTGTTCACAGATGCGAGAGGCCTTTTTGGCTGCCATGTGCTGGTAGACCCTCTTGATCCTCCTGTCATTTGGTTTCTGCCGGAAGGTACGGTAGAGGGAGACATTTATGTATGCTTTGTCACAGGGCCGTTCTAAGAAATTTGGGGATCTTGTATCAAACTTTAAACGGAGTTTAGATGAGATTCGATACAAGATCTCACAGGCATGGTATATAGCGATTTTGATTACAACAAATTAACAATCAATAAACGAAGTGTCGGATATACTGTCACACACTTCGCACATGCCGATGTACTATTAGGGATGGAGCCACATATATGTTAGGAGGATGCATTAGCATCCTCTTTAAAAGACAAATCAATGTTTAAGGCATATTAGGAGAGTTTTAGACTATGAAAAGCAACCGATTAGTAATAGTGTTTTGTTTTCTAGTTGTTGCAAGCTGATCATTTGTTTGTTTTCCCCTTGCTCTAACCAGTTCATGCACCTGTAGGTGCTGCAGGGAGATGGCAAAAGAAGCTAAGGGTACATCTTCGAAGAACTTATTCAAAACAACTGATGAGTATCCGGTAAAAATTTAAAAAACTTGATATTTCTTAAATTTTGAATTCTAATTCATTTTTATATTCTATAGCTATAAAGTTCTATAACCTAAGCCTAAAATCTAGACCGTGTTTAAAAATTTTAGATTATATTTTAGAAGTAGTTATAGCGGCTAAAAGCTCTTTAAATAGACCATAAAGTTAACCCGGCAGCTAGTGATGGACCATATATTTGTGTACTCAATCTCCTAAAGAATCAAACGTGATGCATTGCTTTGGAATTTTGCTGATACAGCGGTTTTAATTGGAAAAGATAGACAGGTTGTACTTACAATAGAAAGCTTTGGGTAAATGGTGGGGGCGTCCTTCACGGTGAACATGTGTAGCGTTGTTTTTTTGGACTTTTAACTTAAAACATAGTTAAATACTCCTCTAGATTTTTTTACATAAGTCGTTTTGGACTTATACATAAAATTTAAAAAAATCAATTGAAGAAAAACTTATCTAACACTGATTAAAATAGTTTGGATGTATTCAACGGATATTTAAAAAAACTGGTGCATAATGAAATCATGAGACACAACAATGGTGTGAAGAGAGACAAGAGAAGACCAAAATTAATTTGGGAGAAAACAATAAAAATAGACTTGAAAGGATGAGATATTTTCAAAGATTTAGCTTGATAAATTATTTAAACCTAGATTAATGGCCCATGTTGAATTTTAACTACTTACCAAAACTTATTTGAGATTGGAAGGCTTAGTTGTTGCGTCCTTACCTATTCTGCTTTAGAAAATATGGATTGTTTATTTGCGAGAGTAATATCATTTATTTGATAAGAACCAATATGAAAGAAAATATAAAAAAGACTTATACACAGAAAAGTGTCAGAATACTAAAATGACTTATATAAGTAATAGGACTGAGCGGTTGCCATGAACATCTGCTGTAGTGCTTACTAGTATAGTTTGTAAGTGATATTTCACAGGCATGTAATGATCCTTAGAGTGTATATGTGGATGCACTGGATCGGTACACAAGACCTACTCCATTATTGCACGGCAACATACTGTTTCACATGAATATTTGTGGTGTGCCCACATTTTTAGTTGGTCTGGCTTAAAAGAGGAAACAATATGCCATTTTAGTAGCACTGCACTAACAGGGGAATTTGAGTGTGGGTTATCTCTCTTTAATATTTTTTGGGGCCGCGATTGTCTTTTCTCAATGGCAATGATGTGAATATCAACTTAGACAATATATTGATTTATGTAATCCTCTATAAGGATAAAGCACACACTTCTCTGCATATAAATTAATGTTTTTATTAGGGCTCTTTATTTCCAATATTTAACTATTGAATAGACAAGTGGTATAATCGATATTAGCTGCTGATTATAATTAACCCGAGTCCAGGACACGGTGAAATGCATACACATCAGTTAGAGGAAAGATATGAGTTTAGTAGAAAATCTTGGCCTTGCATCCATGCATCATAATTGATTTTCTAAAAACATAAAATTAATTATGGTGACCTATCACCTTTTTTTACTGTGACTGTTCCATCTAGTAAGACAAAAAGACCATATTTCTTTAGATGTATCATAAAATTTGCCATTTAGAATCCGGTTTAGTTAAAATGTAATCCGCATTTGAGTGCCGTGTACACTACTGCCTAAATGGGCAGTGTAAGAATATCATATGCTTAATCACATCAAGGGTGCTCTAATTCAGATATTTGGCATTAGCCGGCGATTGTGATATTATATGAGCTACCGTTGATTTAATCGAGATTAGTGATCATTCGATCTCCTCTCATGCAGTATAAACAATTTAACACCGAGAGTAGTGATCTTATTTTTAAGCTCAGCTCCCAAGGCGGAATAAACAATGCTGGATATTTTCAGATCGATTGGTGCCGGTAAAGAAGGTTCCTGATGATACACTTTATTGGCTCCTCCATCTAAGTCTATATAAAATTCATTTTTTATTTATGCCAAAGAATTAAAAAATAAATGACTTATTTGTTTCTTGTTTTTTTTTTCTGTTTTGTAAATAGTGAGTTGTTTATTTAATTGGGAAGAGGTGTAAGCTCTATTTTATAAGGACAAATATGGAATGAAATGTAAAAAAGTGAATATAAGTTTTTAAATGACTTATATTTAAGAAAGAGATGAGAATGATAAAATGACTTATATAAAAAATAGGAGTCGCTCACTAGCAAGTATTATTGGTAAGTGTATTAGGAGGTGTGCATTGCCATAGGAGGGGAACCGTATTGCACAAATTAACAAACTAAAAGGGCAACAACAGACAAAGGACGAGAGACGATTCCTTGATCTAAAATTTATATGATAAATAAAATAATTTTATTTTTTAGTAAAATTAAAAGTAAATGCTTGAACTAAAAAACTTTAATTTACGTACAGTTCTAGATCCAATATTTTTTAGACCTAGATTTAACTAGCTCAGAAAGAAATCTTGTATAGACATGCCATGGCCATTTGGCCATTTCTGTTCACAATATCCATTTTGCTGAATTTATATGAGCACCCTGAACCAACCATTGTGAATGTGAAGTCCAATTCCTCCTGTTGTTTTATCATTTGCTACTGCGAAGTACCTCCCTTTACATTCCTCAGCCACATGAATGATGAGTCTGAAAAAGAAAGATAGCCTGCTATGATCATTGCATGCAGAAATCCAATCTTGTTCACTAGTGTGTGCTTTTTCAGTGTGCTGAGAATATGCAGCAAGCAGCAGAGTCATTTACAAATGGCTATGTGGTCCCATTCAGTCCCATGTTTTTCGGACATGCTGCACTAGTCACAACGGCCATAACCCTCATAGCACATATGAAAAATGTTTTTTTTCACATATGGTTATTGCTAGTTTTCTATAGAAATATTTTTCTAGAGATGGTTCGTTCAAGTTGATCACAGATTGGTCGTCGTATGCCATAAACAATTATGTATATCTTCTTATAAAGATATACAAATACCTGCATATAAAAACAATTTTCGTTTGTTTTCATGTCATACCTTTTTAGGCTGCCATCTTGATGGTAAAGGTGTTTCTAGCCCCCCAGATTTTCATAATAAAGCATGCTTTGCATGTCGGCTAGAGGGAAGTGGAGAGCCCTATGACCCAGTGCTCTGCAGTGCAGTAGTTAACCCTAACCTACTGTTAAAAACAATCAAATGGCATAACCGACGGTTTGTTTATTTTAATCACAGAGGTAATCATGCAGTGCATTGGGGGTCACATGCTCTTTGGCATGACAATTGCCTCATTTCTTTATGGCACCTTGTTAGGATTGGGAAGATGAATACCATCTAACTAGGTGTTATAAAAGCATTCATGGGAACACATGAGAGACACATGATTTTTATACAGAAAACTCTATAAAAATCACTATTATGCGAAATAATATACAAAAGAAAAAAATTACAGTGCGCAACACTTCCTCACGTTACATATAAGATGCATTTGTGTGTGTGTATACTACGAAGAAAATGATATGCGTCTAACACTAAATGTGCTTCCCTACATGGAATTAAGGGGCAAGGGAGGATGCTCCTGGCACATGCCTTCCCTTATGGGGACCAGAAACACATGGGAGCTACACATCTAGAGCTCCTCTCCCTCAAGAGGAACAAGGGTGTGGCCCCTTTGGTGATCTCAAAGATTAGGGCTTTCTTGCCCATAACATCACCATCTCTCCCCTGGTCCAAATTCCATGATAAATTACATGTATGCAGCATTAAAGTGGCAGTCCAAAGTTGTGTGGCATGTTTAACTTTCAGTTTTGGTTTTCTGGCTGTGTTTTCTACCAAGTCATTACTGTATGTCACATCATAATAACACTACATAATACTACCTCTATCCCATAATATAGTAACTTAGGATCGGATGTGATATTTCATAGTAGAACGAATCTGTATAGTGAAATATACATCTAATATTAGGATATGCTTTACTGTAAATTATTAAAAGGTGAATCATTCTTGGTATATCAGTTTGGACTTCTATTTTTAAGCTTGTTTGAAGAACTTCCGGCACATGTAGTTACTTGTAAAATCTGAATCTCTTCAAACAGTCGAGATGAAACTTAATAGATACAAAATCTAAAAATAAGCTGCTCTCTCTCGGCCCCATAATATTAGGACATAGGATCATATTTTACATAACATAATAGAATGAATCCCGACAATAACATTATCCAGGTTCGTTATATTATGTTGTGTCAAATCCAATTATAGATTATAACAGGGATGAGTAATATCTTAAAACTAGAAAAGATTAAGAGTCCACCTGGCCAGGGTAGTGGCAGCTGTGTCCATGGCTTTGCCTTTTTTCACCAAAGAGGTAAAAAGGAGGTGGGCAGCCTGAAACTTTGATGCTGGCAGAGTGGCAGCCTAAACATACCGGCATCATGCTACCCCCAGCCTGAGACTCTGTGGAGCTTGTGATGAAGCAACAGTCAATCGGGGTATAAGTAAAACCCTGCAGCCTGTGCAATGCACACTGACAAGTGCTCCCCGACTTTTTTCTTCTTCTTGGGAGTTTTTTAAGGCATATGGTCGGTACTTGAGGGCATCTTCAGTTCTTCACCCCAGGCTACTACTGTGTGTAATGTACTACTGCTAGCTGGTTTCTGCAGCAGCTTGTGAGCACCTGACTGTTTGTTTACATGCATCAAGCATAGAACAGCTTGCCTAGCTGTAACCTGTAAGCTGCATCTGATTCTGACAGTGCAAGACATGCCCTGTACAAGGACAAGCAGGAGCCAGGAAGCAAGCAGTTTTTTTTTAAGTAGGAGATGAGCGGAGAAGTTTCTCTGGTTGGGATGAGATGAATCTGAGCTGTTTCTCTTGCATGATCTAGATCCAAAGCTAAGTTTGAATCGAGGTTTTGCAGCTGCAGATCCCAAGAGTACTCGGCACTGCTCTCCCCACAGCCACTGGAGTCCATTGCAAGCCAGCAGCAGCAGCAGCAGGTGGCCATCTCGTCCCATTTCCATCCATGCTCTTTGATGCTGCTGCGTTGTGGCAGCCAGCGCAGTCTGACAGAGCGGATGAACAGTGACAGGGCCAAGCCGGCGTAGGCCCCTCGTCCCTCATCCTCCTCGCCGCGGGCCGGCGCCTTTATGACGACGAGGCTCATCGGCGCTACAGTGCTGGTCCTCGGCCCTCCGGCCGCCCGCCCGGCCTTGGCCGGTGATGACAGCTTGGCCGGACACCGTACATGACGCCGCCCTGTGCACAGATACGTCCATGTGCTTGCTGAGAGGCTGGCATTGCAACAGCTGCTGCTGCTAGGTGACTGATGATACATGCATGTTGCTGGACATGGCAGGGCTGCTGCCAATTGATCAGCCTATCCGCTTCTCCATCTGCTGCTGCTGTTGATGCTGCCGTGTTTACACCAACCGTGGCACACCGTTTGTTCCCCCTGCAAGACACTCTTAATAGCTTCCTTTAATGGCTTCTGCTCTGCATCACAAGAGGACCACACACACCTCAAGAACATGCACCATGTATGACATGTGTGGTCTCTGGATCGTATTATCATATACAGAGTATAAAAACCGAAACTTTTTTCATCCCACTCTTCTTCATGTATCAAAGAACAGATGGAACATGGCCATGTGTACAGTTGGGGTCTTTCATTTCATACACCAAACAGGGCAGAAGCCCCCATCCAAGGAAGAAACCATCAAACCCAAAAGACAGAAAAATTGGGAGACACAGGTCATGGTCAAGGCATCTCTAAGCTGCTGCCCTAATCTATGTGAGCTGCTGCAGATGGGGATCTTGTGCAGGATATGTGTTAGTACAGTGCGAGGTGGTTCTCTGTGACGGCAACTTTGCTGCTATGATCTCTCTACTGCTGTTTGGAGAGAAGAGTGAGCAAGCAACAACATCCTGACACTGACACTGACGGTTAGTGGGTTCATCTTTTCACAGGTGCGGCGAGATGAGGTGATCGGCGGCCGGCTGTGGTGATCTGGGCCGGAAGATGATGGGCGCGCCGTACTGCGGGTGGAGGAGCATGAGCACGGTGGGTGCGTGGACGTAGCTGGGCGACAGGCGGAAGTCGAAGCGCTGGAGGATGATGGCGACGGTGAGCTTGGCTTCCAGGATGGCGAGGTTCTGACCGATGCACATCCGGGCGCCGAGGCCGAACGGAATGAACGCCGTGGGGTGCTTGGCCGCGCGGGCCACGCCGTCGGCGAACCTGGACGGGTTGAACTGGGCCGCGTCCGGGCCCCACAGGCGCGTGTCGTGGTGCACGGCCATGATCGGGATGAGCAGTTCCGTGTCGCGCGGGATCAGGTACCCGCCGAGCTCCACATCGGCCTTGGCGCGCCGCACCGTCGCCACGGCCGGCGGGTACAGCCGCAGCGTCTCGTTGAGGATCATCCCGAGCTGCCAGACAGCAGTAGCACGCGTCAGATCGCCGGAGACGGCGAATTTGTATGTCAATGGGGCGGGTGGTGGTGGTGGCTTACTGTTTTGAGCTTGGCGAGCTGCTCCCGGGAGGGGACGCCGTGCGCGCCGCAGACGTCGAGGACCTCCTGCCGCGCGCGCTCCTGCCACTCCGGGTGCATGGCGAGCACTACGGTGACCCATGTCAGGAGGTTCGACGTCGTCTGCTTGCCGGCGAAGAAGAAGGTCTTGCACTCCTCCACGATGTCGTTCACGGTGATGGGGCTCACCGGCTGCGCCTTCCTGCCGCCTTTGCTGCTGGCGTTGATCATGAGGCCCAGGAGGTCCTTGGCGCAGCCCTCGAGCTTGTCGTCGTCACCCGCCTCCTGCCGCCGGCCGATCAGCGTCACCAGGTTCTTCCTGATCTCCTTGTCCAGCTTCCACGAGCTCGTGTTCTTCTTGGTCGGCAAGAATCTGCACAGACACGGAATCGATTCGCTTCCATTAATTAGCACACTGCACAGTTAACCAACCAGTGGCAACCTCAGTAATCATCTGCGCAATCATGCACAGGTAATCATCAATAATGGCCAATTGGCCTGCTAGCTACCTGTATCCGGGGATGAAGACCTTGCGGAATGCTTCGGAGGCAAAGGCCATGAGCTGCGTCTGGAGCTTGAAGACGACCTTTCCGTCCTCGTAGCTCCGGCCGAAAGCGGTGCGCGTGATGGCGTCCTCGGTGACAACCTGGAACCAGTCGGACACGTCGATCTCGACCTCGCCGGCGGCGGCCATGGCCATGGCGCGCCACTTGTCCGCCACGTCGACGACCGTCCTCCCGACGCAGGGCAGCAGCAGGCGGAGGTTCTCCATGTGGAACGCCGGCGTGAGCACCTTCCGGTGGTGCGCCCACTTCTCGCCGCGGAGGCTGACGAGCCCCTCCCCCTCCAGCTGCCGCACCATGGGGTGCGACTCGTAGCGGTCGAACCGGTCGGCGCGCGCCAGGAGCACCTCACGGATGAGCTCCGGGTCGCCGACTGCCAGCCGCGGCGTCGGCCCGAACCATATCAGGAACGTGCAACCTGTAGCAGCAGGACAGAGTCCCAGTGATCAGCTCGCATGCAAACAACGCGCCCAATCATTGGCACCTAGCTCTCCCTGGACGGACGACCCGCCATGTCACACCACATCACCACTCCACTCTACTCCACCGCATCCATCCAACCATCCACTGATCCACCCCCACCAACCGCTGGAGAAGACGACACAGGTAACCCCTACACACTAAATCTATATGTATATGTCTACATATACATACACACCTAGCTACCTACGTGGCTACGTATACGTATACTTATACGTCCAAGAAGAAGAAATCCAAAATCCGAATTTCTGCTGCAGCAGTAGCATGAGGAGGAAGGGGAGAGTGGGCATGGCACTACGGGAGGGCGAGCAGGAGTAAATGGCGGCAATGGCGACGGGGGTGATGCATAATTGCAGCAGGTCGGGGGTGGAGGGGAGCAGAAAGGGAGGCGTGTCCGGGTAGGGAATAGACCCTGGCCACCTAACCGGGCTGCACCCAGGGGACAGCGAAAACGAGAGACAACTACGGCAAACCACTCCGACAAGCCCAGCCGCTCGACATGCCACTTAATGCGTGTCACCTAAAGGCGTCATCATGCATATCCCCCGGCCGGGCCGGGCCTCTGCAACACGCCGCCGCCGCCGCCGCCGCCGCCGCCGCCGCCCGCCGTACACCGCCGCCGGTACACACCTTCTTCTTGCTGCTGCGGCTGCGGTTGTTTTTGCCGTTTTGAGGTGGAGTGAAGAAGCAGAGCATGGATCGAGGCGAGGATGGAGGAGAAAGGAAAGGAGATGGATCATGGATGGTTGGTCACTTTACCGTAGATTTTCTTCCAGTGGTGGTAGAAGGCGAGGACGCGGGGGAGGACGTTGTGGGAGCGGTAGGGCGGCGGCATTGGCTTGGCGGAGGCGGCGACCATGAGTGCCACCATCTCGCGCACGCACCCGACGAGGAACCGGTACCTGGGCCCCCTGATCCCCTGCCGCGCGAAGTACTCCTCCACCCGCCGCGGCCTCCACCACAGCACCTCCAACACCTTCACCGCCACCCACGCCGCCACCGCCGCCGCCATCGCCGCCCACCCCCACCACCCCATCACCTCCTCCACCTCCTCAAACAGAGCAAACAAGCCTCTCCCTGTCCTTGGGTCACCAACGCGAGAGAAAGACTGCACCTGAGAAGTGAGGTGGCCAGCCGGAGACGTGGTGCGGTGGCCGGAGGAGTGAGGAGGAGAGGAGATCAAAGCGAAGGGGCGATTTATATAGGAAGGCGGCAAGCAGCAGCCACTATAAGATTACTACTAATATTAATCACAGCTTCCACCCACTAATCACTCTACTAATCACCCTTCCGTCGAGGGCAAAATGGTAAATATCGGGACCAACAAAAGGCGGAGAGCGCGCGCGCCGTGGGCCCGCCGTCGCGGGGTTTAATGGCGGGTCAACCCAAATTTCCAAGCTTTTTTTTTGCTCCTCGTCCGCTGCTTTTTTACCCGTTTGGCGCCATCTCCCCCGTCTCACTGCCGTGTGGGCCCCGCGGCGGCATGCAACAGTGTCCTGCACCCAACGCGCCGGGTTCCTGGGGTTGTACGGTCGCCGGAGGGAGCCCTTTTGTGCTAGTTGCTACCTCCTCTTTCACAAACAATTTCGTTTTATCTAATTTTAGACACACTAAATCACTAATGTCATGTAGAAATGATTAGGATATTTTTTACTCGTAATTATGTTAGATATAATTTTTATGTAAACTGATTAAGTGATACTAGGGTCCATTTAAACAACTTATTAACAGTCTGTGATTAAAGTAGAAATGAATTAATCATAATAATTAAAATAACTACTCTCTTCGTCCTATAATATTTTAATATATGATCAGATGAAATATTTTATAATGTAAATCTAGTCAATGTCACTGTCAAGATTTACGTATTATAAAATGTCTTATACAATATTATAGGACAAGAGACTAATAATTAGAATTAAACATCTTCTTGCTTATCAAATAATCAGGATTAATAATCCTAATTAAAAAACTGTAATCCAAACTTATTTGTTATACATGTATTAACTAAAGAAGACAAACTAAAAAATTAAATCTCTGTACTTTTTTAATATAAAATAAAGTTTTTTTTATAGCACAGTAGTCAGTAGTAGTACTTTTTTTTTCTTTTTTGCTCGGTGTGGTACCAAACTACCAATGCAATGCATGCATGATTCATCTCATCACCTCATCTCGTCAGATTGATGAGTTCTCTTTTCTCCATCTGAAAATTAAAGACGGCCATCTCTTCTCGTGTCGATGTGTCGCGTGGCCGGCCGATGAAGTGACGCCGCCGACGTCGTCGTCGACGACGACGACGACGAGGAGGAGATTGATTTGATGAGATCGCTTGGGGGTTATGTGCAGTGCATTTCGCTGTGCCAGTTTCTGGTTCGCCCTTTTGGGCACGAATAGATGGATGGAATAGCCGAGTGGTCTGTGGGTGGGACCCTCGCAAGTCGCAACCTCACCGAACAAAAGACAAGAGGAACTCAAAAACGAAATAAAATTCTTGCATAATATTATATTTTTTAAAAAAAATTGAAACTGTTATGTCGTTTGCTTCTCAGTAACATATCGATTATATATTTTAAATTGTAAAAAATTATAATATCGTATATTGAAAAATTACAAAGTGTTGGGGCTGAGTAAGGTTTTGGTTTCTCGTATAGTATTACAATTTGTTTTTAAAATGAAATTGTTTATGTTCTTCTCTTTATCAACAACATACTGATGATATATTTTTAAATTATAAAAATTATAATAACACCTATTGAGAAATTATCAAAGTGTTGGTGCTGAGTAGGGTTTCGATTCTCGTATAATATTACATTTAAAAAAATGAAACTGTTATGATCTTTGCTTATCAATAACATATCAATTATATATTTATAAATTGTAATAATTATAATAATGCCTATTAAAAAATTATCAAGTGTTGGTGCCGAGTAGGGTTTTGGTTTCTTTAATTGTTATTAGGGGCAGTAATAATGATAACAGTGTAGTAGCATCATAGAAGAGTAGAGTGTTGGGGGAAAAGGATGAAATAGTGGAAAAGGTGTAGCCATTATATATGTAACCCAGGTTTGTAGGTTCAATTTGATAATGATAGGTGGAATTGGTGTATGCCAAATTAACATGTTCTTTTCCCTAGCTCCCTTTGATTAACCAATGAGAGCTTCACACATTAGGTGATGATAAAACCAGAGAACATTATAGGACATCTGTAATCTATGTGCATGTGTGACATTCGGCGAACCTCTGTTTTCTGTAGTGCTTAATAGAGGCATGTTTAGTATAAAAAATAGTTCAAATTTTTATTTTTAGCCCTAAACAAAAACTAGATTAGTGAACTAAATACCATCAATCTATTCACAGATCTAGATCTAGGATTTCTTAGAGTTAAGTTAGACCAAATCTAAAATTTTTTACATCTAGAGCTATGTAAAATGCGACCTAAATTGTTACAGTAAACTCATTGCATCAAAAAATATCTTATTCTCATTATTAAATTCGGTATAAAAATGCTAAGAAAAGGGTGACACTTTTCTGATTTGGAAGTCCCTCCATGCATGAACTAGATTTTGAAGTCTGATACTTTGGAGCAGAAAATGTTACCAGTAGATTCTTTGTTTCTATTATATTTTTAGGAAAATCAAAATTTGTAACTTTATATTCCATTCCTCCATATTTTTAGGAAAATCGATATTTATAACTTTTGACTAATAATTAAGGCAAAACATGTAGATTACTGTTATGCATATCATGTAATTAGCAGGGCCGGTCCTGGGGTGGGGCCACCGGTGCCACCGCCCCATGCCCTATTTTTAGTGGGCCCCTGTATATATAGGGTATATGTCTATGTATATATATGATTTAAAATATGAAATACCAAACGTCAAATGTGGAGGCAATCAATTCTGAAAATCGAATCACCATAAAAATTGACTTGTCTTCCTTCCCAGCCTCCCAGGTCGTCGTCCGTCGTCCTCCACTTGTGGCAGTATAGCCTGTCTGATCCTGCCATTCCTATAATCTCGTGTCAGCGTGGCTGAGGCCTGAGTGGCTTTACGCGGCACGCCGCACGCTCGACTTGTTTGTTGTCGTCTACCGCCGATCGTTGTAGGGGCAGTAGGGCCATGTTGCGTCGTCGCCTACCTATGATCCTGTCTTGAAGCTTCCTGTCGATTCTAAGAGCATCTCTGGTAAAAAAATATAGATTATTTGTGATTACTGCTTTTTTGATTGCAAAAAAATGAGTATATTGTTTGTGATTACTGTATTTTTGATTTTGCGATTCTGTCGATTGAATTAAGAACTAAGTAGATTAGATATTTAGATTTTAGAATTCAGTTTAAATTCTGTTGTAGACTTGTAGTATGATTTAGTTTAAAAGTTGTAGTGCTTATTTTTTATATTTTAACATAATCACGTCATCAAGAAAATATGCTTAAGGTAGTGAAAAAATAAAAAGAGAAAACAAGTAGATGAATTGATACAATCACAAAGAGCATCTATTGATAATTTTTAAAAAAGCAATGCAAATACTTCAAAAGATCCAAATGTGTTGCGATAGTTTTGTGGAAGAATATTTTTGAGGTAATTTAATATGCACACATTATTCTATAGCAATACTATTTTGAAATATATTTTAATTGTGTATCTAAAAAGGGCCCCTAAATCTTAGGTTGCCCCGAGCCTCCTAAATCTCAAGACCGGCCCTGGTAATTAGATTGATATTTGAAAGTAGTTTTATATGTTGTTATCTTAATAGTTGTTTGTGATATATAGTGAAGGTAACTAATAATATAATCAACATTTAACACTGAAGACTGTGTAAAAAACTTATAATCTCGTAGTATTTTGGAACGGAGCTAGCATCTGTTTTAGGGTCCTTTGTAAAAGACAAATGAATTTTACATGATTTTACGCGATCCAAGCTACAATTCCTCTAAAAAAACCATTTAAAAACAGTATGTTTCCAAGGAAGCCCTGGAGCTTTTACTGCTTAAAAATGCTGCAACTACAGTTTTCTGGTGGTAATGTAACACCCATGGTTGGGATCAACCATGTATGGCTAGCTAGCTAGCAAGCAGTAGGAAGATGTTTGGTGCTCAGCTGGTTTGCAACAATTGTTGTGTCCCCAGTGATGGTACAAATCTGCAGCTCCCATTTACCATTGATTACCTAGCTAGCATGCATGATTGAAGGAGAAAAAGAAGCTAAGAGAGGTGTGTGTGCATGTACACATGTTGCCTAAAACTTTATAGAGTCTCCAATCCAACAGAGATGGTGCTAGGTCCAGTGACATGACTTTGCACAATAATTCACAACTGGCATTGCTGGTTTGCACATCACCACCAGCTGCATGAGCCTCCCCACTGCATGCATGCTCACCTGATGTGTTGTTCACCCCTGCCTCTGCCTGCCTGCCTGCCTGCTTGGTCCATTTCTGCTCTGCTACTATAACTGGAGCTGCAAATCATTGGCAACACTGCCACTATAGCCATGTCATGCACATGTTAATATGCATGCACATAGATAATATAAACATCGATCACACTGATCGGCCAGGGATTCATTCTTTTGTTTGCTTTTGCACCAGGCCGATGCATGCCTGGATGTCATCAATGATCAGATGGATGAGCAAGATCCAGGCATGATGGATCAGTGTTTGCATGAAACCCTGTGCCGCGAGAAGGTGCCAAACTTTCCTTCCCGGCGCTGTGCGATCCATGGGAGAGGACGACGTTGGTAGCTAGCTAGGGCACTGGACGCCAGACCATGCTAGCTGCTGCTGCTGCTGTTGCTCTAGCTAGCTGGGACGAAATGACTTGTCATGCAATTGGAGGAGCAGGCTCAGGTCCAGGTTATATCTACCCGTGTCTCTGCTGCTGCTTGCATTTGCTGACCTATCACGCACCACGCAACAGCGAGCATTACAAGCTTTACAGCAACAGCTAGCTAGCCAGTTCGAGTAAAACGTGAATCCATCACACAAGCTGTTTTACCCTGCCGCTCGATCTGCATCTGCATCTGTATCATATCATATAGGGCCAAATTTTTTCATGCCATTATAATTTTCACAGTTTTAAAATATGCCATCGGTGTGTCACTGACAGATGAGACCTACCACAGTCACTGACAGTGGCATTTTTCAAAATTCAGAAAATTGTAATGGCATTTTTTCAATTTTCCCTATCATATATGCTCTCTCTCTCTCTGTCGAGATGGTGATATCATGCACGCACTGTGTGCTTTGCTGCCTGGGATGTGTGTACATGTACGAGTCACAGTGTGTGTTGCACAATGGACGATACGTCGCGATTCATGTTGGGGTGTGCAGTGAGTGAGCACACTGTAACTAGTGGATCAACTATGATCAATCGAGGTCACATCCATCGTACGTACGTCTCCTACTGGGAACGCCTTTTCCTTCCTTCGCTCCGAAACGAATTTTTGTCTTTCGCTTTCTTTTCTCCCTGATATAAGCTTAGAAAGTCTTTTTTTGAATGGACATTTTATACCAAGAGCTATACAATTTTTAGTGTTAATTTTGGTACCACATTTTGGTACCTTGATACTAAAATTAACACGCAAAATTAGGTTACCTTCTCAAGAACCGTAGAATCACTACTTTTTTAAGATTAGCTTAGAGTGTGATTAATTCTAGAGTGATATGTAATGATATAAATGTTTTATCCTAAGTTTGGGGATGCAATAGTTCTTTTTCTCAAACAAGATATATAATTATTTGGTTTGAAAGACAAAACTATTTTATTTTTTGTTTAGCTACAGAATCCATCTAAGATCTACTATATTAGATCTAGATTTTTTTCAGATCTAGTGAGGTGACTATAAACCCAAAACACTAAATCATAAACCTTAGAGAGTGTAGCATGAGCACGAGATCGTGTAGGGTTGGTTGGCGGGGGCGATGCCATCGAGAGCTCGCTCCGTCGAGTCCACCAAGCCACTGAGCACGAGCACAGTATGATAGCTTTGTCCAACCATTTTGTGGTTGAGTGGTTTCGAATCTAAATGAAATATTCTTCTCTTATTAGGATGTCTTGGTAGTAATTAATGTGTATTCCCAGCAACAATGTATGTACGTACATACACCGATACACAGTACTCATAATAATGCCGTTTCAAAGAGAATCCAGGCCATAATCACGACTATGTTCTTGCACAGTGCGTCCAAGAAACCAGACACCAATAATTGTTGAATTGAAAGGAGGTATAGTATAGAACAAATAGGAAGTAGCAAGAATAAAGCAAGAGCTATCTAGCTAGCCATTGATAATCGATGCAAGGATGAAAAAAACAGGAGAGAAAAAAAGAAGATTTGCAAGGCCCATGCATTGCGTGGATGCATCGGCCACCACCAGCACCTCATCACCAATTCGCAAGTGCAGATCAGAGTTGGATGGATGCAACGCGACACGGGAGGGAAAGGGAAGAGCACGAGATGGAATTGAAGCAGGAGGAAGAGAGCTAGCTAGCTGGAGCCTGGAGCTGGGAGATAGAGAAGAAGCTTCCCATGTAGGATCTGATCTGATCTGATCTGATCTGACGGATGGGATTGGACGGGATGACAGGATTTGACGGCTGGGGATGGGCCATGCCATGCATACGTATGTATATTCCTGACACCTGCACCGCGCGCTCGCTCCTAGCTGCATGCCCTCTCGACTTTGCTCACCTCAGCGCGCGCTCTTTTTATTGGATTCTCGTGCATGGTTACTCTTTCTATCGTGCATCTTAAAATCTAATAAGTTTTAGAATTTAAATGTTATCTTGAATATAATAAATTTTATAATTTAAATTTTATCTTCAATATAGTAATTTAGTATAGTTTTTAAGTCTAAAGTATTCATACTCGCTTGATTTGATCATTTGTTACTTCGCTCAACTATTTTGAGCCACATATTTTTTCTTACCTATTCCTTTAATTAATACATATGTACAAACCTAAAATTTTCCATATTTTAAATAGATTGAATACTTTTAAATATATTGTCGTTGCGTACGAATAACAATGTTCTACGGTGGTGTCCGTAGAGCGGTTTTTGGTTATGCTATAAGGGGAGTATTGTGCGGTGATTTGATGGCTATTTAGAAATAGGAGACAAATGAGAGTTTTAAACAGGTTCGGATCTCTTGAAGGATAATAGTCATACTCCTGTGTGTATGTATGAGCCTTAAGGTGTGGAATGACCTTAAGTGTATGGAGACGTGTCCCAATGTGAGTCTGAAGATGTTAGACCTTGTACATCTCATAAAATTGTGGCTGTTCCAGGCTCCCTTCGATCCTTTTATAAGGGAAGGATCGGGGGTTACAAATAATAATTAATGTGGGGGGTTGTGTTTAACGATTAGTTTACAAGCAATGGTACAACAGTTAACACGTTGATAATAACAGTTCATGGAGATTGATGACAGTCCGGTGCTTAAAGGTTGTCGCCTAATAAATGCTAGTCAGGAGGGCCTTCTTTCTGAGTGCTAGACTTAGGAATCTCTGATCCTTCACTTGGTGACCGTTCGGAGGACGCCGACCATTGGCTGGTCAGCGCAAATTCATTAGGAAAGT
The DNA here is from genome assembly GCA_019279435.1 of Zizania palustris. Lineage (NCBI taxonomy): Eukaryota > Viridiplantae > Streptophyta > Magnoliopsida > Poales > Poaceae > Zizania > Zizania palustris. The sequence continues at coordinate 78,119,185 of JAAALK010000288.1, read as the reverse complement.
ACCCTGGGATCATATTCCCGATATATTTTAGTTTTTAGGGATGACTACGACTCTATTTGTTTAGCTTGGGATTGTAGTAATCCATCTTATAGAAAAAAGTTGGGTTGCACTAGTTTATTGGAATATTGTTATAATCTATACTTTGGCTTATAATAAACTGGCACAATAACCTGACATGTTTATTTGAACTTATGAAAATAAGCTGAATTACTATAATTCCAAGTTGAAACAAATAGACCCTACGTGTGGTTCAATGTTTTTTGAATGAGCGCGTCCAATGTACATAGAAACTATTCTCTTGTAAAGGCCACTTTATTCACGAACTAGGGCAACCACAATGTTGAGAAAAAAGTAACCTTAAGCATTTAATGCTCCTACAATAATGTGTCTTTACCATTGTGAAAGTGAACATAAGAGATATAAATAAAAAGTTAGCCTTAATATAAGCTTAAAGTACACCATAACAAAATAAACAATTAATATTTTCTACTCATGTGTAGTACATACCAATAAAATTTATTTTAGTGAGATCATCTTATCTTTTCAAGTGTATTTAACCATTGTAGGATTGACCATAGTTATTGCCAATTATAATGGGCCTCACTCTTATTTTCATTCAAGATTTAAGCATCATGTTGCTCTAATTAGTTATATAGCTTCAGTGGGATTGATGGTATTTCTTCTTAGTAAAAAATGGTGTGGCCGTCTCCCTCTCCATCTAAAAAAGGCCATAATATTCTACTTTATCTACTGAACAAACGCTTAAAAACCAAGGGCTTGTTTGGGAGAGGGGTGCTAAAGTTTAGCCCTCCGTTTTAGCTTTTGGGGAGCCAAACAGCTAGGCTAAAATTTAGGTGCTAAACTTTAGCCCTCTTCTTTTTCTTTAGCCCCTCCAAGGAGTACTAAAAGAGGCTAAATGGTGCTAAAAGTGGTCCTCCTGCATTAATTGTCATTTTTGCCCTCAAACATGTGGATGCTAAAAAGGGAAAGGTGAAAGGAGGGGCAAATGAGTCTTTTGTACACTCATTGCTAAAGTTAGTCCTTGTATCTAAACAACAAAAGAGACTAAAATTAGTCCTCTATTTTAGAGTCTAAACTTTAGCCCTTGGACTAAAGTTTAGCTCCCTCCTTCTAAACATGCCCTAAGATAAAACCTTCTTATTCTGCTTTGCTCTTTAATAATCTGAGCATTGGTGCAGTACACTTAGTTTTTCCTGGCATGTCTAATAATCTGAGCTAATAACTAAGGAGCCTAATCAGATTGAACTATCAATGCTATAACAAGTCACACTCTAGAGAGGGGTAGAAGAGACGGTTTATTAGGGTTGAAACCCACATCCACTAATTAAAAAGAGTAATTTTATAGAAGCTAGTGTCTCTGGAAGGACTGTAAAATCTCTTTTGAAAAATATATATTACCTCTCAATTTTTTCTTTTTCTTTATTCCATTTCTCTCTCTTCCTCTCCCTGTCTTCCTTCTCTCTCTGTTTGGCCGGTCCGGCTGGCTTCTCGATGGGGCAGGATGTGGCGACGATGGATGCGGTGGGTGGTGGGGCACGACGACGGGGGCATACGGGGCAGTGGCGATGGCGGGTGGCGGGGCGCGATAGTGGCAGTAGGGGTAGACGGGAAACAATGAGGGTGGCGGGGCGATGACGGCAGTGGGTGACGGGATGTGGTAGGCGGCAACGGGTGTAGATGGGCGACGAGCCATCGGGGCGTCGCAATGACGGGGCGGGGACAACAGCGACAAACGTGCAGTTGGGCACCACGCCGATGACGGCGGCGAGGTGGCGTGGTGATGGCGGCGATGGACGGCTGACCGACTGGGCGTCGTAGCGATGGGGATGACGGCGATGCGTCACAATGATGACAGGAAAGGCTGTGCGGTTGGGTGTCATGGCGACGGGGACGGCTAGGGCGACCAGCCAGCTGGGCATCGCGATGATGGGGATGGTGGCGGCAGACCAATGGCTAGGTGTCGTGATGATGACAACTGCTCACCGGTGGATGGCGATAATGGCTAGAGTGCTAACCCGGCTAGAAGAAGAGACGGAAGAGAGAGGACGTAAGTTTCACTACCATAGAAACGTACATTAGTGACGGGCATGTCCCCCATCACCCTTATTGCGTCAGTAAAGCCCTATCATTAATGACGAGTAAATACCTGTCACTAAAGGGTCTCTCCAGGCCCCTTCCACGTCCTGCATGCTCCCTTTTAGTGACGGGTAACATTTCGCACCGTCACTAATGTGACCTTTAGGGGCGGGTCACCAAGGTCACACATCACTAATGTTTATGGTTATATTAAAAAACAATTATTTTAGGCTGTATCCTGAATAGGTCATCTTTAGTGACGGTAGTACTTTACAAAACCCGTCACTATTGTGACTTAGGGACAGGTCGCCAATGTCACCCATCACTAATGGTTATGGCCATATTAAAAAAAATATTTATTTTTAGGCTACATCCTGAATCAAAGCTAGAATTAGCAGCCAATTTTTTAAATTGCAAACAACACATAATTCATCACAGAACACATAATTCATCACAGAATACCACCATCACAGATTGCATTGCACAAAAAAGCATAGATAAAAAATGTATTCCATATGTTCACACTTTCACCAAATGTTTGCAACCGTTATATGACAAATTGAATCGTTAATTATGGCCCTTATAATGGAAAGGACCATTCTTTGCGAATACCTGGTCCACGAGGAATATCGCTAGTTGTGAACGGATGTTCGACAAATTAGCCTCGGTAAGACCGCCTTCAGGTAGGTCGAATTCGTGTAAATTGAGTTTTTGACATCAGTCAATATTTGCATAAGTGAAAAGTAAATGAAACAGAAGAACAAAGGTCACGATAACCATCAAAGTGTATTACTGACGCATGTCTTTTACCCGTCACTAAAGTTGCGTCACTAAATACCGTTTTTGTGGTAGTGTTTATAAAACAAGATGTTTTAATTAGTTTAATTATATTTAATCAATGGCTGAGATTGAATTTACCTCTTGCCTCTAATAAAAGTAAATGGGGCACCCCTTTTAAGTTAGAAATGCATGATGTTAGATTAAGAAGGTACATATAAGGTAAATTGAAGACATTAAACAATGATTTCTTCTTTACACTAGCAAGATGTTAAGGCACCGTATCACTAAGTCCATGTAGCTTAGCATGTCTGTAAAAATGATTTTTTTGTAGTAGTGTTATTTTTGGTGTGTAACGTCAGGTTTATAAGTCTTGTAAGGCTTAAGTTCATGTGAAGTGTATAAGTCTAGTTCAGGCCTTGAATAGGACAATAATCTTTACATCTAGAATTGTGTACAAGTTTGAATACTTAGTATTCAGTTTCTTTGTTCTAACAACAAATGGGTGATTTACGGGTACAATTTGAACAGGGTAATACGCAATTACACTCTACTTATAACCAGCTATAATTACAATGAAATACATAAAGATACATAATAAATATTTTATATAATTTTGTAAAGTACATGTCTTGTTAGAAAGGACATGGCATCGGTTTTTAAACCCTTGCCTCCAATGTGGTTTTCGTGCTCAAGAGAAGTTCAGTGAAGTGCCGTTTTGAAGGCATCAATGCGAGGATGATTTCGACTCTTCTGGCCGAAGCCCAACACAACCACATAAATTGTCTTCAGTAACACAACTTTAGTGATGGGTAAAAGATGCACGTCAGTAATATACTTTTAGTAATGGTCTATTTCACACGTGTCAGTAATGCTACATTATTAGTAATGAGTCGCAATAGGACCATCACTAAAGAAGGGACACCCCCATAAGTGATGGGTCATGACCCGTCACTAAAGATCCCCCTATAGTGACGGGTCATATTTCCACCAGACAATAAAGAACGTCGGTAAGATGTACATTAGTTAATCAATCGTCACTGATGATTCCCTCTTATAAATAGGCGAAGACCCCGAAGTGAATCGTCACGCTTTCATTTCGCTTGGCCCTAACCTCTATACTCCTCACAGCTTCATTTCCTATGCCCTCCGCACCTCGGTTGCATCCTCATCCTCGTATGGTTCTCCTCCTCCTCCGATATGTTGAGATGTAGAAATGTGGATACGTGAGAAATTAGTAAAAATGTTGCAATGTGGATTATTTGTTGATGTGTATTAAATTTAGGTTCTTTTGTTTTCACAAGTTTATTCATACTTACTATTAAATTTCAATTTATGAAATCATTTATCCGAAATTTTCTTATTGAATTTGTGAATTAGGGATATGACAAGCATTCCAAAAAATCTACATGTACCAACCTATGTTCCTGATAATTGCTTAAAAAGATCAATCATCTAATCAATGACAGACGTCACCAAGTTTATAAATTGTACATTGCATATATTGTTTAATGTGTTAACAAACTGAAGCGACATAACCTTACTGTTGTAGTATTTATCAAAAAGATTTTATGATATCAATAATATTCGTGTTGGCGATACCCTCCAAATAATTATAAGAGATGAGTGCATCACTAAGGTTGAGGTTGTGAACTGTGGAGGCGACGGCAGGATATGCCTCCATAAAGGGTGGCCTAACACATGAGGACTATTTGGTAATAATAATGGAACAAACCCCATTGATAGTTATGGCTAAATTTTACACTAACTTTGGTGATGAGAAGACCTCAACGGCCATAAAAGTGAAGTACAACGACGATAGTGGTATATATAGAGAACTGATATTACTTACTACACATGCATATTTTGTTTATGTGCTTATCATGGTTTCATTATAATGTCAGAGAGGGACCTAGCAATGTTGAAGACAAGAAGGGGAAGCAGATAGCCAGGGAGGTCGACACCGACCAAATGGATCAATTGAATCACATATGTTATTTGGTAGTCCAACAGATGTAACTCTAGTAAGGAAAACTATACTAAAAGACATCTCGACATGTTTATACTCCGAGAGTCGGTTATATATCTGCACAATAAATAACGTGATCATCAACAAGATGTCGATGGTAAGTTATTTGCACATGTCGGTTAACCAAATCATCTATACAGATAGCCTTCTCTAACTAGCTTTGTTTAAATTTTATTTTATAGTAGCTTTCTTTTTAAATTTTATTTTATAGTATTTTTCAAGGTAGTATTGTGAAAAGTATATCACGCCTCACCTATACCACCATACAACCGAGATTCAAGTGGCAGCAACAGGGTCGTTTGAGGCAGTCCCAATTGTGGTGCATAAAGCGACAAATGAATGGTGCTATCTAACTACATGTTTTGGTCAATTTCTTTGTGATACCTCGTTAGAAGCTGGCACATTATGCGACTTACATTTCAACATCAATAATAGTGCAATTGAGGCTGTAATGTATATGCTATAAACCTGGTGCATGATATAATATTAGGTTATAAATCTTTTGTTATAAATTATCTGTGTTCTGTGAAAAATTGTGTATGAATATTGGATATATTGACTACCAAATCCTAGCTTTGATTCAGGATGCATCCTAAAAACTTTTTTTTTTCAAATGACCATAATATTAGTGACGGGTAACAATATTCACTCGTCACTAATGGATCCTTTAGTGATGGGTCAATATTGTTACCCGTCACTAAAGGCCCTCTTATAAGATGGCGGCGGTGGAAGTCTAGGGTTAGGGCCACATAATCACTAAAGGATCATACAATGACAAGTTTTATTTGTACCCATCACTAAAGAGGTGGTAACTACCACCTGTCACTGATGACTCCCACTTATAAATAGGAGGGGTATCGAAGTAAATCATTACGCTTTCATTTCGCGCAACCCTAACCATATAACTCCCACCGTTGTCGTCTCCTTCGTCGTGCTCTCGTCGCTCCGTTGCTCCTGGCCTCCGCACCATCGGTTGTGTCACACACACCATCGCTTGTGGCCCCCACACCATCGACCATGACACCCGCACCGTTGGCGTGCGTGGCCGCCCTACTTGCCGCCACCTTGGTTGCATCCTCCTCCTAATGTCGTCCTTCTCTCCTCCTCGTCCAAAATGTTATTTGTTTTGTCTAACTAACTAACTAACTTTGTTTTAATTTTGTTGTTATAGGGTAACCTGTCATACTGCTTTTAGCTAATTTCTTCGAGACAACGCACTCGAAGTTGGTATGAACATTCACGCGGGTGGTACTCCTGACGCTGCCATGTACATGGTGGTGCTCCTGAGGCTACCTAAGGTGCTTCTCCTTATGGTGCCCATGGTGCTTCTCTGTGGGTTGTTATGGTAGTGGTGTAAACCTGATGCTCCTCATACTGCCCATAGTGATAGGACACTATCCAAACTCTTGATATCGCTACAAGTTAGCTATTAGTTAGAAGTTAAGGAATGCTCTTATATATGGATTTTTGTTTTAGCCATCTTTTTCGAGATAATGAGTTAGAAGTTAATATATGTGATATTAATTGGTTATGAATCTTCTCTGATGAATTATCTGTGATGTGCTTTGGATGTTGCATATGTTGGCTGCCAAAATCCTAGCTATGATTTAGATGCATCCTAAAAAATCATTATTTTTTGAAATGACCATAATATTAGAGACGGATATCAATCGTCATCCGTCACTAAAAACCCATTAGTGACGGGTGACAAACATCAACCGTCACTAAATAGTCATAACATGTGAGAGGATTAGAGTAATGTTGCCCTTTAGGGATGGGTGTTTATAGAGCTGGGAGATGGGTCGTGCTGGGCCGGCCCGGCCCGGGCCCTTCGGGCCAGGACCTAAAATAGGTCGGGCCATTTCGGCCCAATAAATTGAAGGGCCAGGTTGGGCCGGCCCGAAGTAGTGTTAGCCAAGCCCAGGCACGACCCAAAGCACGTCGGGCCTGGATGGGCCGGGCCGGCCCAAAAACGGCCCTAACTTTGTAACATTGTTAGATGGTCTCTTACGAGGGTTATGAAAATATTTATTTAATTTATCTTTGAATAATGAAAATTCTAGTTCACATAAAATAATAGAACAACCAAAAATAGGGGAAAATGAATTTCATTAATAATTTACACATGATACTAGTTCATTAATACTACTTTCTTTGCTCTTGAGCATATATATTTATATTTTGATTTGTCCTATATATGAATGACTCAAATTTTGATTTGTCTTACATATGATATAGAGCAAGATATATTCAAATAGTAATTTGCAGAATTTTTTAATTTTTAATAACATGTCTCCTCCTTGTGCATATGAATTATTTACCCATGGGCTTTTTTGGGCCGGGCCGGCCTAGGCACGACCCACTCACTACGGGACTGTGGGGCTTTGCCGAGTGTCTAGGGCACTCGGCGAAGCCCACAATGCACTCGGCAAAGGCTTCGCCGAGTGCCACACTCGGCGAACCCCTCTCGGCGATAGATGCGTCGGCGACGTGAGGGTTCGCCGAGTGCAATTTATCGGGCACTCGGCGAAGTCTTTGCCGAGTGCATTGTGGGCTTCGCCGAGTGCCACGTATAGCACTCGGCGAAGTCCACGTTGACGGCCGGGGTGGCCGTTAACGGGGCTTCGCCGAGTGCCCCACGTGGCACTCGGCGAAGGGGGTTTGCCGAGTGCCACGGGGGGCACTCGGCGAAGCCGGCTCGGGGGGGGGCACGTGGCGCGAGGGGGCTTCGCCGAGTGCCCCACGTGGCACTCGGCGAAGGGGGTGTGCCGAGTGCCACGTGGGGCACTCAGCGAAGGGGCTCGGGGGAGGGGGGGGGTGGCTTTGCCGAGTGTAACACTCGGCAAAAATTTTTAAATTTTTTTTTCATTTATTTCTTGCATATTTCATCCAAAAAACACATTCAATCACAAAATGCATCACAAATTCACATTTATCCACAAAATTTGCCCCAAAATTCACACTGAATCACAGATATTCACAGAAATCACATACACATCACAAAAATCACATTTACATCACAAATTTCACGATCACATCACAATTTCACGTTCACGTCACAAATACAAGTTCAAATTGATACACAAGTTCAAGTTCGCGTTAACGGTGACAAGTTTAAGTTAATTAACAAATTCATCACGACAACTCACACCACGCCTCACAAATTATCATTACCGCTATGACCAGTGTGTGGAGATGGCTGCGTGTTTGATCCTGCTGCCGATGGATGAAACTGAAAAAAAAAATAGTTAGAACACTTGTATATAACAAAACCGACAATAACAATATTAGAAACTCACATTGCCGCTCTGTGGAGTCCGTGGAGATTGTTGAGGTTGAGGAGGAAGTCCAGGCAGACCCATATGACCTGAGAAAGATCCACCCATCTGCGCAAACCACTGCTGCATCTGGGTCTGCATCTCGGCTTGCATCTGAGCTTGCATCTGAGCCTGCAGCCGAGCCTCCATCTGGGTCTGCCACTCGGTCCTTTGTGATCTTTCTTCATTTAGTTGGGCCTACAAAACATTATTTCAGAGTTAATGTTCTCAAACAAACAATGTGAAGTGTTCGATGATTAATGAAAATGAACTAACCTGTAGATCAGCAATCAGACCCATAGATGTGTCTCGGCGAGGACGTATACCCGGACCGGAAGTCGAGCTCCGAGCTCTCACCTCAGATAGAGAGGGGGTACTACGGGTATCAATGGCGTCGTCGCCCATCAAATATCGCCCATGTCTCTTTCCTCCTCCAGCCCTCATGACCACCTCGCCATCGATGTCATGTGCGATTGGGTCATAATCGGCGCCATGCACTTCCCTTGCCATCTCTGAATAGTCTTGGAGGCGTTGATATGCATTCCGATTAGTGTACGACTCAGCGGGGTCATTTGGATTATAGGTATTGCCTTCAACCGCCCTCCCTTTGTGAGCCAGAGCATATGCCATGACTTGGGAGCATTCCTGACCCGCATTGGCCGTTGACTGAAACAAGAAGATAGTTAGAGTTATATTGTGCAATTAAGCGAAAAAAAGAAACATGTAACTACATACCCATCTCGCCCTGAACTGGTCGAGGTTCAGCGAGCCTTGATGGTGTGCTGCCCCCGGCATGAGTAGGCGTCGCTGGCGGCATGCCTCGTGACTGCTCTGCCACTCGGCAGAACACCACCTATCAACAATTGGCCCCAACACTCAAGATGAGCGGCACACCACTGTGGAGGGACCTATTTGATGCAAGTGAATTTGTTAATGACATAATATTAAGTATTAGAAGATACACGAGAATACACTTACCATCATGTATTCCTCTCGTGTCAGAAAGGTGGTCCGGGCATCCTTTTTGTTCTTTCTCTCTCGACGGTGCTGAGCGCAGAAGTCAATAACAGCTTGAATGCGCGCCTCATAATGCATGTCGGTGACAAGCTTCTTGGCGGCTCTGTTAATAACTGCGGCAGCCTGATCCGCATACCCCTCATCACATCTATAAAAATCCTGCATATGGATGTAAAGAGAATGTTATATGTTTTCACATGTTAATAGTATTGACACATATATTAAGAAAATAAACTTACCCAGAGCTCAGCCCTGACTCGATCGGCTAGGTGGGCAAATTGTCTCCCTTCTCGGTCAGGGGCGTCCGGCGCACTTTCATAGTGCCTCCATGAGTACGCCGGCTCCGTCCTCCCATCCAAAGATATCAAACCAGGGAACTTTTCCTTGATAAGAAGCCCGAGGATACCGTTTACATGGCGTGAGCACTCACGACCTCCTCGTTCAACCATAATCCAGTTCCTATCCCGATATCATTAAAAAGTATTAGTATATATTAAAAATTAAACTAACGAAAAGAATATATTATATACTTTCTACAACAACTTACCTATTCCATCTGGTCGAATGAGCGGACGATCAGCTACTGCCACTGGTCGCCTCGGGAGTGACGAAGGACCACGCAACCACACTGCAGCCGCTTCTGTAGTCTGCTCCTCTCCCTCTGCCCCAACCTCCCCACCCTCTGCCCCCACCTCCTCCTCCTCCTCCACCCTAGCCTGCTCCTCCTCCTCCTCATCCGGCACGTAATCATCGTCGACGCTTATTCTCGCACCGACTACATGGACACCAGGTCTTGTCACGTACATTCCGTCTACCAAACGCCGTCTCTAAGAATACTTCAGTGTTCTTGATCCAATCCATGGTCACCTCGGCCTGACTAGGGCGACCCGTGTACATCCACTCACGTTGATCCATCTTGAACTTAACTAGGAAACAACACCCGTGTTTAGGGGTTAGATAGGTAAGATAGGTCCTAATCCCACCAGAAAATGCGTAGATTGAGCTCGTTTTCACACTCCGTTCCGATCCAACCCAAAATTTCGGCAGCACCTCCCCGCTGCTCTCCAAACGCACGTCTGGGCAACATGCCAAGAGGATGTGCGTTCGGAGAACAACGAGGAGGTGCTGCCGAAACCATGAGTCGAATCGGAACGGGGCATGAAAACGAGCTCAATCTACGCATCTTCCGGCTGTCCAAACGTGGACAATTCGAAACAGTTACGGCCACAAATATGCAAAGACATGCATATTCCAAACCGTAACTCTTCCGAACGGGAGACGCCTAGGTTACGCGACAATAACAAGAAAATTAAAATAGGACGACATAATGGTCGTCACCCACATACACATATCACGACGCGATGGCCGACATCCACATACACACATGTATATATATATCACGGCACGATGGCCGGCATCCACATACAAAAGATATTAATCAACATAATCATTAAACATAAAAACTATTACAACGATTATATTAAAATTTCTAAAACATGTATATTACAACAACATGGTATATTCATGGCATTAAACATGTGATTACATATGTGATTAAACATTACATTAAATATATCATTAATTTCAACTAACATGTATAAACTAACATGTATATATATAGGCACACACACACATATATATATGAAATTTCAACAAATGAATAAACTAACATTTGACATACTATAGCATCACCACAAATTTAAACTAATTTCAAACAAAAATTTAAACCCTAAATTTTAAGTGTCAAAAATACCGAAGGAAGTAGGGGTGTTGGGGGCGGAGGAGACGGCGGGACCGGCGGCCGGGAGTGAGGGGGCCGCGGCCGGAGGAGGAGGAGCCGGTGGTGCCGGGGGGCGCCGGGGGGGAGGACGAGGCCGGGGGAGGAGGCTAGGCGGCGCCGGCCGGCGGGGGGGGGGAGGGGGGGCGGCTTGCCGGCGACGGGGGCTGGGGGGGGGGGCGGCCGGCTGCGGGGGCGCCGGCCTGGCCGGCGGCGGGGCGCGGGGGAGCGGCGGCCGGCGGGGGGGGGCGCGCGCAGCGGCGGCCGGCGGCAGGGGAGCACGCGCGCGGGGGAGCACGCGCGCGGGCTGCCGGCGGCGGGGGGAGCACCGCGCGCGGGGGGAGCAGGAGCGCGCGGGCTGCCGGCGGCGGGGGAGCGGCGGCGGGGGCGGGGGGCAGGGCTGCGGGCGCGCGGGGGAGCAGATCTGGGCGCTGCGCCAGATCTGCGGGCGGCCTTATTTAGAAGGCAACGAGGTTGCCGAGTGCCCAAATTGGGTGGCACTCGGCAAACATTTTTTTTTTATTTAAAAACCTTTGCCGAGTGCCATTAGTGAGGCACTCGGCAAATATTATTTAAAAAAAACCTTTTCTTTGCCGAGTGCAAGGGATAATTGCACTCGGCAAAGATTTTTTATTTTTTTTAAAAAAAACTAAAATAGAAATAAAACAATAAAAAATCCCATAATTTGGCATTATGTAATACACAGTTATTTTTACTCCTAAAAAATTTCTTACTTCAAATAACAAATTTAATGTACTTGTAGTTCAAATTTGTGATCTTTTAATTAAATTCTATAAGGAAGTTCAATTAACTAAAAATACCAAGCTAGTACTAAAAAATCACAAATTTGGACATGATATAAGATACAATGGGATTTATTAGTACAAAAAGTTTTAATGGCAAACAAAGATTTGAAATATCGATTTGTTTCTAAACCTAGCTCATTCCTCCATAAACACATTTACCTTCCCTCGATTCTCTAGTTTGCAACGTCGTACATGAAAACTTTGTCGAAACATTATGAAATTTTTTATCACAGTATATATGTATGATACAATGACACCATGTCAACTTTCATATTTTTTAGGCATTAATTTAATTTTATAGAATTAAAAAAAACATTAAGATCCATGTTGCCGCCCCGAGCGTCGTAAATTATATTTTCAATTTTTAGATATATTAGTTGTAAAAGATTAAAAATAGAATCATGAACATAAATATGATTTTTTCTACAATTTTTTGAGTCATTAATTCATGTACATGCAGTTGTAATTTGACCCACTTGGAAGTAATCCTACAAATAGGATTAATTTATTAAAAATAGCAATCCCACTCATAAAAGTATGAAATTTCCGTGGATTAACAGATGTTTAATTATGACTGTAAAAAAAATTGAAGTTCAAAACATGTTTTTAAATGTGATATAGAGTGAAAATATGTTTCACATGAAATAATGGAATCAGCACACTTTGCCGAGTGTATTTAGCTATGGCACTCGGCCAAAAATGATTTTTTTTTGCCGAGTGCCATTCCCATTTACACTCGGCAAAGATTTTTTATACTGTTTTTTTAAAAAAATAATTAAATAGAATAAAGGACAGTAAAAAATCCCATAATTTGTAATTATATAATATACACTAATATTTCATCCTAGAAAATTTCTAGGTTCAAATAGACAAATATAAGTCACTTATAGTTTAATTTTGTGAGTTTTTACTTAAAATCCTAATAAACAACTTTTTTAACCAAAAATAGCAAACTAACTCAAAAAATGCCAATTTTTGACATGGTATAAGATATATTGGTTTTAGTAGTACAAAAAGTTTTAAGTTCAAACAAATATTTGAATATCGATTTGCTTCTAAACCTAACTCATTTCATCCCTAAACTCCTAAACCTTCTCGAAGGTTGTCCAATTTCTAAAGGTCATACTTGAAAACTTTGTCGAAACATTATGAAATTTTTACCATATCATATATGTATGATATAATGATACCATGTCAAGTGTCATATTTTTAGGCATCAATTACATTTTCTATAATTACAAAACCATTAACGTGCATATTGCCGGTCGAGTGTCGTAAATTAGATTTTAAATATGTAGTTATATTTAGTTGTAAAAGATTACAAATGTAATCATGAACACAAATATGATTTTTCCATAATTTTGAGTCATTATTCATGTACATGCATTTCAAATTTGACCCACTTGGAAGTAAATCCTAGAAATACAAATATTTTATTAAAAATACCAAACCCACCTCATAAAAGTATGAAAATTTACCAAGGATTAAAAGATGTTGAATTTATGACTGTAAAAAAAAATTCAGGTTCAAAACATTTTTGAAATGTGATATATTTAGCCGTACCCGGGCCACCCACCGGGCCTAACCTCCAGGCCCAAGTCCGGCCCTTGTACGGGCCGTGCCGGCCCGGCCCATCCATGAGCCGTACCGGGCCATGCTTTGCATGGGCTGGGCCTACGCGTGCTTTGGGCCGGCCCAAAAAGTCCGGCCCAAGTCCCAGCTCTAGGTGTTTACCTGTCACTATTAATATCATATTACTGACGTGATAAGAGTGATGAGAGACTTTTCCGTCACTAATTATGGTTATCATCTATAATAAAGTGCTTTTATGTGGTAGTGCAAGATCTTCGAAGTAAGGGTGTTAAGCTCTTATCAACTTTTGGTTATATTTAAATATAGCAGAAGTTGATTCCCCAATAATTATCCATCACAATCATTTACAAATGATCCGAGGTGCAAATCATCTCAATCATTAACTCGGGGGTAGTGATAAGAAGAAGAAAAAAAGAGAGCGCTAGACACGTCTCTAGGGAGCAACAGCGCACGTTGGTCCTACGCCTCGGAAATACGACAATACGTCGGTACGTACGTGCCAAGATGCCACGAACCATGCAAACGACATGGTACATGTACATACGTACGTGTGCATGTGCATGCTAAGCCCGGCAAGCAAGCTACGTCGAGCGAGACAGGGACGTCTCGCCGCGCGGGCAGAGAACCAACCGGCCCGACGCCGGCGATGCCGGGGCAAGAAGATATGATGCAGGCAAGCAGCGCGCGCGTGGCGCCGAACGACGCCGTGCCCGCGCGGCGCGACGTGGCGAACTATGGAAACTTTATTTTTACCGAATGTCAAAATTTTGCCGAGCACGTTATTTTAGACACTCGATAAACATAGGTTTTTTGAGTACGGCAATGCAACCTATAAACACTTATAAACACTCACATAGATTTTTTGAGTATGGCAACCTATAAACACTTAAAACACCCGGTAAACTAATTGTTTGTCAAATGCCCCAAGAAAATACGCTAGACAAAAAAGGTTCTATTGGACATCGCGATAGTATGGCAATTTTTTTATTCCGGATTTGCCGCTAGGTAACCCCAAAATAGCCATTATTTTGTGTGGAAAAAATATTTGAGTCTATGTGATATTTGTAACATGGTTTTTTAGGTCTTACCCACTAGATTGAAAGAAAATTTGAAAAATCTATATTGCGACACTTGATCGACAACGTGGATCTCAATAGTTTTTTAATTTAAAAAATCAAATGAATTCTAAAAAAACACAATATCTGTCATGGAATTATTATATAATACATAGATACAATGATCACAATTTAAAAATATTTCTAGAATATTGTCATGTAGGATGTTATAAAAACGAAGATTCTTTGAAGAGTAATTAGGGTTTAGATTCTTTGAGGAGTAATTAGGATGTTACGAAAACGAACCTTCTTTCGGAAGGAATTAGTTGGATTTGAAAGCAAATCCATGGTTAAATTTTTGTTCAAACTTAAAACATTTTCTACAATCAAAATACAATATAGTTTATGTCATGTAAAAATTTGGTATTTTTCGAATCAGTTTACTATTTTTAATTCATTAAGTATATTTCTACCATATAAATTGTAATAGAGAAAATTTGAACTATAAGTGCATGAAATAATAAACCAAAATTTATAAAAAAAACCATATTCATATTTTTGAGTAAATTTTTAGGTCTTATCCACTAAATTTAAAGAATTTTTGAAAAATCTAGAATACGACACTCGATCGACAACGTGGAGCTTAATGATTTTTTTTAATTTTTAAAAATGAAACCAGAGTCATGGTGTTATGACATGATATGATAAAAATTTAAAATATTTTTTAAAATGTTATCACATGCGATGTTAAGAAAGTCGGATATTCTCTAACGATGAATTAGGATTTAAAAAAGTAATGGTTGAGTTTTAAAGCTAATTAACGGTTAAATCTCTTGTTTGTATTTGAAACTTTTCTACAATGAAAATACATCATATATTATTCCATAAAAAATTGCATTTTTGTATGTTAGTTAGATATTTTAAATTTATTAATTGTATTTCAAGGATATAAATTAAAACATGTCAAATTTGAACTACAAGCACATGAAACAATGAAATAAATTATCCAAAAAAACATATTCATATTTTGAGTCAATTTTTAGTCCTTACCCACTATTGTTTCACAAATTTTATCAAGGAAAATAATGATTTTTTTTGAAAAAATTTGAAAAAATAAAAAATATTTGCTGAGTACCAAATTTCATGCACTCGATAAAAATATGTGTTGCTAAGTAAAAACACTTGACAAATAATTTTTTGCTTTCCGCACTTTTTTGTATCTGGTGCAATTTTTTTCAAAATCAGCGCAATTTATTTTTTCAAAATTTTCACTCTCTTTAAATACTCCCTCTCCCTTCCACCTCCCTCCTCCCTCCATGGCGCCACACCGTCGCCACCTCCCGTCACCATGCCCATTGCTGACTCTCATCAACACGCCGTCGTCGCCTCCTGTCACCACGTCGTCACCGCTCCCATGCCTCCATGCCTCGCCCCACCGCATGTCGCCCCACCCTGCCTCAACGCTGCGCACTACCCTACCCTGCCCCGCCTCAGCTCCATGCGTCGGCGAACGTCGCCCCGCCCTGCCTTGGCATCATGCCACCGTTGTGTCACGCCCTGCCTCACTGTTGCACCTGCCCATTACATTCACCTATTTTTCTAATTTTGGTTTCTTGCTTATCGAGTGCCTAATAGATAACACTCAACGGATCCTTTTTCACTGACAACGTGTTTACCGAGTGCCTGTGGAGCTCGATGAATCTATGTTTTCCCATAGTGGCAAGGGCCACGTGCACTTCCCTGGTTGCGTGAAGTGAAGCTTCTCTTGTCTTGGCTCGACATCGTCACCACCCATATATATGCCTTGTTTAATTGGAACAATTTTAGATTCAGATTTTTTAGTGTTGGTCTAATCTAGCTTAAAAAATCTTAGTTCTAGAGTTGTGAATGAATTTATAGTATTTATGTGAGTATTATAGTTTTTATTTATAATAAAAATATAAGTTTAAAATATTATATTATATATACAAATTCTATATTCAGTATTAATCTCGGAGTTGAAGCTATCCCAAAACATTTCTATAATATTGTTTCTCTCTTTTTCAGAGCTCCGAGGTCGAAAATTTTTAAGATTCACCTCAAAATTATTTAATTATAATCCATTTTCCTGGATATTAATTTCGAATCAAATACATTGTTCCCTTCGAAAAATTTTCGTCTTTTCCCCAAGTTTCGAAGGTTTGTGCGATGGTATAGCCGTTCTTGTACATGGCTCCACAATTAGAGTCCGTTTGGTTCGATGGATATCTTTGATAGAATAGGACCATCCCATCTAGTCAGCTATTTGGTTGGAGGGTGAGGGTGGATGGGATAGCCACCGAGAGGAATATTCCTTCAATATGCTGGACGGAGGGATTTGAGAAAATTTTCTGGATGAACCCATCTAATATTGGATAAGATGACGTGTCATCGCCTAATTGGTTGGGTTGTAACACATTTAATTTTCCGTTTATAAATATTCAAATGAATTTTACTCCCAAATCATTTATCCACTTTATGATCTAATTACATCATTATATCGATTACAATTTAATCTATAAAATAGATCTCGTGCAATTATATTTTTGTTAAAAAATATATATTTGACAAGCATGTCCCACAAAATTTTAGCTGATCTCATCCAAGTTATATACACCTAACCAAACAAAAAATGGCATCATCACATCCATCCAACCAAACACCTCACATGTATCATCTCATCTTTAAATTCATGAATGAGATCATCATATCCATCCTCGTACATAAACCAAACCAAACGGACCCTTAATTCATTAAGTTAAACTGTCCTGTTCGGACCCACGCATGTAGACCGCTGTTGCGTCGTGGGCTCTAGCTCGTGTCCGCGAGCAGCACTACATACACTGACGAAACCGGGGCAGGAGTTTCACACAGCCAATCACCCGCGATCCAATTCAGCTGATCAGATCACTGCACCGATCGACCTGCAAATGTGCAATTATGCAAGCGGCTAATGATATACTCCCTCCGTTTCAGAACGTACGTCGTAATATAGACATAAATTCATCTATAGATCAATGACTCTAAACGTCCGTTCATTTAACGACGAACTATATTTTGCGGAGTCGATCGAGTGGAGCAAGGCTACCTAGCTCACTCCCATTAGGAGAACCTATGGCACTAAAAGTCTGAAGAGTGAGAGCGAATGGAAGACTTTGAATGAGCTGAGAGAGTTGAGTAGTCGTCGGGGTGTATATATCTAGATTCATTGATGTAGATGAATCTAGCCGAGGCTAAAATGATTTACGTTCTAAAACAGAAAAAGTAATTAGATCCCATTTGATACACCTACGGATTCAACATTTCTTGAAGCTAGTTAAATTTAACACCCAAAGCGGATGGATTGATAATATTTAGCAGATCATCAATATGTTTTTATACAAAATAAAAATGAAAATTTAAGTTATTTTATTTTATTATACAAACTTCAGTTTCTAATATAGATATAAGAGTTAGGGTTGTATTAAACATATACTAAGTGGACGTTTGATTTCGTGGACTAGTCCAGTGTTACATCGGATGTTTGGACTTCAATTTGAAGAATTAAACGTGAACTAATTATAAAAATAATTGCAGAATCGAAAGATTATTCGTGAGACGAATTTATTAAGCCTAATTAATCCACGATTATCAAATATTTTCTGTAACATCACGTTGTCAAATCATGACGTAATTAGGCTCATTAGATTTGTCTCGTGAATAATCCACCGACTATAGATGCGTTTTATAAATAATCTACATTTAATACTTCAAAATAATATCTAAACATTGATACGACGGTACTAGATTTTTGGACTAAAGAATCAAACGATCCCTTAATTGGGCAATATTTGAGCTAGGTGAAGGTTGTAGATAGCTTATAGTTGCAGGTGCAGGTACAGATGCAGGTGCAGAAGCAGCTGGAGATGGATGGAAGCTAAGGGAGTACGTGGAGTGGTGGCCTAGCTTGCTAGCTTCCCTTAAACTCGTGTCCTAATGCAACCAAGACATGCAGGGACCTCCTCTCCTCTCGCCTCTACCTACGTGCATGCATAGCTTAGAGTCTGTTAATTTGGAGAGTTTTTGGTATTTACAACTACTTCTCAAATCTGAAATTGAAACAAATAATTTAGATTCTGATTTAAATTGTGAGAATCAGTAGCTGCAGAATTTAGAAATGAATTAGAATCTAAAAACTCCAGTTTTTTCGAATTCTCATCGACTAGATACCCAAACTATTCAGCTATTCATACTAGCTAGCTATCGAAAATATCTAGCTACCAAAAAATCCTCCGAACATGCCCTTAATTAGCTAACTCTATGATCATCATTGTCATTGTCACGATCATAATTTTATCAGCTAGTTATAATTAACGTTGAATAGGAGAAAGTTCTGTATTTGCCACTGAAAGTTCAGCCGGTTCCATATATGCCATTGGATGTCTCACTGACATGTGGATCCGGGACCCACATGTCAATGAGATAGCCAATGACATATATTGGAACTGGATAATTTTTCAGTGGCATATTAGGAATAATCTCAATTATTATTGTCGTGTAATGGATCGTGGCCCTAGCTAGCTCTCGATCATATATGCATATACGACGTATACGCACTAATTTCACACACGAATAATTAATGACGATGATGGAGAGATGATCAGTCGTCGAGCCCACATTTGTGTTTGTCATCTTGCGTAATTATATTTAATTAATTAATCAACCATTTTTGTGTGCTACGCGCCAAGTTGTTCAGGCTTCAGCGCGGATCCACTGCCTTAAATTCCCAGACATTAATTAATTATCGTGGATTTGCAATCATTCTTGATTTAATATAATCTATTATTTTTTACAGAATCCTATACACGCGATTGGGAGAGCTGACTCTCGCACGACCAAACACACACCGACGGTGGGCCTAACTCTACTCTCGACCAAATACACTAACGGTGGGCCTAACTCTACTCAGTTACATTGGGTAGTCTGAAAAACGGTTCTTCCAGTCGTGTGTACAACATTTTCGTTTTTTAAAAGATACATATGTTAATTAAATTGAAATAGTTGATGATATTTAATTTCTTCATGCGTATATAGTTAATTATTAAGCTTGTTTAGGAATGCTTATTGTAGCTACATCTACACTTTAGGATCTCCGGCATTTCTAAACAATCTAATTTTGTGAGATAATAAAATCCAGTAGCTGTGGAAATTATATAAACTATTTTTTAAAATACTAGAAATATCAACTTTTTGAAATTTTCATGGGTGAATTTTCATAATCTTAAACTCCCTAAACATCCCATTTGTACAAGTGGATCATGTGTATATAATTAATAATAAGCTTTCGGTGCTTAATTGTAAGATCTCATGATCTCATATACATTGCCAAATATATATATATATTCTACACCACGTGTGTAGAATAGCTATTCTACACTGACCACGGGAGTACTACTTTCAGTAGTAGATTTTCTCGGTAGAATAGCAATTGAGTACTATTTTTTCTCAATAGTAGATTTCTCAGTAGAATAGCTATTCTACACATGTGACGTAGTATGAAATATATATATGTATATATATGTATACCGAATTATTAAATCTCTTGTTATATCAAGAATCCATCTACAAAAAATGGGATAATTATATCCCTCGAACCAAACAATCATCTTGTTTGAAGGATGAAACCATTCTATTCTAGAAAAAATAGGATATATTTATTCATCCCACCTTAGCTTGCCCCTAAATCAAACACATTATTAATGAACACAACATTCTACTTATAATGTGAGCATGCATGATAGACTTATACCATCCCTTAAAATTAAAATGAAATTATTCCATCTTACTTTACTGAGTTTATTCTCTAATAACTAAACACAAATATGGACTATAGTTAAGCCACCCATGATCGAGCTGGTGAAAGATGGAATTGATCTAGCTAGGGGGTTAACTAATTAAGGACAAGGCCAGTCAGACTCGAGAAGCTAAAGGTGCCGTTTGGCAAACGGGGGCTAAAGTTTAGCTCTTGTCATATTGGATGCTCGAATGTTAATTAGAAGGATTGAATGTAAGTTAATTATAAAACTAATTGTAGAACCCCTAAGATAATTGGCGATACAAATATATTAATCCTAATTAATCCTCCATTAGCATAGTTTTACTGTAGCACCACATTGTCAAATCATGAACTAATTAGGTTTAAGAGATTTCTCTCACGGATTAATCTAAGTATTCTACAATTAATTTTATAATTAACTCATATTTAGTAATTCTAATTAGCCTCCGAACATTCGATGTGACACCGGCTAAACTTTAACCCCGTTGCCAAACGGCAGCTAAGTGATGTAATCAGCAGTGACAAATGGACAGAAAGGTGACAAAAAAGGTTAATTAATTGCACTAAAACACTACACGTTGCTACTACCTCTATCGAGGCGACTACTAGCTAGCTTAGCTAGGCAGATGCAGTGTGTGTACGTGAAGTGATCTATCAACAATAATTTTGTGATTGTAACAGTGGAGTCTCATCTATCTAATCCAGTTAGCTGAATGTCGTCGTTGCAGCTAGCGGACGATTGATCGATCGATCGATCGATCGACGCGTTGCACTGCACAAGTTTGAATAATGCATCTTTTGTTAGCTAGATCGATTAGCCTCTTGACTACGATGCTATTAGCTGTACGTGTTCATGCATGTTTGTCAGCAACCCGGATCTCCGAAGAACAATCAACGCAGATAATCACATAGAATCACAGCAAGAACACAAGAACAGAAAAACAAAAGATAAACCTGTCGAGCCAGCCGCCAAGTTCTTCTTCTATTTTCTTGTTCAAAATCATACGATCTGTCTTCTTCCTATTTTATAGCCATGTCTATTTGACTCTTAAGTTTCCTGTTAATTCTAACTCGATTTCCGAGTTTCCCCTAATTACTTGCTAATTACCTACTAATCTTCTCTCTAAAAGGTTCTTGGCAATGTTCATTGTAGATGTTTACATTCACAGACTGATCGATCAGATCATGGGACACCGCGCCCGAACACTTCCTATATAATGTCTCTTTCGTACTACTAGATTACTATATTATACAACGGACGAGATAGTAATTCACTACCACAGAAACGGTTTTTAGTTTTTAGTAACACATCTCTAGTGATGGGTAAAAAATGCACGCCGGTAATACACTTTTAGTGACGGGTTATTTCACACGCGTTAGTAATGTTGTTTTATTAGTGATGGGTCGCAATAGGACCCATCACTAAAGACGAGGAATACCCGTCACTAAAGACAAGGCTGACAGTGGCGCCTAAGTTAGTGATAGGTCATACAATGACTTGTCACTAAAGATTGCCTCTATAGTGATGGTCTATGTTGAGACCCCGTCGCTAAAGAGTGTTTTATATTGAGTTGTCTGAAACCCTAAGGACACCTTTAGTGATGTCCTTATATGGATAACCGTCATTGATGATATGTATATAAGTACCTTATGCACAGATCGAGCTCCGCACTTATTGCTCCTAAGTCCCAACCACCGCCGTCTTCGTCGGCCATAACAGTTGACCGACAGTGTAGTTGCTGGACGCGCCATTGAGGTACAAATGAAGGTGATATATAGATGGTCTGATGTGAGTTTCAAAGCATTACTAAATTTGTTGAGTGACCTTGTGCTTAAAGAGAATAAGATTCCTACAACCATGTATGGTGCTAAGAAGACCGTATGTCTTCTAGGGTTAGATATAGGTAAAATATATGCATGTATGAATGATTGTGATCTATTTCGTGAAGAGTATGCAGATCTTGACAAATGTTTAACATGTGGGACACATCGATTCAAGAATTGAACGATGGGTTTAATAGAAGAAAAGTTCCGAGGAAGATGATATGGTATTTTCCTATAATCCTCGTCTGAAGCGGATGTTTGCAAATACTAATGAGACAAAACGATTGAGGTGACATAAAGAGGCTCGTAAAATTGACCCGATGATATGACACCCAGCAGATTTTGCTCAATAAATAACAATTAACGCCACATTTTCATGGTTTGCTAATGATTGCAGGAATATTATATTTTCCATGAGTATCGATGGCATGAACCCTTTTGGTAACATGAATAGTATTCATAGCACGTGGCCAGTATTATTGTCTATATACAACCCCCCTTAGCTTTGTAAGAAACATAAATATATCATATTGTCGATCTTGATCTCTGGTCCTAAACAACCCGGTAATGACATTGACATGTATCTTAGACCCTTGTGGATGATCTAAAAATTATGTGGCACGTAGATTTTGAGGTTTGAGACGAGTACATCTGAGAGTACTTTCAGCTACATACCATGTTGTTTGTAATAATAAATGATTTGTTTGCACATCATAACTTATCTGGTCAAAGAAAAAGGAAAGGTGAATCGTGCCCACAATGTTTGGAGGAAACATCAAGCGCATGGTTGAATCATTCTAAGAAAATGGTGTGCATGCGACATTGATGTTTTCTTCCTATTAAATACATATACAGAAGAATGAAGCTATAGTTTGATGGCTTCATAGAGAAAGGAGGATCTCCTAGGCATTTTAGAGGTGCAGAGGTATATGACCTAGTAAAGGACATAAATGTTACAATAAGCGAAAATGGTCTTTCACAAGTTGTGATAGAATGTGGAACAAGCAATCAATTTTGTGGGAGCTTGAATATTGGAAATATCTCGATATTCGCCATTCCATCGATACAATGCATGTGGAGAAAAACATGTGTGACAATCTCCGTGGAAAATTGCTAAACATGTTTATCACTAATGTACGTTATGACTCGTCACTAATGTACATTTCTATGGTAGTGACTTTTGATTGGATGTAATATATAAAATATTACATCTAATTCTAGGTTACTAGAATATATGTTATGGGATCGAGAGAATAAAACATTAACTTTTTATTATATGTAAAATAGTTTTTTTAATTTATTATATGTATTTATCATTTATTAGTATGTGTAAATTGAATATATTTATTGGTTTATCATATTTTTTTCATATATTAAAGAGTTTTTAATTTACGATAGATTTTCGGATCCGTATTCGTATCTGCTCCTTATTCAGTCTGTATTCATTTCCGATGACATCTGTTTTCATATCTGTTTTCGGGATATCCATATTCGTTTTCGTTTCCGTAAAAAAATATGGAAACAGATATGATAGTACTCATTTCTATCCGTTTCCGCTATCCGTTTCCGCTCGGTTTTCATTCTACAGCCACTAGCTATCGAAGATCAAGTATGTCACTAGTTATAAAACGGTGCATAATATAATTGGTCAGTGACGCAAAAAAATAAGTTTTTAGAGAAGAGCGATAATACTTTTACATTATGACTTATTTAAAGGGCATTTAATCTTAAGAATTAAGAACGGTTTGATTCAGATTTTGAACCAGTTATTTGACTCGGAAGCTAGAATCTGAACTAAATATTTTTTTGGTCACCCAGTTTTTCCAGAATATGCAGATCGTAGTACAAATTTGAAAACCGGTATAACTCAAATTTCACAGCTTGGTTAAACTTTGAATGAATATTACGTACCGTCCTATTAAAACATATTAGTTCATGTAAAATTTTAAAAAGTAAAATTTTAATAAATATATCATTTTAGTGTAATTTAAAAATATATAATTTTAATATAAACATTACAAAAAATCATGATTAGAATGATTTACACATAAATCCCACGTTAATAACGTAACTAAACAACATGAACTACCAAAATATAAAACTGCAACTATTCCAACCAAACAGTTTCTCATCTTTTCTACTGCTCACAGCTCACGACAGCTTCTCCGCGCCTCGCGGCACAACTTAAACCTAAACCGCGCGAAGAGGGTAAAGAGGAGGAGGAATATTATTAGGCCGGCCAGTGTTCATCGAGGCTTTGATTTGCGTTTGTAGGATGTCCAGCTTCATTGCCGGAGTATTATTTACACGGAGCATCACAAAAGGGAAGCCCAAGAAAATGGCTTCACTTCAGGCCCAGTCGTTGCTTACATTTGTAATAAAACTCGCAATAAAAATCTAGCGAAAAATAGAGGTGATACAAAAATAGACTTTATAAACTTATTCTCGAGTTAGAAGATATGTGAGAATTTTGTAGATAGATGTGTATAAGATCAATAGGAGGAAAACACATGTTTGTTTTTACAAGAAAATCAAAAAACCTGAGATTTTCGTCGGCTTAATACGAGTCGATGAAAGGTAATGTAACTTCCATTGGCATATATCCGAGCCGACAAAAGATAATCACTACAAGAAAACAGAAAATTTTCGTCGGCAAATTTAATTTTTATCGGCTTTCGAAAAAGCCGACGGAAGTTAATTCACTTTCGTCGGCCTACAGGAGCCGACGAAAATTAAATTAACTTCCGTCGGCTTTTAACTGTGGCTGACGGAAGGTAAGAGGCTTCGGCCCACCTCAAGATAAAAACTTTAACTTCCGTCGACCAACTTTAAAGCCGACGGAAGTTAAAGTTAACTTCTGTCGGCTTTAACTGTGGTCGACGGAAGATATGTTTCTAACATCACAATTTTTCCCAGACTGCCTCTATTTTTTCCCACGCGCCTACCTAACCCTAGTTTTTTCGCCCCCACCTCCCGGTTGCCACCTCCCCGCCTCCGCTGCCGCCACCAAACCGCCCGGCCATCGCCGCCGCCGCTCGGCTGGCTTCCTCCCCCGCTTGGCCGACCCCCGCCTCCGCCTCCCCCGCTTGGCCGACCCCCGCCTCCGCCTCCCCCGCTCGATCTAGAGAGACCGCTCCGCCCGTCGGTGCGGGCGGCGGCGACGACCCGACCACCTCCACCGCCGCGGATGACGACGACCGTGTCTTCCTCGTGCTCCACTGGGCCTTCACCCTCCGCCACGCCGACAACCTACTCCTCCAGCCCGACGCCTCCGGTAGGACCTACGCCCTCGTTGGATTGGATAATGGGGCCTTTGCCATGAAAGGGACCGGAGACAGTTAATCCCGTCCCCACTCCGGTGAGGGCGCTTCGGGTTGAGGTGAGGTGAGGTGAGGGTGAGGATGACAATGTGGTTGGCTCCGTCATTTGTGTGCTGGCAGGTGGTGGGCGATGGTGCGGGAGGCGGCGGCGGAGGGCACTGGTGGCGGAGCAGGGGGGCGGAGCTACGCGCTCGTGCCGGCCGACGAGCTCTCGCGGGTGCTCGCCAGGTGAGTCACTCGATGACGCCTATTTTTTTCATTTTTGGTTATTAGGTTATTGGGAGGGACATGCTGGTGCTAGTGAGAGCAATCCTGCAGTTCAATCGTGTGGTCAAACGGGGGTTGATCTGGTAGATGCATTCTAAGTGAATAAATACCCCTCCAGATCAATTCAAGGCAACATATGTAGTTCCTAACACAGGCTTTCAATTCTTTCACTACCTTGGCATTAGGAGTCCTGTGATTGTTGTGTAGGTCCAGAGTGTGCTCAACTAGTTAGATTCAATTTTTCCTGATTCTTTGCAACGTAGTACTAATGTTTTGTGCTTTGAGGTGTTCTTCCTTATTTTCTATATGCGAAACTTTTGAGGTATCTTTCTTAATTTGCTCAGTCGAATAACAAGTAATTATTTCATTGCTCCATCAGATTGTTTCTCTCCTAATTGAGTCTGGTGTTGATATCAACCTTAGGAACTGCAGAGGACAGGTAAGCTACTTGCTTTCTCACCTTGTTCATTGCATTGATATCTCTGCTTGCTTTATAAAAAAATGTTCCCATTCAGGACTAAGAAATGCAATCAATTATTCTAAAACTAGTATATATACAAATGTTATGGAGATACTCTATTTGCATATTATACAAACATGTACATTCCACGTGTATTGAGGCTGCTAACTTCCTTATGAGAATGAGAAGTTGTAGTTCTTGTTAGGAAGGGGCAGCAAGCTACATAGACCTACTTTTTTTCTTGGGTTCTGTTCAACTGTATGAATCATATTCATAGTCCTGATATTGGTTGGGAAATGTCCACAAATAGATCCATGGAACTATTCACATCTTGCTTTTCATTAGCTCATTATTTTCTTTTCATTCTGTGAGTTAAAGAAAATGTTTATATGGTTATTTGTGCTAATGCACACTAAACTGTTACACGCAGACTGCGCTGATGCAAGCTTGTCTATACGGGCATTGGAAGTTGTACAGATCCTAGTTCTTTTTAAAAGCTAATGTAAGTGAACTTCAGATAATTTGTTCTTGGGTCAAAGCACACTGTAATATCAATTGATACAAGCAATCTATATCTTTCATTTTTAGATTCACAAAAAAGATTGTTTGAGTGGTGCGACAACTATTCATTTGCCGCCTTAAAAGGTCATACTCGGTGTATTTCGGCTTCTTGTGGCTGATTGCGTGCCCAGCTTGCCAGAATTTTTTTTAAAGGAAAAGGTAACTTTCGTCGGCCACACATTAGCCGACGGAAGTTACTTTTTTCATTTTTTCTGTTTTCTCTTAACTTCCGTCGGTCGTATATTAGCCGACGGAAGTTAAGAGTGCTTTTGCTGACGTGGCTGAATACCCCGATAACTTCCGTCGGCCACGTTAAGCCGACGGAAGTTAGCTAACTTTCGTCGGCGGCCGACAGAAGTTAGCTAACTTCCGTCGGACCGCTTCCGTCGGTTTAAAGCCGACGAAAGTTAGTCTTTTGCCGACGGAAGTTAGCTTCTTCCGTCAGAAAAGAGCTAACTTCCGTCGGCTTTGGCCGACGGAAGTTTGTCGGATTGTTATAGTGAATGTAACTTATGTCGTTTGTATTGGGCCGACGGATGTTGTCAGCAGCTGACTTCTGTTGACTGACTATTGCCAATGAAAGTTATTTTTTCCATTAATTCCATTAACTTCTGTCGGCTTAGTCTAACCAACAAAAGATACTTATCTTTCATCTACAGACAATGGGAGATAAGTATATTTCGTTGTGTGTTTTCGTCGGTCAAAAACCGACGAAATATGTTAACTTTTGTCGAAACCGACGGAAGTTTTAATTTTCTTGTAGTGATTGTTATGTGTGTGTCTACCTCTTAAATATGGCATTACAATACTATGTTGTTATTAATTACTAATAATTTAATTATTTTTACTTTTATTGATAATTTATTAATTTAATGGTAAGAATTAAGCATCTCTACTTCGTAGAACGGAAAGGGAGCGTATGTAGCATCTACAATCAGCTAAGTCATCACGTCACGTGGTGTTTGGACACAACTATACGCAAGCTTTTGCTAGCGACCTCCACTATCGTCATTTGGATTTGAATTTGATAGAATCTTATACTTAAACACTTTTTCGGAGAAGTAGATTTTATTTAAATTTTTTCAAAAAAATAAATTAGAGTGGTGGAATAGCTAGGGTCTAGCTAGCTTCAAGTGATTCACTCCAACTTCAATATGGATTTCAGGATCCGGAACTTTACCAACAGACCCTTAATTTTACCAAACAGACCCTTAATTACTAGTTAAAGGGATATGAACAGTTAGTACTAGATCTCGTTAGAATTCTAAAATTGAGCGTGCTTATACGATAGTATTTAAGATATATAATCTATCGGAAAATTTTCATATCACATCCCAAATCCTATTTCATGAATTTTTCGTGGACGTTTGGTTTCACAGACTAAAGTTTAGTCCGTGTCACATCGGATATTTGGACATAAATTTGAAGGATTAAACGTGAACTAACTATAAAATAATTGCAGAATCGAAGAATTATTAGCGAGACAAATTTATTAAGCCTAATTAATCCATGATTAGCGAATGTCTACCGTAACATCACGTTGTAAAATCATGGGTAATTAGGCTCATTAGTTTTTTCTCGTGAATAATCCACCGATTATGAATGTGTTTTATAAATAATCTATATATAATATTTCAAAATAAAATTCAAATATCCAATATATCGAAACTAAATTTTTAGACTAAAAAACCAAACACCGTCTAAATAAAGTTGAAAATAATCGGGAATCCACTCAGGGTGTGTTTGGTTCTGTTGTGAGCTGTGAAAAAGCTGCTATGAGTTATCTGCTATAAAAAAGCTGCTGTGAGCTGCCTGCTGTGAAAAAGCTAAAAGTCATTTGGTTGAAACTACTGTGAAAAAAACTGCTGTGAGCAGACTATTTTTTATAACTTACGTAATTTTCATCATTATAATATTCTATACATATATATAAATAGAAAACACTCAACATTGAAGCAACTAAATAACTAAAAATATATTAGATAAATAAAAAAGTGTATAGCTCATCTTATAAAGTAACCGACAACCACATATTATCTCATGAAATTTTGCAATGCAATACAAACCATAATAATGTTAAATCAATTAAGACACCTTGAATTCATACTATTTAATTTGAACTAAAATCAGAAAAGCAGGGAAGCAAAGCAGAAAAGTAGGGTCCAGGCTGCTTCCAAATTTGTACTAGAAAAAAGTTGCTTTTTCACAGCAGAAGCAATTTTAGTAAACCCGTTTGATTCAGCTTCTGCTTTTTCACAGCAGAAACAGATTTCAAAAGCAGAACCAAACGCACCGCGATGCGAAAGTCTGCTCTGCTCGATCCATTTCTGTCTTTTTCGCGATAATATTAGGTGCCTTTCTTCTAGATAAGGAGCTGACGAGGCGCCTGGTCATGTGGGCCCCCGCTTGTGCGATGCAACATTTCCACTTTTCCGGTTGGATACAAGTACTAGTGTTAGTACCAATTTGGATCCAATAAGTAACTTGAATAAAAAATAGTGACTAAATTTTATTCACCTTCTGTTTAGATACTGTGATTAAAGTAAAGCCTAAGACTTTATTGCCATGCAGAATAACTCAAATGCCCTCTATTTATTGCTTGTTGATTTTCATGTATGCATGTATGGTGAGAGTAGAGGTGAGAAAATGAGTATTTAGCCACTTTTAGCTTCTCCTTGGAGGCTAATAAGATTAAAAAAATTTGGCATTTTTAGCTCTTGGTGTTTGAATCTTAGCCTTTAAAGTGACTAAAATTTAGTCAATTTGTTTTAGCCTCTCGGATCCAAACAAACCCTTAGTGTCAATATGGAGAAATTTATCAAATTATTGTATCTCTTCGACGATAATATTTGCTCCATCTAAAAATCTCACACTTATTACATTTTCTATTTTTAACAAAAATTATGCATACTCGCAGTTTATATGCATCCAAATCTTAAATGAAAAGTAATACTGTTTCGTTTAGTGGATAAGTTAAATTAACATCACTTGAGTCAAGCAGCCATAACTTAGGTGCCATTTGTTTTGTCAAGTCCAAAATTTAATCCCATCGTATCGGATATTGGGTACTATTTTTGGAGTATTAAATGTAGACTATTTACAAAATTCATTCATAATCGGTGGATTATTCGTGAGATGAATCTAATTAGCCTAATTACACTATGATTTGATAATGTGATGCTAAAGTAATATTTGCTAATCATGGATTAATTAGACTTAATAATTTGTCTCGTAAATAATCATCTAGTTCTGCAATTATTTTTATGATCGGTTCACGTTTAGTACTACAAATTAATGTCTAAACATACGATGTGACACGGACTAAACTTTAGTCATGGAATCAAACACCACCTTAATTAGTTTTTGCATACACATCAATGCAACTATTTAATGCAACTAACAAAATTTATTTTTTCAATGATCTCGATGAAAAAAGTACTCCCTCCGTTCACTTTTAAATGACACAGTTGACTTTATCTCAACGTCTGGTCATTTGTTTTATTCAAAAAAATTATAAAAATATGCAAAAATGTAAGTTATACTTGAAGTACTTTCACTAATAAAACAAATTATAACAAAATAAATAATATTTCAAAAAGTTTTTTGAATAAGACGAATGGTCAAACGTTGAGATAAAAATCAACTGCGTCATTTAAAAATGAACGGAAGGAGTAATACACGTGACATGCTCGGAGAGAGGGAGTACCCATAAGTTACTATTTTTCGTATAAAAAACAAGACCACATATATTAGGATAGTTGGGTTATAAATATAGCGAGTAAGACTAAAGTCCCGTTTGAATGGACTAAAACAAATACTACCTCTATTCCACATTATAAGTTGTTTTGGCCTATTTCACATTCATCTATAGGAACGATGAATC
The DNA here is from genome assembly GCA_019279435.1 of Zizania palustris. Classification (NCBI taxonomy): domain Eukaryota; kingdom Viridiplantae; phylum Streptophyta; class Magnoliopsida; order Poales; family Poaceae; genus Zizania; species Zizania palustris. The sequence continues at coordinate 78,088,569 of JAAALK010000288.1, read as the reverse complement.
TAGACATAACGACTTATAATGTGGAATAGAGAGAGTAGTTATCTAACTAATAATTAGCTAATAGTTAGTTGGCAAAAAATTAGTTTATGCATGTTTAAATACTTTAGACTACTAGGTGATAAAGTTAATTTTGTCACTTCTATAATAATCGTGCTACAGTAGTACAGGGGCAAAATAGTCTCAGAGCTCCTATTAGCTCAAATCATCTCACTTTTGTGGACTAATGAACTAACCGTTAGTTAATAGTTAGTTCAACAATTAGTTATACTATTTGAATGAGCTAAAATTAATTTTTAGTCGTTAACTATTAGTTGATGGGATCTAATGAAGTAAAAAATGAGCTTTCCACCGTTAAACCATCTCTAGAAAAAGGGTTAATTCTTTTGTGCTATTATAATTTTAAGATTTGCTAATATGACATCAGTGTGTCAATAATAAACGGGGACACCACAGTCACTGAAATGGTATATAAGTAATTCTTAAAAATTATAATGGCATGAGATATATTTTTTTCGTCAACAAGGGAATCCCCTTATTAGGAAACATATTTCCAGGACTTGGTAGCAACCGATTTTTAATACTGATTTTAAAAATAATTCCAGAATCGGCGACTAAATCGCGAGACGAATTTTTTAAGCCTAATTAATCCATAATTAGCAAATGTTTACTGTAACATTACATTGTCAAATCATGGTGTAATTAGACTCATTAAATTTATCTCATGAATAATTCTCCGATTATGAATGAGTTTTTGTAAATAATCTACATTTAATACTCTAAAATAACATTGGATGTGACAGGGCTAAAATTTTAGCCCCCGATCCAAACACCCCCTGAATTCATAATATCCTAGTTGTACTAAAAAGCAAAAAAAACTGAAGCAGTAAAGTAGGGTCCAAGTTGTTTTCAAATTTGTACTTGAAAAAACTGTTTTTTATGGAAGAAGCAGATTTGATAAACCCATTTGGTTCAACAGCGAAAACAGATTTCAAAAACAGAACTAAATGCACCATAAATAAGGATGGGTAGTTTATTTTAGTCACGACAAATCATATAGGAAAAATCAATCCCCGTTGGATTTGGTAGTGACGGGTATGATCTTCCGTATCTGTTCTCTGTGGAGACCCGATTTAAATTAGTCCAAAATAACAGCCAAACCCAATAACCCAATAATTATCCTGTAAAATGATGCAAAAATACTAAACCCAATAATTATCTTGTAAAATGATGCAAAAATACTAAACCCAATAATTTGCTTAATTGCTTCAACGGATAATTATTGGAGCAGCACGTGTAGACGTGTAGTAGGGTACCACGGTGATAAGGTAGGGGGCGTTTGGAAAAAGTTGGTAAATTTTTACATATATCACATCAAATATTTGATATCAATTCGAATAACTAAACATAAATTAATTATACAAATAATTGTAGAATCGGAGGATAATTCGCGACATGACTTTATTAAGTCTAATTAATCTATGATCAGCAAATGTTTACTGTAGCATCACATTGTCAAATCATGACTTAATTAGACTCATCGGATTTGTCTTGCGAATAATTCACCGATTATGAATGAGTTTTATAAATAGTCGACATTTAATACTACAAGATAATATCTAAACATTCTACGTGACGGACTAAAAATTAATCCCGAATCCAAACACGCCCCCGTCCTCTAGCACAGATTCCACGATTGTTTGGTTGATATTTACAATTTTTTAAAATGAAATGAGTTAGAAGCTACATAAAACCACCGAATGAGTTGCTAAAAAAGACTGAATTAGTTGCGAAAATAGTAAGATTATATATGTAATTCTAAACGATGATTTTATAATTAGATTAAGAATATAGTAAGATTATATAGATTTGATAATTATAAATTTTTAAATGACGTGATTTACGAGCCGTAAAATAGCTACGCGACGTGAAAAAATTATAAAATTATTCAAAAAAGTCTTATAATATAAGAATAAACAAAAAATATTAGTTCATGTTTGTTTGTTCTAACTTTTGTATTTTTTTTAAAAAAAAAACTGGTTGAGAATTGAAGCAGACAAGTCGCGACGAATTGAAATGGATGAACAAATCGGATTAATTTCTTGTCGCAGTAATTCGGTGCAGCAAGTGATATTAGAGTTACAGAAATGGAGCTCGGATTGAACCATCCAATCTCCATGGAATCAGGAGGCACGCCGCCGGTGAGGCCGTGTCGGCGTCGGCGTCGGCGTCGGCGTCGGCGTCGGTGACGTATTGATACCAAAACGACACAACAACATCAATATGGGGGTGGACGAGTACTATGTGCAGGGGTGGCGGCGGTGGCGGGAGGAAGCTACGGGCTACGGCTTGCCGTCGCTGCCGGGGGCGGCGGAGGCGAGGCGGGAGGCGATGGCGGAGTGGTACATGTCGTCGTGGAAGCTCTCCGTCTCCATCATCTGCGCCCGCAGCTTCCGCGCCTTCTCCTCCGTCAGCACGCCGAACCTCCTCGCTCCCCGCTGCGCCGGCGTGGGCGTCGGCGTCGTCCCATCCACCTCTGGCGCCGCCGGCGCCGAGGCCGGCTGCGCGTCGATGTAGTCGGGCTGTCCCGACCACCCGAGCAGCGGCGCCCACCACTTCCCTCCGCCACCGCTGCCCCCGTCGGCGCGGAACCTCGCCGCACCGGCGCCCGAGGCGGCCGCGGCGCACGGCCTCGCCGCCGGCGCCGGCCTCACGGTCAAGGCTGTCCCCCATGCAACTGCCATCGAATTCCACCGCAACAACAACAGCAGCAACAGCAAAAATCTATCCGAAACTCCGGCCGAATCTGGGATTCCTCGCGAGTCGAAGTGGATCGCGGCGTGGGAGGCGGTGGGTTTTTTATGGCGGAGAGGAGGACGACGACGACGAGGGGGAGGGGAGGGGAGACGACTGGATAAGAGAGGGGGACACGTGGCGCGCATCGAGCGGTGCGCTTTTTTCGCGCGGGCCGTCGCTCTTGCGGTGGGAGTGCGCTTTTAGGCAAACGGGACAGCGACCGCTCCGTTCCGTTCCGTTGGGTTATCCCGTGGGCAACGGAACGGGGTTTTCGCTTCTGGCTTTCCCGTTTCTTCCGTTGGTTTTTTTTCCTTTGGAAATTTATTTGTAGAGGAAAAAAACAGCACATTTATCTACATGTAGAAGGGGAGGATGGGATTTTCTATTATTTAGAACCTATTAATAGAATTGTAAAACGGATAGATGGTTAAATCTAGCTCTAAAAATCATAGATTTAAATATGCGTATGAATTGAGAGTATTTAGTTGAGCAATTTAGTTTTTTATTTTATATTAAAAAAATTTAGATTATTTTATTATATCATACAAACTCCAAATTTAACATAAATGTGCCTTAGTTTGGTAGTCCTAAGACGTTCAGACCTCTTTTAGTTTAAATTAAGTTTAAATGATTTTTACGGAAATTGAAATGATCATGTAAAAATCCTCTAAAATTATTAGATTTAAAAAGCCATCAACGTAGGCTACCTCCCGTATGTATTTCGGAACGTAAATCATTTTTCTTTTGTTTGATTCATCTATAAGTCGATGTATATATTTTATATACATGTCTAGATTTATTTAGATTTATTGATATATAAATAAAATTCAAAAACTATAATAACTTACATGAAACGAAAAACACCTTGTAAATGTTAGGATTAGACGTGATGCATATCGATCCCATAATTCCATCAGTTAGAGTTTTTTTCACCGATCGACTTCAGCCGAGGTTTTAAGGTGACGTTTGGTTTGGAATGATAGAACGGAATGACTCCGTTCCAGATTCTAAGAACGAAATGATTCCGCTCTGTGTTTGGAAGCAAGAAAGGGTCACTCTCTGTTTTTTATTTGATTTTAGAATCTGATAGAATGGAGTGGTTCTGTCTTTTGTTTGGTCCAAGAGCGGTAGAGGAGATGAGAAGAAAAACGGATGGCGTGAGAGACGAGCCGTTCGGTTCGATGGATTTTTTGGGATCAGAGGATTCCGGATCTATAAGTAATATTCTTTTTTTAAAACCAATCTATTCTATGTAATTTCAAACCAAACATATGTAAATAGAACGATTGTTTCCACCAACTTCTGAACTAAACACTATCTAACTATCGTATGTAATACGTAGTACGCTCTTTCTAGATCGTGGAGGACATTTTCCGCCGGTTTTGGTGCGTAGCTCGACGGCGACTCCGGCGATGACGACGTGGACGGGATACTTTGGTCGCCGGCGCGGGCAGTCCAACCGCGTGGGCACGGCTGGGTCTCCCGTCCCGCGCGCGGCGAGAGCAACCCGGCCGGTGTCCGCTAGCCACGGCCGCCGCTCGCGGATGCATGCACACACACACCTGCGCCGCGCGCGCGCGCGGCCGGAAGCCTCGGAGAAGCCGGCCGGCCGGCCGTACGTGCTGCTGCCCATGCCGCGCGCCGGTAGAAACAGTCGACGACGACGCTGCCGTCCACTAGTAGCAGATTAACGGACTCGAACCAGTCGCAGCAGCTCCCACGGACGTGTAGTTCCCACGTGACCATTTCGAGCCGCGTCGTCCACGTCGGCGCCTGTTCATCACACGTACATTCCATTTTTGTTGTGTTTTCAAATTTGAAAAATGAAACAAAAAGTCAGTTTGCTCATCACTCTACGCGCGCGGCTGGCCTCATGTGGATCGTCGACGTTGCCATTTTGGCGCCAATTCAGTGCTGGTGCATGCATGCACCCTAGCAGTACGTATCCCTCAGGTACATTGCATCCTAATGAATCTCCCGCCGGAAGCGGCTTCTCTAACGTCAGGTACAGAATCCCCCAATGCAGTGGAGGTGGACTCACCCCGTATCTCATATGGAGCCTACCTCCAAAGCCTCTTTCGAAAATCCCCTCTGACACCCGTCGAATCAAAATTCGACGATATGAAAGAGGTCGACTGCTCCGTAAAGTCGATCCCTCTACCGTAGTCGCGAACCACGTTGTTCGGCACGGAGCCAACGGTACGAAATCCCCCAACGCTCTGGAGGCAGGTGGACCCATTCCATACGGAGCCCACCTCCGAAGCCTCCTTCGAAAGTCCCCTCCAACACCCATCAGATCAAAATCCGACGATACGAAAGAGATCGACTGCTCTCTACGATCGATTCCTTCGACTACAGAGGATCTCATTTCTCTCCGGTGAACTGGCGAAACGGGGATTCAATTCATACATGCAACTGCAACTGCAGGGACGACCTCGACGGCGTCTCGTTACAGGGTAGAGGTAGAGTTGCAGGCGATGAGTTCATCACGAGCAGCTTCGCAAAAATGGCAAGTGGCAAGCAAGGAAGAAGGCGACGTTTTCAAGCAAACTTGGAGCTGATCTGGAACGCTCATCCGAAGAAAATAAAAAATTCGCCCGTGGTCGGCAAGCGAGCGAGTTCACGTGCGTTTCGAGGGGACGAGACAAGCGTGCCGTGTTCTGAGCCGATCGAGACGATTTGAGATCCTCTGAAGTTGGCCTCGGGCAGTCGGCCCCTCAGCGCCGTCCGATTTCAATCGGACGGCCGTGCGAGGGGGGCTTCGCACCGGTGGGACCCACTTCGTAGGAGGCTTCAGAGAGAGAAGGGGGCTTCACACCGTCCGATCAAGATCGGACGGCTACGAAGCCTGACTGCCCTTCGACTGCAGAAGATCCCGTTCCGATCGAGACGGTTTGGAGTTTGGACATCCGAGAAATGAGACTGCTAGGTTTGATTAATCTCGCAAGACTGATCTCAAAGGAATAATAACATTGTGGTTCGAAGTAAGTATTGGATCTTTATTGCAGTACCAAAAGGCAAATATTTCTAGACAAAAATACAACAGAAAAATATTATTTTTGCCTTTTAGATATAACCATATTGTAGACTTTGTACACAAGATCAGAGGGAAAATAGTAAACTTAAGTGTGAACAAACTTGGAAAACAATATATATTATTATATATTACGGCGTACCTTTAGAATAAGATCCCTGGAAAAGGTGACTGGATCCTTCGACTATCTTGAGAGCTTTAGAATGTCTTCGCAGACAACTCTGAGGCTCCAAAGCCTGAATTCCGTAACGTTTTGTTCGAAGTATCATTCGGAGTATGATTTTTAATTATAAACATGATGATATTATTTTCCCAAATAGTAGCGGTCCAAACTAACGTCTTATTTGAGTTATGTTCGTATTTGGGCACATATCATATTATTTTTATTTTTGTATTTACTTATTGTTTAAATTTACATAAATTTAAACATTGATAAAAATAGCTTACAATCACTTCCTATATATATGTGGGCGTTTTTTTCTTAAAAAAACTCATGCTTGGAGTTTTTTTAAAATGTCATCCCATCCAAAAAAAGGAAAATTACTCACATACCATTATAATTTTGGGTTAATTTTTTTCGTGCCATTACAATTTTTGCGGTTTGCCAATATGCCATCGATATGTCACTGACAGATGTGGGCTGCCACAGTCACTGACAGTGGCATATAAGCAATTTCTGAAATTATAATGGCATGTGAGTAATTTTCCCTATAATTTTTAAGAATTGTCTACATGTCACTGACAGTGACTATGACTATAGTGATCTCCGTTCAATTAACCAACTGATAACTGATGTCGTTTCCCTCACCTAGCTGCCAACTCGCCGCTGCCACTCTCTGGTTATCCGTTGAATCAAGATGGACAGGTAACACGAGAGATAAAATTAAAAAAATGAAATATTTAATAAGTAGAGTCGACGAAACAAAATAAAATATAGGGAATATGATATTGAAAGTCTATTAGAGAGTAATAAGATTTAGATATTAAATTTTATTAGGAAAACTTCATATATAAGATTTTAGAGAAAAAATGACAATTATCTTGAAGATACTCCGTGCACCATTGTTATTGGCTACTATCGCTACTGCTTTGCTGAGTAAAAGTAGTTAGATCCCTATATCATTCCCTATAGTTAAATTTAAGATATTTGCTCTAAAAATTATTCTTCATCAAATTTCCTATCACATTACTTACCCTGTCGTATTCCCTACTTCTCTCCTCATTCTCAAATTTGGAGAACTCTCTCTCATCCCCTGTCCATGCCAGAATAAGAAGGGGAGGAAGAAAAAGAAAGAAGAGAAGGGAAAAAAATAAAAAATAAAAGGAAAATTTATTTTCTTTATAATTTTAAGATGTCTTTGAGATCAATTATTTAGACTAATTAGAGGATATCTATTTATTCATGAAAATTTAAAAATTCACGATAAAAATAAAACTGTTGAAAATATGTAGTAGAGATATAGCCGTTGAAAATGTAGTCGTTAGAATTTTTACCATTAGATGATAATGATGATGATAATAATAATATTCAAAAATATAATGAATGAGTTTTAGGGGAGCTATCGAAGACCGAAACTGTATAGCCATAGAATTTTTTAAGTTCATTTCCTATATAAGAGATAAGAGATATATATGTGATTAGTTTTAGGAAAACCGTTAAAAATGAGTCAAGTAAGTATGGGTATTAGTGACATACGGCACAAGAGTAATTGTGTAATTAGGACAAATCGAGAGCTACGGAGTGACCCGGAGGTTACATCATCCACTAACTAGTTCATTTTTTAACCCTCTCAAATCCTCAAAAGTCAATCCCGAGGCTTCATCGTGGTGCCATCAACATTCAATGCCGGTTAGTCATCAATTTTATTTCTCCTCAGAATAATAGTCTAATTAAGAATCAACTAATTGAAAAGGAACATGTAATGTTACCTTTCTTTTCAAGAACTTGGCCGAAACAGCCATCAGCGACAGAGAGGATGATCTGAAGTCGATGTAGTGAGAGAGAAATAGATTAATCTGTTCATGATGAAACCAGACAGATAAATGTGGTCACCGGAGTGCATAAATATAATTTTGTGATGTTCTAAAAAAAGGCAAATAGAAATCCTGGTTTGGTCAAGAACAGGATGGATTAAAGAATATAGCTTTCTTCACAAATCAACAAATTGTTGCACACACACCAATAAGATCACATAATGGTGACCATGAACAGTAAGTGGCTCACTAGATGCAGACTGAATTCTGCAAGCTATGTATGTCTCTCACTAACTTATTCAGCTACAGAAACAATAGCAATTGACAAAAAATTAAACACACAGATTTGAAGAATAAACAGTGAAATGTGAGGCATGTTGGATGGAATCATTTGACTGCTTTCTTGATTGCCTGCTTGCACCTGCTGAGGAACTTGCTGCTGTTTGTGGACACTGAATCTTCAACACCGATCACCTTCGGTTTCCTGCTGATACACTCCACACTTCTCGTCATTCCAACGATCTTGGAAGGTGAGGAAGGCAGAGATCGGAAACCCCTGGAACTGTCAGTTCTTGGGAACCAAATCTTCTTTTCCTGTCCCCTCTCCTTGATGTCAAAGCTATTCCTGCACGTTGCCATGCTCTGCTCGGTGGCACTCTCGCCACCGAGCTTGACGATTTCATCAGAGCATTCCGTGATTTCATCATCGATTCTTCTTGGCTTTTGCTGCTCATCTGAAGCGACCTCCTCAACGGTGTGATCTTCTGAATAGTGGTATGCTGCAGCAGGATCTTCTTGCTGCTGCTCCTCCATGAGCATGTGAAGCCACTTATCCACAGTGACCTTGCCGCTGTGATTCATGTTTGCACCGTCTTCCGATCTGCCGACGCCTCGCCGACGAATCATTTCATTCTTTTGCAATGGCACTGACTGCTCTGTAGGATACCTAGGCATTCCATACATGCCAGTTGCTCTGTAGGGAGGACTTGGAGGAACCGAGGAGGTCCTTGGCAGTGAAACTGTCTGAGATTTTTCAGTCTCAGACTCACATTGCAGCATGGCTGCTTTGCCCTTGACATCTCTTGACCTTCCAGGAGTACTAGTTCCCCTTGATGCCATCATTTCATTCTTTTGCAATGGCACTGACTGCTCTGTAGGATACCTAGGCATGCCATACATGCCAGTTGCTCTGTAAGGACTTGGAGGAACCGACGAGGTCCTTGGCAGTGAAATTGTCTGAGATTTTTCAGTCTCAGACTCACATTGCAGCATGATGGCTTCTTTGTCCTTGCCATCTCTTGACCTCCCAGGAGTACTAGTTCCCCTTGATGCCATGGTCCTTTCTCTTCTTCTGCCACGCTGTCGTTCTTTGATAGCCAAATGCTCAAGCTTCTCCCTCACTGATGCTCTTCCTCTTTCAGTGTCAACTGAGTTATCTTCCATGGACCTCCTTGGAAAGCTTATCACCTTGAAAGATTCATTCTTGAAATTACCCATTGTTGAAGTCCCATCTCTGATTTCTTCCTCCTCTAGGGAGATGTATGCATCTGAAGTCCTCTGGTCCTCCTCCAGGAAAATCCTCAGCTCCTGCTTCAGAGGGCTGCTCCTCAATCTTCTTCCTGGCAAACACGTTACACTTTCACGGGGCCTTTCCTCTAGCATTCCATCATCAACCCGGTACCTCTTCCTTGCTTGATCGGTGAAAGGCTTTATCTGCTTCTCTAGTTCATCCTTCTGCTGGTACTTCCTGCGAAGCTCGGTTTCTGATGAGTCACACATTGCTCTCTGGGCCTCCAATCTGGCCATGAGAGTACTTGTTGCAGCTTGGTTCAGCCTAAGTTGCTCCTTGTACACAACGGACCTGCACATTTTGCGCCACAATTAACAATTAGCACAATCAACATTGAAATACATTGCAAGTTCTTGGCCATTGGTGAATAGATTAGATTCATCCTTACTGGTGCATGGCATCTCTGATCATCTTCTCCAGCACCGCCTTGTAGTTGGACTGAGCTTCCGCCAAGCGGCGGCACTTCTCGACTCGCCGCCTCCTCTTGATAAGGAGGGATTCCATGTCCTGGATTGTTACCCTCTCCTCCTCATTCTTTTGCTTAAGCCCAGTGGCCTCATTCTCCAATTCAGTGAGCTCAGCTTGCTTCTTCTTGGCCTCCTCTCTTTGCCTCAGCGAGTCCCTAGCCGTAGCTATGGACAAGTAAGGATTACTAATGTAGCCATCCGCATCCGGGTTATTGTTCTCTTTGGTCGAATTTGGCCCATGGCTGGGCGCTAACAGGTTAGCATTCTCATCCTTTTCACTTGTGAACTTCTTGGCAGCTACAAAAACAAGCAATTTGCTCAAGTTAGCATCCAAGCATATCAAGAAAAGAAACTCTGAAATGGAAGGGTACTAGTTCTTGAAACTATTGAAAAAAAATAAATTTATGAAGTTGTCAGATTCGGATACCAATCAAAGGATAATTAGGTCTGAGCGATCGGTTTGCGTCAAGAGATTTGAGCACCGAGTTGTCCGAGCCCCTGGAGGAGACAATAGCAGCAGGGGCGAGGCCTACTTTCTTCTTCATCTCTGAGAAATGGTGCGGGAACGCGTGCGCCTCCACGGCCTGCAGCGAGGTCAGCTCCTCGCTGGCCCCGTCGGCGAACAAGAACGCGAAGGCTCTGTTCCTGCACATCACAGAGGAATCGATCGGTGAGTGGGTAAGAAGCAGAACATCTCTAGCTCCATGACCTGAGATTAGCTTGTTTGACGCGGAAGACCAAACCTAAAGTCGGCGTTCTTGGAGGCGAAGATGGAGAGGAATTGGTTGACGGAGATGCCGAGCTGCAGATCCCACCATGGGACGAGGAACTCCATCTTGTTGTGCTTCTTCCTGCACACCTGCGACTGCACGATCCTCAGGTTGCTCGGCACCGTCCTCCCTCCTCCTTCAAAACCAAGAATTCTGTGAGAATCTGACGAGTGTCGCTTTGAATCGCTCCGATGTAGAGATGGAAACAGGCTTACTGGCGCAGGGGAACCAGTGGTCGATGTCCCAGGCGAGAGGGGAGGCGCAGTCGGCGTGCAGGTAGAGCACGTTGCCGTAGGCGTCGATGCGGAAGAGCGCCGGGTCGAAGCCAGCGTTGCCGAGGTGGTCGAGCTGCTTCCAGAGCAGGTTGGCGAATCCCCGCGGGTTGGCCGTCGGCGCCGCCTCCGCATCGGTCACCGGGAACATCTCGTTCAAATCCTTGGCCCGCAGCGCCTGCATCCGAATACCCGATCAGTCACCAGCAGCCGCGAGCTTCACCTCGATGACTATGAGCAAGCAGGCAGGCGTGCGTACCTCGTGCGGGTGGAGGACGTAGGGGAGGAACCCGTGCGGGGGACCATGGGAGTAGGGGAGGCCGAGCGCCCCCGCGCCGCCGCCGCCACGGCAGAGTCGGGCGTATGCCTTGGGGAACCCCAGCGCGTCGTCAACCGCCTTCTCCTCCTCCGTGAACGCCGCCGCCATCTCCTTCGCCGCCGCCGCCGCCGCCCGCGCGCGCTCAGCTGTTTCGCGATCGGTGGCGAGCGAGCCGGGGATCGTCGAGAATAAAAAAACAGCGGCCGTTTTTGTATTCTTTTCAGCGCAGGAGCGGAGCGTGGCCCGCAACGGTCGAGACGGGGGAGGAGAGAGCCGTTGGGGGGTTCAAACGCGGCACGTGACGGGCACGTGTGATCTGTTTCGGAGAGGGGACGGCTGCCGTTACCGGTGGGGGCGAAGGTACACGAACGGCGGCGAGGGTGGGAGGGGATTCTCATTACAGGGAGCGGTTCGACGGAGAGTGCAATTGTGTTCCGAAACCGTTCGATCTTAATTAACCGGTACAAAGTCTCATACAAACCTTTTTCTCTCTCTCCTCAAAGCATCCATGTGCCGAGCCCATCATTGTGAAGGGTCTCTTCGTGCTTCGTCCGATCAAGATCGAACGGCGCGGAGGGGGATGACTTCTCCCTTTCACCGACTGCAGGGGGTCTCATTTCGGGCAAGAGGCCGCGAGGATAGACAGTCTATGACATGGATGGCGCACTTGCGGGAGGTTAGTATCCAGAGAGACGCGTATAGGGATGGCAACGAGTTTGAAACCCGTGGATTTGATAAAAACCCGTCCGTGAAGCAAACCCCCAAAACCTATGTAAATTCGAACCCACGGAACCCATGGGTTCAAAACTAAACCCGAACCCGAACCTGTCGGATTTCGGAAACCCGACGGGTAACCCGTGGGTTCAATTTATACTCTACATGAATTATATTACAACATAAATATAATTAAAAAACCACAATAAATAGAAATTTGTCACATTACTGATACATAATTTGAAATGATGAATTCACTCAATATATCTCGACATAAGATTATCATAGAAAATAAATAGGAAATGCAATAGACTATATGTGATTTTAAGTAATCGGGTAAACCCACGGATTTAAATCTAAACCCGAACTCCACACAATAATAAACAAGTACATGAACTCATGTACACAAAATTGAACCCAAATCCGTACCCACCAGGTCAGGTACCCACGGGTAAAATTGTACGCGTAAGCGTGGGCCACGTGGGTACAGAGAGAAACGTGCCGCTCGATGGGTGACACGTGTACGTCAAGGACGGATCAACAAGTGCTCTGTACTCTACGAGAGCTGTACGCTATTTTTGTCCTCTCCGGAATTGTTTTTCCGCTTCGGGTGTTTGAATTTTGAAATTATATTGTAGACGTACACACATTGTACAAGTAGGCCATAACCCACGATAATATAATTACGCATATCTATGCTATTTTTAAAAAATCTAATAGCGATAAATCTATCATCACCATTGCTTCTCTCGTTAGCAAATAGAAATCATTCACCTTCAGCATAAAAGCTTCACTAGCTTCACTTATATTTATTTACATAGTGTTTTTAATACTGTATTTTTTTCATTTTAATGGACGAGCACTCAACTAATGTATACAAATATATATATATATATATATACCAGCTATATATCTTTTACACGTATTTATATATTGTTGTAAAAAGTACTCTTAGTTCATTTGGAAATGTGTGCACACAAGAATATATGAATTTTATAAGATTTTTACTGAAATTAAACAAGTTGTAAAAAATTATTTTTAAATACAATACAATAGTAAAGATAGTATATAAAGAATATATTAATTAGTATTTATTTTCTTTTTTTGTCTTTATTAAATACAATACAATAGTAAAGATAGTATATAAATGAAAAAAAATAGTACTACTTCGGGGGTGAATCTAAAATATAAGAATATAGCAAACATAAGAACATGATAAGAATGTATGTAAAAAACATAAAAAAAGATGTGTTGTTTGAAATACATGAATTAACTAAACACATGATTTTTCTACGTACATATTTCTTAATCTAATTAACAAAGGAAAGAAAAAAAGTAGGAGTGGACGTATAAATTCTTATGTTTTTCTATGAAATCTAAGGAAAAAAAGAAAATTTCTTTAATTTTTCCTATACATTAACCCTTCGTTTCAAATGAGTGAATAATATTAATTCCCATAAAGATTTGAACCCCACATTTTTTCTCTACAAATCCTTCAAAGCCCTTGAGTATACAAACAAAAGATAACATGTGAGCTGCTACATTGACAATCTAGAACTACAAGTCACACAAAATAAAGATCCCATCTTGACAGTTTCCCTCTCATACAAGTCCTGTGCTAATTGCATCTGTTCTCTAGAGACACACAAAAGACTCGATACATTCTTCCCAATCATCTTTATTTGATAGTTTGTCAGTTCTATAATCTCCTTTCATTTTATGTGAATCCATCAGGATTTAGTTTAAATCCAAACCTGTCCATATAAAATAGACTAAAGATCTCAATCTAGCAAACTAAACCTTAATCTTATCCTTGTTGCCTCTATTTACTCACATGGACAATCTGACAAGCACATCAGACGGCCAGAACTCCAGCTAGAAGCTACAGAACGAAGTATAGGAATTCAGCAATGGGCAAGCTGCAGAGGACTGCTAAATGAGGCTATGCTCTTCAGACAAAACAAGCAGAAAATCTCTAGTCCTCAGGCCAGTCTTCTATATCTCCACTGCTAGGCTGAACGGCGTTTGAATGAACCTGCAAGACGGAAACAGAAAATTTGACATGCTGAAATACTATGGTATAAAACCCACCATGTCCCTCCGTGTCTATAAAAGAAAAGAAATTAAGGAAGGAATGGATGAAATACGCGTAACTCAAAAGTTAGGGAGCATTTTGAATTTGCACCCATTGAACTCTGTCATTTCTACGCACAAGAGTACAACTGATCGTGCGTGATACTTGTCATTTCAACAGACTGACTCCTAGTTGACTCCGGCAGTGTTAGACATTACTATGTCTTGTAATGTACCGCGTGCCAGTTGGCATGTTCACATGTCCACTAGCTTGCTTGGCTTGCAAGTCTGGGATTCTGTTAGTGTCTTTCTTGCCCTCTAAGTTTAGTATTCTGTTAGAGTTCTGTTAGAGTCTCAGGGCTATATATTTGTATCCTGATTCTCATCTCTAATACAAGAAACATATTCTCTAACATGGTATCAGTAGTTTAGATCCTCTTCCCTCTCTTCCGCTCCTTCAGCGTCTTCTCCGACGCTTGATCTATGGCTCTCTCGCCACCTCCTGGTGATCCTTTCACCACCACTGATCCTGCTGATGACTCTCTTCTCCAGCGCGCCGAGGAAGCTCGCGCAGCCTAAGTAGAGACCGAGCACATCTCTGGGATCAATCGAGACGCTGCTCTCACCCATGCGGCCGAGGCAGAATGCGAGGTTGCTCTCGCTCAAACCTAGCATGACGCGACCGAAGCACGTCTCCATGATGCTCTTCTTCGTGCTGCTCGCGAGCGCGCGTTTGCAGAACCAGTCTGCCATGTGGATGATGCTCCTTCTGTCATTGGAAATTTGCCTGCCTTCTGCTTGCCTTTGACGCTGCTCTCCTTCAACACGAGGCTGTGGCCCTTCTGAACCTGCACTCCCAAGCTGTTGATGTTCAGAACATCCGCTCCCTTGTACCGCTGGTTCTCGATGTCTCCTCGACCTTCTATGCTCGATGGCTAGAATCTTTTCTTCTGGTCGTCGGTAAATACTCCTTGGAAAACCATGTTCTCTCCAATGTTGTTGTGCCCCTTTCCCCTGATTGGGTGCGCATGAACTGCGTCGTACGCACATGGCTTCTCGGCACCATCACCGACGACCTCGCCGACACCATCTCTCAGCGTGGTGCTATGCTCGAGTTACTTGGCTGGCCATTGAGTCCCAGTTTCTCGGCAATCGTACCACTCGTGCCCTCTACGCCGATCAGGAGTTCTAGGCCTTTCATCAGGGTGATCTCTCCATCACTGATTACTGTCACCGCTACAAGCGCATGGCTGAGGACCTTCGTGATCTTGGAGAATCCATCTCTGATCGTACTCTCATCCTCAATGTCATTCGCGGCCTCAACAAACGCTTCACCGCCATTGCATTGGACTTCATCTTCGCCGCAGCAACACATTCCCCTCCTTCCTGCAAGTTCGTGATGATTTGCGGTTGGAGGAACTCACCGTGGCCAAGGCTGCTCCTGCCACAACTCTTATTGTTGCAAGCAGCAGTACCACTACACCATCAGCCCCTTCCCTGACAACAGATGCTTCTCGACCCCCGCCGTCTCAACCCCAGCACCACTCCGCCACTTCTGGAAATTCCAATAGTGGCTCTGGCGGCCACCAATAGCAGTGCAACAAGCGAGGCAAACACGGTGGTCGTAGTGGCAACGAGGGCCGCGGTGGTCACAGCGGCGGTGCTGGTGGTACTGGTTCTGGTGGAGTTACAGGACAATCTTCTCCTGCTGTTTGGCCCAGTTTTTACCATCCATGGTTTGGATCAATTCATCTTTGGCCTGGCACATAGTCTCCACCACCACCACGTCCTCTCTCTGGATCACCCAGGCCACCCCATGCTCTTCTTGCTGCTGGACCGCACGGGCAATGGCCTGGTCAGTGGGGATTTCTTCCTCCTGCCACTCCATACTCTTCTCCTATTGCTGGATGGGATCAACAGGCTCTTGCAGCACAGTTTTAGACCACATCCCTTTAACAACCACCTCAATAGGAATGGTATTTTGACTCTGGTGCGACAAATCATATGACCTCCGATACTGGTATCCTTTCACATCCCTTTCCTTCATCTTGTCATTCTCCTTCTACAATTGTTGTTGGTAACGAGAATCTAATTCCAGTTACCTCTACTGGCTATACCCATCTTCCACATAATCTTCGCCTTAATAATGTTCTTGTTTCTCCAAACAGTATTAAGGATCTTATTTCTGTTCGCGAGTTTACCACTGACAATAATTGTTCGTGGAGTTTGACCCTTTTGGCTGTTCTGTGAAGGATCTACCTACTTGGAAGGAACTCATCATATGTGACAGCGCCGAACCACTCTACCTTTGGCAGGTGCTGGATGGCCGAGACGCTGGTGCCACAGGGTCGACGAAACAGCCAGAAGAGCATGTGAGGAGGCACCAGCGGTCGGAGGGATAGAAGGTATGGTGTAGAGATCGCCGGTACTATTGCAGCGATGAATCACTCGTCCCGTCTGGGTATCCTTAACAGAAAACCAAGAGCATCAAATTCAAGAGAACAGCGATTTTCACGGGTGAATTGACGAACGGATAAAAGATTATGAATGAGAGAAGGGGCAACAAGAATGTTATTAAGGGAGAAGTTTGCTGAGGTGGTGGGTAGGATGGAGTGACCTCTGGACGTGACCGGAATACTAGTGCCATTGCCTACTGTTATAGATGAGGTGGAGGGGGGAAGGCGCTGGAGGATCATACCATCAGAGGTCGCCATGTGAGTTGAAGCGCCGGAGTCAACAACTCATGAGGGGCTGCCCTGGACAGCCAGGTGCTGCACGGCAGCAATTAGGCCGGCCAAGTCCCATGTTGGTCCACCAGTCTAGACAGGGGCGAACGCTGTGTGCGCTTGAGGAGGGGCACCGAGCAGCCCCTGTTGGCGTGGTGGCTGCCATGGGTTGCTACCAGGGGCGCCGGAACTGCCCTGGTCACGCTCCCAGGGAGGTATGACGCGCTCGCCGGGGTTGACACGTGTGCCAGTCCAAGGATCAAAACCCCAGGGCTGACGCTTGCTGTCGCGCCGGGTGTTGTCGCTCCTATTGTCGCGTCGGCCACTGTTGTCGTGCTGCTGCTGGCGCGGCTGCTGCTGCTGGACTGCGGTCGGCAGGGCGCCACCAGGGGCGCCGTTGAAGGTGGCGAGAAGGGCCGAAGCGGCGCGGACCTTGTCCTCGTTCGTGAGATGCAGCTCCTTGAGGAGGAGCTGATTCCTGGCAATAGCAAAGGTGAGAGGTTCCTGGGCGGCGATGTTGTCGGCGACAGATTGGTACTTCTCATTGAGGCCGCGGAGTAGGTTGAGGACGAGGTCGGGCTCGGTGATGGTTTGGTCGACGTCGCGAAGACTGTCGGCAGCCTCCTTCATGCGCACACAGTACTCGTCGATGGAGGAGTCGCCCTGGGTCATCGAGTGGAACTCGTGACTTAGGAAGACGGTGCGGGGTGCCTTGTTGGCTTGGTACAGGGCGGCGATGGCCGTCCAGAGCTGGCCGGCGGTCTGTTGGGCACCGGTCATAGCGAGGTTGAGGACAGAGTCAGAGACGGTGCCGAAGATCCAACTGCGGATGCAAAAGTCAGCCTGCACCCATGCGTCATTGGTGGGCGTAGGGGAGACGATGGCAAGGTGCTGGAGCAGCCCGAATTTGCCACACATGGCGTGGAAGGCTGTCGACCACTTGGTGTAGTTAGAGGGTCGCAGCTCGAGGGTCATGGGAATGTGGGTCTTCACGTTTACTAGAGCATATGGGCAAACGGCTGGGTTGATGGCGTCAGCCATGGCGGAGGTGGTGGAGGACTCTGAGGACATGCTGGCGCGGCTGTTGGGCGGCGCAGCTAGGTTGGGGAAGGAGAGGGAGGGCCAAGATCAGATGGCTCTGATACCATGTAGAAGGGTGAGGTTGAGGCAATTGGCCATGCTCTCAATGGAGAGGGGGCCTGTTTTTATAGGGCAGCAGCTGCTGCTATATATGGCAGTAAATACATGGATAGGAAATAAATCACAATCTCTAAACATGGCAGGTCTGATCCTAATTGACTGCCCTGCCTAAATATGCAAGATCACAATCTCTAAACATGGCAGGTCTGATCCTAATTGACTGCTCTGCCTAAATATGCAAGATGCAATCTCCTATTGCCTAATATTGAGAGTGCTTGTTTTGATTATATATGTCAATCCACTTATATTGGTCTATTGTGTAGTATTAAATAATATAATGGAGAAAAATATAAAACTATAGTAAAAATAGAGGTGGTCGATTCACTACCACTGCCACTGGAGCTTATTTGACATAACTTCACATCTGAGATTTTTTAAAGCTAGTCAAACCTAGTTTTAAAAATATTAGATCTGAAACTGTAAGTGTATTAAGAGTATTTAGCTAAGTCATATGGTTTTATTTTAGATTAATTTTTTTCTCTATTTTATTATACAAATTGAATATATATCGTAAATCTTAGAACTAGAGTTGTACTAAACATATATCCTAGTTATTTTAAAAGGAGTATAGATACAATAGACGCTCGATGCAATATGCAACATAGTTCACTTCCATAGTTTACCTGCAGATGTCTTTCTTCACGGTGGCTAAAAGTTCTGTGCTTCAGCTCGCCACGGTTGGTTGTCAGCTCATCCAATATCTCGGCGTCATCACAGCTTCCTGAATCAGATCCACTATCCTCCTGCGGGGAACCAGATTTCAGATTAACAGCAGATGAGGGTCTTCTCGGAGCATTGAAGCGTGGAGTGAAATACAATTTTCGCTCGAAAGTAAATGGCCCGAGAATGTGAGTACCAGTGTGTGTTCATGGTGGACCCCTTCAAGCTCTTCGTACTCAGCTGCATCCAGTTCTCGCAAGTCATTCGGCTCGAAAAACTTTGGGAGGATATGCTGCCTGATGAGAATCATGAGGAAGAAAGGCAGAGGGAACAGGATCCCTGCTATTGGTATCCATGTTATGCCGAAGCATATCAAGAGGTAGACGAACTGGAAAATCGTGAAGACAGTTATTGTTCTTGAAGGCACCGACTCCATGAAAGATGCATGGGGACCTTCCAGAACCCTGCAAATGTTACAATCACATGCAACAGGTTAGTTTGGGTTGTTTAACTGTTGCTTTGATGATCAATGACTCATATACAAGATATGGTATTATCAATGAATCTATAGGTGTATATGCAAATTCATTTGTTCAAATGAGGTAGACATATGCAGAGTAGAGATTTTACTTGTGACGTCGGCTTGATGCAATGAACAGAAGCTGTATCCTTTCCCAAAACTGGTTCCCAGGTAGACTGTCAATGGCCATGTAAGCAAAGTAGCCCCAGAGGACTGATGTGGGTATCTTTTTGATAACTGGCATAGCTCCAACGCAACCACCAACTAGTAAGGATTGCAGCAAGTTACTTAATCTCTGCTCATTTACTCGAACGGGCAAATGGGCTTCGATATGTTTTCTAGGATCAAATTCTCCAGCCAATTTTCCTTCTTCATCACCTTCTTGCACCATAGCGTCCTTCAAGCACTTTAACTCCTTATCAACGGAATCAGTCTGCAGGGCAGTTTTGTTTTCTGAGTTATAAGTGGGGGATTTAATTATTTGCCACTCTTAACATGTGAGTGGCAACAAATTTGCCACTCTGAGTCACTGACATGTGGGGTCACCTGAGTCACTGACACGTGGTCCATTAATTGACACATGTTAAGAGTGGCAAATAGTTAAATTATCCTATAAGTTGAGTTCCATGAGTATTTTTTTATACAAGACAAACAAGGGCATGTACATTTAATAGTTACTGAAAGAAAGCAATTTTATGGACACGTCAATACATCATACTCATCTCATCGTCAGGTGAAATTAGTTCAGACAATTACATGAGCTTACGACCAGAAGTTTCTTGGCAACTGATACGTAGTAATTTTGACAGGAAGCAGCACTAATAGCAGAGGAAAATGCAGTAGATAAATTGAAGAGGAAATTATATGGTAACATATAGATGACTTCAGCATACTCACATTTTTTTCGCTGCCCATTTCGATGAAAACCTCTTGCATCTTGCCATAGATTTCCATACAGCTAGCACGATTCATTAGGCCTTCCTTGGCAGTTTGAACCATCCTTTTGCGTAGCAGCTAATGAAACAAAGGGAGATGGATGAGTAAAGCTGACTACTGGAGAAAATGAAACACTTTGTGGTCTGAAAGCTCTACAAACCTGTCCCCTAAGGACAGCAAGGCTTCTCGTATGCATTGGAGACTGAGGAAGTACTCCATTAGATGGAGGGATGCCAATCAAACCACAAAGAAGAACCTGTGTCATTTATATACTACTATGAGAAAAATGAAATTCAGTGCCACACCTTGGACAGATAATGTAGGCAGGACTAAGAATAGATGAAGGGCGACTGTTACACCGCACGCAGAATCAATAACATATTTACCATCTCATTAACACGATTATTTTTCTAAGAAAAAAAGGTGACAACACTTGTAAATTTAGGTACTTCCATGTTATAATAGTTCCAGCAATATCAGATATTACCTTTGTTTCACGATGTAAGTTAAAGTTATTCAAGTTTCACTAAGTTACATATATTAACATTGACAATATCAAATAAATACACTATTAAAACATATTTGATTGTTGGTTTAATGAAACTAATTTGATGTTGTAATTGTTAGTATATCTCTTCATAAAATTGATCAAACTTAAAAATATTCAATTTTGAAAAATGGCAAACAAATATATTGCGAAACAGAGGAGTATGTCTTAGGGACATCATGTCTCAATTTTCTTAGAACTACAACTGTATTTCCAATCATACCCATCCAATTGTCCTAACAAATACAACTCTACCTTGAAATATAAGAAAATGTATTTCTTACTCATAAGATTGTTCAGTGATTTCAACTAGTTTTATGCTATAATGAGAGAGCAATGAATTTTTTACTTGGGACCAAAAGATGTCTAGGTTGCTATTTAAGTATTTAACCGAGAAAAGTTTACGACAAGAGGGCCACCGTAAGCAGCTACGTTGTATCACAGAAACATGCCATATACCATGAATCCAAGGACCAAAATGTCATAATGGTAGGCAGAAGGTTTCTTCAAGTTGAACTCCTTTTGTTGAGCCAATTGTGAAGCTACGCTGTGATCAAAGAAGTAAAGCCCTGCAACCATCAAAGCTGGCAGAATGGCGGCAAATATGTAAGCCGGAGGGACAGAAAACAGTTCCTGAAAAGAATCAAAGATACCATTTAAAATAATGCAAAGCAAGATAAGTTCTACCAAAATTTTAGACTTGAGGACCATAAATATTTGCATCTCTGGTATTAGTGTATCACATAAGCGAGTTGACTTTATTACCTTCGCTACGGTCCAATGACGCAGAGAGCTGGACTCCCAGGGAAGTGGACTCAAGAGCCTCCTAGGGACTCCTGAAGGGACATTCTTTGGTAATGTGTACGAGAATGCTGCCCACACAAGCACCATGAGTGGGACACCGTAGTCAGCAACAAAGCTTCTGAGCCACTCTGCAAGTGTCAACTCAAAAGCAAGAAGTCAGTGCATAACAGGGATGCAAATTCTGGCAGTAATCGGCCGGATTAATGCAAATTATAATTTTTTGTACGAACTGGATATTCTCTCGCAACGTTATGGGTGATATATTATTGTATCTTTATGCCGGATCTATAAAAAATGAGTACTAGCCATGCCAAAAAGTTTGAACCCAAAAATTTTAATTCAAAAACGGGTAATCAGGTTGCCGGAATTATGGAGGAATCTGCAATCCAGTATAAGTTTTGGAACCGGTAATCAAAACCTTGGTGCATAGACGTGCTTCTCACTAGGTATAAAATATATTCATCAAGTCATTTACAAGATAATTTAGCACGCATATTAATTTACCATTTTTGTTTGTAAATGTTCAACCTCAAAGAGAAAACTGTGCGGCAATTATCCATATAAGTATGAAGGGAAAAAAGTTTTGAACATAAAGACTACTAAACACATTCTCATCCCAAGAACAACTTGATATCGTCCAGTCCAATATTACTACCCAAGCTTGCACCCCAACACAACCCAAACGTGACCTAAACCAGGCACAGTTGAAATTTAGTGCTGCTATTGTTCGTAACTTGCATAAATTGAACGGTTGGATGGATGATCAATGGACCTGTTGTGTTAATTTTATGATGCAGAGTTCAGCCCTTTGTGATGCATTCTACTAGTAGTATTATATTTTCAGTAGATCAATTCTAACAGTTTATTTTAAAGAATATTTTGATACTTTTAATTTATTATAATCTAGGTATAACCGTCGTTAGCGATTTTTCGTATAATACTAGTTCATTTCTACCTTCAAAAATGTGCTAGAGATGTCGTACCAGAAAAATTATATTGCTAGAGTTTCACACATAGAAAATTACCATTTTAATCCTTACATAAAATTTTTTGGATGATTTTGCCCTATGTACATTCTCCTACTCTTATTAGGTCAGTAGAAATTAATCTAAACCATTCAAAAAAATAACAAACAATTGTTATGATGCATTTTACTACTAGTAAAAGTGGTAAAAAAAGAGAAACGCAAGACACAGATTACTAGGAAACGTGACCAACCTTGACCATACAGCCATGACCTTGCCCTCCTTGTCCTTAATGCAGTGTATAACAGCCCAATTGAAAAGATAACACCTAGTAAGCCATTGACATATGCCCACTGGAATTGGTATATAGTTGAACTATGGTCTGCATCTCCCGGCACCTTGAATTCTTCAATAATCCCCTGTAATAGGTAGGCCATGTCAAAATATTTTCGTCCAGTATACAAAGAACCGAAATTTGCTAGACATAGCATACTTTGATGGCTTCTTGGAGGAACAGAACAGTGATCAGCATCCCAAAAAGTTCTCCTGCAACCCTGGTAAATCTGCTAATAACATTGGAAGCATTGAACATTGCCAGCAGAAACAACATGATAGCAGTCCAGATGCAGACCCTGTCACCAGCAAGCGAATTAAAAAGAGCATTTAGTTCGTCTGAAAACTAACACGGAATAGAAGGTATTCTGTTTCAGTTGTTACCATCCAGCCCACGCCAAATACAGCCGTTCCCCGAGAGCTTGTTGCTTCTTGGCAAAGTTGTAGAGATAAGTGTACATAATAATGGTTGGCTCTGCGACTCCAACTATCAACAAAGGCTGCCCTCCAAGAATTGAATGTATGATGCCACATATCGCAGTAGACGCCAGTGTTTCAACTGTGGTGAGTATACCCTCTGAAATGAACCACTTTTACTATGTTAGAAATGTAATTAAAGCATATGAACATCAGTTCTAGAAAAAAAACTGTAGCATAGTAGCAACTCGCAAAGAGTGTAAGCACTTACCTGTTTCTCTGCTCAACTGCTCTCCAAAGGCGATGACTGGGAGTGCTGAGGCAAAGAAGATATACATGGTAGGTGCCAAAATCCTGATGATGCATTCAGAGGCAACACAAGTAAATAGGCAATGAAACCAACAAGCAACAAGTGGAGGGAGACACGCACTGATCTACTGCAAGGAGATTAATTGTTTGAAACAAAACTGACCTGAAGCCAGAGCGGAGTCCTGCAAACCAGTCATGCTTGTACCAAGCTGCTCGCCCTTTGATATCGGCAGCAACTCCCTTGAAGGGAGTCCTTAGTAGATCCATCACCTGAGCTCAGCTTAGCAGAATCTGCAACGGTGATTAGAATTCAGAAAAGGTGCATATACAGGACTTCGAAGGCACACATATTGACACATCGGATGCTCTCTGGTTTACAAAAAAATTAAAACTCATCTCAAGCTCAGATGAGGCAGATTATGATAAACCTCGGACCAAACGTCCATCCATCAGATGTGACAAGATGATTCTTGTGTTAATATACATGCAAAGTTTACCGTACAAGTATTTATTTGGTCTACCATCCTTATATATAACACTGGATTTCAACGAACAATCCTAGGCTCCTAGCCGTACCGTCCGACACACACTCTCTCTCTCGTGCTGTCATGCATGGGGTTCAATCGTAAGCTAGAGATACGCGAGAGCAAACGCTCGCACTAATACTCTGCTACTCGAGGAAAAAATCATCATTTCCAACTCGAAAGTGATTAAATATATCTAAAACTTTTCATATTTAATTATTTGTTATTTTGTTCGTTTTAATTTATTTTAGTACTTTTCACCACATATTCCGGATATTAATATATGTATTTCAATTAGCTGCCATTTTTTTGTCTTCGATCCGAACTTCGACGAGCTCTTCTCGGCCGAGCTGGCGGCGGCGACGACCCGCTCGCCGCAGTACGCCGACCAAGGCTGCGGCGCGGCGTTCTCTCCGACGCGCAAAGCCACCGTGCCCAACCAGTTCCAATAGCTGCAGCGGAGCTTGCTCTCGTCGAGGGCGGCCAAGACTACCCCAGAGCCGGTGTCCGATGAGCTCCCGGCTGCTCCCCGATGAGCTCCAGCTTGTTCGAGTGGGGCTTCCCCTCCGACAACCAACCAGGACTGTGGCACCGACGACGAGGAGCTCGTCGAGTCGCAGCACATCGGTCTAGCACATCGGTCTTTAGGACGAAGGATATAAATGTATCACGTCTCTAAAATCATTAAAAAATAAAATAAATGAAACGACGAAAATAATAATAAAAAATTAAATAGTATTTAATCAAATCTAACAGTTTATATGGCAAATAATACAAGAACAGACATTTCCCACTTGTCAATTGCCTAGAAACCAGGAAGCTTTTTATTTTTTTATTTTAAAAAGTGTTAAAAATGACGGAAGAAACCTAATATAATCAGAAATTAATTTTTAAATTAAATTTAGCTAGAACTTTGTACAAATGTCCCTAAGTTAAAGTTAGTAATCGTGAGTACAGCAACACTATCGTTCATTTTCATGGTAAATCATTCATTTTCATGGTAAATCAAAGTATAGAATTTAGATTTGTTCATCTCTATTTTAATATTATAAAATTTTCAGTTGCAAAACACTAATTAACAACAAAACAATTTAAAGCGCAAGTACTCCAGTTTTCACATCAACTCGCGGTACAGATGGAGTAAAGCACTCCGCATCAGCCGCCGCCGCATCCACCTGTACTGCTCACATGCGAACGAAGAAAAAATGCCGCGCTTCTCTCGAACACCTCACGAACTCCACCACCGAAATCGATCAGAATTCAAAAACAGCCATGGAACAAAAAAACCAAACAAATCCCACATAAAAACGCCCACCAGTGCAGGGAGAAACCAGCACAAACACCTAACACGCACGCGCAAGAACAAGCAGAAACACCTACAGCAAGCATAATAGCAAACTTGGCAGTTCGAAATCGAACGGACACCACCCGCTCCGAACCTCCAAAAACCCACCACTGACCACTCACTCACACCAGCCGCCCAATCGAGACAGCAGCGCGCAGCGCGCGGAGGAAAGACCGTACCGGTTGACGCGAGCGCGGTGCTTCTGCGGAGGAAGCCGGCCGGGAAGCGGCGGCTGGGTCCGGCCGACGGCAATGCCGGCGGCGGGCGGCGGGGGAGCGGAACCCTAGGAGGAACGCGGCGGGGACGGGGTCAGGGCCGCGGCGGGGTGGGCTTCTCGAGGACGCCGTGATGAGCGGCGGGTATTTATAGAGGCGGCGGCGGATGAGAGGAGGATGCCGGAGTTGAGACACAAGGGACGAGGAATCAGTTTCACTTTTATTTATAGTTTCGTCGCTCACTGACAGGTGGGGCCAGAGACGACGACGTGGGCCCCACCCAAGGGACTGGGCGGGCTACAGTGCTACACGTCTAGACCGGAGGCTGCTCTTATTAACTTTATTTAATAACTCTTTCGTAAATATTCTTTTCTTTTTTAAAAGTATTATTTGTTTTATTAAAAAGTATTATAAAACTAAGTAAAAATATAAGTTATACTTTAAGTATTTTTAATAATAAAATAAATTATAATAAAATAAATGATATTTCAAAAAATTGAATAAGACCAGTCGTCAAATGTTATGATAAAAATCAACGGCGTAATTTAAAAAAAGATGGAGTATAATTTATTTTGAAATTTTATTTTTATTAATTATTTTTATGTTATATTAATCATATAAATGATTCGTATTTTTGAAGAATGAAGATAGTAAACAAGAGTTAATAAAATTATTTGAGTTGATACCTTGTTTTCTTATTTATAAGTCCAAATTTGTAATAAATTGGACTGTTTAATATTTTTACATAAAAAATATATAATCAGATTCAATTCGCAGTCTAAAACATTTTAATAATACTCATGATTTAGAATTTTTGAGAGATGGTCTAACTTAGCTCTAAAAAATCTTAGATTTAGAGTTGTGAATAAATTGATGGTATTTAGTTTAGTACTCTATATTATATTTTAGACTAAAAACAAAAGTTTAAACTAGTTATTATATTATATAAACTCTATATCCAACATGAATCTAAGAGTTAAGAGTTAGAGATGTACCAAACAAACCCTATATACTACAAAGTACTTTGTATATATTTTTTTGTAATATTGTTTAAAAATAAATGCCAAAATACAAATATATATATATATATATATACAAGAGCGTTATTCTACACCACGTGTGTAGAATAGCTATTGTACACCGATCACGGGAGTACTACTTTCAGTAGTATATTTTCTTAGTAAAATAGCAATTGACTACTACTTTTTTCTCATTAGTATATACAAATGCTATCGTACACCACGTGTGTAGAATAACTATTCTAATGCAAATCTACTACCGAGAAAAAAAGTAGTACTCAATTCCTATTCTACTAAGAAAATCTACTACTGAAAATAGTACTCCTGTGGTCAGTGTAGAATAGCTAATCTACACACGTGGTGTTGAATATTGCTCTCATATATATATATATATATATATATATATATAGTCAAAACTAAGGGGTATTCGTGAATATAGTAGAAAAGGGTATATATATATAATTTTTTGTTCTAATATTGTTTAAAAATCAATGCCAAAATACAAATATATATATATATATACACGGGAGCACTATTCTGCATCACGTGTGTAGAATAGTTATTCTACACTTACTACTTTCAGTAGTATATTTTTTTAGTGGAATAGCAATTGAGTACTATTTTTTCTCAATAGTAGATTTCTCGGTAGAATAACTATTCTACACCCGTGGTGTAGGATAGCGCTCTCGTGTGTATATATATATATGCTATTCTACACCACGTATGTAGAATAGTTATTCTACACCGACTACTTTCAATAGTAGATTTCTCGGTAGAATAGCTATGCTATACCCGTGGTGTAGGATAGCATTTGTGTGTCTATATATATAGAGAGAGAATAGCTATTCTACCGAGAAATCTACTGTTTTTTTTTCTCAGTAGTAGATTTCTTAGTAGAATAGCTATTTTACATCCGTAGTGTAGGATGATATATATATATATATATATATATATATTGTCAAAACTAAGGGGTATTCGTGAATACAGTAGAATAGGGTATATCTGGTGCAGGTGTGTGATGCAGCTCAATGTGAATTTGTCAAGGAGCAAACACAAGAAGGAAAGCTTCGATGGCAACTGCGAAGACCACACAGCCTCTTTTTGTTTTCTCTCTCTAGGATTATCTCAACTTTTTGTAAATTTCCGAGAGCTGAAAAGGATCGGCCTCTCGAAATGAGAGAGAGACATGCAGACATACTCCTACAGTCCTGCTGATTCACTTCCTCATTATTTTCGTGTGGTCGGCGGGGCCGCAGAGACTGTGAGGCTCGCCAGCGTCACCCGCGTGCTGCGGCTGCTGCCCTTTTGGATTTTTCAGTTGGGATTCTCCCTGTCGCAAGCAGGTCTGCGTGACAGTCCGACTGATAGCATCTCTGCATAGTGTTTTAGCTTACGTTTGTTTGAGTTTTAGCTCAGGTTTGTTTGGGTTTTAGCTTTCAGAACTTTCGAAAAAGCTGGTTTTCGGCTTTTACAGTTTAGAGGAGTGACTTTCCGAAAACTAGTTTTTAGAAAGGAAATTACTCACATGTCATTATAATTTTTAAGAATTGTTTACATGCCACTGTCGGTGACCGTGGTGACCCTCGTTTGTCATTGACACACCGATGGTATATTAGCAAACCATAAAAATTATAATGGACACGGAAGAAATTAACCATTTTTGAAAAGCTAATACCGTTCGGCAACCTAGATTTGAAATGGTGGGATGGAGTGACTATTCTGTGGGGACCACAGAATGTCGTCGCGAGGGCGTGGCGCGGCTAGGCGCGATGGGGCGGCTGTGCCAGGTGGGTCGGGGAGGCCGGACGGTAGCCGACACAGGAAGGGGCGGCAGGGAAGGGCGGGGTGACTGCTGGACTGAAGCGGCGGCGACGCCAGACGGGGCAGGTGGGGAAGGGTGGGGCGACGCCGGACGGGGTGGCAAGGCCGACCAGGGCGACACCGGAGGATGGCGGAGAAGGGCGGGGTGAAGCTGCGGATGTAGACAGTGCAGATGAATATGGAAAGCTGTGAAAAGCTCACATTTCATTGCTTCTGGGCTTTCCATGTAATCATAGCTTCTTTGTGCTTTTGGCTTTCAGAAAACTTAGCCTAGAAGCTGGCCATTTGTTTGACCTTTCGATTTTCTAGGGTAAAAAGCTACCGTAAAGCCCAAACAAATAGGGCCTTACTATTCTTTTCAGTATTCTAGACATCGCTCGGAGACATTACTTCTTGCGAGCAAGTTGTTTTAGACTTGTATCGAGGCTTGTTTAAACCAAGTTATTTTTTATTTTATTATGTATTTTGAATATCTGTATCTTTGATGGTGTATTAATTCATCCTCGTCTCCCATTATGTATTTACTCACACACCTTATTTAATAGGGACAAAGAAGGAAACTACACACTACTTAATCACTCCTTGATATATGAAATCGTATCTAAAATGACTTGCTTTTAGAAATTGAAGAGAGTATTGATGGAATTATATCCAAGAGAATTATGGGGTAACCGACAATTCTGGTTCTGAACTAGAAGTTCTGAGATCTAGGCATCGGAAGTTCTGGGCCAGACCTAGATTCAGTTTCCTAGATGAACCGAAAGTTCTGGTTGTGAATCGAAAGTTCTGGGTTCTGGATGAACCGGAAGTTCAAATTGTGAACTAGAAGTTCTGAGTCAAATTTAATCAGGAACAAAAGGTCCAAATTGGAATTTTCGGTTGTGAACCGAAAGTTCTGGTTCAGATAAAGAAGGTTCCAACCAGAAGTTCTGGCTAAGAATTAATTTGATACAGAAGGGTCAAACCAGAAGTTTCGGTTCTAAATCGGTTTCGAAAAGACGAAACAAATTAGATCTATTAGTCCTTAATACTGATTAATTGCCAGAGTGCTGGCACTGTATAAAGAGAGGAGAAGGAGGCATGAAATATTGTTGTTGCTCCTGATTTAGAACTCTAGCTGTTGGACCGGAAACGGCGACCAGAGGGGGGTGAATGGGAGCTTTTAAAATTTCAGACTAAAAATAGCCTTCTGTTTTACTTCTGTCTTCTATGGAACAGGCTTCGAACACACCCTTCAAAGTTCTGGTTCGGAGGTATTTCACAGTTCCGAAATCAGGCTTCGCAATGAGCAAAAGTTCGAAGCCAAGAGGACTTCGCTCTACCCACAACCCTGAAAATTCAGCTCTGCTAAGTCAGTGCAGGCTCCGCACACAGGGTGCTCCGAGCAGGCTTCACACTTCACCCTTCGCAAGAGCGGACTTCCCTCTGAGGACTTCGATCAGCTCTTCTAAGGCAGTGCAGGCTCCACACACTGGGTGCCTTCGGGCAGGCTTCACACTACACCCTTCGCAAGAACGGACTTCCCTCTGCGGACTTCGACCAAATACTCAGCGACAGCAACTGGTGCTAGGCTTCGTACTTCGAAGGTCTAAACGCACACTGAACAGACTTCGCCGAGGACTTCGACAAGGGAAGAAAACGGGCTTCGATTCAGCACAGAGACAGCGCTTCGCTAGTAATGAGAGAGGTCTAGCCTCCAGTTTACACAGAGCGAACAGACACTGAAAAACACAATTCACCCAGACATACTTCTCACACACCTCTCCAGAAACTCACAAGAAGATGGTGCACAAAGAAATCAAAGCATGCAGAGAAGTATGCATACAAGTTCAAGCAGTAAAAGAAAACAGAATCAAAGCTTCATTGCTTGAACAGGGAACACAAAATGAACTCACAGGATGAATACAAGAGTGTGGCGGCTAGCACAGGAGTTCTACAATGGCTGCTCAAAGTGTTGATGTGACCTAGCCAGCCTCCACTATTTATAGGCACTATTCAGCGCTGTGAATAGACTACTTTACCCCTAGGGTTTACACCAGTTTTGTCTCATCAGAACAGGGGGGGTACAACTGGTAGTCTACTTTATTTGGAGGCTTCTTTTGTCAGCTTCGCAGAGGGGACAACACCAGCTTTTGCAGAGCAGACGCTGTCAGCCTTTGCAGTTTTGGACCCTTCTGAAGCCCCCCATTCGCACGCGAGGGGTGCGGTAGCTTCGGTGAGAAGCCTTGAGCCTGACGGCCTTCGCTTCACCGAAGTCAGTCTTCGATACAGAGACGGTTTTGAGCCGAAGCCGTCAAAGCCCTTGGGCCTTCGCACCAACACCTTCGGAGTGGACCACCACGGCTTCGCAGCTTCTCCCAGCTCAAACTCCGTCAGTCCGTGTACCGAAGCCATGCAAGGCCGAAGTACCTCAAGTTAGCCTCACTTCGAGCCAGCCTCGCTCCGGAGCCAGCTTCGCTCCGAAGCCAGCCTCACTCCGAAGTCAGCCTAGTCAGCTTCACTCTGAAGCCTGCTTCACTCCGAAGCGCCACCTTCGGAGTACCACCCTTCGAAGTCCCTCCTTCGTCCAAGGCCTCCGCATGAAGCATTCCATGAGCACTTCGTCGCAGTGTCTCTCCCCGAGCACACTCCTCGACGATCCTTACTCGGATCATGCCTTCGATGCACCTCGACTTCTGAGACCTTCGTCGGGTATACCTTCGAGTGTCTCCCTCCAGAGCACACTTCGAACATCTTGCCTCATTGCTGAGGATTTAGTCCACCATACTTCGAAGTCACTCCATTCGGAGTACCCTTCGAAGTGCCTCGCCTCTGAGGACTTCGTCTCGGGGTACCTTCACCCGGAGTCACACTCCGCACTTACTGCCTTCTCCTGGCGCACCTCGACCCGAGGTCCAACCTCGACCCTCTTCGCAGCCTTCGTGACGGAGCTCCCTGCTCCCCTGGCATCAAGCCTCTCGCTTGACCCAAGTTCACTTGCTACGAACCGTCCGTCGCCTCCTGAAGTCACCTACGCACCACAGACAAACAGACAAGTGTATCTAGTACCCCAGAGACCTCTCTAGGTAAGCAACCTTCTGATACACACTTCGGTGTACCGCCCAAAGTACCGAACCCTTCGGTACAGCCAATCATCGTGTACTGTCGGACCCCTCCGATAGGCACACTCCGCTGCAACAGCTGCAGCAACCAGACCCACCGAACCCTTCGGTGAAATAACCTCCGAACCCCTTTGGAGGGACCCCTTCGAATCAGAGGTAAAATCTGTCAATCACTCATCACAGACTCCGAAACCAATCCTTGGTTTCTCAATCTCCCCCTTGATGAGTGCATTGACAACCAATTTCAAGTTCAAGAAAATTTGAAAAATTTCAGCACACAAGTGACCATAAAACTCAAAAACGAGCCAGATCATGTCACCTGACAAAAGAATTTTCCTCCCCCTTTCCAAAAGAGTAAAAGCCCCTTCGGCAAATCTTCCCTTTGCAATTCAGAACATAAAAATTTCTCCCCCTTGGGCAATGCAAGCATCAAGGAGCATGTAAAATATGCATAGCTTCGAATTGGACAGAATTGCAAAGACATATAAAGCAAAAATATGCCAACATTAATACCAATTATCATGTGCTCAGCTCAGTTTAACATTCTCTAAAAACATGATGACAGCATGTGAGTTTATCATTTTGAAATAAAAGCATCACCACTCAAATCAAGGTAACTAGACAAGTAAAAACAGGGACTGCGCAAAGCTATTCAATTTCTACTCTAGACAGACAAGTCCAGTTCAAGTGGAGCATTAAAAGCAAACTTGATGATCAATTAATTTGTTGTTCTTTTCATAATGCCAGAGGTTATTTGTTTATCTACCTTATACTTTCCAATAAACCAAGCCTAGGCATGAAAGCCATCAGAAGCTAAAGGCGGTGATTTTGGCATACACTACACTATCCCAGTTCAGACCAATGTGCAATGGTAAGCAGTCTAGAATAGAGTAGTGCGACAAACAAACCCACCTAGATCTTTTTGCTTTGAAGCATGCAAATCATGGATTTTTGGAATTTTGATTCAGTGAACAAATTGTTTAGCACTTGATTAATATCCATGAGTATGTAGAACAATTTTTCAAGTTGCAATGTTTAGCATCCAGGGAAAAGGTGTCTTGCTATCAAGCAGATAAAAGATAGCTAAAGCAGTCCGACCTAAACATGCTAGATTCAAGACTAAGCAGTGAGCATGATTTGATTTTGGAAAGAAAAATCATGCACATAATGTTTTAGATATATTAAATAGAGCTGAGCTGACATGATTACATGAATTATAATCAGGCATATAAGTGCAAAAGATGTAAATGCAATTTCACACATGATGAGCATATGCAAGACAATTAAAATCCGCTCCCCTCACAAAATGCCGTAAGGGTGACAAACACCAAGTTCTCCACGCAAGTAGGCAAAACGAGAAGCATCGAGGGGTTTTGCGAAAATATCGACTAGCTGGTGTTGGGTATCAACATATTGAAGTTCAATATCACCCTTCTCATTATGATCTCTGAGAAAATGATATCGCACATCAATGTGTTTGGTTCTGGAATGCTGAACCGGGTTGTTTGCAATACAAATAGCACTAGTGTTATCACAGAAAAGTGGAACACTCTTATAATCTAACCCGAAATCCCGCAAAGTGGAAACCATCCACAAAATCTGAGAGCAACAGCTAGCTGCAGCAACATATTCGGCCTCAGCCGTCGATTATGCAACACTAGACTGTTTGCGGGAAGACCAGCAAACCAGTGATGTACCCATAAAATGACAAGTACCAGAGGTACTCTTCCTATCAATCCTACACCCAGCAAAATCCGCATCGGAATAACCTCGAAGACACAAAGAGGAAGACACTGAATACCAAATGCCGAATTCTAAGGTATGTTTGAGATACCTGAGAATGCGCTTGACTGCTTGGCGGTGCGAAGCTCATGGTGAAGCCTAAAAACGAGCGCACAGACACACTGCGAAGTGTATGTCCGGCCTCGTAGCAGTCAAGTAGAGGAGGGAGCCGATCATGCTTCGGAACTCCTTCTGATCTACGGCTTCTCCATCTTCGTCAGGATCCAATGCTACAAATGTAGCCATTGGAGTGGCGAGTGGCTTCGCATCAGCCATGTCGAACTTCTTGAGCAGGTCCTTGGTGTACTTCGTCTGGTGGACGAAAGTACCTTGTTTATTTTGCTTGATTTGCAAACCAAGGAAAAAAGTGAGTTCGCCCATCATGGACATCTCGAACTCCTTACTCATGGCATCTGCAAACTCGGCAACCAAAGCATGAGAAGAACCACCAAAGATGATATCATCCACATAAATCTAAACAAGGAGGAAATCTTTGCCATGCTTGAGAGTGAACAGGGTTTTATCAACAGATCCCATCAAATACCCCCGCTCAAGCAGAAAAGACTTAAGTCTGTCATACCATGCCCGAGAGGCCTGCTTGAGTCCATAAAGAGCCTTATGAAGTTTAAGGACTTTATGTGGGTATTTGGGGTTATCAAAACCAGGGGTTGTTTTACATAAACATCTTCGCCTATGAAACCATTAAGAAAAGCACTTTTGACATACATTTGATAGAGTTTGAATCCCCGGGATGTCGCAAAGGCAAGCAAAATCCTAATGGCCTCAAGACGAGCAACATGTGCAAAAGTTTCAGTAAAATCAATCCCTTCTAATTGAGAATAACCCTAAGCTACAAGTCTAGCCTTGTTTCTAACTATAGTCCCATCCTCCTCTTGTTTGTTTTTGAAAATCCATTTTGTTCCAATGAAATGAACATTTGGTGGAGGATCAACTAAAGTCCAGACTTGGTTTCTCTCAAAATTTTCAAGTTCTTCATGCATGACATTGATCCAACTAGAATCAGAAAGTGCATGACTAACATCTAAGGGCTCGAAAGAAGCAACAAAAGCGGAATCAATGAAATGAGCATAGAACGTGTTACCCTTTAATCAAGCTCACCAATGATCTGCTCGGGAGGATGCATCCTTTGAACATGGTGTGGAGCCTCGCGGCGGGATGTAGTCTCCCCCTCAACTTGTGCGTTGGAGTGGTCCAAGATGACCAATGTCGAGGTAGTTGCTTTGGGACCTTGTGCCGAAGTGGTCGAAGCGGGGTCGGCTTCGGGGGTTGATGTCGAGGGTAGTAGGGGTTCATCCTCGAAATCTCTGGGATCTTCTTCTTCGAAGATAGTCTGTTCCATATCGTGTTCATTTGCCTGTTCAAGAGCAGAACTAACAGAGGGGGTTGATTCATAAAAAGTCACATCAGATGACTCGATGACAGTGTTAGTCTCCAAATTATAAACACGATAAGAATGACCATGTGTAGTGTAACCCAAAAAGATCCCGTGAGAAGAACGCGACTCAAATTTATCCAAATTACCATGTTTTAGGATAAAGCAACGACAGCCAAAAACTCGAAGATGAGTAACCTTGGGTTGTCTCCCAAAACATAGCTCATAAGATGTCAAATTCAAAATTGAGCGCAAGAATATTCGGTTTGAGATGTAACATGCAGTGTTCATGGCCTCAGCCCAGAATTTTCTAGGAGTCCTGTGCTCATCAAGCATCGTCCTAGCCATCTCAACCAAAGTGCGGTTCTTTCTCTCAACAACACTGTTCTGTTGAGGAACCTGCGGAGCAGAGAATTGATGTTCTATGCCATGCTCCATGCAAAAGTCAACAAAGAGATTGTTCTTGAACTCAGTGCCATTATCACTTCGAATGAATTTCAATGCACCAGGGAGTTCAGTGAAAAGTCTCAAAACCAAGCTCCGAAAGTGTGAAAACACTTCATCCTTGCTGGCAAGAAAGAAGACCCAAGAGTAGCGAGAGAAATCGTCGACAATGACTAGCACATACCACTTGCCGCCTAAAGAAATAACCCGAGAAGGACCTACAGTGTCCATGTGGAGAAGTTCTCCGGGTTGCTTAGTCATCACCGTGGTGACTGGCGAGTGCGAAGCGGCAATCATTTTTCCATGTCGACAAGGAGCGCAAACTAAATTCTTCTCAAACTTGAGCTTGGGCAATCCTCGGATCAGACCTAGGGCACTCAGGCGAGCGAGCAACTCAAAACTCATATGCCCTAGTCTCCTATGCCACTTCCAAAGCTCAAAAGTAGAATGTGCAACAAGACAATGAGAAGAACCAGACGATTCAGAAAAATCAGTTCCAAAAACTCTCCCAACTCTAAAGATCTTGCAGACAACAACACCATCAGAATTGAGTATTTGCGAAGTATCGTGATGGAATCGCACTTCGAAGCCCTCATCAAGCAACTGAGATACAAAAAGCAAATTGTATCCCAGATTTTCAACCAAAGCAACATCTTTGAGAGTGAAATTCAAGTTGATTCTTACCACACCTTACCTTTCACTCTACTCCTTCGATTGTTGCCGAAGGTGATATGTTCCCTTTGCTTGGTTGTGGTGAGGCTGGAGAACCATGTTGCATCTCCGGTCATATGGCACGAACAACCGGAGTCCATGATCCACGTGCCCTCCAAGCCTCGATCTGGCGCCTACACAAGATAAGAAAATCTCGATCGCTCAGTGCTGGGGTGAGTGAATACATGACGAGACATCCAACACTGAGTGATACGAGTAGTAGGCACAGTAAAAGTAGACTGTCTACGCACAGGATAATCAGAATGATGAAAAGTGCGAGGTCTACCTACATGTTGTGATCTAAAAGCATGACGCGGTCTCCTACTCTGATGAGGTAAAAAGCTACTCGCCCGGGGTCTACCACCATATGGAACATGGTGAACACCTCGAGGAGCAAAAATTCTTCGAGAAGCATGAGGAGCCTCGAAAACAGGATGAGAGTAAAACTTAGACTCATGCATACCTAAAGATGGGTAGTGCATGTTCTGGAACCTCATCGCCTGAGAGCGTCGCTCATCCTTGATGCGATGAAAACAGAACCCAACCAAGTGACCCGCCCTCTGACAGTAGGAATAATGAAAAACTCTCCTAGGGGCGCTCTCATGGGTCATAGGAGCAATCCTCACAGGCTCCTTGGGCTTCTGCTGAGTGGTTTTCTTGGGAGGGATTTTCATGGCAGGAGGAGTGGTTTTCTTTGGAGTCCGGGTAGGCTTTTTGGCTGATGGAGTGTCTAACAGAGCTCTCTCTTTCTCTAAGGTAGTGGGTGAGGTAAAAACAGTTTTGTTCTCACCGTCTGAAGAAATCCTCTCAAAACCCAATCCCAGAGCTAACCCTGCCCTGTCAGCACACATCTTGGTCTTGGCCAAGAGCAAATCCATCCTACCCTTTCCCTCAGTGCATTTGTTAACCACAGAAAGAAGGTATTCATTTTCAGTCATGAGGTTCTCAGCTCGCTCTCTAACCGTGTCTAGCTAGTCCTTAAGGGTTATGCATGTGTCACACACAGGTTGCACATCCTTAGAACTACCGGCCCTCTCCAATCTAGCCTCTAAGTCCTGAACATGCTTATCACGTAAATCAATGCTCTCACGTAATAAGGGGTAGTTCATGCATTCAATTATATCATGAGGACTAGAATCAACCATCAAAAGCTGCTTCTGTGTAGTCTCAAGCTCAGAAAGAGTTTGAGCATGCACATAACGCAACTGAGCAAGCTCACCCATGACAACAGTACAAGATTCACATTCAACATCATTAACCCTAGACTTAAGCATGGCATAATCAGTAGACACAGATTCTAGCCTAAGTCTAAGGTCTTTTCTATCTCTAGCGGCTTGCACAAGTAATCTATCCTGACCAAGAACTACTTCATTCAGCTCATCTAGTTTAATTGAAAGCTGGTACCTCAGATGAGTCAAGCTCATCGCCGCTGTGATCGCTGTCGGCCATGAAGCAGAGGCCGGTGAAATCTCGTCCCTTCTTGTCCTTCTTCTCCTCCTTCCTTGGAGACTCCTCCTCCTCAGAGCTCGACTCCTTAGTTGAGGAAGTGTCGATGTCGCTGAGAGCAGCAACAAATGCTCTGGAAGCGGCTTTGGCTACCCTCTTAGCCACCTTGCCACGCTTTCCCTTCACAAAGGGTTTCCTCTCCTTTTTGTGGTATTTGGGGCGCTCACTCTCATCTCTCTTCTTGAGTTTTGGGCAATTGGCCTTGATGTGAGAAGTGTCGCCACACTCGAAGCAACCAGTAAAACCACCTCTCCTCTGATCCCGTCTCTCATGGTGAAAACGGGTGAACCTTCTGGCAATGAGAGCAAGCTCATCATCATCCAGAGTATCCACCTGCTCCTTAGTGACAGAGACCACGGAGGACAAAGCAAAACCATCTGCAAGAACACAAGTGCCAGATGTGCTTGGTTCTGTAGTGGTGCCACGGCTAGTGCTAGAAACCAATGCTAATGGCTGTGGCAAAGAGTTTCTGTGCACTGCAAGAGAAGCCTTGGCAATCTCTGTGGACTTCAGCTTGCTGAAGAGCTCATCACAGGTCAATGTGTCATAACCTACGGACTCCTCAATGCTGGATATCTTCACTTCCCATATGCTATGATCAAGAGCATAGAAAAGCTTGATAGCCCTATCATGATCATTGTAAGCAAGCGTCCCGTTGGACCGCAAGTTACTCACTATTGCATCAAAGCGAGAAAACATGACATCTATAGATTCACCAGGTGCCTGTACAAACAGTTGATCCTGTTGATTGTATGTGCTTTGGCGCCTGGCCTTAATTTGTGTAGAGCCCTCATGAAAGATAGTGAGTGTAGTCCAAATCTCCCTAGCTGTCCTAAGGTGCTGAAACCTATCAAACTCACTTTTACTCAAACCAATAAACAATATATTTCTTGCCTTGGAGTTGGCATTATATTGATCCTTCTCTGTTTGAGAGGTGCGAGTTTCAGGGATGAAGTATTGTGAGTCCACAATCTCCCAAATTGCATTTCCTTGGCTTAGCAAGTAAGCCTCCATGCGCACCTTCCAGTATGCAAAATCAGTCCCATCGAACAAAGGTATTTTACTAACTCTGTCCATGTCGCCAACAGATCACAAAACCGGTTAAGGTCAACTGGTGATCTTAACCCGCTCTGATACCAATTGTTGGACCGGAAACGGCGACCAGAGGGGGGTGAATGGGAGCTTTTAAAATTTTAGACTAAAAATGAGCAAAAGTTCGAAGCCAAGAAGACTTCGCTCTACCCACAACCCTGAAAATTCAGCTCTGCTAAGTCAGTGCAGGCTCCGCACACAGGGTGCTCCGAGCAGGCTTCGCACTTCACCCTTCGCAAGAGCGGACTTCCCTCTGAGGACTTCGATCAGCTCTACTAAGGCAGTGCAAGCTCCGCACACTGGGTGCCTTCGGGCGGGTTTCACACTACACCCTTCGCAAGAGCGGACTTCCCTCTGCGGACTTCGACCAAATACTCAACGACAACAACTGGTGCTAGGCTTCGTACTTCGAAGGTCTAAACGCACACTGAACAGACTTCGCCGAGGACTTCGACAAGGGAAGAAAACGGGCTTCGATTCAGCACAGAGACAGCGCTTCGCTAGTAATGAGAGAGGTCTAGCCTCCAGTTTACACAGAGCGAACAGACACTGAAAAACACACTTCACCCAGACAGACTTCTCACACACCTCTCTAGAAAAACTCACAAGAAGATGGTGCACAAAGAAATCAAAGCATGCAGAGAAGTATGCATACAAGTTCAAGCAGTAAAAGAAAACAGAATCAAAGCTTCATTGCTTGAACAGGGAACACAAAATGAACTCACAGGATGAATACAAGAGTGTGGCGGCTAGCACAGGCCGTGGCGTATCTACAGGGTATGCCAGGTGGGCCCCGGCATACCCTGTGTCTCAGCTCCCAGCCTCTATATATATGTGCACTTTTTTTACTAATCCAACAAACCAGCAAATAAAGTAACGGTGTAAGCAACATAAGTAGGGATCAAGGCCCAACGATGCAGCCCATAGGCCCATAAACAAGTAAAACACGCATGCTTTAAAATAATCTAATCTATGTATTAACATAACGATTGGCTTTTGCCCTAATCTATTCGCCTCATCGCTAGGGGTCTAGGACGACAGGACGCCAGCCGCCAGGTCCGGCACTCCGGCGAGAAGGCAACTGGGCACTGGCGTCTACACTGTGTCGCGGATTGGGATAGATCTCGCGTTCTCGCCTCGTCTGACGTCGACCGGCCAACGGGCAACAGGCGACAACCTATGTCCTGTACTCCTGTCCTGAAGTCGCTAGATCGTCGAGAAGTCGCGCAAGAAGACAAGACGTGAAGTGAGTTGTATGAACTTTTTATTTTTTTAATAAAACTTACAATTTATTTATATTTTCTTTTGAAATTGTTTAGTTATGAAGAGAAACGGAGATATTGCATCACTTTTTCAGAAACATGCAGCCAAGAAGATGGCTACTGCTTTGAATCCTACCCCATTTCCAATTGAAACTACTGCAACAGAACAACAAACTAATCAAGAGCAAGTAATAGAAATTGATGAAGTTGTGGAAGATGTTCCTTCGCCCCCATCACCACCACCGCAGCCGATTTATGACATCAATCGTCTTCCACATGATCCAGGTAAAAGGAAGCCTATTGAAAGTTATCCGGTTAATGATCAAGATGCAATTCGAAGATCATATATTATTAAAGGTCCATGCCAGTCCTATACACATGATTTCCCAAAAAGAAAGATTGGAAATAGATATCATCAGTTCAATTTCGTATGGTTTTGTAAACATGAGGAGTGGCTTGAATATAGTATCGAGAAAGATTCTGCTTTTTGCTTTGTATGCTATTTGTTTAAGAAGGGTACCGGATTAGATACATTTACTATTGATGGTTGGAGAAATTGGAATATAGGAGAGAAAGCACTTCTAAAACATCTGGGTTCTAAGGCACATAGTGCAGCTCAAGAGAGATACATTAACTTTAAAAATCCCAAGGTAGCAATTGATTATCACATTGAGAAGTGGACTAATGAGGATCTTCGTCTTTACAAGAAAAGGTTGACTTATTCACTTAGATGTATCAAGTTTCTTTTGCATCAAGGATTAGCATTCCGTGGACATGATGAAAGTGAAGAATCTAGCAATAGAGGAACTTTCTTGAACTTTTGAAGTTTCTAGCAGGAAATAGTGAAGAAGTGAACAAGTATGTTTTGGATAATGCTCCAGGCAATTGCACCTTAACTAGTCCAATTATACAAAAGCAATTATTCAATGTTGTGCTATAGAAACTAGAAAGAAAATAATTGAAGAACTTGGTGATGAGCCTTATGCAATTTTAGCCGATGAGTCTAGTGACATATCACATAAAGAACAACTAGCTCTTTGCTTGCATTATGTTGATAAATTAGGAAGACCTTGTCAGCATTTTATTGGAGTTGTTCATGTAGATGATACTACATCTCTATCACTTAAGAATGCAATTGAAGATATACTTGTTAGTCATGGCTTAACTATGGCTCAAATCCGTGGTCAAGGTTATGATGGGGCTAACAACATGAAAGGAGATATTAAAGGGCTGAAAACATTGATCATGCAAGAGTCACCTTCTGCTTATTATATCCATTGTTTTGCACATCAACTCCAATTAGTTCTTGTTGTTGTTGCCAAGGGTAATACTGATTGTGTTGGTTTTTTTGATCAAATATCTCTCTTGTTGAATATTGTCGGAGTTTCTTGTAAGCGTCATGGCATGCTTCGAAACGCTAGACTTGAAAATATCAAGAAATCACTTGCTTGTGGTGAACTTGAATCTGGTAGTGGATTGAATCAAGAGATGGGTTTACCTAGACCTGGTGAGACACGGTGGGGATCTCATTATAAAATTGTTTCCAATATCATTGTTATGTATTCTACAATCCATGATGTACTCATAGATCTTGGTGATGATACTGGACATAAAGCTGATTGGACGAAGATACATTTTGTGCTTGGAGCATTTGAGACATTTGAGTTTGTTTTCTTTACACACTTGATGTTTGTTATTCTTGGATACACAAATGAATTATTTGAGTGTCTGCAAAGAAGGGAGCAAGATATTCTTAATGCAATATCACTTGTTAATGTGGCAAAGAACAAAATGCAACAGTTGAGGTCTAATGGTTGGAATGAATTCCTTGAGAGGGTTACTTCATTTTGTGATAAACATGGTGTTAAAGTTCCTGATATGAATAGTGGTTATTTGCCTTATGGGAAATCAATGAGGTATGCTCGTTCTCGAAACCAAACAAATGATGATCACTTTAGAAGAGAAATATATATTGGTGTCATTGATCAAATTAGCCAAGAGCTTGATAATCGGTTTGATGAGGTTAATATAGAGTTGCTTTCTTGTATGTCGACATTTAATCCTTCCAACTCATTTGCTTCTTTCGATGCACAGAAGGTACGTAGACTAGCTGAGTTCTACCCTAAAGAGTTTTCGAGCAATTCTTTGCTCAAACTTGAATTACAACTTGGTAATTACATTGATGATATGAGACAAGCTGATAGCTTCAAAGATGTATACAATCTTGTTGATCTCTCAGTTAAGCTTGTTGAAACAAACCAACATAAAGTGTATGATATGGTTTATATGCTTCTCAAGTTAGTTTTGCTTCTACCAGTGGCAACAGCAAGTGTTGAAAGAGTATTTTCTGCAATGGTTTTAGTGAAAACAAAGCTAAGAAATAAGATGAGTGATAATCTCTTGGATGATTGTCTAGTCACATTCATTGAATGAGATATTTTCTTTGAAGTGGATGAAGATGATATAATCAAGACTTTCATGTCCTTCAGAAAACGCAGGCTTCAGAAGACAGACAAATAATATTGTAAGTCTCTTTTTGTTTTATAGTTGAGATTATTATTATGATGATTTATGACTTGTCATATTATTTAGTACATGTACATTGGATTTTATTATGAAATTTTGGTGTGGCATACCCATCGGTAAAAACCTAGATTCGCCACTGAGCACAGGAGTTCTACAATGGCTGCTCAAAGTGTTGATGTGACCTAGCCAGCCTCCACTATTTATAGGCACTATTCAGCCCTGTGAATAAACTACTTTACCCCTAGGGTTTACACCGGTTTTGTCTCATCAGAACAGGGGGGTACAACTGGTAGTCTACTTTATTTGGAGGCTTCTTTTGTCAGCTTCGCAGAGGGAACATCACCAGCTTTTGCAGAGTAGACGCTGTCAGCCTTTGCAGTTTTGGACCCTTCTGAAGCCCCCCTTCGCACGCGAGGGGTGCGGTAGCTTCAGTGAGAAGCCTTGAGCCTGACGGCCTTCGCCTCACCGAAGTCAGCCTTCGATACAGAGACGGTTTTAAGCCGAAGCCATCAAAGCCCTTGAGCCTTCGCACCAACACCTTCGGAGTGGACCACCACGGCTTCACAGCTTCTCCCAGCTCGAACTCCGTCAGTCCGTGTACCGAAGCCATGCA
Source organism: Zizania palustris (assembly GCA_019279435.1). Taxonomy (NCBI): domain Eukaryota; kingdom Viridiplantae; phylum Streptophyta; class Magnoliopsida; order Poales; family Poaceae; genus Zizania; species Zizania palustris. Next base: position 78,045,812 of record JAAALK010000288.1, on the reverse strand, counting down.
AGGCCGAAGTACCTCAAGTCAGCCTCACTCCGGAGCCAGCTTCGCTCCGAAGCCAGCCTCACTCCGAAGTCAGCCTAGTCAGCTTCACTCCGAAGTCAGCTTCACTCCGAAGCTTGCTTCACTCCAAAGCCCCACCTTCGGAGTACCACCCTTCGAAGTCCCTGTCGCGCCCCGATTTAATAAATCAGGACTTTATTGAAATTCCATAGAAAATCAATAAAACAAGACGTTCATCATGCGACCTCAGTACAATACGGGCAATCATTCACGGTTCGTAGACCGCATTAATACAAAAGTGAATAAAGGTGAAGAGAAACTAATAAAATAAGGGTCCTAGATGAATGCCTCCTTCAGTCTCGCCTTGACTAGGGTCGCTACTCCAGACCTGCATCCTCCTCGTAGTAGACGAGCTCTGATGGTGTAAGTCAACGGGGTGAGTACAGGAGTACTCAGCAAGCCACCGAATGCAAATATAATGCAAGGTAATAACAAGGGTGATAGTGGCTAGTTTTGCGGAAGCGAGTAATTTGTAAAGCAATTTAATGTGAACAATTTATTAGTACTGAAACGTAAACATGTGTATGCATCATCATCTTCTAACTCGAGGGGTACAGTCAGCCCCACCTCGCTCAACAGTCCTTACATGCCATGAATAACTCAACCATTCAATCAATTGTAAACTAACTGCGAGTAGTCACACAACCCGCCCTTGACCGTGGGCTCGACTTTTCGAAAAGATTAAATTACTCTGATCAGAGATGTACCACTGTACCCACAAGGCACGCACTCATCACCTACACCAAAGTGTAACGAGATGACCCATTTCACGGGAACTCGTGCCAAAACCTTCCATATGGTCCTCCCCGACTCAACATCACCCTCTTATAGGTTTCATATGGTGTCCCGACGCGTCGGAGCCCCACCATACCCACCCTTGAGCCTCGTCGGTACAAGTCGCCCGCAGGCTTGCCCCTTGCCCCCTCCACTATGGTGCATCGAGTCGGAGTATTCCATACTTCCAGTTAGGACTTATCCATTAGACTTGTGGTTGGTACGGAAGTGCTTTGCAACAGATCGCATAGACCTGGTCCTTATAGTGCCCCGGGTACGACAAACCAATACCCGAGCTTGCACCCAGAACCCACCATACTTATAACTTAGCCAACTCCAATAGAATCTAGCTATCTACGACTCATTCTTTTTATCCTATAGCAGTTGTGCCGGTACATTGGGCACTAGCTAATAATTTTATAGTAGAGTGACAAGGAGTTAAGGCTCAATAAGCATGGCTTGAGTTTGCACACAAGGACGGGGATCTAATAAATATAAGTGTAAGGCTTTGATATTTGACTAATGCAATATTAACCTATGAGTTATAGCGATAATTTATTAAAACATGGGCTCAATAATGATCAACTGTTTCCACAGGGGTGGTCGATGACTTGCCTTGATCAGCAAATGGGGATGGAGGAACCTCGGGGTAGAACTCCGGCTCCTCGATGAACTCGTAGTTTTCTTGATACGGAAAAATAAACAATACATTCAATAAACAGATAAAAATCCACCAATAATAAACATACATATTTATGGGTGTTGTTATGTGAATTAATATTTTAATATTCTGAAGTTTGGTATAAAACAGTAAAGCTTAATTTTTTAGGGTTTTTCCTAAGTTATTTTATGTATTAATAATTTTAACCCTAAGGGGTTTTCATTCATTTATTTAGTAAGAATATTTTGGGTAACAGTAACATACTGTTTTTATGGCATAAATGTGTCGAGAATATTATGCTGATTTTAACAAAATTTGAATGGTGAAATTTGGAGTTAAAATGAGCAAGTTAAGGATTTTCAAAGTTTAAACTATTTTCTGGATTTTTATTTAAACTGGAAATGGATTTTAGTCCACGGTGAACTAGGCCCACGGTGGACAGGGCTACTGTGCGCGTGGACCGGTTGATCTAGAGTCGTTGGATCTGGATCTGGCGGCCAGGCGCGAGGCGGGAGGGGTTAAGTGGAAATGGACGGCTCAGATTAAAACATAGCGAACGGGTACGCGTGGACGCACCAGATTGAGCCAACATTTTAAATATCGATCGACGGCCAGGGTTAACCGATACCGGTTTGACCTGGATCCGAGGGCTCTGATTAGATCCCCTTAGGATCTAATCTTGGTCGTTCGCTCGGGATCGTGCAGCTCGGATGGATTCCGGCATGGCACGTGGCGACGAGGGTATTTTACCCTTCGTCTCCGGCGACGGCGGGCTCGGGTGCGACCGCGGCGGCGACGGCGGGGGCCTACGGGCCTAGATCTCGCCGGAAATGGAGAGAGGGGGCTATAGCGATCCTGACCATACCTTCGGCGGCGACCGAGGGTGACGGATGGCGACCGACGTCGAGGGTAGACGAAGGGGATCTTCGGGTGGTCGACGGCGACGGCGATCCGACGACGTCCACGACCAACGGAGTGGATGCCGAGGTAGGGAGGGCTCTGGCGATCACGATGGTGGTGGCGGCTAGGGCAGAGGAGGTCCGAGGCGGCGACGAGGGTTCACCGGAGTCGAGGCAGAGAGGGAGCCCGAAAATGGGAACGGGGCGCTCTGTTCTCGCTCGGCTAAGGCTGCTACGGTGTGGGCAGAGGGCGGCGTGGGCGAGGGGTACTTATAGGGTCGTCGACGTCGGTTAAACGGAAGGAACCGAGGGTTTCCTTCCCTCTCCGGCGAGGTTTCCATGCGCGCGGGTACCTGCCATCCAAGCCGAAAACGCGTGCGGATTAGGAGGAAAGTGATCGCCGGAGATTGGTAAGCCACGGCGTGGGCCCAAATTGGCGATCGACGGCTGGCAGGGGCGAAATTGGCAGGGGGTCTTGCCGGCGATGGAAGGGGGGATCCCTTTCCATCGGGGAAGAAGATCCCGACAGGTGGCCCCCACCTATCGGCGGGCGAACGGAAATGGAAACCCAGACAGGCGGGCCACGCATGTTAGAGAGCGAAAGCGGAAGAGGAGAGGCTGACAAGTGGGGCCGAGCGGGGCGCGGCGGGAGAAGGAGAAGTAGGGGGAGTGCGCCGACAGGCGGGCCCCACTGGTCGGTGACACGAGCGCTGGGCTGGGTTGGGCCGAGGCAGAATGAGGGTTAAGGCCCATTTCGATTTAAAAATGTTTTTCTGATTTAAAATAATTCCAGTAATTCATTTATTTGATTACGGGTTGAATCACTGTTGATAAAAATTTGGAAAAATTCATAGAATTATATTTTGGCCTCTAGTTTATGTCATAAATTTTTCAAGTCCATATTTTGAATATTCTTCCCTGTTTGGCTTTAATTGGGCTCTTTTAGGATTTTTCGTTTATAAATAAATTCAGAAATATCTTTAATAATATTTTTCTATTATTTTATTTCCTTTTAATTCTTGGGGTGTTACAATCCTATCCCCCTTACAGAGAATCATGTCCTCGAGATTCGGATCAATCCTCGAATAGCTCAGGATGTTGTGCCTTGAGTTCATCTTCTTTTTCCCATGTAGCTTCCTCTACAGGATGATTGCTCCACTGCACTTTGCAGAAGCGGATGACCCGACTCCTGGTGATCCTTTCCTTGACCTCCAATATCTTGACAGGCTTTTCCACATAGGTCAGATCTTCTTGAACATCCAACTGTTGTAGGTCTACTTGCTCTGTAGGGACGTGGAGACACTTCTTGAGTTGGGAAACGTGAAACATGTCATGTACTCCAGCCAATGAGGGTGGTAGTTCCAACTGATAAGCAACTTCGCCTTGGCGTCGAACAATGGGAAATGGTCCAATATATCAAGGGGCCAACTTTCCTCTCATGTTAAACCGTTGAGTACCACGGAGAGGCGTAACGCGAAGGTAGACATGATCTCCCTCTTCAAAGGCTAGGTCTCGGCGTCGATTGTCCGCGTAGCTCTTCTGTCGTGATTGGGCTGTCTTGAGTCGGTCTCTGAATGATCCGTACCTTTGCTTCAGCTTCTCGAAGGATGTCCTTCCGAACACTTGAGATTCACCGGTTTGATCCCAAAGTAGAGGTGTTCTGCACTTACGTCCATATAGGGCTTCAAAAGGAGACATCTGAAGACTGGCTTGATAGCTGTTGTTGTACGAAAACTCAGCGTACGGTAAGCTCTTGTCCCAAGTTGCTCCAAAATCCAAGATGCATGCCCGAAGCATATCCTCCAATATCTGATTTACCCTTTCTGTTTGTCCATCTGTCTGAGGGTGGTAGGCAGTGCTAAAGTTCAATCTTGTTCCCATCTCTTCTTGAAGGTTCTTCCAAAAACGAGATGTAAACTGACTTCCTCTATCGGACACTATCTTCTTGGGTACTCCATGAAGACACACAATGCGGGCCATGTATAGTTCTGCAAGCTTAGGGCCACTAAAGGTCGTCCTGACGGCTATGAAATGCGCTACTTTCGTGAGTCGGTCAATAATCACCCAAATAGAATCATATCCAAGTTGGGTCTTTGGGAGTCCGGTGATGAAATCCATACCGATTTCTTCCCACTTCCATTCAGGTACTTTCAGTGGCTGTAACAGTCCTGCAGGTCTCTGATGTTCAGCCTTTACTCTTCTACAGGTGTCACACTCGGCGACGAACTGTGCAATCTCCCTCTTCATGCTAACCCACCAATAACGTTCCTTCAGGTCCTGGTACATCTTGGTACTGCCGGGATGAATGGAGTACAAAGTCTCATGGGCTTCTCTCAGGATAAGGGTTTTTATCTCTGGTTTATCCGGCACACATATCCTGGTTCCAAACCATATGGTGCCATTCTCGTCCTCTGAAAATCCTAGGGCTTTTCCTTGTCTCATGTTCTTCTTAATGGCGGCGATATCCGAGTCTTCTAATTGAGCTTCTCGGATCTGTTCGAATAAGACAGGTTGAGTCTCCAGGGTGGCTAGGTATGCTCCAGTGGTCAACCCGAGATTCAAATTTTCCATCTCTTTACATAACAAGGGCGCGTGATCCTGAATCATAATGGCTGTGCAATATCCCTTGCGACTTAATGCATCGGCTACCACATTTGCTTTTCCGGGGTGGTAGTGGATACCTACGTCATAGTCCTTTATTAATTCCAACCATCGTCTTTGCCTCAGATTGAGGTCCGGCTGCGTGAAGATGTACTTCAAACTCTTGTGATCCGTAAAGATTTCGCAGTGGTTTCCGACCAAATAATGCCTCCATATCTTAAGGGCGTGCACTACAGCGGCTAATTCCAAATCGTGGGTTGGGTAGTTCAACTCATGAGGTCTCAACTGAGGAGAGGCATAAGAGATAACCTTTCCCTCTTGCATAAGAACACATCCCAATCCTTGGCGAGATGCGTCGCAATAGACATGGAAGTCTTTCCTGGATATCGGGTAGGGTCAGTATGGGTGCTGACACCAGACGGGTCTTGAGGGTGCAGGAAACTTTCCTCGCATTCAGGGGTCCATTCAAACTTTTCTCCTTTCTGCAACAACTTGGTCATTGGCTTGACTATCTTGGAAAAATTCTCAATGAATCTTCGGTAATATCCAGCCAAACCCAGAAAACTTTGTATCTCAAATACGTTCGTGGGTGGTAGCCATTCGTAACTGCTTCTACGGTGGCAGGGTCCACTGCGATACCTTGCGCAGAGATGATGTGTCCAAGGAACTTCACTTCTGCCATCCAAAACTTGCACTTGTTGTACTTGGCGTATAATTGGTGTTCCCTTAGCTTCCCTAAGGTTAATCGGAGGTGTGTCTTGTGCTCTTCCTGGTCCTTGGAACAAATGAGGATGTCGTCTATAAAGACCATGATGAATTTGTCCAAATACTCCATAAATACCTTGTTCATCATATTCATGAAAAATGCAGGGGCGTTGGTTAATCCGAAGGACATAACAATACACTCAAATAAGCCATAACGGGTGGTGAAGGCTGTCTTGGGTATATCCTCTTCTCGAATCCTTAACTGATGATATCCAGACCGCATGTCGATTTTTGAGAATACCGTAGCTCCCTTCAGCTGGTCAAAGAGATCATCGATCCGAGGCAACGGGTACTTGTTTTTGATGGTCACTTCATTCAAAGCTCGGTAGTCCACACACATACGCTTAGCCTTGTCTTCTTTCTTCTCGACAAAGATGACGGGGGCACCCCATGGTGATGTACGTGGTCTGATGTAGCCTTTCCTCTCGAGATCCTCCAACTGCTGCTTCATCTCAGCTAGCTCATTAGCGGCCATCCGGTATGGTCGTTTGTAAATAGGGGTAGTCTCGGGTACCAAATCAATCCTGAACTCGATGTCCCTCTCGGGTGGCATCCCTGGTAAATCCTCTGGGAATACGTTCCGGGTATTCACTGACTATTGGTATTTCCTCCAAGGTAATCTGATGCAGTCTTGGTCTTCCGGTCTTCATACTTGGCATCTGGAATGTGACGGTAGTCCCTTCTTCACTGATTACCGTTACCTTCCTCTGGGCACATTCTATTACTCCTTGGTGTTTATTTAACCAATCCATCCCTAGAATGAGATCCAAACCTTGGCATTCTATTAGGATGGGGTCGGCCCAAAATATTGTGCCTTGGATATCTACCCATACCCTTGGGCTATAGGAATAGGCGAGGGTTTGTTGGCCCGGGGTAGCTATTAATACTGGTCTGGGCAGTTCACTTATGTCCAGGGCATTTCTTTCCACAAAAGCAGTCGATATAAAGGAGTGCGTAGCTCCGGTGTCAAATAATACCACTGCAAGTGCTGAATGAACCACAAACTTACCCATGACAAATTCCGGGGCGGCCTGGGCTTCTTCGGCGGTGATGTGGTTGACTTTGGCGCGGACGGTGGGGTTTGATGCGACGCCTTGGGTACGCTTGGGATGAGGGCACTGGTGAGAGTAGTGCCCCTCTTGGCGGCAGTTGAAACATACCACAGGCTTGCCGTGCCTGTCTCGCAGAACCTCCGCCTTCTTGGCCGGGGCGGCTGGTGCGGCGGGAGCGGGGCGAGGTTGTCCGGCTCTAGTATTGGCGGCAGGTGGGGCCAAACGATACATCGGGCGGGGCTGGTACTGTGGCGCCGGTGGAGGAGGGGTGAAGCGGGGTCTCTGGGCCATGCCTTGATTCTACTTGAAGGCGATCATCCTCTTTCTCTTCAGGTCGACCTTGTTTTGCTGGGTCTCCTGAATAATAGCTTTATTCACCAACTTTTGGAAGTTGGCGAAATCTCCGGAGATAAGCTGTAGGGACAGCTCATCCTTAAGTCCCGGAGGAACTTAGCCTGCCTGGCCGCATCTGTACGGACCTCCTCAGGTGCGTACCTAGCCAGTCGGTTGAACTCATGCAAATATTCAGTTACGGACCTGCTCCCCTGCTGCAGGTCCCTAAACTCTTGTTGCTTCTGAGCTATAATGCCGTCGGGGATGTGAGCGGCACGGAAAGCAGCCGAGAATGCCGCCCCAAGTATAGACATGTCCCTCGGGCAAGGTCTCGCGCAGATTGTCCCACCACTCTGCGGCGGGACCCTGGAGCTGGTGGGTGGCGAAGGCCACCCTCTCCTGCTCAGTGCAGGTCAGGAGGTCGAGCTTCTTCTCGATGGTCCTCAACCAATCCCCGGCCTCCATGGGGTTGGTGGTGCTCGAGAAGGTCGGTGGGCGGACTCGGAGGAACTCCGAGAGTTGGGAGGCGGGAGCGGGAGCTGGAGTGGCGGGTCGTGGCAGCTCGGGCTGTTGGTGGAGGCAGAAGAGATGAGCCTACTGCTCTTGCATCTGCTGCTGCTGTTGTTGCATCTGGTTCAGAAGGGCTGAGACCAGCTGGTTTTGTGTGGCCATCATCTCGGCCAGAGTGGGGTGGTTGGCAACCGGGGCTTGCCTTTGCCCAGTTGCTCCCCACTGAGGCAGGTTCCCGTTGTCTCCTCCGTTTTGAGGAGCGTCGGAGCCTTGGTTGTTTGTCATCCTGAGGTTTCCAAAATAACAATATCTTTAAAGGGGGAACACTGCTAAACTTTATTTCAAAAGATTGTTCTTGTGATTACATTTATTGTCTTTTATTTAGTTCTTTACTCATGCCTCATATTTGACATGAATGGCAATACAAACAAGCAAAAGAAAACAATCAATCGTAAACTACGTTTATGGTAGCTCGGGGGACGGCTCGATCACGGGCTCGTGGGAGACGGTCGGGGTCGAGGAACTGGATGGTCCGGCGGGTGGAGCACTGCGTGAAATCCTCTTGGGTCTCACGATGGGGATCCGAAGCAATTTCCGCTTGCGAGGCGGAAGAGGTGCGATCTCCTCAATGTCCTTCTTCAGTTCTTTGAGCTGCTGGCGGAGCTGGGTATTTACCATGGCGCCTTGGCGTAGAAGCTCGTTTTGACGCCTCAACTCCTCTACCTCGAGGGTCAACTGGGGGTTCTGCTGTACTTGCCGACGGAGCTCTGCATTCTCGCGGTTCAGGTTCTCCGAGGTATGGTGGTAGAAGTCAATCGTTTCATGCTGGCTGTCTGCATCAAGAATGGCCTCGGTGTGGAGGTTGTCCATGGCCTCCAGAAGTCTTATGGTGCGGGCGATGGCGGAGTTGCTCTACGTGAGGGAGCTGATGTAGATGCTGCGGTGACTCCTGGGTGTGTGCATGGGCATGAAGCGGTAGATGGTGTCGCGGAGGTGGCAGTCATAGACCAGTCGAAGCTCGGCGAGGGCCTGGAGAGCGGCGCGCTGGCTGGCCACCACGAAGGAAGGTCTTCCGACTCCATGGGTGTAGAAGGGTGGCTGCGTGGGGGAGGGGCGGATAACAACCGTGACCTCGCAGTAGCTCTCGCTCGCATCTGGAAAAATCCCGTGGAACACTGGCTCATGGGGAAACCCCAAGAAGTCGACGAGCATGCGAAGCTCGCGGATGAATCCGGCCTCGTCACGAAGAGTCCCACTCATGGTATGGACCGACATCTACAAAAGAGAGAGATTTTTGTGAAACTCTAGAAGATGAGAAGGTAAACAGTTTTGTAAGAAAATATGGTTAATATAAGTCCTAAGGTCAGGTCTGTTTGGCTTCCTATAGTCAAGTCGGCTCTGATACCATCTTGTCGAGCCCCGATTTAATAAATCAGGACTTTATTGAAATTCCATAGAAAATCAATAAAACAAGACGTTCATCATGCGACCTCGTACAATACGGGCAATCATTCACGGTTCATAGACCGCATTAATACAAAAGTGAATAAAGGTGAAGAGAAACTAATAAAATAAGGGTCCTAGATGAACGCCTCCTTCCAGTCTCGCCTTGACTGGGTCGCTACTCCAGACCTGCATCCTCCTCGTAGTAGACGGGCTCTGATGGTGTAAGTCAATGGGGTGAGTACATGAGTACTCAGCAAGCCACCGAATGCAAATATAATGCAAGGTAATAACAAGGGTGATAGTGGCTAGTTTTGCGGAAGCGAGTAATTTGTAAAGCAATTTAATGTGAACAATTTATTAGTACTGAAACGTAAACATGTGTATGCATCATCATCTTCTAACTCGAGGGGTACAGTCAGCCCCACCTCGCTCAACAGTCCTTACATGCCATGAATAACTCAACCATTCAATCAATTGTAAACTAATTGTGAGTAGTCACACAACCCGTCCTTGACCGTGGGCTCGGCTTTTCGAAAAGATTAAATTACTCTGATCAGAGATGTACCACTGTACCCACAAGGCACGCACTCATCACCTACACCAAAGTGTAACGAGATGACCCATTTCACCGGAACTCGTGCCAAAACCTTCCATATGGTCCTCCCCAACTCAACAGCACCCTCTTATAGGTTTCATATGGTGTCCCGACGCGTCGGAGCCCCACCATACCCCCCCTTGAGCCTCGTCGGTACAAGTCGCTCGTAGGCTTGCCCCTTGCCCCCTCCACTATGGTGCATCGAGTCGGAGTATTCCATACTTCCAGTTAGGACTTACCCATTAGACTTGTGGTTGGTACGGAAGTGCTTTGCAACAGATCCCGCAGACCGGTCCTTATAGTGCCCCGGGTACGACAAACCAATGCCCGAGCTTGCACCCGGAACCCACCATACTTATAACTTAGCCAACTCCAATAGAGTCCAGAGACGAGAATAACGGGGAAATTCATATACAGAATCCAGCTATCTACGACTCATTCTTTTTATCCTATAGCAGTTGTGCCGGTACATTGGGCACTAGCTAATAATTTTATAGTAGAGTGACAAGGAGTTAAGGCTCAATAAGCATGGCTTGGGTTTGCACACAAGGACGGGGATCTAATAAATATAAGTGTAAGGCTTTGATATTTAATAAGAATATTTTGTGCCAACTAAACATATTTTTTTATTGCATAAAAGTGTAGAGAATAAAAAGACAAATTTTTCAGAATTGAAATGGTGAAATTTGGAGTTAATTTGAGCAAGATATGAATTTTTGAAGTTGAGCATTTTCTGAATTTTATTTTAAACCAGAAATCAGGCGTGGGTCCACGGTGAGCCAGGTCCACCATGGACCCACGCACTGTGCACGTAAGCCGGCTCAATCTGGACCGTTGGATCCAGATCCAACGGTCGGTGGTGGGGCGGGGGCACTTAAGTGGCGATCGACGGCTGAGGGAGCCTGATACCCCTTAGTGTAGACGGACGGCGGGGATTAAATCCCAGAGGGGATCTAATCTACGCCCTCCAAGCGTGATCGTGCGGCCGGGGTTATATCCGGCACGGCACGCAGATCCGCCATCTTCTCCGACGACGGCTGCCACTGTTGGCGAGCGCGACGGCGGCGGCGAGGACTAAGTACCTCAGGCGAGCGCGAAAACTGAAACAGAACAGGGCGGCGATCATGGTGGTACCTGAGTCGGGGCTTGCGGGCGTCGGTTCGTGGCCGGCGTTGAGGGGTGGCGGCGGGAAAGGTTCGGGCTAGCAGCGAAGGTGGTCCTCCGGTGACGATTCGGCCCAACGGAGGCGGGGACGGGGTCAGGTGGACACCGGCGGTCCTGAAGGGCTTGAAGGCGAGGGTGGCAAGGCACCGTGGCGCCGGCAAGAGGTTGCCGAAGCCGGAACAGAGGTGGCGGCGCAAAGGAGAGGGGGAGCGCTCGGGAATGCAGATTTTTAGAGCTAAAAGTTGCGGGCTGGAGTGCGTCGGGGCTAGGCATTTATAGGAGGCTGCCGGAGTCAAAGATAGCAAGCCAAATCGGGGGAAACCCGAAGGTTTCCAAACACTCCGGCGAGCCTTCCATGCGGCCAATTTCCGGCGATCCGGGCAGGATTGGACCAGGGAAAAAAAGGGAAAGGGAGCTCCGGGTTAAGGTAAGCATGCCCGCGTGATCAATTTTTGGAAAGGGGGCTGGCGACGGCGAATTTGGAAGGCTAGGGTTCCGGCGAAGGAAAGAGGGGGAAATTCCTTCGGGGAAGAAGGGCCCGACAGGTGGGTCCCACCTGTCAGCGGGCACGCGCGAAGGAGAGGAGGATGACACGCGGGCCCGGTGTGGCAGCGGTAGAGGGGGGCGTCGGTGGCTGCCAAGGGGGCCGGTCGAGCGTGCGGGAGAGGAGAGAGGGGGGGACAGCGCCGACAGGCGGGTCCCACCCGTCAGTGAGCGGGGCTGCACTGGGTTGGGCCAAAAGGGTCTTTAGGGGAAAACAGGGTTGCGGCCCAATAACATTTAAAATTTTTTTCTGATTAAAATAATTCATAAATTCATATATTTATTTGGAGCTTGAAGTACTGTTGCTAAAATTTTGTAAAAAATCTCATCTAGATTCCATCATAAATTTTCCAGCTTCAAATTTGAAATATTCCCCCTGTTTTATTTTTATTGGGTTCTTTTAACCTTTTCTTTAATTAAATAACTCCTTTTTATTCAAAAATTTATTTTCCTCATTTTTATTTTATTTTTAATTTTGGGGCTGTTACACACCCCCATTAGTGAGGGATCATGTTATGACTCGTCACTAAAGATCCCCTTATAGTGACAGGTTATATTTTCACCTGTCATTAAAGAGCATCAGTAAAATGTACATTAGTTAATCACCCGTCATTGATGATTCCCTCTTATAAATAAGTGAAGGCCCCAAAGTGAATCGAAATGATTTTATTTCGCTCGGCCCTAACTCTAGAGTACTCCCACCGCACTGTCGCCTTCATTGTGCTCCTTATCGATCCGTCACCCATGCCCTCCACACCTCCCCACCTTGATTGCATCCTCATCAATTGCATCCTCATCATTGTAAAGTTCTCCTCCTCCTCTGATATGTTGAGATGTGAAAATATGGATATGTGGAAAATTGGTGAAAATGTTGTAATGTGGATTATTTATTGATGTGCATTAAATTTAGGTTGTTTATTTGTTTTTACAAGTTTGTTCATGCTTACTATTAAATTTCAGTTTATAAAATCATTTATCTGAAATTTGCTTACTGAATTTTGTGAATTAGGGGTATGGAAAGCATCTCAAGTAATATAAATGTCCCAACATATGTTCCTGATATTTGCTTAATAAAGATCAATCATCTAGTCAACGACTCGCGTCACTAGGTTTATAAATTGTACATTGCATATATTGTTTAATGTGTTAACAAACTGAAGTGACATTACCTTACTGTTGTCGTATTTATCAAAAAAATTTGTGATATTAATGTCATTTGTGCTGGTGATATCGTCTACATAATGACAAGAGATGAGTGCACCACTGAGGTTGAGGTTGTGAGCAGTGGAGGCGGTGGTAGGATATGCCTCCACAAAGAGTGGCCTGAAATTAGTAGAAGAGGTGGCCTAACACAAAAAGACTATTTGGTAATAAGAATGGGACATACCTCATGGACAGTTATGGATAAATTTTACATTAACTTTAGTGATGAGAAGACCCCAATGACCATCAAAATGGAGGACAACGATAGTGATATACATAGAGAACTGACATTATTTACTACACATGTATGTTTTATTTATGTGTTTATCATGGTTTCATTATAATGTTAGGGGAGGGTCCGAGTAATGTTGCAGAGAGGAATGGGAAGCGGATAGCTAGAGAGGTCAACACTGACCAAATGGACCAATTGAAGCACATCTATTATTTTGGCAATCCAACAGATGTAACTCTAGCAAGAAAGGCTTTCTTGCATGACATCTCGACAGGGTTATCCTCGGAGATTCGGTTATATGTATATACAATAAATAACACGATCATTAACAAGAAGTCGGTGGTATGTTTTGTACATGTCATTAGTTAACTAGATCATCTATACAGATAACCTTATCTAACTAACTTTATTTAAATTTTATTTTATATTACTTTTCAAGGCAATACTATGAAAATTACTTCACACCTCACCTACTATACACCACCAGACCACCGAGATTTAGTTGGCAGTAGCAGTGTCTGTGGCAGTCCCAATTGAGGTGCATAACGCAACAGATGGACGGTGCTATCTAACTACATGTTTTGGCCAATTTCTTCGAGATAACTCGTTAGAAGTTGGCATAGTATGCACCTTCCATGTCAACATCAATAATGGTGCAATTGAGACTTGTTGGCGTGCTTTTTGGTCACACACTGACACACATGTGGCCTGGGTGATCTGCTTAACTCTAGTGCAGGTCCTACGTTCTTAGGAAAAGGGTTGAGGGTGTGCCAATCAGTTTGACCCTGCAATTAATAAGGGATCAAAAAAGATAAACGTTAGTAGCATAGCCGATCGACTTACAAGCCGATTATTGTGGCAGAAAGGATAAAATAATGAATCAACGTGTCGATCGGCCATGAGGTCGATAGCCTAAGTTGGCCCAATCGAGCGAGCGCGCCATCAGCCGATGGAAAAAATAGAATATGCATATAGGCCAATATGCACCCTTCGGCGGTGAATATGATACGGAGATGGATTAAAGATAACCTATCAGCTTGTACTCTGATAAAAATAGGTAAAGCATGCCAAATAACAGATATATATCATAGAAATCATCACGATAACTAGATCAGACCTAACTAAGACAGTAGCTAGTCACGATGATCTGAACAATATATCAATGAATTGGGCAAAATTTATTTAGATGAACAGTATACGACATGAAGAAGATACAATAAATAGTAAGAGATGTCGGACTTAACCGATGAAGCCTCGGACTATCAGACCCAGATCACATCAATCTAAGAGATCAAACCTAACTGATGCAGCCTTAGACCTAGCCAAACACACTGAGAACAACCGGCGACCTGTGTTGTTTCACCATTCTCCTCAAGAGATCGAACTGAACCGATGTAGCCGTGAGGATACTAACCTATTTATCACGGACGTCGGGGGTGGCGGGACTCACCTCTTCACCGGAGATCAAAATAATGCATCCCAACTCCAAGTGCCCGAGTCCCACCGGATAACCTTAGGCTCAAGGGTGGCGATGCGGCGATTGATTGATTGAACGAGAGTTACCTAATCTAACCTAAGGGATATATATTTATAGTTTGTAAACTTGTCATTCAAGTAACTTATCCAGCCGATTCAGGATGAATCTGTAACCATCTTTTGCTCTTATCTCCATCGGCTCCCCTTCCGAACATGCAGATGTTAGAAGTTAGCTATTAGTTAGAAGTTAGGGATTGATGTTATATATGGATCCTTGTTTTAGCCATGTTCTTCGAGATAACGAGTTAAAAGTTAATATATATGATCTAATTTGGTTATGAATCTTCTGCGATGAATTGTCTGTAATGTGTTTTGGATGTTGCATATGCTGCCTGATAAAATATTTTTTGAAATGACCATAATTAGTGATGGGTGACAATAATCACCCGTCACTAAAGAACCCATTAGTGACGGGTGCCCGTCACTGAAAAACACATTTGTGACAGGCGACAATCATCAACCATCACCAAAGAGCCCTAAGAGGTGAGTCGATAGGAGTGAGGTTGACCCTTTAGTGATGGTTGTTTACTCACCACTATTGATGTTACATTGTTGACACAATAAAAGTGAGGAGAGACTTGTCTGTCACTAATTATGGTTATCACCCGTTATTAATAGGGTTTCTGTGGTAGTGAGCATTAGGACATCTCACAAATGTTTCCTTGTCGATTCCAAGATCACATTATCTCTCACACTCATTTGTCATACTCATTGAACACCTCTGGATTATTTAGGACATACACTTGAGCTAAGCAGACACTTACGGGTCTAAGTGTGAAGACATATAAATATCGCCGATTTTTATGTCAATGGATAGTTTCTTGAATAATATGTTATTTCTCTCTTGTCTCAATAAATATTTTGCCACATCATTTTAGCTAACATCACAATGCAAATAATGCTAAGAAATTAACCCGATCATTAGGTAATCAATTTAAAGGTAACATTCCCATAAACTCTTGTATTAATGGTAATCGGTCAGTAATCATTCCGATAAACAGTAAACCAAACTAAACTGACATTAATATTAACCGGTTGGTAACCGGTTCTTTGGTCATAGCTAGTAACCGGCCGGTACGCCGGTTTGGCAACATGGTCGCAACGGTAACTGTCTCGGTTCTAATGGGGTCTTTGGGTGTTTGGTTCCATGGACTGTCACATCGGTTGTTTGAACATCAATTTAAAGTACTAAACATGAATTAATTATAAAACTAATTGGAGAATCGGAGGATAATTCACAAGATGAATTTATTAGTCCTAATTAATCCATAATTATCAAATGTTTACTATAACACTACATTGTCAAATCATGGTGTAATTAGACTCATTAGATCCGTCTCGTGAATAATCCACCGATTATGAATGGATTTTGTAAATAGTCTACATTTAATGCTCCAAAATAGTATCTAAATATTCGATGTGACAGAGACTAAAATTTAATCCTGAATCCAAACACCCTAAGTCGCCCCTCACTGTCACAGTGTCACTGTAGTGACAACGTCTTAGTTGAACAAACGAAAAGGCCTAAGTACAATTTCGGACAGGTTGACAAAAAAATATTAGGATAAATATAGTACAATATTCGGTATGGCCGGTAGCTGGTAGCTAAAATAACTCCTCAATTTTTTTAACGATGTCATTGATTTTTATCGTAATATTTAATTATTTGTCTTATTTAAAATATTAGGAAAATATACAAAAATATAACTCGTGCTTGAAATATCTTAAGTAACAAAACAAGTTATAACAAAATAAATAATATTTTAAAATTTTGGTTAAATAAAACGAATGGTGAAATATTGCAAATATAAAATTTTTTGATTTATGAAACAATGCTAGATAAGGTGGTAAAAGTGAAATTTTTGTTATAAAGTTGAATGACTACAAGTAAAGTTTGTTAAGATGGATGGAGTATATCACAATTTGAATTTTATATTAGAACAGAATTTCAAATTTTGTTTTAAAGGTTTCTTGTCTTTCTTAAGCTTTGCTTTTAAGAATAATACGAATACAATTATAAAAAATTACTCAAAATACTTTTTGTTACAATGAAGTCACCCACCTGGCATGCACGTCGTAATGGAAAAATAAGTTGTTTAGACTTGTATAAAAAGTTGCTTAAACAAATCATTTTACATTTGCACGGTCATCATAAATGATTGACAGGTCACCTCTCACCAATCTCAAAGCGTTGCACCACCTCTCTCTTCCTTTCTTTCTTTTTGTAGGAAAGCATGCGGGGCGAGGTGGGTGGCTGTCCCTCCTCCGCGCGCCGTCGTCGGCCCCCTCCACACAACCCGCTGATGGCCCCCTCCTCCGAACAGCCCACTACCCTAGCCGCGAGCGTCGCCACCACTATCAGCCCCCTCCTCTGCATGGCCCACCACCCCAACCGCGCTACTCGGGGTATCCTGCGGCGGGGGCAGCGCGTGGTGGACGGTGGAGCAGTGGCGTCGGAGGGCGGCACGACCGACAGCCGTAGGCACATCCACCTCGTGGTGGCGGGCATGTGGCCATAGCCGGTACGACGTCGGCAGCGCAGGACAAAGCAGTGCCACGGTGGAGGAGGCAAACGTAAGGTGCAAACGGTGCTTCTCGTGGTGTCCGACGGTGGGAGGCGCACGGTAGCCGGCGAAGCGACGCCGTCAGAGGGCAGCACGACCAACATCCCCATGTGTGTCTACCTGGCTGCTCGGGCCAGGTGGCCGGTTTGGATTCATCTTCTCCGTCAAATTTTTCTATCTCCACGTGACAGCATCTGAGGGAGAGCCTCACGGGAGGGGATTTGAGGTCCTTCCCCATAATTTTTTTCCCGCATAGGTAGAAGATTTTAGAAAAAATTAAAAATATAATCGGTAGAAGATTTTTTAACGGAGAAAGTACTATTTTAACTACCACGTTATATTTAATAGAGGCAAACGACTTATTTTTCTATACAAACTAATTAATAACTTTTTAAATAATTTTTGATATCTGAAATCATATCTAAAACGACTTGTTTTTTATCGGGGAGTATATTAACGTGGTTCTTAAAAGTAAACATGCTAGGTAAAGAGGGCGTATACCTCGCCGTATTTTGTAAGAAATCGTAGCGATAGATTTTTAACGTATTGTAGTAATCTGCAGCCGTAAACCTCAGAGAAGTACATTGACTTTTGACTTGTAAATTACAGAAGTACTGTATTTAAAAAATTACATGACGTGCTAGATTCTTAATGTCCTCGAAGAACCGAGCAAACATATCGCTCTATAATTACATAAGCGAGTTGATTGAATTAGGAGAAAATCCTAACCCTTAAACCACCGTTCGACCCTAAATTTTAAATCCTAAACGGGTTGGTTTCTGAATAAGAAATGATACAGCTGTATGGCAGCATCAAATGGAACCGAAGATTCTAGAAAGATAATATTTCATATAGATATTGATCCACGTGTACGGGATTTTTTTTTTGCCGAATAATGTGGTTTCAGACGGAACAACAGTGGAGCTGAGGGCTTTGTGGCTGGTGATGGACGCAAAATTATACGCGGGAGGACCACACAACCCTCCTCTTAAGACCCCATCTTAGATGATTAACATGTCACCTCTCACCAATCTTAAAGCATTGTGCCACCTCTTTCTTTCTTTTTTTCTTTTTGTGGGAAAGCATGCAGGGCGAGGTGGGTGGCTGCCCCTCCTCCGCGCGCCGCCGTCGGCCCCCTCCGCACACCCCGCCGATGGTCCCCTCCTCCAAACGGCTTGCTGCCCTAGCCACGTGCGTCGCCGCCACTGCCAGCCCCTCTCTCCGCACGACCCGCCACCTTGGACACGCGTGTCACCACCACCATCGGTCCCCTCCTCTGCCCCGACCGCGCTACTCTTGGTATCCTGTGGCGTGGGCAGCGCGTGGTAGACGGTGGAGGGCGGCGCGACCGGCAGCCCTAGGCCTATCTACCTCGTGGTGGCAAGCGTGTGGCTAGAGACTATACGACGCCGACGATGTTGTCCAGAGTGGTGCTGCGGTTGAGGAGGCAAGCGCAGGGTGCAAACGGTTCTTCTCGTGTCCGCCGGTGGGAGGCGCGCGGTAGCTGGCGAAGAGACGATGTTAGAGGGTGGCACGATCGACAGCCCCATGCGTGTCTACCTGGCTTCTCGAGGTGGCCGGCTTGGATTCATCTTCTCCATCAATTTTTTCTATCTCCACGTGACAGCATCCGGAAGAGGGCCTCACGGGAGGGGATTTGAGGTCCTCCCCTGGAGAATTTTGTCCCGCAACCAGGCGTGGGTGGGCACGTAGGTATAGGCAAGCACAACAAGGGCAATGGTTAGCAACCAAGCGACAAGGCAATGACCAGCGGCGAGGCGATAGGGGTTGTGGCCAACGGCAGGTGTGGGTAGGTGCAGACGGGCACGATGAGGCCAATAGCCAATAGTAGGCACAACTGGGTACGAGAAGAGCAGTGGCGTCGATGATCGGGCAATGATGCCACTGAAGGGGTAGAGGTGACATTAAGGTGATGACAAAATAATTTTTATTTATTTTCGTTCTCCAAACTAAACATGCAACTAAATCATTTCATTCTCATTGTTCCTAAACCAAACACTTCGCCGAAACATTCTATTCATTCAACTAAATATCTTTAAGGCACCATCATATTCTATCTCATCCCTAACCATTAAAGCATCTCCAAGAGAGTTACTATTATTTTCTCTAAAATCTCATATAGAGAGCCATTCTAATAAAATGTAATCTCTAAATCTTCTTATTCTTCAATAGACTCTCAATATCATATTTCCTATATTTTACTTTTTTATCATTGATAGATGTATTCTACTTATTAAATATTGTTTCTTTCTTTTTATTTATTTTTCTCATATCATCAATAGGTAAGACCAGAATAAATAGAGAATAAGAGTCACTCCCTATACAAGTAAGAAGGATAGAGGAGGACTTAGAGAATACCTCATTTTTTTAAGTCCTTTAAAATATATATTACGCTCTTATGTTTTAATATGCTTGTTTTGATTATGATATCATTTTGGAGATTTTAGAGACTGACATGTATGGAGAAACTATTTTGCTGAGGCGGGCCATAAGAAGAAGCGGTGTAACGTGGACATGCACTACAACAAACCAAGCAGCTTCCATCGACCAAAGCCGACTGGAAGTTAGGCCATTCCCGGCGGAAGAAGCCAACTTCCGTTGGTAAAAACCTAACTTCCATCGGCATATGACTGACGGAAGCGCTTCGACGGGAAATAGCTAACTTCTGTCGGCCCCAAATGGCCTGACGGAAGTTATCGGGACATTTTGCCACGTCAACAAAAACCCTTAACTTCCGTCGGCCAGGCATGGGCCGACGAAAGTTAAGGGTTTCTGTCACGTGGGCAAACCGCCTTAACTTCTGTCGGCTATGGTCAAGCCGACAGAAATTACCTGGATTTTTTTTCTGGTTCTTTTATTCACATGCACATCCAATAATAAAATCACAATTTCACATTCACATAGCAAAATCATAATCACACATTCACATTCACATCCATAAACACATTCACATCCACATAAACACATTCACATACATAAACATTCACATCCGCATAAACACATTCATATCCATAAACCATTCACATTCACATCCACATAAACACATTCACATGCATATAAATACAATCACATCCATAAACCATTCTCCTCCACATAAACAATTCACATTCAAATCCACGACATAAACAAGTCACATTCACATCCGTCGGGAACAAGTCACATTTACATCCACATAAACAACAAAACGTTCAAATCCATAAAAGAGACAAGCTAGTCATACTCACTAAACACCCTCACTTGGTTGGTTCTAGTTGTCGGCGCTGCCACTGCCTCTCGAACCATCCACATTTGAAACCGAGGGTCCATCCTGACCGGAAGTACAGACAATCTGAAGCAATAGATAAAATTAGAGAAATATTATCAGCTAACGAGCTAACTCAAAAATAACTATCTAAACGCTAACTCAAGTAACGATAGGAGGTATCTCAGCTGCACGAGGAGCACCAATTGGAAAAAATGGTGGTGGTGAGAGAGGCGTCGGTTGGAACTATGACATGTCAAGTCCTTGCTACAGGGCAATGTGCTATACATGTTGTAATGCAATTAGTTAGTTTTAAACCTATTGCTAAATGCTATATAGTTGTAATGCGGCAAACTGAATTTACCTGCATCACCGCCTGTTGATGTGCAAAGCAAGCAACATAGTACTCTTTCAATTTAAATTCTTCCGTGATGCAACCTTCAACTCTAGCCTTATTGTCAACCATCGCTCTAAGCTTCTTCAGGGACCTTTCAATGTGATACATCCACCTATATTGCACAGGGCCACCTACCTTAGCTTCATATGAAAGATGAACTGGTAAATGTTGCATTGGATTGAAGAATCTTGAACGGAATATTTTTTTCAATTTACATAAAAGCATAGTTGTCTCTTTCTTCAACTTCTCCATCATCTCTTTCTTAATTTCTTTAGCACAAAGTTGTCTATAGAAATGGCTCAGCTCAGTTAACGCCTTCCACACGTTATCATTCAAGTACCCGTGAAACATTACAAGAAGGAGTCTTTCCATTATTATGTGGTAATCGTGACTTTTCAATCCATTTAACTTCTCTGTCTTTAAATTCACAGCTCTTCTAAATCACGCGGCGTAACCATCTGGGAATTTCAAATTTTTCAACCACATCATTACTTGTTTATTTTCTTTAGGTTTTAAACAAAACGGGGCACGTGGCTTGCCACCACTATTTGTCAACTCAAGGGTTGGTCGATTACAAATCTAAGATAAATCTCTTCTCGCATTTAGATTATCTTTTGTCTTGTCCACAAAATCCATGCATGTGGTTATAATGCTTTCATCAACACTACGTTCCTGATGCATGGCATCAATGTTGTGCATCAGAATCAGCGATTTAACATAGGGCAGTTCCCATAAGCTATATATGTGGGTCTAGTTATGTTCGGTTCTGAATCCTACAAATCCATCCTTATTTTCATTAAGGAACAACTCATTCAGCATATCAGCGATCTCTGGACCACTTAAACGCCTTGGTGATCCCTTTACAACAACATTGTCCTTCTTGAAATTGTTCCTCTGTAACCTAAATGGGTGATTCATGGGCAAAAAACATCTATGACAATCAAAATAACAAATCTTTCCCTCAAAGTTAAGACAAAAACAATTTGTGTCTTTACCACATATCATACATGTCAGCCTTCCATGACAACTCCACTAGAAAAAATATTGTATGCTATAAAATCATGGACCAACCACAAATACACAACTCAAAGATTGAATTTTTGCTTCTGCAATAGTCATATGCTTCAACTACTTTCCACAATTGTTTCAACTCTTCAATTAAGGGCTTCAGCATCACGTTGGGCGTGTTCCAGGATGTTCTAGACCAAGTATAATGATACACAGGAACATAAATTCATATTTCATGCAAAACGAAGGTGGAAGGTTGTATGGAATAGCAAAGACATGCCAACAAGAGTACGACGACGTGGTTACATTGAAAGGTGTGAATCCATCTGTTACCAATCCGATACGAACATTCCTCACATCCCTAGCGAAGTCTACATCGAAATCATCTAGAGCCTTCCATGCCTCACCATCAGATGGGTGCACCATTACTTGGTTGTTTTCACGTACACCTTCTTTATGCTATCTCATATCTCTAGCAGTTTTCTTTGAGAGAAACAATCGTTTCACCCGAGGTGTAAGAGGCATGTAACGAAGTTGCTTATGAGAAACCTCTGTTGTCACCTTTTCACTGTCTTCGTTAACGACCTCTACGAACCTCGGTTTACCACATTTTAAGCATTTCATCTCATTTTTATGTTCTTTCTAGAAAAGCATGCGGTTATCTTGGCACACATCAATCTTCTCATACTACATATCGAGAGTAGAATGTATTTTTCTTGACTGGTATATGTCTTTCGACATCTTATGGTTCATAGGAAGGGCATCGCTGATCAGGTTCATGAGCTCCTTGTAACAATTGTTGGAGAATGCAAAACTTTGACTTAATGGCCATAAGACGGGTCACAAGCGAGAACGCTTACAGTGGTGTGCTCATGCAACAACTCTTTTGAAGCTCTAAGGATGTCAAAAAACTTTTGAACCTCCGGTGTAGGAGGATCCTTAGGGTTTGTTTCAAACTCCGATCGTATAGCTTCAAACATCTCATCCATCCTATCATCAGTTGTGCTATCATTTTTTCCACTAATAATATTGTTTTTTCACGAAATGTCTCGCCATAGTGCACCCAAACTTCATAACCTGGCAAGAAACCATATTTGTAAATGTGTAATGACAACGTTCTCTTGTCTTATCAATGAGAATTTCGGTACTTCATGCATGGGCACCTCGCGCCAATTGTTTTTGTCAAAGCGAATGCACGGTCAACAAATTTTTCAGTGTTGATTACCCACTCCTTCGTGTGAGCTCCACTTTTGTTTCCACCACTATACATCCACCGTCGGTTCTCAGCCATTCTAGTGGCAAAACATTCATTCAATCGAGAATGCATCATAATTACTAGACATTTATACATGCCACAACCCTATGTTTATAGGAAAAGATATGTCTTAAACCCACCCAAGAGTGACCGACAGAGCGTGGTATTTATGATGAGCCATGAGTCCGAATGAAATTTTAGCAGCATAACCCTACTATTCTCAAATTGCACGCCTGATAATGGTGCAATGGAAAACAACAATGTTATGACACTGAAATCTCATTCGGACCCATGACTTATCATAAATACCACGCTCTGTCACCCACTCCAAGGTTGTCCAAAAAGGGACAATTCCGGACCTACACATCTCACACGCATGACACGTGTAAGACATGTTGGTCCGAAACGGGTGACACATAGGTTTCGTTACACTATTTATGTTTTTGTCACATACAAAATTGCATACGAAAATAATATATATAATAAAGTATATATATATATGTAATACTAATCACCGTAATAAAATCATCAACAAACCACAAATTAATATAAGAATAAATGCAATAGCATATATAATAGCACATCACATACAAAGCACTTGTAAAAGCATAAAATTAATATAGGACAACTACTTGTGACATGTGCATAACAATTACATTCTCTCTACAATGTATAACATCTCTCGACAAGTCATGGTGAAAAGGAAAACTATTTGTGACATGTGTATTTTCAATCTTGACACGCGAGGATTACCTCGTATTTGGTGACGGACACGCGTGGAGGTGACGGGCGGGCTTTGGCGTGGTGGTGGTGTCGAAGACGTGGCAGTCGGCTGGACGGTCAAGCAAACCACATTCTACAATGGTTAGAATTAATCTTAATCTTTAAGTGATCTCCTAACTTATGCAAATAACATGTAACCATCATGCGTGAAATAAATAATAGAAAACCTTTGACCGGTGGCGGCTCCAGGATTTTTTTCATGGATGTTCCTGTACCATTATAAACTCAAAGTGTAATATATTTTTTCAAAATATGATAAATATAACATTAATATCTCTTAGGGCATGTTTGGATCCAAGGGGCTAAAGCAAAATGACTAAAAAAAGGGCTAAAATTTTAGGCAACTCCTGTTTGGATCCAAGGGCTAAAACATTTATTACTGTGTATAATGACTGAAATATCCATTTTTTATTGCTCTTACGTTTCATGCATGCATGCACAGTGGGGGTATGGGTGGAAAAAGAGCATTTTAGCCCCTCTTTAGCTCCTCCTTAGGGGCTAATGGGCTAAAAATTTTTAGCCCCTTTTTAGCCTTGGTGTTTAGATTTTTAGCCCCTAAAGAGGCTAAATTTTAGCCCTTTTGCTTTAGCCCTTGGATCCAAACACCCCTTAATATCATAAATCCACTAGAATCAACCCTTAAATAAAAAATATAAACATAATCAATATTTAAATAAAATATCTAAACATGTATTGAGCCAAATTTTGGGGTAGTCCAGGGCCCACCTGGACTACCCCTTGGAGTCGCCACTGCCTTTGACTAGGATTCAATACTAAACATAGGGGCGTAATCTATCAATCAACACTCATTAAGTAGAAATAAGCTAGAGTTTATTTGTACTACAAGTAAACTATAAGTATTGTTGTCAAAATGGTATGAATTAATTAGAGATAAACTACATATAATCTAAATTTAATTAGAAATAAACATTGCTATGTCATATATAAAACCCTACTAGGATATATGACTAAAAGTCTTACATGCATCGATTTATCTTCTAATTAAATGACGCAATAAAAATTATGCGAGGAGGGACTCACCAGTGACGGGATCCGAGCGGCGACGGCCGGCGAGAAGCGGCGGACAGCAGGAGGAGGCCAACTAGCTATGGCGGCCGGTGGACAGCAGCGGTGGTCAAAGGCGGCGCGGCATGCTCGGGCGAGCGGGCGCGGGCCATGTCTGCTGCGGGCGGCGGCGTGGCGCGCTCAGGCAGGCTGGCACATGCGGGCCAGGGCGGCGTGGGTGCGCGCGTACAGGGCACGTGGGAAAAAATAGCTTCTTTAACTTTCGTCGGTCAGCACTAAAATCGACGGAAGTTAAAAGTTTTGTATGGGAAAAATTCCCTTTATTTTCCATCGGTCACAGTAAAAAACCAACGAAAATTAAAATAGCCGACAAAAATTTATTGTTTTCTTGTTGTAACGTCGACGGTGCACACCGGGAAGTCCGGCACCTGGATTGAACGGGCAGAACTGGTCCAGTTCGCCCGCGGCGCGACCGTACGTGCACGGCGCGCTTAGTGAGGTTATGCGCCGCGATCGATCGAGGATGGAGTACTGGGCGGACGGGCCGCGCGTCACGATGCGAGGGACGCCGAGGCAGTCCGGCCGGCGAGGCCGGCAGCGCACCGCCGGACGTAGTACTCCTCGAGCAACAGTGCAGCACCACCGCCATGCTCCAGATGGCCTTGAACAAGGCCAGGTACATGGCGCCGCCGTCAACGTCCACCGTCTATCACCGGTCCATGGTTTTCAGGATTTTTTTAATCGTATATTTTTTATTCAAAATTTTATTTATGACGTGCTTTTTTTTAATTTGTAAAAAATAGACTACCGTCGTCGTCGGATGATCTGCCGACAATGTCTGAAATAAAATTTAAAAAACATATACCAGAAATAAAATTTCAAATAAAAATATATTATTTTAAAAATTCCGATTTCAAGCTCCTCGTGCAGGCCGAACTCCACATCAGAACATTCCCTGATGTTCTTTTAAAAAAATATATAATATAAATAATTTGTTAAAAATATTTATAATATAAATTACAGTGGCATATATATCACCTTCAAAATTCAAGTATAAACTCAATATATATTGGATTATATAAACTATATTATTATAATCATAAGCTAAAATTAAAAAGGCTGTAAAACAGACCTAAATGTTGTGCTCGCTTGTTTTTTACTTCTTCTAAAAATGCAAAGATAATTCTGAATTTTTGAAATTGATTTTTCATAATGTTTTTACGTAGATTTATTACATGTTTTCGTAGCATCCACGAGTCCCTGAGAAGAGAACTAGGCACCGAAAACCACAAAAAAAACTAATCCTGAAATCAAATTCAGCTGAAGCTTTGTAGAAAAAGTTGAAACCAACGGAACTAAAAAGAAGGTGGAGTTTGTGACAAAAGCCACAATTATGACAGCGGAATTCATAATCTATGAGTAAAAAGTGTCATGGATAAGGATTAAAGAGCACAAAGTTATGCATCGAGCTGCTAAATACCGTATAAGGGCATGTACAACTCTGAGACGACGGAACGGTTTTCAATGTACAAGAGACAACAAAAAAACTGTATGGCACAACTTTAAGCTCTTGAATCATAAATGTAACTAAGAGACAATGCATATTGAGAATCGTGTAGAGACAGGCTCTTCGCGAAGAGCTCGTCTTTTGTATTTTTTTAGTTAACCCCCTAAAACATCTCAAGAGACCACCTACTAAATAGGGTTGTACACCCCCTAAGAAGTACTTCAAATCACTGCTTTTTGACTACGAGGATTTTAGAGGAAAAATCGGGACGTCTTTAGATTCGTTGATCGAGAGTGAGAGTGACAGTAAAGAAACAACACATACCTAATCTTTGTGGATTTTCATCCGTGAGATCTTCAAATCGATCGCCTTCTCATGGAACTTTGAATACTAGCTAGGATCGGATCCTTTTCACCTGAAGAATATCCATGCTCGAACTTTGAACATCCACTAGCTTCAACTCAAGCAGCATTGGACTTCGCCTTCAAGCTTCAGTTCGTGCGTACGTACTCCAGTTGATCTTGTCACACTCTCGCTGTTTCCAGCTTGACTAGCTACAACCGCAGCCATGACGACCTTTGCCGGCCAAGTTGCCGACGGCTCAACGACGACGACGATGGTGACACACTTCGTGCTGGTCCCAATGATGGCGCAAGGGCACATCATCCCCATGACCGACCTGGCGCGGCTGCTGGCCGAGAGCGGCGCGCAGGTCAGCCTCGTCACCACCCCGGTGAACGCCGCCAGGATGGACGGCTTCGTCGCCGCCGTCGAGGAGGCCGGCCTGCCGGTGCAGCTGCTGGAGCTCCCGTTCCCTGCCGCCGAGTACGGCCTGCCGGACGGGTGCGAGAACATGGACATGGTCCCGTCCAAAGACCTCTTCAAGAACTTCGTCGAGGCCTGCGGCGCGCTCCGGGAGCCGCTGGCAGCGTGCCTCCGGCAGCAACGGCCGCCGCCGAGCTGCGTCATATCCGACGTGATGCACTGGTGGACGGGTGACATCGCCAGGGAGCTCGGTATCCCAAGGCTTACGTTTAACGGCTTCTGCACCTTCGCCTCCCTTGCCAGGTAAAAATCATACAAAAAGGCCAAGATTTGTGAGGTCAATAGTCTTTCTTCCACTGGCAGATTCTTTATATGAAGAACAGATCTGCATGGGAGCGGTTCCTCTGCAGTCGGAGGCCTGACTGTAGAGGGCAGTTGGGCTTCGCAGCCGCGCGCATGCATGCATGAAGAAATGCACGAGAAGAACAAGAAAAAAGGAAAAGAAAAAAAAAGAAAAAGGAGAAAGAAAAAATGTACTTTTTGTATTTCAATCCATTAATTTCTGTATTTTGTGTAAAAATCCTTAGATTTCTGAAAAACCACGCAGAAACTAAGAATTTTGCGCAAAGGCTTTTAGATTTCTGGAAAATCACGCAAAACTATGAATTCTCCATATAGACAGTTAGATTCAATGAAAATTGCTAGAAATACTCTTTTCTTGCATATTTTTATTATTTCTTACATCTCGTTCCAACTTCCAATTGAATTACGGAAAAATAACTATTGAATCTCTATTTATATTTATAATTTGTTTCGAATAGTAATACATCAGTATGATTCTTATCATCGTAACAATAAAATAAATCCCGTCACAAAGCACGAACCCTTTACTAGTGATTTAATAACCATGATCGCGCGCCATCACACAGGTACATCATGTATCGCGACAATATATTGGAGAAGGCCACAGATGAGGAAGAGATCATCTCGTTCCCAGGGTTCCCTACGCCGCTAGAGTTGCCAAATGCCCCGGAAGTTTGTGTGTTCCAGGTCTCGAGCAAATCCGTGAGAAGATATACGAGGAGGAGATGCGAAGCGATGGCAAGGTCATGAACAGCTTCCTGGAGCTGGAGACTTTGTACATCGAGTCCATGGAGCGGATGACGGGCAAGAAGGTCTGGACGGTCGGCCCGATGTGCCTGTGCCACAAAGACCGCAGCACCATGGCTGCTAGAGGAAACAAGGCGTCAATGGATGAGGCACAGTGCTTGCAATGGCTTGATTCGAAGGAGCCAGCTTCAGTTATCTTTGTCAGCTTTGGCAGCCTCGTCAGCACCGAACCCCAGCAGCTTCTTGAGCTGGGAATGGGGCTTGAAGCTTCGAAGACACCGTTCATCTGGGTGATCAAAGCAGGAAACAAGTCAGCAGAAGTTGAGGAATGGCTCGCACAAGGGTTCGAGGAACGCGTCAAAGACAGAGGCATGATCATAAGGGGCTGGGCACCACAGATGTTGATCCTGTGGCACCAGGCCATTGGAGGGTTCATGACACACTGTGGGTGGAACTCGACGATAGAGAGCATCTGCGCGAGTGTGCCGATGGTCACATGGCCGCACTTTGCAGAGCAGTTTGTGAATGAGAAGCTGGTGGTGGATCTGCTGAAAACTGGAGTGGAGGTTGGAGTGGAAGGAGTGACACAGTGGGCAAGTGAACAAAAGGAGGTTATGGTGACGAGGAATGCTGTGTTGACAGCAGTGTCCCACGCTGATGAATGATGGGGAAGCTGCAGAGGAGAAGAGGATGAGAGCAAAAGACTTTGGCATGAAGGCAAGGAGAGCTTTGGAAGAGGGAGGTTCTTCCTATAACAACATAAGGCTGTTGATTCAAGAAATGGGACATAAGCAAAATGCATCTAGTTCCTAGCATATATACTTATACAGTTACATGATCAGTATCATGTATCAGGCCAATCTGTGGTATGACTGTTATGGGTTAGACCTGGTATAAACAACACAATTTTCTTATTTACTAGAGTATCTGAGGATTCGAGTATGTATTTTTGAAGCAATTGTTAGTGAATGATGAGTCCATGTATCCTTATTAACGTTCACTATGCAAAAACAGACAAACAGATATTCAGACAAACAGATATTCAGTTACGATTTTTCAATCTGTAGCAACCTAACATGAATGAAGCATGAAACTCAAATGCATTTTTGGTCATTACAATTTAAAATCACGGCCAAGAAAATGGAATCAACCGTATGAAAGCTAGCTGCAGGCTGGAGGGGAAAAAGCATACCTTGTTTTTCTAAGAATCAAACAGTAATAAAAACCCATCAGACACCATAATTTTGCTCAATCAAGTCTTCAAAGCAGCAGTTGCGCAAAGAACGCTCCAGATCAGAAGACAAAGTTTACACTGCTGCAAGAAATTCTTCCATGAAAATCTCTGCAAAGCTAGAAAAACTTCAAATATAAGATATCTTGACAAGTCCCATAGTGAATCGTGTACAACAAGTTAGTAAAAAGAATTTAAAACATCAATTAAATTCCATAGATATCACTATTGGACTTTTACCATATAAGAATATGAATAAGGAAACCTCCACAGAAGAATAGCCTACTTAAGAAACAACTAATTGAAAGAGCAGGTATAAAACTTTAGAGTGATTTTATAGTTCTTGAGATACTATAATTTTTAGTGTTAATTTTGATACCTACACTAAAAATTGTGGTACCTCTTCTAAGACTGTAAAATTTCTCAAAACTTTACTACTATCTAACCATAAGATGAAAACAGATCTCTCAGCATGACATGCAACAGAACATGTAATGTATACCTTCTTTCAAGAACAACTTAGCTAGTACAATCATAAGCGATAGAGAGTTTACACCAAAACATTGAAACATTGCCTCAAGGAGAGCACAACATGTATAGGCTCGCTGGATTAAGAGACTACA